>CM053603.1:56201713-56221370 GCA_028646535.1 Procyon lotor
CACCCCTGGTCAGTGAAGTCCGGGGAGAAGGAGGGCTGGAGGAGCGCCCCCTAGTGGGGGCTGTCGCCATGAAGCCCGCACAGGGAGGGGCTGGGGGGCCGGAGACTAACTTCCTCCTCCTCCTGCCTTCGTCTCCTGCTGGTTGTCTCCCAATGATCAAATCCATCCCAGCCGGCAAGGGAGACTGGGTGATGAGGTTCATCTAGGTCAGCCCCACAGAGAACAGGGCGGGGCAGAGAAGGGTGGAAAATGGATCTAGGGGTCAACAGAACCACTGGCATGACCTTCCTCAGACCGGTGGTGTGAGGAGTAGGGACCCACAGGGGCCACCTGGTGGATTTAGGCAGGCTTACAAGTGGGAGGGATGAGTGCTCCCTCACACCCCCCCCCCACCACCACCATTAGAAGACCTTCCTCATTCTCTTCTTTGCTAAATGACCAACAGCCTGGGGTACCCGGTAATTCCCAGCACAGAGGCAATGCAGGGACAGCCCCAGCTTCCCTTTTAGCACTGCCCTATAACATTTGGCAACACCAAATCCCATGGTGTCTATAATGGCCACAGACACAGTAGAACTGCCCCATGAGGGAGCCGAGCTCTGGCACAGAATCTGGGAGCAGGCAGAGGATGTTGGTCCTCCTCAAGGCTCTCGGGCACCCCCTGTGGCACAGGAGAGGACGTGGTTCTGGGCCTTTTGGAGATGGTCCTGGCTACTCTGGTGGTCCTCTGTCTTCCAGAGCAAGCAAAGAAATGCTATCAGTTACTGTCTGGGCATAGTCCTCTGAATGTGTTTCACGGAAGGCAAGTCCAATAGGATGCTATCAAATCAGTTTCAGCAATCTGTATAGCCTTTCTAGGAAAATTGAGAGACATGTTAGCACATTAAAGACTCTGAGAAGTCCTGCAGCAAAGAAATCTGTTTAATTCTCTTTACCCTTGAAGCTTTGACCCCAAAGCCCTTCCTCAATGAAACATCCATTCTTGTCCCTTGAACCACTTTGAGGAAGGTGAGTTGAACCAGGAGCCAGTCCATGGGGTCATGGGCATCAGCAGCTGGAGCCTGGAGAAGATGTAGCTTACACAGATATGGCAGCCATAGTTCTCACCAAAAGTGGGCCTTTACTCAGCCAGCAATTCCAAGTTAATGGTTTTCAAATGGATTCTTTTTTTAAGACTAGAATAACATTCCATTATCATGGCGTGTTAACTTGTGTTGTTTCACCCCCAGCAACAGAACCAATGTTAGGTTGATCTATAACCACAATAACTCAAGTACCTTTAGGTCAGAGTTTCAAGTGTAAAACATCATAACGTTGCAAGCGAGATTAAGTATCAGGGCATCAAGCGGGCAGAGCGGATAAAGACATGGGGTCTGACATCGGCCCCCAGCAGCTCAAATCCCGACTCCACCACTGCCCAGCTTTGAGAACTGGGGAAGTCACTCAACCTCCAGGATCTAACATTCTCCTCTTTAAGACAGTGATGATAATAGCATGCACCTCAGGGATTGCCGTGAGCATTAAAGGAGAAATGTTCCATAAAACCCTTGGCTTAGTGCCTGGCTCAATAAATATGTGTGGTCACCATCATCGCCAACACTGGCCCTTTAGGCGCCATCACCTTAGTGTTGAGTTCCTGCTCAGCCCACATCAGGGCCAAACCACAGAACCTTCCCTCATCCCCTCATGCCAGGAAAGCAGGCTTTCAGGGAACACGGAGTAAAAGATGAACATTCTGGCCTTGCTGAGGGCTTGGAACTAGTTCATATTGCTTTAATTTGGCAGAGAAAACAAAGAACATTAGCAGATGACCACGTTGAAGACAAAACAAGAGACTATTAAGATGACACAGCTGTGGGACGTGATGATGTTGAACTTTGTGTTTCCAGAAAAATCAAGGTTCTTGAGACCAAAGTTGTGACGAGTTATGTTTAACCCTATTGCCACACTCACTCAAATTATTCATTTCATTTAAATAATCATTCCAAGTTTCGTTTCATTGCACAACCCTGTAAGTCTGTGTTTAAAATTATCTTGTCAAAATACATTTACCTTGTATCGTCTCTCTCTCCCTCCCTTTCTATCTCTCCTCGATTTTCTTCCCCACTGAAGAGAAGTTTTCAACTTCATAACTTTTGAGACGCAAATTTTTGATGTCTTCTCCACTTGGATAACTTTGAAAGATTCATTTCCTCCGTGTGACAAACAACGAAGAAGTGTATCTTGTTTTCAAGACAAAGAATAAACGTCTGACATTAACTGTGAGGATCTTTTAGAAACAGAAGTTCTCTGATCCTTGCATATGACAAAGAAGGACAAAACTAAAGGCAGACAGTGGGCACGCATTTGATTCATGGCCCCCTCTCTGACAGAAGGATCACTTAACATGGCGTCCACTGAGTCTGTCACTGCAGGAAGCTCCCCCAGCCCAGCTCATCGTGCCTGGTGTGGCACAAATGCACATTCATCAAATCTGCCCCTGCCTTTGCTCCATTTTGAAATGTTTTGTAAAATTGTCAGTTTTGATGCAGATGCGTGGATCAGGCCAGGGAACGGACCCGGTAGGAGCACCTCAGCGTTCTGCCCCCCTCACCAACACCCGGTGTCGCTCAGTGCGAAACACTTGTATGAATTGCGTGCACAAGCTCTTGGCTTATCCTCTTTTATTTTTTGACTCAAGTTAAAAGAGCATATGTGACCGTGTGTTTTCATTCAGATCGACTCTAAATTGCTGTGATAACACGTTTAAAACTTTACATATGTTGATTAAATTTCAAAAACCTCTCGTTAAGTAATTAGCTTCTTTGGATCACTCTAGTTCCGTGTAGTTGGTTGTTGCCCCCATGACTATTTAGGCTGAAGGACATTTGTTTCGCTCACCCTGGCCGGCATCCCTCGGTCTGAATTAGTCCAACGATTCTACCTTCTGTTTGCCCACTTGTACGGGCAAGTGTATAAACTCATGAGTCAAATTTTTTCCCTTTAATTTTTCCTCAGATTATTCCCTTCGTCTAATTTTCTCTTCAATTTTCAAGGGCTCTCAAAAAACTGTCTCCACTGACGGATGAATAGATTTGACATGTTTCTTTCAACATCACACAATTTTCTAAGGAATAAACTCTTTTCCTCCTACACATTTCAGGTTCATCTTAATGCTCTTAACCAGCTTCAAGCAAGCCGAAGGTCATCAATCAGAGATAATTCACTCAAAATGCGGAATTGTTTTAAATTAATTTCACCTCTTACGTCTTCTGAATTCTTTTCAGTTGCTAAATGCCAACCAAAATTTTTTGTGGAAAAATCACATCATCAGTTTTTCTTTGTGTCTTCTGTCTTGGCATTATGGTTGTTAAAATCACTGGACAAGTTTGCGATTTATGTCGCTGACGCCATGTACTTTGGACTAGTTGGTCATATTTTCAAGACTTAGAAGTTGCTTTTTCCTGCAGGAAAGTTTTGGGGGGGTAGGTGTGGTTGACAGTGAGTGGGTAGTAAGAACCTCATGCTACCACTTCAGTGGGGGCATTCCCTGACTCTTCCCCTGGGGCTGAGCCTGCTTCTCTGTCCGGGGTGCCCTGAAAGGACCCCACCAGTCCCGGTTCCAGAACCTGAGCTCAGAGGCTGCGCCTCCCCTACAGGTGTACCTGGCGGCGGGCACCGTGTACGGACTGGAAGGCCAGCTGAATGAACTGGAGGACGCCGCCCGCAGCATCCACAGTGGCACCGATGAGACCGACCTGGCAGATCTAGAGGACCAGGTGGCCACGGCGGCAGCCCAGGTCCACCATGCTGAGCTCCAGGTAAGCACTCCCTCTCTGCCCAGATGAAGCCCCGTCGTGAAAGGGGAGAGGGCGCCCCATCGTCCACAAGAATGATTGCAGAGCTCTTCTATCAGTTCTGGGGCATGCTTGCATGGTCCTTTTGGGTGGATTCCACCGAAGCTGATTTTTTAAAAATTACAACCTTGGTAATATATCAGATTTCCCTTGAAACCTATGTTACCTTCCTCTTTGACAAATTCTCTGACCCACAGGTAGGTCTCCTGGCTATGTAAGGTTCCCCTTCCATTCCAAGACCTCCCCTCCCTAACCTTCATCACACTGTTGATTACTTACTGGATGCCAGTTTCCCCCTCTGTACACGAAAAACCCCAAGAGGACAGGACTACAGCTGCCTAGTTTAACCCAGAAACTCCAGTGCCTAACATAATCGGACCTGGGTTTGGCACTCAAAAAAAAAATGGGGTGAATAAATGAATGAAATTAAATTGTAGATTTCTCAGACCAGTATTTTCCATGATTTAGATATGGCTGATTCAGAATTGAAATGATGTTATCTGTACCTTTGTGAAGATACTGGTTTGACATTTTCGTGGGCATTCCCGTGGCCTCTGACTCTGAATCAGAGTGGACCGTGGACAAAGTCGCTGTTCTCAAACTGGGGTCCGTGAGACGTGCTGCTCTCCGCAGTGTACGCTCAGTATAGACCCCTGGTTCAGCGGCATTTCTATAGGCCTTGCATCTTAAAGCTGCGTCCTAGGGGACCTGGGGTCAATAGAAACCACCTATGCATAGAGAAGATGATGATCTTGGGTGGTAATTATCTTTTAAATAAATATTTTTGCTTTAGAGAGTCAAAAGTCCCCACCACTGGCAGTATTAAGCACTCTCGAGAAGGTGAGGGTGCCCATTCTCCACCCTGGAGATGAGTTAGTGCTGCACGCTAGGAATGGTCTCCTTGCACACAACCCTGTCGACCATTCATTATCAGCAGGAATGGCTAAAGAGCATCTCTCCTCAAATACACATCATTTCCCAGAAATGCCACCCAACATGTAATCAATTTATGGCCAAAGTTACATAAAGTAGAATCAAATCATTTGTTTTCTGGGGGTACACTTTGCAGCTAATACTTCTTGAGTGGTTCAGCAGGAAATAATATCATTTATGGCTGTTTGGCAGGATTTTACTGGATAATTATTCCGGCTCCTCGTTATTTCTAGTCTTAAATTACTGGAGCCGTGTTTTATGGCAGAAAATCCTGGAGTCCAAAATGCCCATGTTCTATGTGTTTGAATGTGCCTAGTCTTTATACATTTTTATTTTTTTAAAAGATTTATTTATTTATTTATTTATTTATTTACTTGACAGAGAGAGAGAGATCACAAGTAGGCAGAGAGGCAGGCAGAGAGAGAGGGGGAAGCAGACTCCCTGCTGAGCAGAGAGCCAGATGTGGGGCTCGATCCCAGGACCCTGAGATCATGACCTGAGCTGAAGGCAGAGGCTTTAACCCACTGAGCCACCCAGGCGCCCCCTCTTTATACATTTTTAAATATGACAGTGATGTTATCAATAATACCTAGTGTTCAGTGAGCATTATGTGGTGCCACGAGTTGTACTTGACACTTGACCTCATTATTGTAATTAATCCTTTCAGCAACTCCATGACGTAGCTACTGTAACTTTCCCCTTTTTTCCCTGGGGACACTGGGGCTCAGAGAGGTTAAACCACTTGCCCAAGGTCAAATAGCTAAAGAGTGATGAAGCCAGGATTTGAACCTGTCTTTCTGACCTCACAGCACGTTCTTTACCAGACTGTGCCGTGTGGTTTTCTGAGAAATGTGTTGGTCCTGCCATCAGACACATATCCACTTGCATAGGAGTACTTAATTTGCAAGGGAGGTTGTCAACACTGCCTTCAGTTTATGGATCTTCACAATGTGGGAATCTTCAGTACCATGGAGGCTCTCCGCCTACTGCCAGCTGCCCCAGAGAATGAGGCCTCGAGCTCCTTGTTGTCTGTTTTCATCCAAAGTTGTCCCCACTTTGGATCCACAGAGGAGGGTGGATGTGCTAAACTGTGTTCTTGAATTAGGTCAGACTCTAGGGACTCTATCACCTTGGAGGATACCCTTGGCACAAGATAGCCCAATGCTCTGGGAGATTGCAGGATGACCCATGGGGTGGGGGTGGGGGGTCTTATGGTGCTTTCCACTGTATCATGTGGCATCATCTCTCTGGGCTTCCTGGGGAAGGTCTCTCTTAACTCTCAGTATCAGGGAAAGCTGTTCTTCTGAGCACTCCATCTTTATCTTGTGGACACAGAATCCTACACTGATCGCTTTGCTTTGGCTCCCGGGAAACTCAGAGCTGAATTAGTCATCCCCTCTGACAAGTGTAAGGGCCATTGGATATGCAGTCTTAGGAATGAAATGGAACACAACTAGGTAGATAGATGGAGGACAGAGAGGACGCAAAATGTAGGCAAAATCAGCCCTTGGTAGCCGTCCCATCTGTCTCTGGCTTTTGCCCTATGAAGTAAAACTCAAAAAATCAACCCCTTCTTATTCCAGAGCGTGACAGTCAGCAAATCAGGAGGTGAGCAGCTTGCTCTCCCATTGACCTGTCTCTCGGGGCCTCATGAGCAAGGGCCCCCATCAAAACTGCTTCCCCGAAAGAACATGGGAATCTAATCCACACCAGCTGCCCATGACTGATAAAAGTTTAGCCTGCAACCTTTCTCGGGGGCCTGTGCGGTTTATCGGTCTGTAAGGCAAAGGAATGCAGCTTTCAATACGAAATTTGAGGAGTCAGAGCAACAAGGCATCTGGGGGCCAGGGAGGGCCAGGGGCTGCACGGTGTCTCCCCTGGGAGCTGCCTGCTGGGCAGCTTGGAGTATTTCACCAGTTGCCACAGCCTTGGCCTCCACCCTCCTCCTCTTCCTCTTCTGACCAAGACTGACCCCGCTTGGGGGTTAGCACCTCCCATATTTTCCAGCCCTTCAGGCCTTCTCTCTGCACTTGTCCCAGGAGGCTTTTCCAAAGAGGTCCCCAGTAAATGACAGAATTCAAATTTGTCCTCAGCAGCAAGAGAGTGGCAGGATGGGGGAGAGCGCAGAGACCTCAGGGTCCACACGCATTGGCTGCTGGGCCGACTTTCAGGTTCCCTATCTGATGCCCTGGCAACATGCAGGCTGTGTCCGGAGATCAGCAAGGCAGCTGAGATCCCCACGTCCTCCCTCCACCCCAATAGCCTGCTCCTGCCTCTCCCCGTGTGCCCCATGGCAGGCCTCGGCAGGTCCTCTTAGAATGTGGCAGTGTTGGGGCGCCTGGGTGGCTCAGTGGGTTAAAGTGTCTGCCTTCAGCTCGGGTCATGATCTCAGGGTCCTGGGATCGAGCCCCACGTCGGACTCTCTGCTCAGCAGGGAGCCTGCTTCCCCCTCTCTCTCTGCCTGCCTCTCTGCCTACTTGTGACCTCTCTCTCTCTGTCACATACATACATACATACATACATACATAAGAATGTGGCAGTGTGGCAAGAGCAGGACAGTTGGCATGAGTTCGGAGCTCTGCCCCAGACCAGCTATAAAATGCAGGCTGTGTTACTTATCCCTATGAGCCACAGAGACCTCATCTATAGAACCAAGGGAATGGTACCTCGGTCATAGGTTTTTGAATGAGGTCCCATATTTAAAATGCTTAGCAGGGTGACAGCACAGATTAATGCCCTTTTCTAAGAGCAGGGATTATGTCTGCTTCATCCCTGGGGACATGGATGGGTTAGGGTTCTTTCCGCACACTGACTGGGCTCTTGCTCTCTGTATCAGCCTTGAGACTCTCAAAAAGTAATGTAAACTCTCTCTGACCTTCTGATGTTACAGTCGAGGAAACTGATGCTCAGAGCGAAGAGAGAGTTTCGCAAGGCACTTATCCTTTTAATGAAAGGAATGGACTTAAACCAGGGACTGCTGGGCCTCCCTCTAAGAGCTGGTGCTGTGGTTTTGGTTCATGGAGTCATGGAAGAACGAAGAACGACCTATAAATCAGACTTGCCTTTCAAAGCTCACATCAAGTGTGGCCCGCTCTGAAAGCCTTCCTCAGCACCCCCCTCCCCTCTCGCCGCCATGCTGGGCCAGGGTTCCCATCAGGCCCCGGGCTCCCACTTATCCTTAGAGACATATCCCTGACAAGGGTGTTGATATTCTCTAGAGCAACCAAACTAGACATTTAAATTTACAAAGGAAGGCCTGTGTTTTATTGTCTTACGACGGCACTAGATGGAGAAGGGCTTGGTAGAAGTGGAATGAATTAGGGGTGCCTGGCTGACTCGGTGAGGACATGGGACTCTTGATCTCAGGGTTGTGAGTTTGAGCCCCACGTTGGGTGTAGAGATTACTTCAAAATAAAATCTTAAAAAAAAAAAAAAAGAAGTTGAATGAATGAATGAATGAGCATACATCAAAGCAGATTTGTTCACTATAGATTCCTATCACTTCTAACAAAGATTCTTCCCTCCTGTGCTTTCCCCCTACTGATTCTGTCTTTTCTGTTGCATTAAGATTTCTGATATCGAGAGCCGGATTTCAGCTCTGACCATTGCAGGATTAAACATAGCACCGTGTGTGCGCCTCACGAGAAAACGAGATCAGAAGCAAAGGAACCAGGTGCGTTTGTCCCTTACTTCCTCCATTGGAATATTGCACGACCTGGAAGATTTAGATCAAATATCTTTGGCTTTGCGAAGGTGTGTTGATTGCTGTGTTCTGTTTGTAGGTACAAACCATAGACACATCAAGGCAGCAGAGGAGGAAACTGCCTGCCCCACCAGTGAAAGGTGTGCTTAAAGTAAAACCGCAGAGCTACCAAAGAATTAAGCCTGACATACTTACTTTGAGAGACTCGGGGATCTGAGTTTGAGGACCAGATCTGATGCCCCAGAAGTGCTCTTGTGAAGAATCTATCTTGACTTGAATCTCCCCCAAGAAGCAGACCCCAAGACAAAGATGGGATTTGGGAAGCAATTCCAAGAAACACTGGTAGGACAGGAGAGAAATGATTCAAGGAAGGAAATTAAGTCAATGCAGTGCAATTTAATTCGTAGTTTATTTCTCCGGGCAAATGAGACTAAATCCTGCTGAGGGCTTCTGGAAGACAGTATTTTTTTTTTTAAAGATTTTATTTGTCGGGGCAGGGGGAGATAGAGAGAGTGCACAATCACAAGCAGGGGGAGCAGCAAGCAGAGGGAGAAGCAGGCTTCCAGAACCCTGGGATCATGACTTGAGACACTTAACCGACTGAGCCACCCAGGCATCCCTGGGAGACAGTACTGACTGCACCTCAGAGTTTCCTGCCCAAAGAATAGGAAAATGAGGATTTCAACTCTCAGCTATCATCCCTTGGCATTTATTGGGCCGGAATGGTGGCGAGAGGCATTAATTCTCTGGTACTTCTGCCCCGCCCCATCCACGAGCCAAGAGAGAGTGATGGTGCTTGCAGAAGCATGCTGTGGGAATGTGCTGGATGCCAGAATGTGTGGCATGTCAAGGGAATGTGGGCAGGGCACCAGAGGCATCTAACACAGGGCACAACCCACAGGGGATTCCAGCAATGCCGGTGGTGTCCTACTCCTCTACTGGGCGTTTTCAACAATTTCCCTGGATTCAGGAGCCACATATTGATGCCAAAGTAGGAGTTTAGATCTACAAATCAGAAGAGTAGACAGAAGATATGTCTGAGTCTCGGCTCCACTGTTCTTTGGTCAACATTTATTGAATTCATTAAACTCCGTACAATTACAATGTATTACAGATCCATGGCCCCTTATTTGAAACCTTGGATAAGTATATGTTTCAGAATGTCCTGGACATTAGAGGGGCGCTTGGGTGGCTCAGTGGGTTAAAGCCTCTGCCTTCGGCTCAGGTCATGATCTCGGGGTCCTGGGATTGAGCCTCGCATCGGGCTCTCTGCTCAGCATCAAGCCTGCTTCCCTCTCTCTCTGCCTGCCTCTCTGCCTACTTGTGTTCTCTCTGTCAAATAAATAAATAAATAATCTTTAAAAAAGAAAAAAAGAATGTCCTGGACATTAGAAAAGTAATACGGTACAAGTATAGTATGTTTCCTAATACTCCTGCCCCACGGTGTCTGGGGCAGCAGCTGATAAACACAATAATAACCTTGCACCAAAACATGAGAATGTTCCCTCCCAGTGGGATGGACAAGGATTTAAATGGCCAGATGTCAGCCATATGGCCAGATGTCAGTCAGGTTTTGCCATTGGACAGTTTGGGCCCCAACGTTATAAGGATTTACAACCTTTAGAGCCCTTTGCATTCCAGAATTGCAAATAAGAATTTATGAACTCTGCATGGGTCGCCCGGGTGGTTCAGTCGGTTAGGCATCGGACTCTTGATCTCAACTCAGGTCTTGATCTCAGGGTCTTGAATTCAAGCCCCGTGCTGGGCTCCATGCTGAGTGTGGAGCCTAACTTAAGAAAAAAAAAAAAGAGAGACAGAGAGAGAGAGAGAAAGAAAGAATTTATAAACTATGGTGGATTATCTCCAAGCTGCGTTTTCCGGGAAAGCCACTAATGAGTCTTGAATTTGTCTGGTGCATATCATGAAAATAAACACAAAATTAAAAACTTCTGAGGTCAGACCTGTAGACTGGAATGAGATGCCAAACCTAGAACCAAAATCTGGGGCATGGAACACCCGGTTTTTCTTCCTCAAAACTCGGCCCAGCTTCTGGGTACCACTGATTTCCATCTTCCATCTGCTTCTTTTTAGCTGAAAACACGGAGGCATCTTCAGTGACCACCACAAAAACATTTAACCGCAACTTCGTTCTCCAAGGCTCTTTGACAAACAGGACTAACGAAAGGAAAAGCACCCCCAAGGACTTGATGGTAAGTTGTGTCTCGATGCCCATCACTTGCCCCGTTGATGAGGCTTCCATTCTGTAGCCCTCCTGTCCCCAGCTCCCCCATCAGAGCTCCAGGAAGCATCCTTCCTGCCTGGTCTCATAGTCTGTTGGTCAGGGAATTGGGGGGTAAGTGGGGTAATGAGAAGTGATGAGCACCCCGCCTGGTATTGCTAACCTCTTCGATATGTGGATACATCCTCGCAACTCCTTGTAGGGTTTGATATGAGAGAACTAAAAATGGGTACATAGGAACGTAAGGTCTGGTTGAGGTGTCAGAGTTTGTACCTGGGTTTTGATCCACATTCACTCTTCCTTACATCCCTCGTTAGCCATTAATTACTTGTGTTCCTGAAAAGAGTTCAACAGCTGCCGCTAAACACAAAGGAAGGGACAGGAGACAATTTGCACAAACTCTGGAGAGCTTGTAAGGAGGGCTAACAGATCATTTGACTAAACACCTACCTATGCTTGGTGGGGCTTCTATGGGAAGTGACAATCCAGCTGAACTGACTCCTGGGTACCATTACACCGAGGGCAGATGACATCTGGGTGACAAAATTGAAGCAAGGGCAAGTTTATTCTGCTGCCTTTTACGCCTCACCCATCTTTCCCTTCCCCACCCCCCGCCTCATGGTCCTTGTCCCCTGTGAGCAGGAGCCCCAGGTAATGGCATAATGGTGGGCATGCCCTTTGGGGTTACAAATTACTGCATCTCTTGGGCATCACGTGGCAACAGCTCTGCCCAGCTCTGCCTTCCTCTTCACTGCTCAGCCTTTACCCCTGACCTTTTAAAGTCCAATTACTTTGCTCGGGCCGTTACTTTAAAGAGCAAACAAGATGCATTTATCGCACTTCAAAGGGCAGACCATTTAGACCTTTAGGGCCGGGAAGGAATCTGTTATAAATAAGAGAGTTAAAAACATTACCTTTCCGGGGTGCCTGGGTGGCTCAGTGGGTTAAAGCCTCTGCCTTTGGCTCAGGTCATGATCTCAGGGTCCTGGGATCGAGCCCCACATCGGGCTCTCTGCTCAGCAGGGAGCCTGCTTCCCCCTCTCTCTCTGCCTGCCTCTCTGCCTACTTGTGATCTCTCTCTGTCAAATAAATAAATAAAATCTTTAAAAACAAAACAAAACATTACCTTTCCTAGAGACAGAACATAATTAGTGGTTGCCAAGAGCTGTGGGGGAGGGGCTATAGGAAGGAACCACTTCGGGGGTAAGATGTTTTACTTTAGAGGTACGGGAGGCTTTGAAACTAGATAGAGGTGGTGGCCACGTGACATCGTGAGTGTAGCAAATGCCACTGAATGGTTCACTCTTTGGGTGGGAGAGGGGCCGAGGGAGAGGGCGAGAGAGAGTCTTAAGCAGTGACGGCGCCTTCTGTGTCCTCACAGGAGCCCGCTCTGGAGTCGGCGGTGATGTATTAGCGCCAAGGGACTCCACTGCCAGTGACCCACTGCCTCCGGCCGTACACGACAGTGCCTTGACCCCACAGCCATCGAATACTGTGCGGATTTCCACCCGAGGAGAGGGCCTGGGGAGGCCGCCGTGCGCCGCTGCACAGGTCTGTCCCAATACCTCACCCAGCAAGCAGACCCGGACTTGGGCGCTGCGGTCTTGCCCACTCTCTGCCTTAGGTCCCAGGGGAATCCCAGACAGCGAACCGAGATGCTGACTTCCAACAGCAGAGCCCTGTGTTCAAAAGATGCATCTTTTCCCTGTCCGCTTTGCTACCGTGTGTTGTCTTTAAGATCATTTTTTTTTTTTTGGGGTCCCTCTGATTCAACTAGAAGTGTGTGTCAACAGTTACTTGTCCAAAGGAAAACTACTGGAGTTTTGGGGGTGGGGGGTGGAAGGAAGGGAGATAGGTATCATTTAATTCATCATCAGGTCTTACTAATCTCTCACAAGCATCTTTGTCCCACAAGTGCTAAGGCAAAAAAATGCAGATGCCTCCGTAGTGACCATCAGGACTGTCCCATTTGGGGAGCATGCACCCGGTGAGGATGCAGTTCTCCCTTCAAGCTCCTCCTTCCTGGGAAGTTCCAACCCCCGCCCCCCAACACAACCAGTCATTTCCATCGCTTTGCCATCACAAGCCACGAAATGGAAATCTCTGCCTCACCCATGCCATGGGTTGAAGCAAGGTTTCATCGAGAACCTCACATGGGTCAAGGTTTTATTGAGAATTCAGGGCTCTTCCCTGGACTTACTGACAGTCTCCCCACTCTGAAGGGGAGAGGAACTTGAGAAAGCCGACCATTGGCTTAATTTGAGGGCACCGTACGGAATCCACATGATGCGGTTTAGCAATGACCACGTGTCTAATGGGGTTTAGGTAAATGGATTCTTGCAGACAATAACCACGTGAGAAATTGCGATCCTCCAAAATTTATTTCCTAATAAATATTCAGCAAAAGGAGTAGAATGACCTTAAAAGTAAACATGGTTAAAGAATCGCCTTGGGAAAGCTGACAGGCATGAAGCAAGCAAGGATGAACTGAATTTAATGGACACAAGAGCCGGACGTGAGCTCCATGTTCCTGGTCTCAAATGCATGACTACATAGAGTGTATTTATAAAGGCAAATGGAATGGAATCTCACACAATGAATTGAGCATTTACAACCTTTCTTAAATCTGTCCCTGAGACATTCTGAATCAAAGGAAGCAGATCATGGGAGGCAAGGGGATGACCGAAATGTATTAAGTGACTGCTTTCAGGAAGGCAGTTTCTTCTAATTTTAATCCTTAGTGCAACCCTCTTTGGTAGGTATCCCCATTTTTTCAAATTTGGAATCAGGGGCCAGAGAGATTAGTTTGCCCAAGTCACACCTTGAAACTAAGTCTAATTGGAATGCCTCACAAAAGCCTCACTCGGTGTTCGGTGTTCATTTCAACTTCTACATTCTTTCCTGCTACGCACATTCCCAACCTGATCTGCTGCTGAGATGTGTTATGATCCCTTTCTGATGGGGGTCTACCTAACTTTCAATGACACTTCCTGCTGATGCTGTGTATCTGTTACCCAACAGAAATGACCCCTCGGAAATAAAGTAAGTCTTTGGCTTTTTGTTCTGTTGGTGTGACTCAAAGCAGACAAACACAAATTTTAAAAATACAACAACAACAAAAAAGATCTGAGTTCCAAATAGAATGTTTTCTTTAAGAGGCATGAAAAGCAACTATTGTTGTGTTACAGTGTTAAAATATTCAGTTTTCTTTGACAAAAATGTGTAAACTGTGTAAGCCTTGCAAAAAAAAAAAAGAAAAAAGAAAAAAAAAGAAGAAGAAGCCTGCTCTATGGCATTTGAAATTTTATAAAGGTTTCCTTGTGCCAAATAAGTGCAAAGATTTAATTTACTATTAAAAACCATAAGTATATGTTATAGTTTCAGAAGAATTATTTTGTCATCAAGTGATTTTGATCTTCAGTGTCAATATTTATATTTAGATTAATTTTTATAAATGAAAATATTTTAATGGTTTAAGAAAACGAGGACAATAGGACCATATCTTTGATGACTTCTGAAAGTTATGCTTGCCTTCATGTTATATGCACATTGCCAAGAATTACTGTCAAGAGAAATGATAAAGAAGTAAAAGTCATTTATGAAAATAATGTAGGTGGGTGTGTGCTTTTTTGGGTTGGGGAAGACTGGGAGTGCAGACGGGACAGGGAAAGAGGCCAATGTTTTAGTCATTGGAGGGGCCAAGTTCAAAGCTACTATCGCCCCACCCCCCACCCCCAAACCCCGCCCCCATTCCTTCCAGTCACACCACTTGCTTCTCCATTGCCCATTGTCCTGAGAGCTGCGGTTCTCAAAGCAGGGGTGGAGGAGGGGGAACAGTGTGGGTTTACCCCCAGGAGACCTTTCTGATTGTCATAACTTGGCAGGGGGTTGCTACTGGCATACAGCGGACAGTGGCCAGGGATGCTGCCAAACCTACAGAGCAGAGCCACCTGCAACCGAGAATTAGCTCACGCAAAATGTGACCAGTGCCAAGGCTGAGGACGCTGGGACCCTGGAGGGAAGCCTGGACGTGGGCGGAGAGGCCCCCGTGCAGGAAGCAGGACCCTGAGTCTCCCAGAGTCTTTCCCGCGTCCAGTGGCAACTGTGGCTTCTCTGAGGCTGGGCTGTCCCGACACTGGATGTTGCCATCCCCAAGGAGGAGTAGGAACCCTCCTCCCCCCGGAAGTAAATGAGTGAATATAATGTGAACAGAAGCCACTGGCCTTCACTGCCTGGTGGCCTAACACGGTCACATGCAAACTTGAGTGGGCATCAGAATCACCTGTTAAGACACAGATTCATGGGATTCACCTAGTTATCCCCAGTGCTCGGTCAGCTTTCTCTACATTACTATGCATGTGCCTGGCACAACAGTGTTTGCTAAGCACTGATAGCAAACAAACTAACATTTAGGTGGACAGGGCATTTCAGAAGAGGGGGAGAACAATATTTGTCTGTAGATCTGAGGTCCTCTTCAGGCAGCATTTCCTGGCTGGAATTCCAGATTTCTCCATCCTCCCTCCCCACGGCCCCCACCCTCACAGGATAGCTGGACATATACAACAATAAAGACAGTCCAGTCACATTCCAGGGGCAGGAACATTCCACGTTTCTAACAGAAGCCCCCAAAGCATTGCTGAGCACCAATCTGCCTCATCAGTCTGAATATTCAAGATAATCCATTTGAGCGAACGATTTGAATATCAAGAATGATGGGCAGCTCTTCTTGCTTCTGGGGTAAATAGGAACAGGGCAGCAATGATATTTTCCCCTAAGAGATAAGTGCTTGATTTGCCATGACAAAAAAGTAAGAAAATAATAATGTGACCTAATATTCAAAGCACTTGAAGGCTGCCAGAAAAAAACTAGGTTCCACTCTTAAGACTTTTCCATTTCCACATAACGCTCTGTGGCCTATGGCCTTATATGTGACATGGGTTATAAAAATCTTCCTAGTGTTGTTACAATGTTAAATGAAATAACCCATGAGGAAACTCAGCAGAATCCTGGAGGTCCTACAGTATACTCTAGGTATATATAGTATATATGTATATATAGTATATTCTAGGTACTTTTTCTCTTAGGCCATGAGAATCATTCAAATATCAGCACCAGGACTTAGGGAAAATGCTGTGCCTCGCTTTTCCTATTGACAGTAGGAAAGATCATTGTTCTGCAAATATGCATGCGCTCCCTTTACACCCTGACTCTGGGAGGCGTGCACTAATGTTGACTTTGGACTGTCACATGACTTGCCTTAGGACCAGTGGAACATTCTTCTCTTAGTCCATTTGGCAAATTACAAAATTCTAGAGACCGAGCAGTTCATAAACAATAGAAATTCTTTCTCATGGTTCTGGAGGCTGGAAATCCAAAACCAGGGTGCCAACATGGCCGGGGGCTGCCAGAAGTCGTTACAGACTGCTGGCTTCTCACTGTCCCCTCATATGGGGGAAGCAGTTGAGGGATCGCTCTGGAGCCTCTTTTAAAAGCACACTAATCCCAGTTGTGAGAATGGACCCCTCCTGACTTAATCACCTCCCGAAAGCCCTAGCTCCTTATACCATCACCTGAGGGGTTGGGCTTCAAAATATGAATTTGGGGGAGGACACAAACATTCAGACCACAATATTCTCCAATCCTCAGTTTGGACTTGGCCGCATGACATTCCTCGGCAAATCAGATGTTAACAGAAGAGCTACATAAGGGGCTTGAAATATGTTTATTGAGTTGGGTTTGTCCATTTTCATTTTGCCATTCTCACTTTGAGAACATGCCCACAGGCAGCCCACTCAGACCCAACCAACCTGTGGCTTGTGGCCAAGCTCGGCTGAGCCCAGCTAAGATCAGCAGAACCACCCCACCAACCTTTAGACCTATGGGCAAGAATAAACCATCCCTCTCTCAAACCACAGAGATTGGCAATATCTTATTACACGGGAATGACTAACTGATACACTGCCTAAAAACTGCATTTCATCACCTTAGAGTAATCCTTCTGTTGGAGCGAAATGAAGATCAGTGGCTATCAAAGGTAAAATCACATGCCAGTGTGAAGGATGGGTAAGCAAAGCATTGATTGAGCTGCTTGGTTTTGACATTTCCTATTTATATTTGAAATTTCTGTTATGTTTACATGTTTCCCCAAAATGTAGCACCTCTTACTCTCTCTCTTTCTCTCTCTTGC
This sequence comes from Procyon lotor, assembly GCA_028646535.1. Classification (NCBI taxonomy): domain Eukaryota; kingdom Metazoa; phylum Chordata; class Mammalia; order Carnivora; family Procyonidae; genus Procyon; species Procyon lotor. The sequence goes on from CM053603.1 coordinate 56,218,612, forward strand.
TCTTGCTCTCGCTCTGTGTGTGTGTGTATTGATCTTTCCAAAGGGTCCTCTATTCATTGAAATTTTTGATGAAGCACTAAAGCACGGGAGACATTTGGTGTGTTCTTTTAAAAATAACTTCCCACACAACAGCTACTCCATCTTCTCCCAGGGGAAGTATTTCCCATGCATTCTCTAGAATTTGCATTCTACAGAAGAGTTGGCTGTGTAAACCTTCTGTCTCTGCAATTGAGTTATAATTACGACAAAGTGCAGGTAAATGGAGTTGCATTTTAAAGAGATTTCAAGGGGCTGGAAAACTTTAATATCCACTTCAAACATTGGAAACCTCAAAGAAGTTATTTAGAGGGACCCAGTTTGGTGGAATCAAGTCCTACAATATGGACAACTATGTTTTATATCAAAGCTATCGTGTTTGATAAAGATGAAAGCCTTAAGATAGTGCTTCTCCAGGGTTAAGGCGCAAACAAAGTCTGCTTCAGCAGGTCTCGGGGGGTGGGATACGCAATGCTGCAAGTCACAAGCTCCCAAGTGATGCCAATGATGCCAGCCACACCTGAGCGGCGAGGTTCCCAGGTTCCGTGGAGTCCCTCAGAGGGGCCCCAGCAGGATAGAGGCCAGTTACCCACAGCAGCACCCTGTTCATTATGCCTCATTTCTGACTTTCCCTCCCTTCATTTACTCACATTCTCCCTCCCTGGGCACGTATCCTGGGGTCACCTCCCCCAGGGAACAACCGAACACTGAGTCTCCTCTGGGGAAAGCCCAAACCAAGACATCCCCCCGCGATGCATGCGCATGTTTGCGTGGTTTTCCTGCACTGACCTGAAAGCTTCTTCAGGAACTGGTTTCTAGTCTTCCCACACAGAGCCTGGCACAGGGCAGGTGCTTGAAACAAATGTCATTCATCTAGGCTATGTGGTTGCCCCACGCCCATGTGACTGAAGATTCTGCACGAAGGGAGCAGTCGCTCTCGTGCCCGTCCGGAGGTGGGAAGTGAGCATCCTCACAGCACTGAAGTGCACAGGAGGAATCTCAACACCAACAAGAAGGACTTCACTTCTCCCTTCTCCCTCTTCTAGAGACAGTAAGTCTTCTAGGGGGGGCAATCCAGGTAGCAATAAACCATCTAGGCATCTGCTCCTAAAAGCAGATTCCTAAATCTAAAGTCTAAAAGCACAAGCCCCTATATCCATAGATGCTCACAACCTGTGGGCTCCAGTGAATTTGCCAGCAAATTTGCCAGTAAATTTGGCTTAGTTTAGCTGGGCCTCTTAAAACACAGTCTCTAGGCTGAACAAGAGTTAACACAGAGTTCTTGGATGCAATCACCCCTTCTTGCCATTACCGATAAGGTGGGAGAACTTCGAGGTGCTCACTCATTTCATTGACATCTTTGAACACAGCCTATGTGCCCATCCAGGACCCATCTTTCCTCCGAGTGGATCCCTCTCCCTATTCTTTGTCCACCAAAAGCCAGAACATCAACAAATTTACAGTTAAAGTAGTAGTCCAGAGTGGGGTACAGATGACACATGGGGTGTAGAGGTGGTCAGCTGGGGGGAGGTGAAAGAAAATATTAAAACTTCTTTTTATACTTATTTCTTAATCTGGAAGTAAGTTTACCAGTATGAAATATATGATCGATGAGAGTATATATAAATAATTTACAAATGAATATGCTTATTTTGAGCATGCGTTGTCAGTTTTTCCTAAAAGAACATATAGCCAAAAAGGTTTGGAGACTACCTACTAGTTGCAAAACCCTAGTATAATTCTGATGATTCAAATTCCCCCTCCAGCTGGTCCCCATCCCTGTCCTGTCAGGGACAGTGCTAACTCTCAAGACCTGACCCAGTGCTTGAAGGGCAGCTGAAGGCAGGGCAGAGGTGGGGAGGTCATTCCGAGAGCCCCAATCTATTGGTTTGGCCTGGGATGGGTTTTGCTCCATCCCGTCAGGGAAAAGCTTTCTGTCAGCCTTGACCATCTTCCTCGCTCTCCTCCCCAGCCCAGGGAGGGAATGTCTACTTACTATACAACTCTCTTAACTACTGAAAGACACCAGGTTATTTTTGTCCAGAAACAACCCAATGGGTAGCCTTGAGGTGTGGGGATTTCCCATCAAGTTTCCTGGCGGTTCTCTGAAGCGGACCCAAGTTAAATCTCTGCTAGTAGAGGGAGAGCCATGTGGCACTGGCAGGCAGGCAAACCAGGCAACAGCTCTATCCAGATCTACCTCCCTTGATTTACAGCACCCAAAGCCCTCCAGCCAGGTGGGCTCAGCTGTTCACAAGCCCAGCTAACCCAAGAACCTCTGGGAAGTCTATTAGTGCAGGAAAAGGGCATTGAACATCGCACATCTGTCATCACTTAAGACCTTCCATGAGTCTAGGAGAGTCTGTACTCTGCTACAATCAAAGACATTTGGAGAGCATGCCTTTGTCACTTCCCAGATAGCCCCACCAAGTTTGCCAAGTTCTCAGTGTGTACTTGCCCAGGAGGCTGGAGAGGCAGGACTGAGAGTCTGGTGGCCTGAAGACCATGAAAGCCATCTGTGTTCTTCACCATGTGTTGTGCATATCAAATGAAAAGGAGCAATGCTGGCCCAGAGCCATGATGGGCCACAACCATGAGGTGTTAGGTAGTAAGGTGACAGGATGAAAAGGCACGTAACCGTTGCTCGTTGAGCAATATGGCCATTACTTAGTTGAAGATAAAAGGGCAATTTTCAGGCAGTGGGGACAGTATTTTCTGTTGCA
>CM053603.1:56221470-56262970 GCA_028646535.1 Procyon lotor
ATGCCCTTCTTGTTTTCTCATAATGACAGTAACTTGCACTTTCAAGCCTGTCTTTTTTGGTTTATTCTTCCCTACTGTTTTTTTCTAAAGATTTTATTCATTTATTTGACAGAGAGAGAGACAGCGAGATAGAGCACAAGAGGAGAGCACAAGCAGGGGGAGTAGGAGAGGGAGAAACAGGCTTCCCACCTAGCAGGGAGCCCGACGCAGGGCTCGATCCCAGGACTCTGGGATCACGACTTGAGCTGAAGGCAGATGCTTAATGACTGAGCAGGTGCCCCTCTTCCCTATTATTTTATTAATTTCATGACAAATTCACTCAGAAGTCAGAAAAAGACTTCCATCTTTGAGGAAGGGCCAGTTTTTAAAAGGGGGAAGACTGGACAAGTATTCTTTGCCCTGATAAATGTAGCCCATGTGTCACAAATACTCTGCTGAGAACAGACTCTGTGAATGAGCATTTCCACCTCATTTGTAATTCAGGTCTTTGTAGAACCATCCTGGTGATGAATGGGTGGCTCTCCTCAGTCTGGCAGAATCGAGGCTCCTTTCTGTCTTTGAATGACACTGTTACTGGCTGTTCTGTGTCCAGCAGCAATTCTTCCTAGTGACCATGGGCTATTGAAATGCTGCTTATCTGAGGTTCAGTGGCTCTGCTGATGTACTCCGCCAAATGTCAGCTTGGTGCCCATCGATTGTTGAACTGATGACAAAGGATTAAGTCACCCCTTCTTGACTTGAAGCAGCTAGGATTCTGCTCTCCTGGCCTCCACTCAGTCTTTGATTGCAGGGGAAAATATACATCTTGGCTAATGCTAAAATAATAGATCAAAATGTGGTTTGAAAGCCTATTCCGGGCATTATCAGAGCCCTGTACCCTATGGGAGTTCTGGATCACAGCTCCTGGCAGGGTCCCACTTACACTCTGTGGGTCACCAACCATTAAAACTAAGACCTTTCTCAACTCTGGATCTTCCCACATTATATTCGGTTCCCTGGAATGCCTCCCTCTTACTGTGAAAAGCCTACCTATTTTTTAAGAAGGCTTGGCTCAAATGTCACCTCTTGTATGATGGTCCTAACCCCTCCCAGTCTAGGAGAACCATAGTGTAACCCAGATGGTTGGAGGTAGAAGTAGACTCCGAGCCACTCAAAATCTCGGTTCCAATCTACACTAGTTCTATTTCCTGTGAAGCCCAAAGCCTTTCCCAGAAGCCTATGAGTCTGTGCTTGTGAAGATCCTTACTTAGTTTCTGATCTTTTCTCCCTTGTTGCAGGCTCTATTTTGCAATGCATTAACCCAGACAGGAAATTTAACCCTTCACCATTTTCATTCAAACGACAAAGAGGACAATCAATCATCCCTTAATAGTGGACATCACTGAAGGGCCAATGGACAGCAGGGGATTGCACAGGTTGGGGGGGTGAGGAAGTAGGTGGGGGTGTATCACCTAATAGCTGAAAATTCCATTTTGACATTCCCTTTCCTCAGAAGTCCTCTTTCCAACCAATGGTGGACTTCCCACACAGCACCAGTCTCCTGCTATGTCCTGCCTCCTCCTCTCGGATCTCTAGGATTGCTTGGCCAACTCCACAGGCCTCTGTGATGTCTTGGCCCCAGTGAAAATTCAGAGCACAAGTGTCCCACTTTCTGCCCCAAGTACTTACCCAGAGAAAGCTCTGCACCTATGCTGAGTGCTGGAATTCGCTGTGAAGATACCATTTTCCACCTCATTGCATGATTCACTCCTTCCTCTCTCCACAGAGCATTTTGCATGTTTCCCCATCACCATCCCATTTATCACAGATAAATATCATTTATGTGCATATCTGGATTGATACAGTACATTTTGTCTTTAGTCCATGATTAAAAGTAAGACACTGAAAAGTTCGAGAGGCAAGTGACCTGGTCAGATTTGTGAGTTCATTCTTTTTAATTGTTCTGGTTTTTTAGTGTAAGGAATACATGACAGCGAGGCAAAGAGATCATGGATAAACTAATTTGGAGACTTCCTGTAGAGTCCAGGAAGGAATCAAGACAGCTTAGATCAGGGCAGGGAGAAAGGAGAATTTTGGTAGATCCAGGAGACGTTTTAGAGGCAAAAATGGGATTTGGGAATTGGTTGGATATGGGGAGTGAAAAAGATTGAGGAGTGAAATAGGGAAAACACTGGTCCCATTCACTGAGTTGGGGGATGGTGAGAGAAAACAAATTCCTTTTTGGATATGTTCCATTCAAGATATTGACCAAGTGGAGAGGTCCAGGAAGTGGATGGATCTACATTTGTAGAGATCGGGGCTGGAGGTGGAGATCAAAGGGTTACCGGAACACAGATGGAAGTGGAAATGTACACATGGATGAGGTCACCGGGACCTTATAAAATCTGATTGGTACCAAGGGCCCTGGACCTGTGGGTCGGCAGAGGAAGAGCGGTCAGAACGGTAGAAGGAAAACCAGAGGAGGATAATGTCTCAAGAAACAGGAAATTTAAGAGAAAAAGTGAATGGCTACTGAACACTCGAATTATAAGCTCACTGAAAGGGCTGAGACTGCATGACTCCATTCCACCAACCAACGCAGAAATGGAAGCTCAAGTTTAAGCACAATCCAGGTAAAAAAGATCAATTTGGGGTCATGTTGAGTTTAAGCGGCTCTGGAACATCTCGATAGAGATATCCAAGTGCGGATTATAAAAATACATTCACTCTCTGAATCCAGCAGCACGTGCTTGGTATCTACCCTTTGCCAGGCCTGGTGCTTGGCATCAGGTAGAAAAGAAGACACAGAATTAATGGGAATTTATATAACACCTTGAGGTTCTTAACTGTGGGGAGGTGAGTGTCAGAATCCCCTGAGGTGCTTTTTAAGAATACACATGCCGGCCCACACCAGTCCCCCTTCCCTACCAATATTCTAATATTTCACAAAATCCTACTCCCCATCTGATAGGATAGGCAGTTAGCTGGATATGAGCGAAGAACAGAATTTTCTGACCACTAAAAATAAAAATCCAAAATAAGTAAATAAATTAATTAATAATAAAAATAATTAAAAGTAATAATAATAAAAACCCAGAAACTGCCAACTATCCCCAGAACACAAACAGCTGGGAAAAGCCCGGGGAGCCTGCCTGCAGTTTTCCTTATAACTGCTGCCCTAAAGTAACCTATAGCTTCATTGTAATAAGTTTACATTGTGATTTCTACCCCTTTTTGGGGGGAAGGCCGTCGTGATATCTGACAAGGACCATGTAGGGCCCCAAACTCCCCCTCCCAACCGGTAGGAAGAGTCCCTTGGATGGCTGGAAGCAATCTCAGAGACCGCCCAGGTTCTGACCCTTCAACAATGCAAGAATAAAAAGAGAAGATACCCCCAACCCCTTGGACAGTTGCCATCTCTGGATCTGCCTGTTCTCCCATCCTGAGAGTGTACTTTTGCTTTTGAGCTTTCTAAGAAAGGCTTGCTCACTTGAGAGTCTGGCGTTCAAGTCTTTCTTGGCTTAAGTTGAGAACCAAGATCTGTGTGGAGACAGGGAAGGGACTCCCCAGTGACACAGCCGCCTCCCCACCCAGGCCCAAGCAGGTGTTCCAGGGCTGGAGGCTGACTCCAAGGACCAAGCAGAAGGAGTGGAGAGAAGGGAAGAAGGGTAGGAAGGCCCCCAGATTTCCTGCTAGGCCTGTTGGGTCAGTGTCTCTTAACTGAGACAGTGGAACAGTCAGGGGATACAGTAGTGCTTCCTTTTACTCTGAAGTTTGCGCATATTTTTGTTTGAACTGGTTTTGCAATCTCCACACTTTTTAATTAGCTACTCTGAGAGACACCTAAAATTATCACTGTGAGTAACTAAAAGAAGACTGGTGGTGGCATTTCCAACACTATTGTAACTTAGCACCCTGTCTGTACAACATTAGCCGGGGACCGGGGTTATAGGCAATGGTTTATAATATTTTCACAACGTCCTAGCTCATGTATGAAGACAGATCTTTTCCCGTTTTCTCTGTTAATGTGCTTACTATGAAAAATGCTCTTGAAAATATTGTCTGTTATATAGCTTGGGGTCCTTTATTTATTTTGGAATTATACACCCAGAAACAATGATGTTGCCCTCCAAACCAAATGCTCTTATTGACAGCTCTACAAATTTTCATGTTTCTATTAAGGAGTATTGTCATTAAAGAGGACTAATATGCAAAGGGAATTAAGGTGAGGTGAACTGCCTAGCAGATTTTCTGTTTTCTTATCTTCTCCCCGTGTCCTACCCATTTCTCAAGGCTGAATGGTTTTATTTAAATAATTGCCCACATTTGTTTCCCTTTCTCAAAGGTGTTTTTGATGCAGAATAATTTCCTCTCTGTCTTTTTTCTTTAGCTCAAGGGGAAATTCTACTGCATTTCCATCTTACTGGTAGTTTATTGTAACCAGTATAACCCACCTGGGAATGATCAGAGCCCCTCCCTGGTCTCCCGAATGTTTGGAAATAGCTACCTCCCTGCTTCAGCTCTGTCCCTATCCTGACACCATGATATCCCTGAACGCATCTGTGAGGTTGCCAGGCCCCTGGGCTCAACTGTCCTTTGCTGGTGACTACCATTCTTAATCCAGCCTCTAGGATGCACACACCTCCTTCCTTTGGTATCCAAAACTCCACCTTCTAATATTCCTACTATCTTAATGATCACGCTGGTATAGTTTGAGCAGACAGGGTCAGCAAAGGTGCTGGAAATAGTGTGACAGGTGATATGGAAGAAAACCAAGAGAGTGTGATGTCATAGAAATCAAAAGAAGAAAGCAGTAGTTCACTCCATCAATTACTGAAGTCAAGTAAGGGAAAAAAAAAACAAAATATGAAATGACATTCAACTGGCAATATGAAGGTCAACCAAACTTGGGCAAGAATGGTCTCAGTGCTATGGAAAGAAAAGCCTTTGGGGAGGGAGTTAGGAGAGACAGGTCATGAACAAGTGGGGAAAGTAATAAAAACAACTCTTTGGAGGACCAGAGAAATGGGTCTTGGCAAGAAAAGGAATGAGATCAAGGGAGGTTTTTATTTTTATCTTTTCAAAATGGAAGTTGTTAGAGAATTTTTGCCTCCCGGTAGAACTATACTATAGAGAGAAAGACATTATAAATGCAAGCAAGAGAAGGGGATTCTTTCAAGAGCAAAGTCCTAGAAAAGACAAAGAAGAAAAGCAGGTGTTCTTCATCCACTGTAGCAAGAGGCAAGGTACAGAGCAGAGGCACAAATGCAAAGAAATTTGGAGATTTGGTTGGCTGGATGATGTTTGTTCCCATCTGATTGCTTCTATTTTCTCAACAGAGTATGAGCAAGGCCATCAGCTGGGATGAATATAGGGGAAGAAGTTGGATTTTGCAGAGAGAAAAGGTCTGAAATCATCACTGTAGTGAGAAAAAAAAAAAACATCCTAGGAAGCACAGCAAGAAGTGAGGTGCTGACTGCCCTTTTGAGATTTGTGGTCTAGAATTTAAAATGAGGCTGGCTAACGAAAACAGAAATATGGTGTGTAAAGCACTTAGCTCTGATCTGCTACATAATGCACACTCAGTAAATGCAAGCTATTACTATTTTGCCACATGAATATGTCTTTATTGTTTTCTTAGATGAGTTACAATCCTAACGAAGGAAGGAAGGAAGGAAGGAAGGAAGGAAGGAAGGAAGGAAGGAAGGAAGGAAGGAAGGAAGGAAGGAAGGAAGGAAGGAAGGAAGGAAGGAAGGAAAAGGAAGGACAAACCTTGGGTGAGATAGTTTTACCAGTGTTATAAGCCCATTAAATACAGAAAATATTTCAAATAAAGTAAATGGTTGAATATAAGAGTCTTGAAAAGTAGATCTAATGACCTAAGGAACCAATGAAATATGAAAAGCATATCAATTAAATAAGATTTTATAAGGACATGGTACCACAAGTTTGCATCTCAATGTGGCTATAGCATAAGGGCATGTAACATAAGGCCCTGTAACATAAGGGCATGGTTGGTCTGGAATTACAAACCTTGGTGGGCAGACTATGATATGGGTATATCATATATAAAAAAATAATATACTCGGTTAAAAAAACAATAGAATCGATTAAGCAGCTCTTATATTGAAGTGAGCTAAGGAAAGAATTCAGGGAAGCTATTATTACAATGAAAATATCAGCATAAATTTGAGACTTGGAAAGGTCACTGTTCTATCCTTGAAATTAGACCTAACAATCTCCTGCATCATCCCACTTCCAGAAAACAAGAGATGATATAATATGCAGCTTTAACCCCAACACCGTGGTCCTTGGCCCTTCCTGCACTGGGACAAGGGCCAGAAGTAGGGGGTGCTGTCCTTGGAAACAGAACAAGGTGATTGATTAAAATCACTTTTTATTTCATCTTATTGAGAGGACCACAGAGCTTGGATCACTTAATTTGTCAGTGTATTGGAGAAGAGAGGGATCAGTCCTTTCACATGATAATGCCTCTTGTCCTTAACTAGAAGTTAAAGCCTCTTTGCCACTTTCCAAATGTGTATTATTATCAGTATCTCCTTCCAAAGAGCCTTTTTGAAGTTAGCTGACTTGTACCTATGATGTTGACCTTTCTCTCCCACGCTGTCAGGGGTATCACCTTCTCCATCTGAGAGATGCAGGTCTCCATCTCCTCCACGTGAGTATCACCAAGTCTCCATTCCCCTGTGGGGCATCCCAAAGCCCCTCCAACCTTATTAAATAAAAGGCAACTCCCACTAGTGATCTTGGTTACATTTGTGTTGTAAAAGCCTGTCATTTTGATGTGTTAAAAACCTGCAGTGTGGGGGCACCTAGGTGGCTCGGTCAGTTAAACATCTGCCTTTGGCTCAGGTCATGATCTTGGGGTCCTGGGACTGAGTCCCGCATGGGAGTCCCTGCTCAGTGGGGAGCTGTTTCTCCCTCTCCTCTGCCCCTCCCCTAGCTTGTGCGCGCACATGCGCGCGCTCTCTCTCTCTCTCAAATAAATAAATTCTTTATTAAAAAAAAAAAAAAACCTTGCAGTGTGTAGGGTTAGTAAATGCTTTCTCTGTTCCTCCTCCAAAATGGCAAAATCCTGTATTTAAATCCTTATATATTAAATGTTGAATCTTTAACTGTAATTATAATAATATATTTACTTGTGATTGATGACCCTAGCATGTCTGGGTTAACATTATTCTTCGCATAGAGTGCTGACTTGGTTTGCTACTATTTTGTTTGATATATTGACAGTGAATAGGAGAAACTGGTTTTCACTTTTTTTTTAATACTTTCTAACAGTTTTGTTGAACTATAATTCATATACCATACAATTCACCCATTTGAAGTGCAGAATTCAATGGCTTTTACTATATTTACAGAGTTTGTATAACTATCACCACGATTAATTTTAGAATATTCTCATCACCCAAAAAAGAAACCCATTAGCAGCAATCTCCCATCTCCCCTCACATGTATCCCTAACCCTAGGCAACTACTACTTTCTGTCTTTATAGCCTGTTCAATTCTGGAAAATTCACATAAATAAGATCATTTAATATGTGGCCTTTTGTGATTGATGTCTTTCATTTAGCATTTTTTTGAAGTTCATCCATGTTGTGGGTGTTCTTCCTGTTACAGCTGAATTTTCATGCTGAATTTTCAATACCGCATGTCGCTTATTTATTCATCAGTGGATGGACATCTGGGTGATTTCTGCTTTATGACTCTTATGAATAAAGCTGTGATGAACATACAAATTTTTGTGAGCATATAGGTTTTCATTTCTCTTGGGTATACATTTTGGAGTAGAATAGCTGGGTCATATTACAAATCTGTGTTTAACCTTTTGAGGAACTACCAACTTGTTTTCTAAAAGATATTCCATGTTCCTGCATGCAGCGTATGAAAGGTTCAATTTCTCCACACCCTCATCAACACTAGTAACTGTCCTTTTGATTGTAAACATCCTAGCGGGTGTGAAGTGGATCTCACGGTGGTTCTGATTTACATTTCCCTGATGGCTAATGATGTTGAGCAACTTTTTCATATGCTTATTCGCCATCCGTTTGATCTTTTCTGGAGAAAATTCAAATTCAAATTGAATTCAAATCCTTTGCCTATTTTTAATGGGGTTATTTTTTATTATTGGTTGCTTACATATTTATTATGTATTGGGTTGTAAGAGTTCCTCATGTATTCTGGATACAACTCTTTTATCAGGTATATGATTTGCAAATATCCTCTCCCATTCTATGGGTTAGCGCTTATTATTATTATAATTTGGCTTCTTACTGATCAATAACCCATACTGATAAACTACTCTTGTTTTTCCTAACTTCCTAACTTTTGCTTTTTTATTATTCTGGGGTTTTCTCCCACATTTCTGGATTTATTTTGTTGTTCTTTTTCTAGCCCTTGAGCTGAAATATAGTCCATTTATTTTCCATGTTCTCTCATAATTATGAGTAATGCTACACATTTTCCCCAATGTTGCTTTACCTATATTCCCTAAATTTGGATGCATGTTATTTTAATAATCAATTCTTTAATAATTTATAAATTCAATTTTGATTCCCTATTTAATCCAAGAATTAATTAGAAGTAAATGCTTTTTAAAATTTCCAAGTAACACCCCAATGTTCATAGCAGCAATGTCCACAATAGCTAAACTGTGGAAGGAGCCAAGATGCCCTTCAACAAACGAATGGATAAAAAAGATGTGGTCCATATATACAATGGAATATTATTCAGCCATCAGATAGGATGAATACCCACCATTTGCATCAACATGGATGGAACTGGAGGGGATTACGCTGAGTGAAATAAGTCAAGTAGAGAAAGACAATTATCATATGGTTTCACTTATTTGTGGAACATAAGGATTAACATTAGGAGAAGGAAGGATAAAATGAAGATGGGGAAATCAGAGGAGGAGACAAACCATGAGAGACTATAAATTCCAGGAAACAAACTGAGAGGTGTTTTTTGAGTTGGGGAGGGGGAATGTATGAGCCCAGTGATGGTACTAAGGAGGGCACATATTGCGTGGAACACCAGGTGTTATATGCAAACAATGAATCACAGGACACTACATCAAAAACTAATGACGTACTGTATGGTGACTTACATACCATAACAACAACAACAACAAAATTCTAAGTAAATAGTCTGTTTTGCCTACCTTCTTTAGTTAATAACTAATTTATTGAATTTTGATTTTTGGTCAAATAATATATCCTATATGATTTCCATATTTTAAATTTTTTTGAGACTCTTTTTATGTAATACATATGATATATTTTTATAAACATGCCATGGGTGTTTGGAAACAACTAATATGCTTTCTATTAGGTGCAAAGTTATACACATGCCTACTGGGCCAAATGTGTTAACTACACTACTGAAATTAGTTATATCTTTACTTAGTTTTTGTTTATCTGTCCATTTCTGAAGTAGATGCATTTCTATATCCCAAAAAGACTGCAAATTTATCAATTTCTCCATATTTTTCTCTCCTCTTGCTTTATGTGCATTTTGCCAAGTTATTAGGGATATAAAAGTTTATGACTCATTCATGGTTTGATATAACTAGAATCCATATGAACTATTCTTCTTTGTTCTGTTTAATATGATTCTTCTTGAATTCATTTTTCCTGATAACATTATTACACCCTACTTTTCAATTAGCAGCTGCTTGCAATAACTTTTTCAATCTCTCTTTATCATTTGACTTTAAATGTGCCATAAATAGAAGCTAAAATTTTGCAACTATTTTTAAAATATTTACTATTTATAGCATTATTTTATTATTATTACTATTAATTTATCTTAAGGGGATACAGAGAATGCAGGAAGGAGGGGCAGAGGGAAAGTGAAAGAGAGAATCTCAAGCAGACTCTTTGGTGCTGAGCAGGGAGCCCAACTTGTGGCTCAGTCTCACAGCCCTGAGATCATGACCTGAGCCAAAATCAAGAGTCAGAAGCTTAACCCACTGAGCCACCCAGGCACCCCTTTGCAATCCTTTTTAATTTATAAAACATTATAACTGAAAAATATAACATTCACATTCTTTGCAATGACTGATAATCATATACTTTCTACTTCATTACAATTTAATGTTTTTAATTTACTACATGATTTCTTCTTGCTTTTATCTTTTTCCTGCCTTTTGTTGGATTAAAAAGTGCATTAAATTTCTATTCTTCTAGAAATTCCCCATAAAATATTTCACTCTCGTTACATACCGATATTATTTAGACACAACCACAATTTTTACTGGTTTCTTTATATACTTGTATTTCTTTTGTCCCATTTCTTTCTTTTCTTTGGGCTTTTAATTTTTCTGTACTGTGTCATCAATATTGCCTATGGAATAAAACTTTGAGTTCTTGAATGTTTTAAAAGTGCTTTAAAGGCCTTTATTTTGCCTTCTTTTTTGCATATTTTTTACGTAAATGTAGGACTTTGGGTTCAAAACCTCCAAATTTTAAAAGTATTCCATGATCTTTAAGAGCCCAGTGGTGCCAGTATTTAAACATGCAGCTTATTCCATCAGTTAATTTCCATCTGTTTTTCCTTCAGAGGAAGGAAATATCTAATCTGTAGATGCTAGGTCTTCTTGTCTGGTGCTAGATTTATTCTGCCTTAAAATATATCCTGTCTGACATCATCAGGGACTTTTTGATGATCAACATGCTGATTTAGCCACCCTGAATCAATTACTATCCCCTTCTCTTTAAAGATTGTATAATCTTTTATTATCACAACTACTTTTAATGACCTATATCATTCAAGTTCCTATTGTAGGTTAAGTAGGTTTCTAGAGACATGCTTTTATTTTTGGCCCATGCAAATATTCATAATAATGAGTTCTGCTATAACAGAATTCTACTATTTTCAGTGATCAATAAAAGAATTAAATCCTTCTCACTTAATAATGTTTCAAGTATTTTGTTTATATCACATGTTGCTGATACAACAATCAGCCACTCATAATAATAAGTAGAGATTTTTTACTAATTTTTCTAAGTGACCTGGACACAATACAGTGCCCAAAAGGTCTAGAAACATAAACAGTATATTCATTGTACTTTTTCAGAATAAAAAAAAGATTGGATCTATTGCTTTAAGCTTAGAGGTATTTCACCTGAAATGTTTTCCAGGAGTTGAAAAAATATCCTAGGAGTATATTATTTGAAAGTGTAATTAATATGCTTCTAAAAATGAATTCATCCTTATGTTTCTTGACTTTTCAGATACTCTGTAATTACCTCTGTTTGCTCCAGCTCTGTGAATCATTTAGGTATATTTATCCAATTTCTGTATGAGAGAGTTTGCATATAAGACATCATGAGATTTGGATCAGAAGCCCCCGATTCAGGGCGCAACTCAAACACTTACTATAAGCTATGTGGGTGGTGGGTGTGAGCAAGATTCTTAACTCCTCATGGCCTTAACTTCCTGCTATGTAAACATAAGATAATAACACCTACTTTATTTACTTTCACTTAATGAAATAATACATACAAAATCTCTCTGATTTGGACATTTTTAGCCAGAATGGTTGTATGCTTAGATAATACCATCAGAGTCTTAAGTTTCAAACACTGAAATATATGTATAGCATAGGGAACAAATCTGGCTTCTCTTTGGGGGCCTAACATTGCCAGATGAACCATCACATGTCTTGGTTTCTAACTGGAACTAACTTTATTTCTTAAACTGAAATCCAGAAAGGCTGTTATTTATATTTAGGAAAAGGCAACTCATTATCAGGACAACAATTTACAGGTGACCTAGCCTCTCCATATCACATATGGCTCCAGTTAAGCTAAAAATCAAGAATATTAGTCATGGGGCACCTGGGTGGCTCAGTGGGTTAAAGCCTCTGCCTTCGGCTCAGGTCATGATCTCAGGGTCCTGGGATCGAGCCCCGCATCGGGCTCTCTGCTCAGCGGGGAGCCTGCTTCCTCCTCTCTCTCTGCCTGCCTCCTCCTCTCTCTCTGCCTGCCTCTCTGCCTCCTTGTCATCTCTCTCTCTGTCAAATAAATAAATGAATCTTAAAAAAAAAAAAAAAAAGAATATCAGTCATCACAAACAAAAGCAAAGGTGGGAGAGAGTCCAAACAAGTATTTCCCCACAGCCATCAAATACTGTGAATGAATATTTAAAAAAAAAAACAAACCCTATAGTAACAAAAACATTTTTGTTTTTTACAGAATTTTACTATTTCGAGAGAGTTCTACATACATTATTTCATTTGATTTTCCTAGCAGTTAGGTTTGGCAAGTATTCCTTTTTTTTTCCTCCATAATTTACAAATGAAATTGAGATTCAGAGAGACGATGTTACATCCATGAAGTCATATAACTGGTAGACAGAGGTAGCCCTTGGGCCTTTGGTTATTAATATTAATCTGCTCGGAGAGAAGCTCTCATAATGGACCCTCACTAACCAACTCTCCAAACCAATCGCTACCACCTTCCTTCTGTAGAATGTTCCTCCTGCCCTGATGCTGCTGCCTGGTCTGACCCTGACATATCTTGCCTCCACCACGCGAAACACATGCTTACCAGGAATCAGTTACATTTGCTCCCACATCTGTGGGTGCAATTTTACATGTTACTGTAATTATTTAATTCCAATAAAATGAAACTGATTACATGAGCAGAAAAAGAGTCACTTCTAGGTCAGTCACTTCTAGGAGAAATACATGGATGGCTTTGGGAAAATTAGATAAGAGCGAATTGCTAGGGGCACCTGGGTGGCTCAGTCATTAAGCGTCTGCCTTCGGCTCAGGTCATGATCTCAGAGTCCTGGGATCGAGCCCCACAGCGGGCTCCCTGCTCAGCAGGAAGCCTGCTTCTCCCGCTACCATTCCCTCTGCTTGTGTTCCCTCTCTTCCTGTATTTCTCGCTGTCAAATAAATAAAATCTTTAAAAAAAAAAAAAAAAAAAGAGCGAATTGCTAAAGAGAATTTTGGTCAAGTAAAGTGCAAATAAGACCAACAAATATTGGTAGGAAGTAGCCATAAAAACAGATTTTTGACAGATTTTACACTGATAGCTTAAAAAAACTCTTTAACTTCTTACTATAAAGATTATTTATTTATTTCAGAGAGAGACAGAGAGAGCACAAGCATGAGTGTGGGGGAGAGTAGAAACAAACTCCCTGCTGAATGGGCAGCCCGATACAGAGCTCAATATGGGGCTCGATCCCAGGACCCTGGGATCACAACCTGAGCCAAAGGCAGATGCTTAACTAACTGAGCTACCCAGGTGCCCCTTAAGTTCTTATTTTAAACACACAAAAACAGGGGTGCCTTGGTGGCATAATCAGTTAAAGTGTCTGACTCTTGGTTTTCATGAGGTTGAGCCTCGCCTCAGGTTCCCTGCTCACTAGGGAGTCTGCTTAAGACTCTCTCCTTCTCCCTCTGCCCATGATGGTATCATGGCATCTCTCTCTTCAAAATAAATAAACAATAGATCTTAATAAATAAATATGCAAAAACAGGACACTGTAACCAATATATTATAGGTAGAATTTGTGATACCAAGGAACTCCAAGCAGTAAGCCAATAATCAGGAAAAGGTCTTAGCCCAATATTAAAAGATTATCAAATTACATATTTTAGCAAAATATAAAACACAGTATGTCTATTAGTGCTATAGATCTTTACTGGACTTTTTTGATTAGCTACCCTATTAACAGCCAAAAATACCTGGAAAGAGTGTCTAATATACTACAGGTTCCAGATTTCTCCCCAGAAAATGTGCAAAATGTGATATACAACATTTCCGCTCTTTGCTCTTGTTGCCACTATGTAACGGGAGACTCTAGCATAGAAAGTCCTCTCTGCTGAAATCGGTGGGGTTTTGAAGGAGGAAGTTAAATTGCTCTGCAGGATAAGGTACCAAAAAAGGTTCATCTTCCCCTGGCGAGCAGTTTCCTTGTCCAGAATACAGGGAAAGGAAGAGTGACAAAGAAGGGTCCTGAACTTGGAGGCTGATCCCCAGCCTGTGTGCCTCTTAGGTTCTCTCCAATTTTTCCATAAAAGTACTACACATTATAACTCTGTGTTAGCAGTGTTTAGGGAAGTAAGGGAGGAGGAGTAAAGAATTCTTTGGGGCAAAGAATTCAACTAGAGTAAGAATTGAAAGTAGGAGAGGATCAGAAGAAGATAGACCTCCAGAGAAACCTTGGAAATTGTAGGTAGGGTGCAGGATGGCCCACAGTTACATAAAATGAGACTTGAATCAGTTTATTAACAAAAGGAGAAAAAGAAACCATAATCTCAGAAAAAAACAGTGCTTGGGTGTATCTGCATTACATGTTTATAGAACTTATGAACAACACACTTTCCCTGTTTGACAAAAGGCAAATCGGGACAAAGCCTACCTATAAAGACATTTTTATTGTGCCTACCTTCCAATGAGAGCAAAGTGTCCAAATATCATTCTACAAAGCCCTAACTGTGCTGGTTATTTCTAAAAACATGGTGGTAAGAAGAGCTTAGAAGTCTGTAAACACAGTACTTAAAGAGAATACCCTCTTCAGGTACTTACTGTTTGTACTTCAGAGCTTTGAAAAGCAAAGTACATAATTATTACTTGGTATGAATCCGTGATAAGTTAATGCTGAAATTCCGCTGAGGGAAAAAACACAAAATGCCTGTGTATCTGGGTTCCTTTGATCATCTATCTGCTTAGATTTTTCATAACTTGAAGTATTTTCTCCCTTTCTTCATTTCTTTGCTTCATTCCGGAATGGCTGTAGGTACACCTGCAAAGACGGGGAGAAGGGAATACTGGACACTTCCTGACAGGCTTCTCAGATGAAAAAGAATGGCTTGGGGCGCCCGGGTGGCTCAGTGGGTTAAGGCCTCTGCCTTCGGCTCAGGTCATGATCTCAGGGTCCTGGGATCGAGCCCCACATCGGGCTCCCTGCTCAGCCAGGGAGCCTACTTCCCCCTCTCTCTCTGCCTACTTGTGATCTCTGTGTCAAATGAATAAATAAAATCTTTTAAGAAAGAAAGAAGAAAGGAAAAAGAAAGAAAGGAAGGAAGAGAGAAAGAAAGAGAACGGCTTTCCAGGAGTAATACAACTGTTTTTGCTTCCAAGACCAGTTAGGCAAGTCTCTGAGGAGTCTTATAAATAGACGCTGTGATACAAGACAGCACAGCTTGACAACATTCTGTAAGACGACAGTGAGTGTCACTTGGGCTGTTTCCTCCCCTGTCTCTCAGCACAGGCGGATGACATCACCCCAGACAACAACTCAGCAAGACCAGTTCTCGAGAGGGCGGGAGGTGGCGGGAACAAACTGAAATGAAACGCCCGGTCTCAGTTCCTCTGCTGACCTGATTTGATCCAGGGCTGGGCTCCGGAGAATCTAGAACATCACCATCCACCGCGTTTCCATCAAACCACTGACAAAAATTGGGCAGCAATGAACACACTGCTGGGAAAATGAACACTGTGAGCTCAACTGCCGAATTTTAAGCGGATCGTGACTAGACTCAGGAAGGCCTCGCTGCTGGGCACCGGCCTTTCAGCCGCGTGTTCAGGCAGTGCTCTGAGAGGCCCAAAGGGAGAAGCAGGTGCTGGGGAGGCTGGCCAGTACCTGTTTGCCAACCAGCACGAAAGTAGTTTCATAATTTAACGTGTATGCGTGCGGTGGTGGACATCAGGCGGATGTCAACCCTCCAACGAACCATAAGCCATGTGCTTAAAATTTGCTTAAGATTTATAAGCAAATCATAAAAAGCCAAAGAATGTTGACTGGATTTCAGACTTTTTAAACTTGAACTTTAGGAACTCTGCTTCCGGTTTCAAGCTGAGAGTCCAGACGTGTTGTTTCCAAGGCAGACAATAAACAAGGCAAATGTGATCAACTCTTCCCTTTAAGCGCACCATTCCCTTAAGTGCGCCGGGTTGGCTCAGTCGGTGAAGGGGCAGCCTTCGTTCAGCTCAGGTCCTGATCCTTGGGTCCTGGGATCGAGCCCCACATCGGGCTCCCTGCTCGGCGGAAAGCCTGCTTCTCCCTCTCCCTCTGTCTGCCTCTCTGCCTACTTGTGCTCTCTCCCTATCTCTCTGTCAAATAAATAAAAACCTTAAAAAACAATATAAATAAAACTCCCATAGGCCACCATCTGTCACTGGTGCTTATTGCAAAGATGTGATGAGCCCAAGGCAATTGATGGACATCTGCCCAGCCATGTGGCCTCTGAAGTGAGAGGAGACACAAGGTACCGTCGGTTTGTTTCTGGCATGTCCTCCCACAACGCACGTTGTAGCCCACCCAACTCCCCTGGATCACAGCAGAGAAGGCAAAATCCAGGCCACAGACAGCCCAGTTTCCCTGAGTCCTGGGGTTTCCATTCACAAGCACTCTTCAGGCTGGGTTCCCCTGCATTTAACTGAAAACCCGTAACAGCAGAGGCTTAAGCACATGGGGTTCCTTCTGCCACATAACAAGACCAGAGACGGGCAGTGCACGGCCCCGGGCCCCCTCCATCATTCTGAGCCACCAGCTGCAGTCCGTCCATATGGAGAGGTCACCTCACCGCCCAAAATGGCTGCTGCACTGCCAGCACCCCGGCTCCTTTCTAGACAGGAGACGGGAAGCAGAAAGGAGAGCAAATGGACACTTTTCTGAACCGGGTCAGCTTCCTTTAAGTAATTTTTTGGAAAGCCCCCTCAACATTTCTGCCTACATTGCAGGGAAGACTAAAATGTAGTACATCATTCCAGCGGGGCACACTGCAGCCCAGAATAAAACCCGAGGTCTGTCTCACCAAGGGAGAAGGGGAGGATGGATACCAAGTAGCAACCCGCAATCTCTGCCACAAATCCCAGTGCGCAGAACGGCAACATGCAGAATGGGGGCTGCCAATGTCTTCTGTACGCTGGGCTAACCCAGCTCAGAAGAGAAGCCAAAAATTCTCTACCACCACATGCTCTCTCCAGCTGAACGGTTCAGTTTAACTTTTTAATACAGGACACAAATTCTTTCCTTCGTGACTCTGCCCTTTCACTTGGCACTAACTCTTCCCAAAAAATGTCCCCAGGTCATTTTTGACAATCCAGGTCACGCTTGGCTCCACCTCTCTTATTTTTTTTTTAATATTTTCTTAGCTCATTGGTTGTTTTGGTTCCTAATTCTATTCACACAGTTCCATTCACATTGTCATTGTCCCACCGCCTGGGCAATTGGAAGTCAAGTATCTACAGATCAACCTTGACTGATTTTTTTTTTTTAAGATAAGCTGCCAATGTAGAATTTTTTTTTTTTAAGAGTAGACAGAAATCTGAATTTTCATGTGAAATATGACAGCTAATTTACCTTTTTTTAAAACAGTGGGTGAACCTCTATTTGACCAAGTTCTAAACTCCACTTGGGTAAGCGTCCGCTGTGTCCTGGCTTTTTTTTTTTGTTATCATATGGATGCAATTCTTTCCAATGAGCATCCTGCCTGCCTTTTCCTCCCTGTCCTTCCTCCTTCCCTCCCTCTCATCCTCCCCCTCGTTCCATGTATCTGTTTGTAACTGAAGTAACTGATTTTCTTCCTACTGACCTTCTACAGATTTCTTTCCTGAAATATTCCTCTGATCAATACTTCACTCTCAACATCTAGCTTTGCAGTCAAATACTTTACCCCTGAACTATACCCCCTCAACATCTAGTTTTGATATGCAGCTACAGACTCTCATCCAAAATCAGTCCTATATCTTAAAATCCATCCCATTTCTTCCCCACTACCTTTTGACTCTCAGGAAGCTCGAGCTGAAGAAAACGCATAAAAGTCTCTATAATGCAAGAGGCTGCCAACCAAGGCCACCAGCATTTAGTGAGTCAGGCGGTGTTCTGGGCAACGACAATGGGCCCTCAGCCTCCATGATAAAGGGATAATAAGAAATAAAAGGTAGCATGATAAAGTCAAGAACTGTCCCTCAGCTAAGGTAGAGTAATTGCTACCAGTGTTTCTGAATTTTGTAAAGAAGCTAGGAAGTCATATATTTTCCTGAAGAGAATAAAGTAATTTTATACAAAACATGACACGAATTCACTTTCTTAAAAAGCAATCAGTGGGCTCATATTTGCAAACTTTGACCTCCAGCACATACTGAATTACTGCCTAATTGATTCAAACATAGGTCTCTTGTCACAGCACCTGGCAGGGCACAAAGCTCTCAATAAAGGGTGACTAATTAATTCTATCACCTGGTCAATGGACTCACTTGTACTCTTGGTGGGGGAGGATTGCTGTGCAGGGGCAGTTCAGGACCCTCTCAGAAGCTGGATAAGGTTAAGGAACTGAGAAATATTACCTTGATTGTGATGAAGGGAAGATCTAATCGCTTTTTTATTTCCAACCAATTAGAACACTGTGGTTTTATACCTAATTTGTTATCAACAAAAACCCCGGCACTGGGGCGCCTGGGTGGCTCAGTTGTTAAGCGTCTGCCTTTGGCTCAGGTCAGATCCCAGGGTCCTGGGATCGAGCCCCGCATCGGGCTCTCTGCTCTGCGAGAAGCCTGCTTCTCCCGCTACCATTCCCCCTGCTCGTGTTCCCTCTCTCGCTGTGTTTCTCTCTGTCAAATAAATAAAATCTTAAAAAAAAAAAAAAAAAAAACCCCGGCATTATGAAAAATTAGCTTTACTGTACACTTTAAGCCAGCCTTAGTGATTTTTTATTTTTGAGTGATTTTAGGTCATTTATCAGCAACCACTGAAACTACTTCACTGGTCCATGTTCTGCATGTTTTCAATTGGCCAGATTTGCTTATTCTTTCCCTATAAAAATACTAATAAACATAGCATGACCCAAACTGTATGCTTAACCTCCATAAAGGAGTAAGAATGTAGGAGAAAGAGCACGGAATTTGGAGGCAGACAAACCTGGGTTCAAACACTGACTATGCCACTTATTGGCTATGCATTCTTGAAAAGAATTAAACAGTTCTTTTGTGTGTGGAAGTAATAAAGACTTCTTGAGTCTTATTTTCCTCACCAGTAACATAGGAAAATAAAACCCATTATTATGAAGAGTAAAAAATAATATAAAAGGCTCAGCACATTTTCTGGCCCACAATGGAAGATTACAAAATATCACCAGCAATCCCCTTTGCTCACTTAGTGTGTGCCTCAGTTCAGAATGTGTTTCCTCTTTTTAGCCATAAAGTGGGTCAACTCATATTTACCAAATATTCATATTATATTTAATGCCCTACATGGTCCTTAGATATATTAAAATTTGCAAGTTCTCAAGTGGAAAAGTGGGTGGATTGGCAAAGTAATATAACTATAGGTTGATTCATTTCCCTACCCAAAGTTTTCCTGCTATAAAACAGCACTTTTAGAAATACACATTTCTAAAAGCTTAGGGATCCTGAGTGGCTAAGTGGGTTAAAGCCTCTGCCTTTGGCTGAGGTCATGATCTCAGTGTCCTGGGATTGAGCTCCCACACTGGGCTCCCTGCACATCAGGATGCCTGCTGCTCCCTTTCTCGATACACCATCCCCCTGCTTGAGGGCTCGCTCTCTCTCTCTCTCTCTCTCTCTCCCCCACATGTGTTCTCTCTCAAATAAAATCTTATAAAAAAATAAATAGAAATACACATTCTGGGGCGCCTGGGTGGCTCAGTCGTTAAGTGTCTGCCTTCGGCCCAGGTCATGATCCCAGGGTCCTGGGATTGAGCCCCGCATCGGGCTCTCTGCTCAGCAGGAGGCCTGCTTCTCCCACTACCATTCCCTCTGCTTGTGTTCCCTCTCTCGCTGTGTTTCTCTCTGTCAAATAAATAAAATCTTTAAAAAAAAAAAGAAAGAAATACACATTCTACAAGTCCTGAAGCATAGATTTTTAATACTTTAAGAAATTTACACCGTTGGTGGATAAAAAATTTGCACACGCATACACTTATACCACTGTATCACACCCATATGGCAAGATCACTGCACCGTAGAAGTGTTAGACACATTGACAGCAAAGGGTTTAATCTCAGGATGGATACCAAGGAGAAGCTCATTCATTCATTCAAAATACATGTACTGGGGGCACCTGGGTGGCTCAGTGGGTTAAAGCTTCTGCCTTAGGCTCAGGTCATGATCCCAGGGTCCTGGGATTGACACCTGCACAGGCTCTCTGCTCAGCAGGGAGCCTGCTTCCCTGTCTCCCTCTGCCTGCCTCTCTGCCTACTTGTGATCTCTCTCTCTCTCTCTTGCTCTCTGTCAAATAAATAAATAAATCTTTAAAAAACAAAATATATGTACTGGACTTTTGCTGTCAACCAAAATGAATCTACTGAATTTACTCTCCACTAAAATAACGAAAACACAGGCCACAGTATAAACAACAGTTTTTCAAGAAACTCTGAATCAAAGGACAGCAATCCCTAAAAGATAGAAAAGGAATGCAGTGAGCCCTGCGATTGCCCTAGCTCACTGCCGTGAAAGAGTTTCAAGGAGAACACAGGCAAAGGCCTGCAGATTCCGTAAGTTCAGCAGAAAAAGTTAAGAGCCCAAGGCAGTTAGAGTTCACAGATGGAGTACTGGAAAGAGCTTTGGAGAGACAGAGAACCCTAAAGAGTTCTTGGGCCCTCCTCCAGTATTTAGCACAATCCTAACCAGCACATGAATGTAAGGCAACCACGCGAAGCCTAGGAAGAAATCACCCAAAAGTTTAGGGGAATAGTATGCAACACCCACACAGGACAGTGCCTGTATATATCCCTTGCTGCTTCTCATTCTCTGTTGGAACACACGCAAATATATGGAAAGGACTTTGTTACAGGGAATTGGCTAATGTAATTGTGAGGGATCGTTAAGCAGCTTCTATGAGACTGTACCTGTGTATGTGATGCAGAGTCCAGTGGGAAGGTAAGGGAAAGAAGAGATCAAAGCAAGCTGGAACTTTGCATGCATAAGCTGGAAATGCAAGGATGGACTGAAACTCATGCTCTTCTTGCCTTGGAGCTTGGTGCAAGGTATCAGCAGGGGCAGAACCTCGCGTCCCACCCGGCACGGGGTTGGGTATGTCAGTTTGGGTCCTTTGAGAGGCAGATGGGTTTAGACGTGCAGGAGATTTATTGGTGGAACACCTATGGGGCAAAGAAGAAGGAGTCAAACAAGGTGACCCTGCGAAGGAGAGAGGGAAGAAGAGATGAATAAGAAAGTCTCAGCCCAAGGCTAGGAACGTTCAGCCAGGCCCATGGAGACTCCATGTTCAAAGTCACCCATCAGTTGAGTCCTTCATCTGGAGAAGAGGCCTGTGCTGGGATCCTTGTCACATGCACACAGTCCTTGGCTGGGAGCAGCTGGTGGATAGTGTGGCCTCAGCAGGACTCAAGGTTGAATTCACAGCACAGTGGCTTGGGGCTGCCGAAGCAAGAAATCTGAGCGGCACGTTCTCACCCACCCACCACAGCAGGATGGATGAGGACCCAAGGTTCTAACCAGAGAGCACATTTTCCTAACTAGCAGACATAAAAAAACAGCTGCATAAAATCCACCATTGTCTTCGCGGTAGGCAAACTGCTGGGGATGCTGTCCACTACATCACAGTGTCCCCTTTATGAGGGCCCAAGAAAAACAGCTCCTGTGGCTCAGGGCCAGGCAAAGTCATTCCTCCTGCGCAACTGGTATGTTTTCATCCTATAGCTATATTAATTTTCTCACTGATTTTCTCTTTGTCTTAACCATTAGGAAATTAAGATCCAGACCTGGGGTCTAACTCTAGCTTTGGGGCTTTCAATTTTCAGCTCTTCTACCTTTTTTCTACTCTTTCCTGATTCTCTTAGTCAATACTACTCTTCTCTGCAAGTGATCCGTACGTCTTTCTGAAATAAGGCAGGAAATAATCACCTTCCTCTAGGCTAGTAACTACTAGAACTAAAAAGACTAGATTTTAAATGCTTCAGTTTATTCCTTTTATGATAACTTTGCATATAGGTCAACCCTTTTACTCTCAACCAGTCTAATAGAAATAGTGAGCCGCCCACGTGTAATTTTAAATTTTCTAGTGGCCACATTTTAAAAAGTAAAAAGAAACATAAAACTGAAACAATTTAAATCTTTGAAAGGCCAGTGTGTACTTTACAGGTAGAACCTGTATCAATTTGGATCAGTCCCACTGCAAGTGCTGAGTGGCCACATGTGGCAAGTGGTTCCTGTACTGGACAGTGTCAGTCTAAAAACAAAGCTACCAATGACCAGAGAGTCCAAAAAATTTTTAAGATAACAATCACAATTGTACCTAACCTATACAGTTGGTTTTTATTGAAGATTTCCGAGGTTCTAGGGGCTTCTGACTCAATACTAGGCAGTAAAAAGGAATTCTCCTTCCAGGGGTAATAACCATGAAATCCCTCAGATACTGGATTTTTTTTTTTTTAACTTCTGTATGTATCTTTGTTATCTGATTCTTCACTGGACCACCCTTGTCTACTTCTGAAAAACACTGTAATACAAACCAAAAAATGCTTTATTCTCTGTTTGGGGACCAGCTCTAACACACCTAAGTTCGGATTTTAAAAAACTATTATTCATTTCCATCAAGATTAGAAGACTAAAAATGTAGTAAAATTCCTGAGAGTTATGACTTGGATTTTTTTTAAAGATTTTATTTACTTCTGAGAGAGAGGGAGAGAGTGAGCGCATGTACACGAGCTGGGGGAAGGGGCAGGCAGAGGAAGAAGACGACTCCCTGCTGAGCAGAAAGCCTGGTGAGAGACGCCACCCAGGACCCTGAGATCATAACCTGAACCGATTGAGCCACCCAGTCACCCATGAATTGGATTTTTTAAGGCAATTTATTTAACCTATGAGAGCCTCCATTTCCACATATTTTCAATAGAGTTATATCACAGAATGCCTATGAAGATCAAGAATACTGTGTGCAGGTCCAACAGGCAAATAGTAAGCACTCAGTAAGAACATCATTGTTAATCCAAAAGATTATTAAATCCAGGTATTCTTAATTTGGGGTCTACAGACCCCTGGTACATAGATAAAATTGCAGGGGTGGGGGGAACCCCAAAAATTGGATAGGAAAAAAAGATTAAGATTAATTAAGATTTTAAAGAAGATTAATATTTTCACTAACCTCTAATCAAAATTTAGCATTTCTCCATTATGAATACTGGTAACACAACAATAGTATTACAAGAACCTGCCACTTTGCACTAATAAGAAGGTATTTCATATTACATTTCTAATGTCACAAGTCTCTCAAAATATTTTTCATCACCTTTTTGAAATTCTAGTACTTGTTAGACCTGCTACTAGATCTTGTTAATTAATGCATTAGAAAAGGAACAATACTGTGTTATCAATGTATCGTTTTTAATTGCAATATGAGTGGTTTGCTTTGTAATCCTCCATGTTTTATTTTATGCACCTAAAGCATTATTCTGAGAAGAGGTCCATGGGTTTCACCAGACTGCCATGGCATGAAGAAAGGTTAAGAATCCCTAAATTTTTTTTTAAAGGATTTCTTTT
Organism: Procyon lotor; assembly: GCA_028646535.1. NCBI lineage: Eukaryota > Metazoa > Chordata > Mammalia > Carnivora > Procyonidae > Procyon > Procyon lotor. Next base: position 56,244,948 of record CM053603.1, read on the forward strand.
TTAAAGATTTTATATATTTGACAGAGAGAAACACAGCGAGAGAGGGAACACAAGCAGAAGGAATGGTAGTGGGAGAAGCAGGCTTCCCGCTGAGCAGGGAGCCCGATGTGGGGCTCGATCCCAGAGCCCTGGGATCTGACCTGAGCCGAAGGCAGACGCTTAACGACTGAGCCACCCAGGCGCCCCCAGAATCCCTAAATTTTAGTCTCTCTCTTTCCTTCCAGAAAGCCAACCAAGTTTGATAATTGAGCACCTGCCTGGGTGAACCCATTCTCAAAGTTTCAGGTTTGTTTTCTGTGTGTAGCTCTCTCGATAAGCTGTTACCGCCATGGTACCTGACTCTGTATCAGTTCATCTGTTTGCCGAGCTCACCTTCAATCCATGCCTGGCACCTATCTTATTCAAGGTTCTGTGTCCAAGTTGACAGGCGTTTTTTTTGGTATGTTCGGATGACACATAACTGGCCCCCGCGGGATGTCGGGTCCCCGGTGAAGCTAGACAGTGATTCTGCGGTGTGGTCCCAGACCAGTAGCATCGGCATCTCCTGGCAGCTTGTTAGATTTGCCAATTCTCGGTTCACACCGCAGATCCGAAACAGAAGCCCTGAGGTCTATCAATCCGTGTTTTATCAAGCCCTCCGGGAGAAGCATGCTGGAGTTGGAGAACCACCGCGCTAGGGAATGGGAGGGCAGCCCAACCTGGAGCGGGGATTGAGGGTGGTGCAAGGGGCTCTCTCACCTCCAACCTCCGTGGAGACTAACGCTGCTTCCCCAACTGAGGCCAGGGGCCGGGGTCAGAGTGGGGGGACGGTATTGCGATGCAGAAGAGGCTGAAGGGCGGCTGACGAGTCGAAAGCCAGGGCTAGGGTGCTTGTTTTTCTTCTGCACCCCGGCTTTACTTATATTACTCCAAGCCTCGACGGTAACTGACAAAAAAGGTCCCCCCATACCGACCCCTTGGCGTTGCCGCTGTAGGGGTAGAGAAAGGGAGTCAGGGAGAGCGCCTGAGTGCAAGGGAGTGCACAGTCCCGCAAACCCGCGGGCTCTGCCCCGACGGCTCAGCAGCCCCCTTAATCCTTCCCGAGCCGCCGCTGGCCCCGGAGGGCGTGCTTCCTGCCGGGAATTGCGGTCCCGGAAGCCCGCCAACCCCACGGTGGACGGGCTCGGCCGCCTCCAGAAAACTACAAGTCCCAGGATGCCCGGCGCGGGTGGGTCACGAGGGAGGGGCGGCGGGCGCGGCTAAATAGCCTCCATCGGCCATTTTGTAGGAGAAGCCACAGCGCCGCCTCTTCTCTCGCGTCTTCGCCTCCGTGGCCGCCGCCTCTTCCTCCGCCTCCTCCTTTTGCCTCTTCCTGCCTCCTCCCGGCTTCCGCCGCCGCCGCCGCCGCTCCAGCCGAATCCCAGCCCCGGGGCGAAGCGTCTCTTTATTTATTTACGTTTTCTCGCCACTGCAGCCTCCAGACACGGTGATCCGGGCGGGCCCCGCAGGAATTTTATCCCCTCACCGGCCTCACACTAGTATCGCATGTCCACTATCCAGAACCTCCAATCTTTCGGTAAGATCTGGCCGCCACCGCCCTCTGCCCCCTGCCCCCGCGCGCCTCCCGGCCGGCCGCCCCTACCCGCCGTCACCCGGGCCGCCGGCCGCCCCGCAGCCCCGAGGGGCCCCCTGCTGCCCTCCCCGCACCCCGAGTGGGGCTTTGTCTCGGCGCCCAGAAAATGGCGACTGGGCCCCTGGCGACCCCCTCCCCGAGGACGGCCGCGGCCCCCGCTCCCTCCCCGCGGAACCCCCTGCCCCTGCTCTCGCCTCGCCCCAGCTGCTGCCGCTGTCGCCTCTGCCAGCCTGGCCCGCCGCTGCCGGACCTGCCCTTCCACTCGCGAGGGGTTGCCAGGGCCGGGACGGGGGATCGGCGTCCATTGGCGGTCGGAGGGGATTCGGAGCAGCTCTTGAGGGCATTTGATTAAAGAAGCGGATCCGGCCCACTGATCTGTCACAGGGCTGCGGTCCAGCTTCTCTGTTGGCGTAGTAATTTGTAAAATCACGCCTCTTGACAGATATGTATATGTGCGTATGTGTCTATGTAGGTATCTTTTTCTTGTTTACTTGTTAAGGGCACCGTTACGTTTCAATGATCCGGGTGGACACGTTTGAATATTTCTGTTGTCACCAGAATGTAATCGAGATGACGCACATTTTTATAGTAGCTATAAAATTACGGTTTTTAAAAGCGCTTCTCATTAGAGGACTACGTTCAACCATAACAGTCCACCTATAACAACGTTTTCTACTCACATGCCTGTGGACGTAGCTGTTTAAATTTTTCCTCTTTTTGTGAGAGTATCTTGGTGGTTTTGTTAATACCCCACCCCTGCTACCCCCTCCCATCCCCACCCGCAAAAAAAGCAGAGGCACTAGAACCTTCTTTGCTGTCTAGATTGTAGTGTGCCCTACATCTGGAAATTACTTACTAAAAGATGTTTTTCTGCTTGGAATATTTTTTTGTATCCCTTTGCAGACCCTTTTGCTGATGCAACTAAGGGTGACGACTTACTCCCGGCAGGGACTGAGGATTACATTCATATAAGAATCCAGCAACGGAACGGCAGAAAGACACTGACTACTGTCCAGGGCATTGCAGATGATTATGACAAAAAGAAACTTGTGAAAGCTTTCAAAAAGGTAAAGGTGTGGGAAGAAAAGGTTAAAGTATAATTATTGATGACTCTTGAATAGGACATCTTTACCTGACTTTTAATCAGGGTGGGTGAAAATGGTTGGACCCAAGAAAGCTGTGTTCATTCTGTTAACACCCAGATATTTGTGTTGTCTCCCATTTAAAAATAATACTTTCATGGTTTTCAAAGAAAATGTGAAACGTTCAGTTCTTGATGTTCCATGTAAAATCATTTCCTTTATGTTTCCTGCTGATTCACTTGCAAATTAATTTGGGAACCCTGGGGATTACAGGAGACAAACCTGTTTCTTAAACGTCGTCATCCGAACTAGTCATAAGTAGTCATTATTAGTCTTACGATGAAAATAAAACCTCATTGTATCTGACTCAGTTATGTTAAACATATACTTCTCCAGAAATTCGCCTGTAATGGTACTGTGATTGAACATCCTGAATACGGAGAGGTTATTCAGCTTCAAGGTGACCAAAGAAAAAACATTTGCCAGTTTCTCTTGGAGGTAAGTGGCTTGGGTGCTTTATGTACAACCTTGAGATTTATTCCAAAATTGTATTCAAAGGCAACATGAATTATGAATTATTTCCTCCTTAGTAAAAAGAAAAATCTTATGAATGAGGTAAATTAGTTGAGAGAGAAATACAAAGTTGGTACTTATTTTGAAGGCGATAGAACCTTTATTCATTTATGTTGTCATTCAAATGACCTGATCATTCCTGCACTTACATGGTCAGTTGAGTTTTGGGGCATATCAAGGTATTTAAGTGTGTGTGGAATCCTTTAGTGTTAACAGTTAAGACCACAAGTAACAGTGTTACAATAGACTATTAACAATGATTTTTTTATAATCAGAGCTCCATGTTTTCTTAGAGATGAAATAGATACATTTCTCAGAGTGATTCTGTTAAATTTTGTTTTGCAGGTTGGCATTGTCAAGGAGGAACAGCTTAAGGTTCATGGATTCTAAAATGAACCTAAATACGTGGAGAATTTCTTGAATAATTTTGTTCTCTAAACCCAGTTTGGCTGCCTTGTGAAATGATTCTCTGCAGTAAACGGACTTTTCATGTATTTAATCATTCAAACTCCCATTCACACCTGCATGATTACAGAAAACATGGGGTATGTAGGTTAGTAACACATAAGAAAATTGCAGTAAGATGGTAATGAAACCCCGTATTCATCTTAACATGTTTCCAATGGAAAATATTTTGTTTTGAGTGTTTGTTTATTCAGTTTATTATTTTTCACTTGATTAAATGTTTTTTTGTTGTATTAAACCATGTATGTTGCAGCTTAACAATAAAGAAACATCTATGAATCCTTTTGTGAGCATTTAGGCTCCCAAATCTAAGCAAGTAAATGCACATAGTTTGTCTTTCATAGTTGGGAGTTCTTGTTCTGCAAGTATTTTTTTTTTTTCCTTTAAATAAGGGGCACCTGGGTGGCTCAGTTGGCTAAGCGTCCACCTTTTGATTTTGGCTCAGGTCATGACAAGTATTCTAATTAGTTTTTACTTGCTGTTAAACCCAAAGCTGGAGGGGGGAGCGTTTGTTATATAACTTGTGTTCTTCACTTACTGACTTAAAGATAAGAATAGGAACAGGAGTATAAGCTCGGCCAGAGCCAAGATTTATCAGAATGTAGTGTTAAACTTTCAAAGAGAATATGAAGTACAATTTAAATTCAGAAGTATCAGCACTTTTATATAGAATTCTTATATATGTATTTATTGATGGTGTTCCTGAGCTACCAACATAAATCTGTCCCTAAGTGCCAGATAATACCAAAGGCTCCTGACAGAAAATAAGTTTAGTTACAGGCACTGTCCTGCAAGTGTTGCCAAGTGTTGGTGGGTGAAATCACTGTCTTACAGATGGAAGACAGAAGTGCAGAGATTAATTTACCTAGAGTGCCATTGCCAGGAAGTGACCGAATTTGGGTGCCAGCTCAGGACTTCCAGGCCAGAAAACCCATGTTCTTTCACTACGTCATGGTTCTGGTATGTGTTTCACCAAAAGAAATGAGAAGCATAGGTGACAGTGCGTGGGGGTTGGGGCAGCTCTTAGAAGATTTCTGCAACTCATCCTCTTGAGCTACATGTTTATGCTTTTTATTGAGGAGTAATAATTTGCTCCATTATGCAAGCCATGTCATTAAACCCATTTCACCAAGACGAAGAAATGTATCACAAATGCCTACTCCAGCTTAATGTGGTGGAATAATGATGTGAAAAGTGTCTCACTCAGCCCACTATGTTCTGTACCAGCTGAACCGTTGCCTGTATTTTGATGATACTGCTTTTGGAAAAGCAAAATTGGCCTCCATAGTTTACCTCTTAAAGACACTAAATAGGTTTTGTTACTTTCTTACCCCATGATGCTCCCGAGAAACACTGAGACAGTTAAGTGTGAGTATACCAGAATACAGTGCTACATTTGGGAGGCCCTTTCTGAAAGACAATTTGACCAAGAAGATCAAGCAGTTTAAGAGCATTTTCCAACTCACCTGAGATCCTCATTTTTCCACCTGTAACGTCTTGTAATGATTCCACTTCTAGTTGAAAGGTGCCATGGACATAGTTTATATGAAAACAATAAAGTAGAAATCTAAGTTAACATGTGTTCAAGAGTTGCCTCCTCATTGTAATGTTTTGAAATAGGAGAGCCAAGCTAGTGCTCAGGAAATAATTGACCTTTAAAACAAGACAAAGGGATGAGAGACCTCACATGCAAGGCCTCTCTTCTTGGCACCCATAGATAAGCTCTCCGTCATCAGCGTGCCAGGCCACTCCCACTGGGTGAATCAAAAGCCTTCAGTGCAAAATGATTTCTTTGAGGAGCACCTCTCTTGTTTCTTAGGAGCACCCTAACCCTAACCCTCATGCGCTCCCTTCAGCGCATGAGCCCCATACACCTGATTTGACTTCTCACCTGTGGGCAGTCCCTATCCTTAGAGCAAGAACAGATCATGTACCTTTTCCTTCTTTCTTGTGTTTGCAATGCAATGGAATTAAGGATGTAATTAAGATGTATGGATTTCCAGTTTTACTGAAACTTCGTCAAAGAACTTAGAATAAACATCACTCTCATGTGGAAAAACTGACAGCCTTGGAGGTACCTAAGAGCATAGGAGCAGAGCTAACTGCTCTTGTCTGTTTCAGAGGCAAAAAGACTAGGCAGCCTTGTGTAACTGAGGGAAAATAGATTACGCCTTCACAAATGCAGCAAAAACAACCAGCCCAGGGACGTCCCTCCTTGTGCTTCCCAGGTGGAATATTCAGATCTACAGTTTCTTTAGTGGTCTCTACTTTCAGGATGCAAAGTGAAAAATAGTGAATAGAGGACAAGTAAATTTGTCCCTGACCTTCTGGACTTGGCAGAGGCCTTGACGAAGCTATTAAGAAATGAACCTTGGTTGAGGCAGGGCCTGGAGTAAAGTCCTGCTAGCAGTGACCTCTGCCCTTCAGTCCCAGACCCCCTGAGACCCAGAACAGCTTGGGGAAGCAGCCTGCTCTCCGTACTTAGGAATTCACATAGTAGTAGCTGTTCTCAACCATCCTACAAAGGGCAGCTCTAATATGGAAGGAACAGTTCTAGTTCCAATCAGACGGCAATGAACGAAAATAACTTGGAGAATGCAAACAGCCTTCTGCGAGCCACTTGTCACCGCCTGGGCTCCAGCTAAAAGGATGAGTAGTTACAGCTCACGAAAAATCAACCTCATCAGATTGCCCACAACCTCATTAGCTTGTTCCATTGGGTCTCTTGAGGATTCCCCATACTAAGCCAGAATTCCTTGTGGGAAGGAAACTAGGGAGGTGTGGCCCTGCTGTAACTAAAACCGAGGAAATCCTCATTTAGGACGGATTGCTACCAGCTGCCCTTACTTGACAGGCGATAGCCAGGCCACGTGGGGCTTGTCTGGAGTCCAGGGGCCAAGTGAATCAGCTAGAATTAAGCAAGAGCAAAACCATGTAAGGGACCCCCAGCGATGACAGCTCCTTTTCCATGGCTATGCTGGCATCTAACTCCATTTTATCTTAATAACGGAAACTTGGAAAAAGAAAAGCGATTAATCAGAGGAATGACTGTATTACTTCACTCCTAGAGAATCATTCAGAGTGGAATGAATGCCAGGAAGAGGAGGGAGTTTCAAACTGTCCTTGGACAATCCTAATCCAGGCATTTTTGGGTCTGATGACTTGTGGCCTGTGGGGAGTCTCTGACCTATATGGAGAACTGAATTGGCCATTTTAAACTTAGCCTGGCCTGTGAGGATGCCCCTGTGGGTCAGGTAGCTCACCTATTAGCTCATCTATCTGATTTTGAACCTCACAGGGGGAGCAGTAATTTCCGCCATGGGTCAGTAGCTCTGTTCCCAATGAATTGAGGGCGTGATTAGAATTATGGTTGGTGCCTTCGTCTCAAAAGAAAGAACAACCTACAGACATTTTTCATGCAAAAAGCAATTAGGCACCATTCATTCGAGGCACAAAAAGGGACTGAAGTTCAAAGCCAAAATCCCCCACAGGGAATTTAAGTGATCTCAGCCCCCAAACTGGGCTTCAGGCTGAAGCTCTCTGTTCCAGCCTGGAGGATTTTGAAGGGCCTCTGAGCCTACAGCACGGCCTAAAAGGAGGCTAGCTATAACTGCGGGTTTGTCTCCATGTGTCCTTCACCCATTCTTTTTTTTTTTAAAGATTTTATTTAATTATCTATTTGACAGAGAGATCACAAGTAGGCAGAGAGGCAGGCAGAGAGAGAGGGGTAAGCAGGCTCCCCGCTGAGCAGGGAGCCCGATGTGGGGCTTGATCCCAGGACCCTGAGATCATGACCTGAGCTGAAGGCAGAGGCTTTAACCCACTGAGCCAACCAGGTGCCCCTCCTTCACCCATTCTTACCAGGACCCTAGGCCAACCTCCTGAGTCCTTCAGGCAAAGGACAGCATACAGTATGGCAGTGGAAATGGAATCAGAAAGTACTCTAATCCATGTAAGCCATGACAAATTCTGCAGAGAAGACATCATCAAGGATTTGGAGAGTAGTACAATTTTTTTGAAGTGGGGAAAAAGGCCCACCTGCTCCCTGGTCATGAACTGAGCTCACTCTGAGGACTTTATTGCCATTGACGTTCTAAAATTCGGGAAACGTTGGCCCGCTCGCTATTCAGAGTGGCCTACAGGAACCACTGGTGACCTACTTGGTAGACCAGGATTGTTGAAATAAAACAACATAGACTGCCCGGGGAATTGTGCTATTAAAAAGTAGGGAATTAAAGTGGTGGGGGAGGGGGAGTGATTAGGGCAAGCGTGTAATCCTTTATCACCCCCTTGTGGCCACCTGAAAACCTTGCTTGCTCCTGGCAGTTCACAGCAAATTACTGGTTTCAGTTGTTGGGGGCATCACTAGAGCACCAGCTGACAAGTTTAATTTTGCCATCCCTCAAATGGGAGGCAGGTATTGATCCAGCCAATCCTTTATCATTGCAATCCGTAAAACTCTATTGCGATTTGATTTTCCACGGGACAGACCCGAAAATGCTTCTGCAGTCTTGCCGGGGGGGGGGGGGGGGGGGGGGGGGGGGGGGGGGGGGGTGGATATATAAAGCCGCCTCTCCCACTATCTCCTACAGTGTTATTAGGAGAAAGTTAACTCAAATGTAAACAGAGACATCTGTTTATGGCCTCCAGAGGATGGGTGATTAAACTAGAAAGAATCAAGGCTCTCTTCAATTGTCACCTGTTGGGGAACACAATCTGGAGCTTTACACATACACATACACAGAGAACCTAAATGGATAGGGCTCTCGATTTAAGCCTCTGCCACAGGCTAGTGTGCCTTTTTTGGCTACTAGGGCACACCCGTGTTGAGAGTCACCTGAAGATCGGCGATTTGTATCTGGGAAAAGTAGTGACTGGATTCCCCAGAAGCTGGTCAGGCCAAGTACATGGTGCCCCGTTAGGCCCAGAGCAGGACCCACTTGCAAAGCCTCGCCGTCACCAGCAGGGGAGGCCTACCAAGAGCTGGGGGCAACCTGGAAAACGTGCAGTGGGGATTCCATTCTACATGGTCAAGGGGCAGCCTCATAAGATGGTCCCCAGAGCTGAGAATCCCTGCGCAGGGGGCACATTTCCAGGAAAAGTACTATCTCTCCAAGAGATCCTTCAAAACTTCCCACATTTGGACCAACCATTGCCCCTCATTTCCTCACCTCCCTTACAATAAAAGTGAAAGTGGCTAACCTCTTTCCAGTGCTTGTAGTCTACAGCTGTAAGTGTTCTTCATGGAAATGCTCAGGTGACACAGATTCCATGACCCAGCATGGACTCACTAGCCTACCGTCACCGCTACCTTCTTGCAAATATCCTCGCCTCCTTTGGTCCTCTCTGGACTCATTTGTCAAGAGGCCCACCCTTGTCAGACTCAGCCTCTGACTCCTTGCCCGCACAGAGCAGCAGGAGGTAGCTGGAGAGAAATGGTGCTTTCTCCCTTTCCCTTGGCCCTCATCCTCCATCCTGCGCAGGGGAAGGCTTCGCATCATCTTTCACTGAGATATTTGCAACTCCCTCATTTTTCCAGCTCCAAATCTTCCCACCTCAGGCAGTCGTTCATACTCTCTGTCCTCTCTTCTGTTTATAATAAAAGAAGTGTCCCTGCTCCTGTCAAAACCAACCCTTCCATTTGTGTCTGGGGCATGGTTCCCTCTTCTCCATGAATTACCACTGTAATTATTCTCTTTTTTCTGTATCATCCCTTTCTTCCTTCTCTGCTGGATCCTTTCCAAGAGGCAAAAATACTTGTAATATCTCCCGTCTTTCAGACAGGAAGAAAAGAAAACCTCTCTTGATCCATATCCCCTTCAGGTGCCAACCAGCCTGCTTGACATCCATTTGGATGTGTAACAGGCGTCTCATGACCAACATGACCAAAGCGGAAATATTGACCCCATCCTCCCCTGTGCTCCATTCTTTCCCAGTCAGCCTCTTCTAAGCAGATGGTACCACCATCCACAAAATAACTCAAGCCTAAAACTTAATCACCTTCGAATCTTCCCTTCCTTTACTCCCTACTTTCCCATCCAAATCTGATCATGTCTTCTAGTTCCTATTTGCAAAATACATCTGTGTTCATCTTCCCTCCCACACCTCCTGACCTAGTCCAGGTTGGAGCCACCATTGTCTTTCACCTTTCACTGATTTCACAGTAAGTAGCCCCCCAACTGATCTGCATATATCCATTGACGCAAGCCCTGAAGATTCTTGATACAATTCAAATGAGACTTTATGTCAGTTCTCTGCACAGAATCTTCTGTGAACACCGTGCTTAATATTAACACTGAACATATTACAGGGGGTCATGGCATCCCAATGACCTATCCCCTGCGTACCTCCTGTTCTTACCATCCACCCTCTGACTTTCTACTCTGCTTCCAGACGTACTGGTCCTCTGCCTTAGTGCATTTGTATTTGTGTTCACTTGGCCTGGGATACTCTGCCCTCCTCCATCCCAACCTAAGACACCTCTTCTTGTCACTCCATTTATCTTTTTTAAAGATTTATTTATTCGTTTTAGAGAGCGAGAGCACACCCATGAGTGGGGGTAGGGGCAGAGGGAAAGAATCTCAGGCAGACCCCCACTGAGCATGGACCCCAAGCCTGAGTCCAGATCCCATGACCCACGAGATCACGACCTGAGCCAAAACCAAGAGTCCGTCGCTCAACCAACCGAATGAGCCGCCCAGGTGCCCTTGTCACTCAATTTTAGTTCAAACCTCAAGGAGGGCATCCCTGACTACCCAGTCTAAATAAGCCCCCCACCATCCATCGCTAACAAAGCACCCTGTATTTTGCTTTCTTCATAGTACTTCTCTTTGTTCAAAAGTATTTTGTTTGTTCATTGTTTGCTGGTTTACTTCCCATCTCCCCACCTCTAACAGGTAAGGTACAGGAGACTCTTACAGGCGATGCGGTCAGTGCCTACATATCCCCTCGGCACTCACCATTCTTGTGCATGTTCCCTGGGGGCTCCAACTACAAGCATCTATGACCTCTCTTTGAGGGCTTTCTCTGGCCAAGGGAGCATGCTGGGACCACACAGGGCAGGAGAGAAGTCCTAGGGAGTTAATACCAGTCCCTTGCCGCTGACTACTGAAACTTGGTCTATAGTATCCCAGATCCCTCACTGGGATAAAACCTGGAAGCATGTTTTATACTGACTCCCAGAATTCCCCAGCAGGATAGGACCTCAGCTGCCCATAATGATAAGCTGTCAATATGGTACCCTTTATCGGCTTCCTTTCTTTTCCAGCCTCATTTCCATTCTTCTACCAGTGCTTTCTGAGCTTACCTCCCAAATAAATTACGTGCACTTAAATTCTTATCAGAGCCTTCTTTGGGAACCCAACCTAAGACACCTCTGTATCTCCTACTCCCAGTGCTTAGAACAGGGTCTGGGGAAAAAACAGGTGCTTAGTAAATATTTATTGAGCAAATGACTAAATCTCCTTTTCTCTGACCTCACTCACCCTTTAGGAAATTCCAGTCCAATTATATCACTTATCTGTGGATCATTCCCAACTGTGAAGAAGCACATTCATCCCCGAAATGCCAAAGGGCTATGATTTTTGTCAATGGATTGTTTGAACCCAGTTATTCCTGGCAAGCAGAATCTTGGCCCTGCCTGTCTCCCATGCTGTCTCTCTAGAGGGAGGCAGAGGAGTAGAATTCAGTTCTAGGAGAAAGAAGGCTGGAAAATGACTGGCAGAGGCGTATTCTATGAGGGCCTCAGAAAGACCCGGGTGCCAGGCCCCTTTGGGGCTCACCAATATTACCCTAGCGCCCCAGCCTGCCACGATCCTGTAGGGGACTTAGCTATATTCTTATCACAAGGCTTCTCTATCACAGTGGACATCCACTGGGGAAAAGAATGGATTGTTTAGCTGAAGGTGTTGGAAAATTTGGCTAAATGGAGAAAAGGTTGGGTCCCTACTTCACAAACATAAATAATGGTGGATTCCAGATGGCTTAAAGATCTAATTGTGAAAGACAAAAACATAAAGGTAATCAAAAAAATTAGTGCGATATGTTGTGACTGAAAGGCAAAAGGAGGTTTTTCTATTGTAAAATACACGTGAGATACAATTTATCCTCTTAGCCATTTTTAAGTGTAGTCAGTGGCATAATATTTACAAAGTTAAGCAGCGGCCCCACCATCCATCCATAGAACTCTTTCATCTTGCAAAAGAGCAACTCTGTTCCCATTAAACAGTAACTCCCAGTTCTGCCTTCCCCCCACTCCTGGCAACCGCCATTGTACTTTCAATCTCCATGAATTTGACTATTCTAGATACACCACACAAGCAGAAGCAGTCAGTACTTTTCATTTTGTGATTGACTTATTTTATTTGGCACAATATCATCCATGTTGTAGCGTGTGTCAGAATTTCCTTCCTTTTAGAGGCTGAATAGTAAATACTCCTTGGTATGTATATGCCACACTTGGGTCACCCATTCATCCACTGATGAACACTTGGGTTGCTTTCACCTTCCGGCTATGGCGAATAAAGCTGCTCTAAATATGAGGGAAAAGGAATTTTTATCTGGACCTCAAAACAAAGTATAAGGAGACAAATTAATGGTTTGGTCTCTGTTAAAATTAAAAACTGGTTTTTGTTGAGAACACACTGGGCCAAGTTAACAGACAATAAGAGAAGATATCATTAGGCCTAAAATCTATAAAAGGTTTAGAGCTAGTTTTTAGAATACATATAAGAAATTCTTGCAAATAAGCAAGAAAAGCCTTCTGTACTTGAGAATGACTTTTAATTCCATAATGTTTATTGGAGGATTTTCTCGGCCCTTTTCCTAAATGCTCAAAAGCCGGCACCTTTAAAAACTAATTGATTTGGCAAAATTTTTAAATTTCTGTTTTGTGAAAACCAAACAAAATAAAATCTAAAACAACAAAATTTAAAAACAAAATGAAAGTGGAGGGTTTCCTGGGTGGCTCAGTCGGTTAAGTGTCTGACTCTTGATTTCAGCTCAGGTCTTGATTTCAGGGCTGTGAGTCTGGGCATGGGGCCTGCTTTTTTAAAAAAAAAAAAAAGTGGAAAAAATATTTTTAATATATATCAAAGGGTTATTATAGTTTCTTTCAAGTCAATTTTTGGAAAACATGTACATATCATCCCTTTCAAAGAAAAAAAGAGAAAATATTTTTTAGCTACACTTGAGGGAAGACAGTTTCACATTTTGGCTGTTAGAACTGGAAATCATTAAATAAAAGAATAAGGTTTTTTTTTAAGATTTTATTTATTTATTTGACAGAGAGGAGAGAGATCACAAGTAGGCAGGGAGGCAGGCAGAGAGAGAAGGGGAAGCAGGCTCCCTGCTGAGCAGAGAGCCTGATGTGGGGCTCCATCCCAGGACCCCGAGATTGTGTCCTGAACCCAAGGCAGAGGTTCAACACATTGAGCCACCCAAGCGCCCCAAGAGTAAGCCTTTTATTTTTCATGAAAGCTTAAACTTTTTTATAGTTATCTCTGTATTGCGTGGTTTTGCAGTCCTTTTGGAAAACACAGAAAAATCCAGAAAAGCTCAAAGGAAAAATAAGAGTTACCCATAATTCCACCATGTGGGGTCCCACTGTTACCTTGTCATTGTATAACCTTAGAGCTTTTTGGGTTTTTTGGTATAGTTATTTTTACAATGAAGGTAGAATTAGCCTATTCTATTTTACAACCCACTTTGTTGATTTTTTTCTCTCCCATTAACAATTTTTATGTTATTCTTCCCCCAGCAGTTGATAACCCCTACTCCCTAGGATCTTGCCTCTGGACTCAGGTGTGGAAATTTTGGGTGTTTCCATTGCAATTTGTGAAAGCAAACTTTGGAGCCAGGCAGACCTGGGTTTGAATCCCAGGTGTCACTTAGAACTATGAGACCTTGTACAGGTCACTGAACCTCTCAGAGGCTCAATGGGAGATGAGGCTCAATGATCCCTGTCTCCAGGGTGGTTGAGAGAATCTAAGGGATCTCATTTATGTAAGGTGCACAGTCAGCCAGCCCCCTCTTCTCCCCACCTTCTTCCTGAGCATCATCTATTGAGGCTGAGAGAGCAGATTAGGAAACAGTTATCAGGAAGGGCCAAAGTGGGCATCACCTCGGCCAGGACGTGCCTGACAGGAGCCCTCACTATTAAGGGGGCAGAGAGGGGGTCAGGGAATGCAGAACAGATGGAGCTCAAAAGAAGCCAGAAAGGCTGTCCTGTGAGCCCCTCAGGACTGGCGGGAAGCAGGAGAGGGAGGGATCCCTTCAGGAGAGAAGGTGAGCCCCGGGTGTGCCAGGCTGGGGTTTGGATTTTCCCAGCCCCTTGAGGAGCAGCAAACAGGAGTCTGCCGCAAGCTCCAAGGTCATGCAGTGAGTGTAACTGGGTCTTTGCTCTGCATCCAAAACACACAGTCTGGCTGGGGTGGAAGATTGTGAAAGAGGTGAGTTTCCAAAGAAGGTTTTTCTTTTTCTTGGAAAGGCTTTTAACTATCACACTAAAGAGTGTAGATTTGACCATCCTCTGCAGCCTTAGGCCGGGCCTGGCAACTTGGGCTCCGGGAACACTTCTGTAGATTAAAGGCTTTACCCAGGCTTACCCTTGGACACATAGGTGTTGGATTTGAGTGGTTTGGAGAACCGTTCTCGAAAGGAATCAATGGGGAACAGGCTCAGAAAAGAGGGAGGAACACGCTGGATCGCAAAGGAAGGTCACAGCGAGGTATGGGATTCTCATCCAACAGACACTTCCGTCACTTCCCAAACCACCAAGCCTCACAGAGAAGTGCCGGGTCGGCCAAGGTCCTTTAAACCCATGCCCTCCAGGTCCCTGCCACGCTGTCCTCTTTGTTGAGCTTTAATGCACATACCATCCATCCAACCATTTAAAGTAGAGAGTCCTGCGGGCTTTAGTGCCTTCACGATATCGTGCCACCATCACCCCTGTTCTCAGAACATTTTCATTCCCCCACAAAAGACACCTCGTCCCCCTTAGCGGCCATTACTCATTTGTACATTTTCATCTAGGAATATACATTTTTGGCTTATACAGCTATGTCATTGGTCCATTTTTTTAAAGATTTTATTTATTTATTTATTTATTTATTTATTTATTTATTTATTTATTTATCTGAGAGAGAGAGAGAGCATGAGCATAAGCAAGGGGAGCAGCAGGCAGAGGGAGAAGGAGGCTCCCTGTTGAGCAGGCAACCTGATGCGGGGCTTGATCCCAGGACCCTGGGTTCATGACCTGAGTCAAAGGCAGATGCTTAACTGACTGAGCCACCCAGGCATCCAAGTTGGTCCATTTGTACTTAGCCTTTGTGTATTTGGTGTAAGGCAGGAATCTAAATTCATTCTTTGGCATGGAGATACCCAGTTATTCCAACACCTTTTGTTGAAAAGATTTTTCTTTCTCCCATTCAGTGATCATCATCCTTGTAAAAAATCAATTGGCCATAAACAAGAGCTTATTTGTGGTCTCTTCACTTCTATTCCACTGATCTATGCCTATCCTTACACCAAAACCACACTTTCTTAATTACTGGAGCATTGCAGTGAGCTTTGAAATCAAGAAGTGTGAGTTTTCCAAATTCGTTCTTCTTTTTCAAGATAGTTTTGGCTATTCAGGGTCCCCCAGACTTCATCTAGTGACAAAGTGTCACTTTGCCTTCCTTCCGTGTGTGGGGCTCTGTTCTGCCCACAGTTTTCTCTCTCAGGGATCTTGTGGGGAGAACTTGATTCCCGGGCAACTAAATGCCCTCATTATCTTAGCAACTCATAGCATCCCTATCTTATCTTTATAATGAGGGGGAGCAGAATATGCCACCCTAAAATATGCCACTTTGGCACAAGGATTATTTTGAGCTGAAGGCAGACACAAGAAAAGCTCTCCGCCCACTCCCCCTCTCTGCCCCACCCACCATTTGCCTAAAAGCAGGACTTAAATTTGTGAAGGTGTCAGCCCTCGGCATTCTACCAGGAAAGACTGGAGACAACTCTGGACCATTATCAGCCTGGAGACAGGACCAGAGGAATCTACACAACAAACCTGCCTAACCAGCCTCTTTGCACCATGGGTTTCTGCTCACACTTGCCTTCCCTCCACTGGCTGCCCCTAAGAGATCAAAGTCTTCTCCCTTCCTCTTACCACTTCTCCACAAAATTACTGTTCTTTGTTAAGAAGCTACATGGGCCCAAGTGCTAAGCATCCCTTTGAGCTACTTATCACTGAGCAGTCCGGTGTGTACCTGTGATGCACATGTTAATAAACTTCTGTTCTTTGCTCTCTTGTTAACCTGTCTCTTGTTGCCCAATCTATAAGGCCCTAGTGGAGGATCTAGAAGGATAAGGAAAAAAGCAAAGTTTCTCCACTTCTGCAAAAAAAAAAAAAAAGTTTCTCCATCTCTGCAATACCAGTACCTTAGACTCTGTAACCCAACAGTGTCACCTGGCTCCTGAAATCCCAGTTGGAGATGGAAAGCTCCAAATGCCCGAGGGCAGAGCAGTGCCAGCTTAAAACCCAAGTGAGCTTTCTGTGTGTTGCTGAGATTTTCACAATGGCCAGATGGTCTTTGTTTCAACAATCTGACTTGTCTTGGAAGCAAGAAAGCAACCACAGACTGTAGTCAAAGAGTTGGTGTGGCTGTGTTCCAATAAAACTTTATTTATAGACCCTGAAATTTCAATTTCATAGGCGTTTCACGTATCACAAGATGCTAGTCTTCGTTTGATTTTGTCCTCCACCATTTAAAAATGGAAACATCCTCCTTTCTGAACTTGCTGGCCACGGAGAAACAAGCAACAGGCTGGAAGTGGCCCAGGGTTCGTAGTTTCTGGATCCTAATTTAACATAACACAGGAAACATGGTGCATAAAGAGATTGCACATAGAACCAAGAAACTTCTGTTAGCAGCTTGCTCTGATTACAATGGAGTTTTACAAAACCACACTTCTACCTGATGTAAAGCAGGTTTTTATCTGAACCTCCTGAAAGTAGAAGCCCTTACGAGTAAAATGTAATAGCCCAGGAACAATGGATGAAAGCCTGTTAAAGGAGCTATTTCCAAAATAGGCCAGAGAGTAAGAGCTGAGGCACAGGCCACTTGTCCCCCAAAGCCTTGGACACCTCCTCCGGGAAGTCAGAGGTGTGTTAGTGCCTACATCTAACACCAAGGTGCCTCCATGGACTCATCCCAACTCACAAAGCACATCCCTGCTCCATTTGGAGAGGAAGAGGACAAAAGGAACAACATTTAGTGTTGGTATCACTGGAACTTTCGTCGAAAAGACCCAGATTCTTCCGTCTTCTCTCTCCGTGACTGAGAGACTCCAAACCCCAACTTGCTGAGCCACAATCCTGGTGCCACCTCATTCAGGTTACACAATATTGAGAATAGTTCTCTGTGCCCCAAACATCAGTTTCCTAATGTGGAGATGAGACGATGATAATGATAATGATAGCTCCGAGGACTCACTGCGGGGATGATCACATGACACTTGGCACATAATAAGCATTTAACAAATGTTCCCTTGTATTATCACAAAGGAGAAAACTTCAGTCATGTCCAATTTATGGAAATCAAAGAGGCGCATGCAGTGAAAATGTGAGAAAGTATGATCTAAGGTGACATTTCAGCCATCCCGTTAGAAGCAGGGGCTGCAGAATCCTGGGGACTAAGTCCATGCTCTCATTAGGTTTGGGGCAGGGACAGAAGCCCCTGTTCACTAGTCATCTTTAAAGGATGAAGAGTGAGCTTTAAACTTGAGTTGCTTCATCTTGGTAGCACTGTAATTATGGTTCCTCTTTTATTCTCATTTGTACCTTCTCTCTGTTTCTCTTGATCAGTATTGCCAGAAACTCATCAGTGTTTGTTAAAAAAACAAACCACCACAAAACACACAAAACTTCTTTGGTTTCCTTGACCCTACCTATTCTAGATTTATTTTCTGGTTTTTTGTTTTTTTTTTTGGGGGTTTTTTTTTTCATTTCTGTCTTGTATCATTTTCTTCCTCCCACTTTCTTTGTTCTGTCCCTCTTGTCATTTCTTTTTTTTTTTTTTTAGTTAATTTTTATTAACATATAATGTATTATTTGCCCCAGGGTACATGTCTGTGAATCATCAGACTTACACATTTCACAGCACTTAACAGCACATACCCTCCCCAATGTCCACAACCCAGCCACCCTATCCCTACCCCCCCCCCAACCTCCCAGCCACCCTCAGTTCGTTTCGTGAGTCTAGGAGTCTCTTATGGTTTGTCTCCATCCCCATCCCTTCCTGTTT
>CM053603.1:56263470-56283176 GCA_028646535.1 Procyon lotor
AATTTATGTAACATGGAAATTCTCTTGTCTTGTTTTAATCATTTACCCTAGGAGTCTTCTTTAGATAGATCTATGCCTTTTCTCTTCTGGTTGTTTTCTTTCTCAGACCAATTTTTTAAAAAGATTTTATTTATTTATTTGAGAGAGAGAGAGCACAAGTGGGGTGAGGGTCAGAGGGAGAAGCAGGCTCCCCACTGAGTAGGGAGCCTGATGCAGGACTTGCTCTTGGGACTCCAGGATCATGACCTGAGCTGAAGGCAGAGGCTTAATGACTGAGCCACCCAGGTGCTCCTCTCAAACCAATTTTTTAAAATTTATTTTTAAAAAGATTTTATTTATTTATTTGACAGAGAGCGAGAGATCACAAGTAGGCAAAGAGGCAGGCAGAGAGAGAGGGAGAAGCAGGCTCCCCGCTGAGCAGAGAGCCTGATGCGGGGCTTGATCCCAGGACCTTGAGATCATGACCTGAGCCAAAGGCAGAGGCTTAACCCACTGAGCCACCCAGGCGCCCCAGGAATAAATGTTCTAATCTGACTCTTTTCTCTCCCAACTCCAGCTGGTGCTCCCCCGTGGCCAAGTCTAATTGGGACTCCGGGATATAGAACATAGAGGTCAGTATCTCAGAATACAGAATTAGGTCGAAGAGGTGAAGGCTCTCGAGGGACAAAGGAAAGCCGTCCAGTGCAGAGCGTCTTCTTAAAGAACAAGCATTAAGTTTGATGGTCTATGTTAATTTTTGTCTCCTATTTCATCTCTTTTTTTTGGCCTTTATTTTTATTAATTCCTTTCTTCTAATTTCTTTACTTTTTATTTTTATTTTTTATTTCTTTACTTTTTAAAAAAATTTTTTTGAAGATTGAATTTATTTATTTGACAGAGAGAGATCACAAGTAGGCAGAGAGGTAGGCAGAGAGAGAGGGGGAAGCAGGCTCCCTGCTGAGCAGAGAGCCCGATGCGGGGCTCGATCCCAGGACCCCTAGACCATGACCTGGGCCGAAGGCAGAGGCTTTAACCCACTGAGCCACCCAGGCACCTTAGTTTCTTTACTTTGATTCACTAGCTCTCTCTCTTTTAAAGATTTTATTTATTTATTTGACAGAAAGAGGGAGAGAGGACAGGCAGGGAGGGCAAGCAGGCAGAGGGAGAGGGAGAAGTAGACTCCAGTCCCGGGATCATGACCTGAGCTGAAGGCAGACACCCAACCGACCGAGCCACCCAGGTGCCCCATTTGCTTGTTCTTTTTACAGGTTATTGGGTTTATTTATTTTCAATCTTTTTTTTACTTTAATAAGTTCATGTAATGCTAAAAGTTTTCCTTTAAGTGTAAAGGATATAGATATATAGTATATAGATTGTATCACAGGTTTTTACAGACCATGATCTTATTTTTAGTATAATAGTGTTTAGTTTTCTTTCTTTCTTTTTTTTTCCTTTTTGGCCTTTAGCCTAGGAATTATTTAGAAAATTTTTGTTTTGTTTTGTTTTGTTTTACCCTGTATACTTCTTTTTTTTCTTTTTGGCCCTTAGCCTAGGAATTATTTAGAAAATGTTTTGTTTTTACCCTGTATACTTCTGTTTATTTAAATCCAAAAAAATAAGCAAAACTGTTCTATGGTTAGTAGAAGTTAGTATGTTGGCTAACTTTGGGGAAGAGAGGGATTGGGAAAGGGGAAATGATGAGGACTTCTGGAATGCTGACAATTTTCTATCTTGGCCCCCCCTGGTGATTACATGGGTGCGTGTTCACTTTGTGAAAATGCATTGAGCTTGTGTTAGTCAGCTTAGGTTGCCATGACAAAGTATCATAGATTTAGTGGCTTCAACAATGAAACTTATTTTCTCATAGTTCTGGAGGTTAGGAAATCCAAGGTCAAGGTGCCAGACGATTTGCAGACTCTCTTCCTGGCTTGCAAATGGCCGTTTTCTTCCTGCATCCTCACATAGGAGAGGGGAAAGCCCTCTGGTGTCTCTTCCTCCTCTTACAAGGGCACCAGCCTCATGAGATGAAGGTCCCACACTTACGACTTCATTTCACCTTTATCACCTTCTTACAGGCCATATCTCCAAACACAGTTGCATTGGGGATTAAGGCTTCAACCTATGAATTTGGGGGATGAGGAGGGAAACAATTCAGTCCACAGCAGAGCTCTTCACATATGACCTGTATGGTTTTTTGAACATATGGTAACTTCAATTTTGAAAAGTGTTTTCAGTAAAATAAAATGAAAGAACATGGTGAACATTAGATATCCAACCAAGTCCCATGGTCACAATGGCTCTTGGAGACACATGGATCACGTATGTCTCCAAACTAACTTAATACAGAGATGGACCAGTGCTTGTGACCAGTGTGAAAAACTCAGGTCTCCAGGTCTGGGCTCTTTGCTTGACTGCCAACAGTGGGACACGCCATATCTCAGATCAGTTACAAAGTACTCACTGTCTCTGCGTAGAATGCTGTACCTCATTGCTCACCTCCCACCCCCCATGGTTTTCTCTTCCATTGAGCTGATGCTCTCATAGACAGGATGGGACCTGTACTTAACACGTAAGTGGTTGTTGACTCGGTAGTGGCAACTCTACACCAAGGGCTCCTCTTATACCGAGTCTTGCAGCTCAGAACTGAGCGTGTTAGTAGCACAAAGCATGGAGTATCACTGGGAAATCACAGGCTTCTTGCAAATGGCCGTTTTCTTCCTGCATCTTTCCTGAAGGGGGGACTCCAGGGCAGGCTGGGCTAGGGAGAGAGAAGGGAGGAAGAAAAGAGAGAAGCTGAAAAGTAATTTTAAAATATCAAAGTGCTCCTAAAAAAATAAAATAAATAAAACATCAAACTGCAAAGATTTTTAAAAGAATTATTTGGTTATTAATTTGTCATTAAATGTGACCCAGTAATTTCTGCTCTTTGAAATTTGTCAATATTCCCTTTGTGACCTAATATGTAGTCAACATTTGCTGAATGTTCCATTTTAGCATGAAAAATGCATATTCATTCAACAAATATTTATTGAGGGCCTACTATGTGCTAGGCACTTTTCCAGGTTCTTAGGATCCATCAGTGAACACAACAAAGATCTTGCCAAGAGGAAACAGACGATAAGCAATACTCACAGTGAATAAGCAAATTATAAAATAATGATATATGTGTTATGGAAAGTGATGAATGTTTTCCAAAATAATAGAATAGGGTAAGTAGGATTGGGACTGCTATTTAATAGGGTGGTCAGGATAGGCCTCACTGAAAAGATGATGCGGAATGTGAGGGTAGAGGAGGTAGGTAACTGTGTGTGCGTGCATATGTTTGCACTTCCTGCAGGGCTTTGTAGGACTGTGTAGAACCTTGACTCCTAGTAAAGTGGGTTGGGACAGAGGAGTATCATGATCCCATTTAGCTTTTAAGTGCTCACATTGATATCTTTGTGGGAATTGACTGTAGAAAGCCAGGAGTGGAGGCAGGGAGGTAGCTGGGAGGTTGTTGTCATTGTTCAGATAGGACCTGATGGTGATTTGGATCACCAGACATAGAGGTGAAAGAAGTGATTGGATTTGGGTTTTATACTTTGAAGGCAGAACCAGCTGGATTCCCTGGAAGATTAGTGATGAGAATCAAAGATTAGAGTCCAGAATCATGCCAAGGTTTTGACTTGTGTGACTTTCTACACTTGCCACCCACTGAGGTGGGCAAGACTGTTGATGAGTCAGATTGGGAGGTGAAGATCTGGAATTCAATTTCCAAAATGCTAAATTTGAGTTGTGTTGAGTACATAATTGGATTCATGAATATAGGACTCAGAAGAGAGGTTGAATGGAGATATAAATTTAGGAGCTGCTGATAGGGAGTTGGTATCTATAGCCAAGAGACCAGATGAGTTCTCCAAGGGAGTGGGAGTAAATAGAGAGAAGAGCCCCAGCACATTAAGTCTGAGAGAATGAGAGGAACAAGCAAAGATCTAAGAAAGAGGCATCAATGAAGTGGGAGGAAAAACAGAGAAGATGGGTCATGGAGGCTTGGTATAGAAAGTGAATCAAGGAGAGGGAATGTGTTATTTGTTTTGAAGCTATACCATTTAATGTACATTGTTAATTGCTACTCAAATATTCTATATTCTTATTTGTGTCTACTCTGTCAATTTCTGATAGTTTTAATTTTGTCATAAAGACTGTGGATTTGTTCATTTGTCCTTGTATATCTATTATTTTTGTTTTTACAGATTTCAAAGTTTATAAATGCTAGATGCTTTGAGGTTCATTCGTGTAATTTTTCTACCTACCCTTAAAATTTATTTCTATCCTTGTGGTTTTCACTTCAGGGGGTTTAGAGTAAGATGAAAAACATCACAATATTTTTAAAAAATATTTTATTACTTATTGGACAGAGAGAGAGAGAGATCACAAGCAGGCAGAGTGGGGGAGAAGCAGGCTCCCCGCTGAGCAGAGAGCCCGATGCGGGGCTCCATCCCAGGACCCTAAGATCATGACCTGAGTCGAAGGCAGAGGCTTTAACCTACTGAGCCACCCAGGCGCCCCCAAAACATCACAATATTAAGAGCAGAGTTTCAACAAGTGGCCCTGGAGTAAGAGTTTGAGGATGGGAGAGAAGCAAGCACTAAACTTTATGTCTGAGAAAAGCTACAGCTATTAAACTGTCAAATACAAGCTCCCCAAACATCACCAACACAACCTATTGATAAGACAATGCTGAATTGATGGCTCACTGTGATAAGTGAGAACATGACCGCAGTAGAAACTTTGTGTCTTCAAGGGGCAAAGGCAAAGTTGGATCTTACTGAGGAATAGAAGCTTTATTTAAAGCAAATCTTTCAGTGAGATGTTTGATTAGGATCTGCTAAAGATCATGACATAAAGGTTTAGAATTGCTGGAAACAGCAAGGTAGGAGTTCTGAGGTGAGAGATCCCTAAGAGTTTTAGAAAGTAAGCCGTCTGTTGATGCTTCCTATAGGGCATTGATGGGTCTTTTGGGGGGATCATATAATGAAGTTTGAAGTTACTTTCCTGGGTAGGAGTCTCCTGCCATGGCAAAGTTACACTAATGAATGTGATGGAAATTACAGTAAAGTCATGTTAATGTCGACAGGAAGTGCTGTCTGTGTAGTGGGGAGTCAGGTGTGTGTTCACTTCCATTCCTCAACACAAAACCTGCACTGGACCATTTCTTACAATGGGTACAGGTTCCCAGTCCTCAGACCTGACTGTAGGACACCTGCAGACCCTGGGCCCCCACGACTTCCAGTTCTTTTTCTAGGACATAGTTGATCCTCTGACATGTTCCTAATGCCTTGTAAAGTTTTTGCATTTAGTAAAGATGCAACTCCTAATGAACAGAATCATTTTAAATTGAAGAAAGAATAAAATTTTTACCAACACTGCTCATTGCTCATCTGCAACGGATGTTCCGATAGACATAATCTTTTGTCTGTTAGTGAGAAATTAGATTTTGAGGTTTTAACTCCCACTTTGTTCTGTTGCAAGCTTTCAGTTACAAATGATTAAAGGCTGTAATTGTCCTGACCTTATCAGTGCTTCCATTTTTAGGATGCATGGGTTTCCTGGTAGACATGCACTCTCCAGAGACCAAACACAATTTACAGTACTCAACCTCGTTCCCTTAAATTCTCTCACTACCGTGGGCACTGCTGAGAAAGACTCAGCTTACCTGGTGGCCTAAAGTTTTTATTATTATCTTTCCTAAAAGACCCACCAAGGTCAAGGTCCTACAAAAGATGTAGAGAAAGTTTAATTCATCTTCCATGATGATTATTGTCACTACTACTGCCATTTTGCTCTTTGGTCATATCACTCAACTAACTGGATAATTAATTAACTAATCAAATAAAAGCTGCTATCCAATACATAGATAGGCATTGTATATTACATGATGAGAAAAGTAGTCAACATATCATGTAGACAGCTTCCCCAGACCAGTAGATCACCCCCAGCAGCTGGGAGTGTTGGTGGTTAATGGCTCAGAGCTATCTCCTTCAGGGGGTTGTTCAGCCAGACCCGGAGCCATCTGGCCTGGAATATTACACCCCCAGCACACCCAGGGCAGCCCATAGCCAGTGAGTGATTGACAGGGAGTCACACAAGGCCAGCCCACTAGCCTCCAGCTACGACCAACTTTGTGATATAATTCATGCTCCAGATCTTCCCATGGGATCAAGGTTGAAGGTGACTCCAGCAGAAACCAGTTTCTTGCTTATCTTCTCCGCCTGCTCCACCTGTTTCCATCCCTCCCCTCTCTCCTAAGAACACTCCCTCTGTAAATCATATGTACCCAGTACTTGTCTCAGGCTCTGGCCTTTGATACTCCTCCCATAAGCTATTGTGTGGTGATTAGTAAACACAGGGGCTTGTCTGGATGGAGTCATAAAGAAGTCTTTTTGGCCTTAAAACGCAAATTCCATGAAGGCAGAGGGAGTATCTGTTTTGCTTATCAGTGTATTTCTCGTACTTATGCTGAAAAGGCACCATGAGGTCTCTTGGGGCAAGATTCATGGAAATCACTTTTATGGTCTCTTGTGGTAGAATTTCTTGCCCTTGTCTACCCTGAAATTCTGGCTTTTATTCTGGGGGACTAACCCTCTCTATCTTTTGGTTCAGGTGGGGCCGATCTCATCCCAGCCTAATAAGTGAAGACAATACTGAAGAAGGCAAAATGCGTGATGTAGTTTGAAATCCTAGAGTTGGGGCGCCTGGATGGCTCAGTGGGTTAAAGCCTCTGCCTTCAGCTCAGGTCATGATCTCAGGGTCCTGGGATCAAGCCCTGCATCAGGCTCTCTGCTCAGCAGGGAGCCTGCTTTCCTCCCTCTCTGCCTGCCTCTCTGTCTACTTGTGATCCCTTTCTCTCTGTCAAATAAATAAATAAAATCTTTAATAAAAAAAAATCCTAGAGTCAGCCATTACTGAACATTAGTTAAGCAATAAATTGCTTTTTTATGTTTAATTTAATCTGTGCTATGTTTCTGGCACAGGTGACCCAAACAGTCTGGACTAATAATACATGCTTCTACTTGTATTGCAAAATATCTTCTCTTTCAGCCTATCTCCATTCCCATTAGCAGCCTGCATCCTGAGTAGCAGAGGATGAGGGACGACACCTTACCAGTGAAACCTTCAGACCTTCATTGTCACTTGAGAGATGCTCTTACAGGGGAGGTACATATCTTCAGGCATCGCATCTGCTGATCACTGTATCCTTGATCAGCCCCTGAACCCTCACCCAGATCAAAACACAGATTTCCCTTGCTATCTGAAAATTTGCTTTATGACAGTTTGGTTTTACAAAAGACCTACATCAGTACCCGTACTTTTGCTAACTGAAAGATATTTGAAGAGGATTTTTGCTTCTACAAAAGGGTAATTCTTTTCCATTCACAACATTTCAACTTATGCAAAGGTTTCATAGGAACGCTCTGTTTTTAGATAGTGGGGAAAAACTTGTATCCTACTTGACCTCTGAGACCGGAAAATACTGAACAGGATCTTGGAGTAATTTTCAAGTGTTTACTTTGGAGAAGAAGTAAGAATCATACTGTTTAGATAGATTTGTTTTGAATTGTTCAATAGATTGGGATGTTGATGGGCGATGCTGATGTTTAGTCTTTAACAACAACACGTAGAACTGGTCAGTAAGATTTGGCCATACAAATGTTTTCGTTCTTCAGCTCAGTGAACTTTTTTTTCTTCTAAGTAAGATCAGTCAGTGGAACCCAGTATACTTAGCCCCATTTCAGTAGGTCTTCAGATGGAATAAGTGAATGAAACATAAGCCCTTGACTCTAATGGGTCAGCCATGACTGCTGGAGCTCCCACATGGATCCCACAACTGGATGTGAAGAATGGGGCAGCTGCACTGTAGTTCTGGCCCAGGAGGGGTAATCAAATTCACACCCCTCTCCCCCTGAGCACCATGCCCATCACACATCACAGCGAGAGGCCTGCATTGAGGTCAGTGGTGGGAAAACAGACTGGGTAAAGACAAGGAATGCCACCAATTCCTTCTTTGGCCTCTTTGCTCTAAAACTGGCTTCTTTTCTCTTTCTAGTCAGATGCTTAATCTATCAAATCAGCTGGAAGCACAAAGGAGAGTTTTGATAACATTTATTTGGCCCAAATTTCTCCAGCTAAGTCAGAAATGTCTGCTAGACTTGCCTCAACCCCATTCGAGTATCTTCTTTCAAAGCCTATTCCAGCAAAAAAAATTTTTTTGAGTTACCTGATAGACTCTGACAAGATTTTTGTTTTGCTTTGAAAGTAAGCGGGACAAGGCACCTGAGCGGTTCCGTCAGTTAAGTGTCCAACTCTTGATTTCAGCTCAGATCGTGATCTCGCTGTCGTGAGATTGAGCCCCACATCGGGCTCCATGCTCAGGGTGAAGTCTGAGTGATTCTGGGTGATTCTCTCTCCATCTCCCTCTGCTCCTCCTCCCATTCGTGATCTCTAAACAAACAAACAAACAAACAAACAAACAAACAAATAATCTTTTTTCAAAAAAAAGAAAGTAAGTGGGAGAAACTGAATCCAAGTCAGGTCAAAGGTAAGGAATCAATTGGTTTTTAGGGGTGAAAAATAGAGTGATGAATATTCCTCAGTAATTGAGTGGAAGAACCTGGGAAAAATTCACAAAGTGACAAGAAATGACTCTCTCTGTGGGAAAAGTTTCAGTACGGGTATCTTGGTAAAAAGGAGCAAGAAAGAAACAATCCAAATGTCCATCTATGGATAATTGAACTGTGGTATAGCCATACTCTGGAATATTATTCAGCTATAAAAATGAATGAAGTACTGATAACGTGCTTCGATGTGGGTGAAACATTGAAAACATTCAAATATCATGCTGAAGGAAACATCATGCTGGAAAACATCATGCTGAAGGAAAGAACCAGCCACAAAAAGCCACATATTGCGTGATCACACTTATTTGAAAGACATAGAGACATCAGGCTGCATCAGGCTCTCTGCTGGGATCTCTCCCATGGGATCATGGTTGAAGGTGATGGCTTCATCACCTAATAAGATAGATTGGTGACTATCAGCAGCTGGGAGTGGGCAGCATGGAGAAAATTGCTTTTTGGGAATGGGGTTTCCTTTAGGGACAATGAAAATGTTTTGAAACTGGATAGAGGTGTTCAATCATTGAATTGTGAATTTTGCTAAGCACCACTGAATGTACCACTTATTTTATGTTATGTGAATTTCGTCTCAACAACAGGATAAAAGGAAAGGATATTCTCCAACTATTATCATCTGCATTTAGAAGCAGGGCAGGAGCAGGCATAGTTCCTGGGGTTAGCACTGTGGCTCCATCTGAGCAGGACAGGAGGAGCCTCTGGTCCATGGGGTGTTCAAGGTTGGCAGCCCTCTGAGGTCCCCTGTACTGAGCAGAACTTTTGGGCAGCATGGCCCCACCACCCGGTCCTTCCCTTGAGCAACTGCCAATCTGGCACCCACTGATTTGTTGGGGGACCTAAGATTCATATACCTCAAATGGTACAGAGGTGGGGATGACAGTTTGAAGAAAAGAAATGAGAAGTTGCTAGAGGACAGTGACTAAGAGTAACTCACTAGATGCTTTCACACGCTCTCGCCCGCTACTGATGGGAATGTAGATTGATGCAATCATTCTAGGAAGCAATTTAGTGATATATTCCCGAAGATGGTCCTAAAACAATCATAGTTTTTGACCTTGTTTTAGCACTTCCATCAATTTATTCTTAGGAAATAGATGATTAATTAGACAAAGAATCAGCTTTCTGGAGGCTCATCTCATTATTCATTTAAATGTTATTCATTTAAAAAAAATTGGAGACAACCTAAGGCCCAAGAAAGGAGAATTACTATATATATTCATGCAATGCAATACTGCTTTAGTTATTGAATAATACTTGTTTATTATGTCATTATCATTGTTTTTTTATTCTTTTTAAAATTTTTTAAAGTTTTATTTTATTTTTTCAGTGTTCCAAGATTCATTGTTCATGCACCACGCCCAGTGCTCCACGCAATACGTGCCCTCCCCAATACCCACCACCAGGCTCACCCATCCCTCCACCCCCATCCCTCCCCTCCAAAACCCTCAGTTTGTTTCTCAGAGTCCACAGTCTCTCATGGTTCGTCTCCCCTTCCAATTTTATTTTTAATCATGGTTTTTGTGGTCAGAAATTTGGAGAGGACAAAGTAGAAACGGCTTATCTCTGCCCTGCGATGTTTGGGGCTTCAGCTGGAGAACTTAAAGGTTGGAATCCTGTGATGAGTGTTTGCTCACGTATTAGCAGATGCTGATAAACAGCTAGGGGCTCAGCTGGAACATTCACATGGGGCTTTTCCATGTAGCTTAGACTTCCTCATGATACTGTGGTTTGGTTCCAAAGTGGAGAGGAAAGAAAGAGAACAAGGCAGAACACTATAGCCTTTTATAATCTGACTTGGAAGTCACACAGCATCAACTATGCCTCATTTGATTGCTTGTGGCCGCCTTCAGAGAGAGGAAACAAAGATCCCATCTCTTAATAGAGGCATGTCAATGTCACATTGTAGGAAGAGCTTGTGGTGTGGGATATATTCCAGTGTGGGAGTCTTTGGATAATACAGTGTGACTGTAACTAATCATATCTTAAAATAATATCTAATGGCATGGGAAACATTCATAACATGTTAAGAAGTAAAAATCATATTACAAAACAGTATGTCCCATATTATTCAACTTTGAAGGAAAAATGTATAGAGGCAAAATATAAACAGTGGTTATCTCTAGATTGTTGGATAATAAGACGTTTTTATTTTCTTCTTGATGCTTTTCTGCATTTTCCAACATCTCCCTGAACTAGACAATACCCAATACATGTTGTTTTCAAAGGAATGAGACACTCTGCCTTGGGGTGCTTCAGAACATTTTTACCTTAGGGTGTCAGGGATCCCACACCCCCCTGCCCCGTATGCCCCGGGCCCATCTCCAAGAGTGCTGGGCTTGCCTCATCATGGGGGCCAAGTCTCCACCTGGCTCTACTGAGTCCATTCTTGCCCTCATTTGATGGACTTTTCTCAATTTGGCTACCCGGCCTTTTTCCTCTGTCTTCAATCTCTTCTTTGTTATTGGATCTTTCCACTTACAAATATTTCCAAGCAACCAAACTTTAAAAACTAAGGTGCTTCTCTCTCTGACCTCAAGAACTACTCTCACTGTTCTGTAACAAACACCTACACTGACTTTCTCTTACCTCACCTCTAATTCTTTTTTTTTTTTCTTCTTCTCACCTCTAATTCTTTTCTCAGCTCTCCACAATATGCTTTCTGGCTTCACCACTCAACTTTAATTACCCAGGAAAAGGTCACCAGTGGATGCCTGATTGACAAGTCCAGTGGAAGCAGACATTACAAGCTGGGGGACTGTGGGTGGGCTCTGGTACATGAGTAGGTTTCTCATACCTTCATAGTATTTTTTTTTTAAGATTTATTTATTTATTTGACAGAGAGTGAAAGTGAGAGGGAGCAAGAGAGAACACACACAGAGGGAGAGGGAGAAGCAGACTCCCCACTGAGCAGAGAGCCCCATGAGGGGCTCCATCCCAGGACCCTGAGATCATGACCTGAGCCAAAGACAGAGGCTGTAACCCACTGAGCCACCCAGGTGCCCCTTAACCTCATAGTATTTTAACATTTTATAATTGATTCCAAAGTTTAAAAATTAAGAAATCTCAGATAAAAGGTAGAATCTCAAACTCTTTAAAAATGGAGAGCTATAGCAATAGTACCACCCCATTGCGTGGCAATGGTCTCTTAAACTGAGTAAGAGCTACCCCTGAGAGAGGGGATATCAGGCCCTCAGGACCCCTCACACTCCACTTGGCTTCTCCACTCACGGATCTGGCCTGTAGATATTTGGGTTTGAGAAGTTCACTTTTAGTACAGCTAACTTGGAAATGTCATTATTGAGACTAAGAGTGAAATTAAGTCTTAGTTTAGTTCCTCTGAAAGCAGATGCTGAGACTAGGATTTGGAGGCAAGTAGCGTATTGGAAACGTGATTCTGTCAAGTTAGTCAGAAAAGGATGAATGCTAAGACAGGGGAAATGAATGAGCAGGAGGCCAGGGTGGGTTACTGGGGGCTCCCTCCCAGAAGGGTCTCTGAGAGACTGAGGAGAGCAAGAGGTGAGGAAGCTGTGGTGTTTATTCACCTGCTCCTCCCTCCTTGGATCCCCTCCTGGGGGCATTAAGCCCATGTTCACATGGCCTGTCCTCCCACAGCCGGAGATGGCCCCAGTCAGAGACACGCAAGGGTTTAGGGTAGGGAGCGGAGGGACTGTAGGGGATCTCCAGGTGCATAGTGGGTGGGGCGCTGGCCCTGTTTGCTGAAAGGTGACCTCATCTCCTTTCCCCACAGTGCCTGGCACCGAGTTAGCACATCTTTCGTGAGAATGGTTAGAAGCTCTTGCTTTTCTCATCCTCATCCTGATGACTTCCCACCAGAAACATGATGAATTTAATGGGTCATTGTGTAACACCAATTTGTGCGTGTGCGTGTGTGTGCGTGCACATGTGTGTATTGGGGGTGGGGAACGTTTACTGGAAGCATCTGTTCTCTGCCGAGAGGCAGCTCTTAGCTTCCTTTGAGAGTGCTCTTGTTTTTTTTTTTTTTAATTTTTAATTTTTAAAGATTTTATTTATTTATTTGACAGAGAGAGAGAGATCACAAGTAGGCAGAGAGGCAGGCAGAGAGAGAGGGGGAAGCAGGCTCCCCGCTGAGCAGAGAGCCCGATGTGGGGCTCCATCCCAGGACCCTGAGATCATGACCTGAGCTGAAGGCAGAGACTCTCACTGAGCCCCCCAGGCACCCCGGGAGTGCTCTTGTTGGCTGCCGCAGTGGAGCACAGGATTTAATAGTCAGGAAAATCTATTTTGACTCAGTGATGCCTCTTGGTATTCTTCTGAGAGGCCCTGGCTTCGCTCCAAGTCCCTGTGGCACAGGTTCCCAGCAGCATGTGGCCACGGGGACAAGGCAGGAGTGAATTAACATTTAATTAAAGGAGAAACTCTGCTGTAGACAGAGCTGCCTGTTTCCTCATGGGCAGTTCCCGTCCAGTAGGCATGGCCCGAAAGGGTGCAGGAGGACTCCCCGCCGTGTGGAACCACTCTCCCAGGCTTGTGTGTGATCAGTACCCTCCCCTCCACCCCGGGCGGTTTTCTCCTTTGCAAAGGGAAAGAAAGATGTTGAGGCATATGGTGGTCAAAACACGGAGGGCTAGTGTGGGGGCCGCCTGGGGGAGCAAATGCAGAGTAGCTTCTTGGGTTTCTAATCCAACTGGCACCCTGGATTCCAGGCTCCTTAGCCCCCTGGACCCCTCAAGCAGCCTTCAGTACTTTTTACTGGGACCATAAGCTAGCTTCTCTGTCCACTGCCAAGTTGACTTAACTGCTCAGAGAAGTCACAGGAAGATCAGAAAAGCCACCTCCTGGGCTCAGGTGTGCGCCTTCTCGTACACCGACTCTCAGACTTTAGGTGAAGTCCCAGAGGCACCTGGAGCCGCAGTCCCCTCACCTGTGCAGTGGGGGTGAGGTCACTTGCCTTACCCGACCCCGTGGGGGTGGGGGGGTTCCCGTGAGCTAACACTTGCCAGGGGTAGGCCTGCTGCATAGTCACACAGGAGAATAGGTCACAGTCACATCGTCACATAGTCACAGCGCAAGAATATGACAGTAATGAGGAAGACAGACTTCATGGAGATTTGCAAAGCAAACTTCAGTGGCGCCAGGCTTTGGAGTGACTGAGAGCCGCCCCATGGCAGCCGTAGGGGCTTTGGCTGATGCAGGTGGCCCATCTTCGCGGTAACACCAACAACGCAGGTAATAATAGTGCTAGTGATGATAATCACAAGGTTTAGTAAGCACTGACTCTGTGCAGGGCACATGCTCAGACCTTTCTACTCACCATCTCTCACGCATTCATCTGGCCCTCAGCAGGACCCAGGAGGCATTTTCACCTTGTTAGCCCTCTGCACCAGTGACACTGACTAACCCCAGTTTAAACCAATGTTCTGATCGCCCATGCTCCTGCTGGGCGCTCTGGGGTCTCTTTTCAGAAAGCTGCAGGGCCTACCAACCACTCGATTATTTCCCTCTTTTCCAGCTCAAGTATCTTTCTTTCTCTCTCTCTCTTTCTTTTTTTAAGATTTTATTTATTTGACAGAGAAGAGAGAGATCACAAGTAGGCAGAGAGGCAGGCAGGGAAAGAGGGGAAGCCGGCTCCCTGCTGAGCAGAGAGCCCGATGTGGGGCTCGATCCCAGGACCCCAAGATCATGCTCTGAGCCGAAGGCAGAGGCTTTAACCCGCTGAGCCACCCAGGCGCCCCTCCAGCTCGAGTTTCTGATGGCGGGAACATCCCCAATCTGCAGGGACCCGAGCCTCATGCAACTTCAGAGACACTCTTTGGGAAGGGAGAAAAACGTATGCATGTGTAGCTAGGCTTGGGGTCCCGAAGGAAGCCTGGACAGGAATGTGAATCTGAAAGTGTGTTTGTTTCAAGGTGAGCCTGTTGAGGCTAGAGTTTAATAATAAGCTGCTTTGGTGGTGGGGATGGAGGGTGACATTTCATGGCACCAAACCCAACTGTTAGAAGCTGGTGCCTTTGAGCCTGAGCCCTGTGTCTGATGTTCTTTTCCCAACCGTGCAGAGAAACTGGTCTTCCCAGGGAGAACTTGGCCATCTCCCCATCTCACGGGTCCCTCTCTTCTTCATCCAGAAGCTGGACGTGGGAGAGAACAACTCCCTGGGGCAGCAGACCTAGTGCGGGGGCTCTGTGGAGACAAGCAGGGGGAGGTGCAGACTTTGGGTGGATAGTGATCAGGTGGTAATTCCCGTCCTGAGCGTTGTCTGTTTCCCCAGTGCCCTTGGGGAGCTGACGGGGATAAGGGATGGCTGAATCCCACAGAGTGTGGGGCATTTATAGTGTTCATGGGCTTGTGGCCAAATCGCCACCTTTAAACTATTAAAACTTTTCCGTGTTTCCTAACAACCATCCCCGATGGTTTTCCCAGCCAAAGTACTGGGAAGTGGAAAGCTTTGAACTTCCTGAGTCTCTTGACATGTAATTTTGTTCAAAGGAAATCCAAATTTCCTTCTAGAAAGTTGTACCAACTTATACTTTCTCCCAAGAGGACACATATGCCCATTGTCACAGCATCCTCACCAACACTGAGTGCTGTCATTTAAAACAATTCTATTTATTGTTTTTCTCTCAGTTTTACAAAGGTAATAACCACGGTCTTTATACAAATTCAAATGTGACGGAGACATACAATGGAGAAATGAAAACCCTCCCAACCAACCATCCAAAGGTAACCATCACGAATAGTTTGGTGCCTATTCATGCAGATCTTTTTTATGTATATACTAAGATGTCATTTTAATTTTTAAAAAAGATTTTATTTATTTATTTATTTATTTGACAGAGAGAGAGAGAGAGAGATCACAAGTGGGCAGAGAGGCAGGCAGAGAGAGAGAGGGGGAAGCAGGCTCACGGTTGAGCAGAGAGCCCGATGTGGGGCTCGATCCCAGGACCCTGAGATCATGACTTGAACCAAAGGCAGAGGCTTTAACCCACGGAGCCACCCAGGCGCCCCGTCATTTTAATTTTTAAACAAAACAACGTCACACCTAATATACTTCTTTTAAAAAAAAATTTTTTTTAAGTAAGCATGGAGCCTAGTGCCAGGCTTGAACTCATGATGCTGAGATCAAGACCTGAGCTGAGATCAAGAGTGAGATGCTTAAGCAACTGAGCCACCTCCGTGCCCTGACCGCCTGCCTAACTTCCTCTTCACTTGCCAACCTGCCCTCTTGTCCAGCGTTCTCACCATGCTGGCCGTCTGCTCTCTCATGGGACACTCTTTGTCTGCTAAGTCTGCTTTCTGAAACTTGCCACCTCCCTCCCTTGGCCTCCCTGGAGGCCTCTTAAGTCAAATGGATTTAACCATTCAGTCTCTGGTTGGTTGTTTCAAACTTCTTGGTTTACATGAACCAATGGTTCTTGCATGAACCATTCAACTTTGTCCTGTTTTCTGATTCTCTCCTGGGCATAAATTCCCAGAGTGGAATTGTGAGAGGGAAAGGATTTCTTATGTAAGCTTTCGATACGGAAATGAGAAAATGTCCTGGAGAAAATCATACAATCTTTGTGATCCTGCTGATTCTCCTTCTTTGCTCCTTTCTCTGGGAGAAGTGGCAGATCCCAGGGGCATCTGGGGGGCTCAGTCAGTTAAGTTTCTGCTTTTAGCTCAGGTCATGATTGCAGGGTCCTGGGATGGAGCCCCAGGTCGGGCTCCAGGTTCAGCGAGGAGCCTGCTTCTTCCTCTCCCTCTGCCTGCTGCTCCCTCTCCTGGTGCTCTCTTTCTCTTTGTCAAATAAATAAATTAAATCTTAAAAAAAAAAAAAAAGTGGCAGACCCCAGACCAGGACTGGCATGAAGTGATTTCCCTGCTGCCAAATAGGAAGCCTATTTCTGGGAGTGCACACGCTTCGTGGATGGGAGCCTGGGGACCCTCTAGGGCTGCCTGGCGACTGCTGTCCCCTACTTCCGTCCTCCGTCTTCCAGGAGCAGGCTGGGGCTGTCTCTCCAGGCTTCCTTGGACCCCACCTTTATGAAAGCTGAGGAACAATGCTGCCGCTTCAGGCAGATGGACGGTGCGTTTCCCTAGTTTCCAAGATGGAGGCAGGTTTCCTCATATCTTTTAGTCTGTGCACCAGTGTTTCAAGTCCCTTCCCTCCACAGGGATTCTGAGGCTGTGGGAGAGGATGGATCTCCAGCGTTTGTGTTTTCTCACGATGTCCCGAGGCCCCGGGCAGATTTAGCAAATGGTTCCACAGAGCATTTCCATGACAAACGAGTAAGTGGTCCTGGGTGTTCTCTACCGGTATTCACGTGCCATCTTGTGTGTGAGTCTGACATTTCCTGAAAACATGACCAAGCTGCTTCCCTGGCAAGGCACTGAGTTTGGAGCCACGCTCAAATCATTTCATGTCATCCCAGGTGTGACTAAGCATAGTATCCCTGAGTCCCTGCCGAGGAAGCTGAGGCCCTTGAGAGATTCTCTGGTTTACCCTGGAAAGTGCCGGAGCCTGGATTTGAAGGCAGGGCTTCTGATTCCAAATCCTGGAGCTTCTCTGAAACCACCACACTGACCAGCGCCATGAGCCTTTGCTACACAAAGTGAGCCTGGCAGACCTGCATCACCAGCCTCACCAGGGAGCTTGCTCACCGTGCAGAATCTCACGCATGCGCCAGAGCTCCTGAGTCAGAATCTGCCCTTTGACAAATCACCAGGTGATTCGCCCCCTCTCCCAGCTTCACTGAGATACGTAATTCATATATAACAAGGAGTCAGTTTAAGGCATACAATGTGATGATTTGACCCACAGATGTATTATGAAATGTTCACCACAATAAGGTTAATTCATCCTTCACACAATTACTATGTTGTCGTTGTTATGGTGGAAAGTTAAAGCTCTATTTTCAAAGCAACTTCTGCATATAGGATACAGTATTGTTAACTACAGTCACTATGTCGTAGTTGAACATATTCATCTTACGACTGCGATTTTGTCTCCTTTGATCAACAGTGCCCTGTTTCTCCTATCACCAGCCCCTGACAACTGCCTTTCCACTTCCTGGTCCTATGAGTTCCGGCTTTTTAGACTCCTCATATAAGTGAGATTGTACAGTTTTTTGTCTTTCTCTGTCTCACTAGTTTTGCTTAGCATAGCGCCCTCAAAGTCCATCCATGTTGTCCCAAATGCAGGATTTCCCCCTTTTTTTTTATGGCTGAACAATATTCTATTGTGTGTGTGTATACATATATATATGTATACATGGGCAGTGCATTTCCCTAGTTTCCAAGATGGAGGCAGGTTTCCTCGTATCTTTTATACATATATATATATGTATACACACACACACCCCCCACATCTTCTTTATCCATTTGTCCATCAATGGACAATTAGGTTGTTTCCACATTTTGGTTATTGTGAATAATGCTGCAAGGAACAGGAGAGTGCAGATATCTCCCGAAAATAGTGATTTCGTTTCCTTCAGATAGATACCCAGAGGTGGGACACTGGGTGGTTCTTAATCACATTAAATCTCAAGGAGTGCTTAGGAGGCTGTGGTTTGAGCAGAGGTCATTTGAGAGAGAGAAACATTTGTCATTGAGACAGGATGCGCACGTGAGGATATGTGTACCTTGAAAAGGTCTAATCATTCAAGGGCTGATGTCCTCCTCACCACCTCATTCACCTCCTATTTCACTCTGGTGGAAGAGGGTTCCCCAATAAAGATTTTAACTTTTTTTTAATCCTTGAAGGTGATTTTTGGGAGGACCACTCATTTGTAATCCGAAACGAGTCAGCCAGGTGGCTGTGCCAGGGAAATCATCTCCAGGAAATGGCTGGACAGATCACTGGGACCTCAGGACACAGGGAAGCAAATGCTTCTTCCTCCCGTAAGGTAGCTGGACTTCCGGAGTGAGACGTTCTCAGAGGGAGATTTTTCTGCACCTTTTTTTTTTTTTAAAGATTTTACGTTTATTTATTTGACAGAGAGAGAGAAAGATCACAAGTAGGCAGAGAGGCAGGCAGAGAGAGAGGGGGAAGCAGGCTCCCTGGTGAGCAGAGAGCCCGATGCGGGGCTCGATCCCAGGACCCTGAGACCATGACCTGAGCCGAAGGCAGAGGCTTTAACCCACTGAGCCACCCAGGTGCCCCTTTCTGCACCTTTTAAACCAAAGTTTTTATTTATTATGTTTTAATCTTGAGTGCCTGGAGCATCTAATTGGTTAGCCACTATCATGGAACCTCTCTACCTCTTCAGATTTGGGGATCTTTTCTCTAAAACAAACTCAAATGCAAACAGATTGGAGCAACAACAGGAAGAGGAAGAGCTGGCCTTGAACGAGTCAATAGTGTCATCTATTGGTCATATCTAGGTACTGCACCTAGTAATTTTTTCACTTAGTAAAATAGCAAGCTACCCCTAGGGATTTGTGGTTAAATAAGGCAAAGTTATTCGTGCCCCCTCCCCCAACTCACCACAGTGTAACAAAGAAAAACCACAAAGTGAAAAATAAATGCTACCTTTTTTTTCCTCAAGATTTTATTTATTTATTTGATAGAGAGGAGAGAGATCACAAGTAGGCAGAGAGGCAGGCAGAGAGAGAGGGGGAAGCAGGCTCCCTGCTGAGCAGAGAGCCCGATGTGGGGCTCGATCCCAGGACGCTGAGGTCATGACCTGAGCCAAAGGCAGAGGCTTTAACCCACTGAGCCACCCAGGCGGCCCAAGAAGTGCTATCTTGAAGGAAATTAGTTGCTACTTAATATCTCTATATATAATATTTGAAGAAAGTTTAACATCAGCACTAAAAATGGACCAGGTTGAGAATGCTGAGAGCAGGTGCCTATTTCTGCAGCATTGAGCAGGGAGGGTGGACCATAGAGTTCTCCAAGGAGTGGGAGGACCGTATATAACGGACACTAGAAAATACTTCTGAGTGAATGATAATGGAAAGACTAGCTGTCAAAACCTGTGGGCTGCACAAGGGAAATTCACATCTTTAAATGCTTACAACTGCAAAGAAGAAGAGCTAAAAGCGAATGAGCAAAGTGTCTAACTTTAGAAATGACAAGAGGGGACCCAAGACAAG
>CM053603.1:56283676-56326092 GCA_028646535.1 Procyon lotor
CCCCCCCCCCCCCCCCCCCCCCCCCCCCCCCCCCCCCCCCCCCCCCCCCCCCCCCCCCCCCCCCCCCGCCTACTTGTGATCTCTCTCCTCTCTGTCAAATGAATAAATAAATAATCTTTACAAAGAAAGAAAGAAAGCAGAAGCAGGTGTGTTGGGGGTTCTTGATTTTGGCTCAGGTTATGATCTTGGCATCCTTAGATCAAGCCCCACATTAGGGTACTAGAGTGGGTCCTTCTATACCAGAGCTCATCTTTTGTGAGCCATGCTTTTCTACTCAAGCTAATCAGAATTTACACACACACACACACACACACACACACACACACAGAAATGTATGCACTATTGTGTAAAGGAATGTTTACAAATTCGGGACGCTTTGGTCATCCCTACAATATAGCCAGAATCTGTCAGGTGGCAATGATTGCAGTGCCCAGCTGTAACTCAAAAGTATCTCTATCTCCAGTTACTCCAGCAACTTGGAAAGCCCTTTTCCCTGTGCTATGTAAATAGTGCTCACTATAGAACCAAATGGTATACAAAGGTTATATTTCTTTTATTGCACAACTTTTTAAAAAATTCCTAGTCGCCTTTCTATTTTCCACTGCTTGACTTTATGATATCCTAGGGGGTTTTTTTGGGTTTTTTTTTTTTTTTTTTTTACAAACCCTCCTTGGTATTGTTGCTGGGAGAACTGGGGAGAACTGAGGCCCTGGGGCCTTGACCCTGCCAGACCCAAAGAAGTTGCTGAAAGTTCTTGGACTTATCATGAGAATGAATTCAAAGACAGGCACACAGCACAATGGGTAAGTGACACAAGAGGGAAAGTTTATTAAAGTGAAAAGTGCACTCTAGAAATAGGAGAGCTGGTGAGCCTGAGAGAGAGAGATAGAGAGAGAGAGAGAGAGAGAGAGATGGATGCCCAGGGAGGTATCCAATATAAGATAGAAACCCTATCTTCTATTGGTTTCTCAATAAACCTTCTATCTTATATTGACGGTTGTTAACTAGAGGGCAGAATATTCATTACCTAGGGTGTGAAGCAGGGTTTCCTACTTTTTCTTCCTAATTTGGTCAGGAGTTTCCATTTATGGCATCCACCATCTTGGACTTGTTTGGTTTGACCAGCTTATTGTGGAGTGCTGTCAGGACAG
The DNA here is from genome assembly GCA_028646535.1 of Procyon lotor. Taxonomy (NCBI): domain Eukaryota; kingdom Metazoa; phylum Chordata; class Mammalia; order Carnivora; family Procyonidae; genus Procyon; species Procyon lotor. The sequence goes on from CM053603.1 coordinate 56,284,828, forward strand.
GACTCTGACCTTCCTGATAGCTGGCCATGACTTCCTTAGTGCTGGTCTACAGGTGCCCTGTTAGAACCTATCTGTCTACTCTTAACAGCACAAAGATACAAATTTTCAGGCCTGCTGCTGAGCATAGACTGTTGAGCACGGACAATTGTCATGCTGAATGCACAATTTCGCCACAATGGACCCATGATTTTCTGGACATGATGTCCTCCTCATTCTTCCTTCTTTTGTTGGAGCACACTCTCCAATAATGAAGATGTTTAGTCATATCTTCAGAGCCATTTATATATAGGAAGGTACTGCTCTACATCTGCCTGGCCTGGCTTTTATGGACTCAAACTTTCCTCTAAGGAAACTTTCCTTTCCACTCAGTTAGCTTATCTTCTTTCATTTTGCTATCATTTGCCCAGTGTTCCTGTTCTGACTACAAGCCTAAATCCTATTTTCAAAACTAATTCCATTCGTCATTGAGTATCCGAGAAAAACTTTTCTGTTAAGTGTTGGAAAAGCATTTACATTTTTTCTCTTATCTGTACAGTTTACAAAGGTTTTTCTCTCCATCAAAGATGTTATCTTTCCTGTATTGTATATAAGGCATTATTCTAGATGGGCTTTTATTCAATTTTATCTTGTCATTGATTAAAAAAAACCACTAACCCACTACAGAAAAGGTCTTTGAAATCTACTATTCCAGATTCTTTATAAATAAACTATCTGCCCACCAAGGACTATTACAATTTAAGATACACAGTCTCAGCCTTCCCAGTGTTCCTGTCCCCATATGATGGTCTATGAGCAGGACGAATTTCTGTCCACCAAATAGGACCACAGAGATCCCATATTTTTCTCTCCTGCTCTAAACTGTTATAATACAATGGTTTCTCAGAGGATTTCTTCCTAACTACTACTGGAAAACACAGTTAATAAATTTAATATCCAGAAATCAAAAATCATTGTCTTTTTTCCTACAGTTTGTTCTTCTTAGAGATCTGGGACTCAAACTACATCTGGATACACTAACTAAGCTTGAATTTTGATTTTTTTTCTCCTGAATCCTACCTATTGCCTACCCATTATAATAGAATGAAAGAAAAGTTCCCTGAATCCCCCTGTGAAGGTCATTAACTGGCTAAACAGACAACCCATAAAGAGGATTCACAATAGATGCAGGGAAGTTTTCTCACCAAAATAGTCTTAAGTCCTTCCTGGGGGAGAGCCCTTCCTGAGAAGGCATTGCTTCAGAGTAACAATAGGGCTGATTTAGAAGGGGAAATGCTATATAAAAGCTCTGCATAATTTGAGAAATCGGGATAGGCTGAGAATAGGAAAGGCCACAATATGCTCTTCTGGATTTTTAAAAATCTTGCTTAATGGACTTCTTTCAAATGAAGAAAGCCAGTTTCCATCCGTTATGACCATGAATTCCTCACAGTTTATTGTTAGGTCACTGTTTAGAAACATTACATATTCAGGATGCGTGGGTGGCTCAGTCAGTTAAGTGTCTGACTCTTGATTTCAGCTCAAGTCATGATCTCAGGGTTGTGGGATCAAGCCCCACATGGGGCTCAACACTCAGTGTGACTCTGCTTGGGATTCTTGCTCTTCTCCTTCCAACTCATACATGCTCACTCTCTCTCTTAAATAAATGAAACCTTAAAAAAAAAAAATTACATTTTCTTATAGCAACAATGAATGATAATGTTGTGTATGTACTCCCAGGCTAGTTCATGGGGGACTAAATTCCTCTAATTGTAACTAAAATACATCTCTGTGTTGAAAATAGTGGAAAATGAAATGATCCCATTACATGAAATAAAAGGTGTGTGGCTGGAGGCTCATGTCCTGAGCCAAAGGCAGACACTTGACCAACTGAGCCACCCAGGCATCCCTCTCAGGACCTTTGTGCCAACCTGTGCCCAGGAATCTAAGCCCATGGAACCTCCCCTTGGGATTTTAAAGATAAAATCTTAAAAAAAAAAAAAAAAAAAAAAAAAGATTTTATTTATTTATTTGACAGAGAGAGATCACAATTAGGCAGAGGCAGGCAGAGAAAGAGGGGGAAGCAGGCTCCCTGCTGAGCAGAGAGCCCGATGCGGGGACCCTGAGATCCTGACCTGAGCCCAAGGCAGAGGCTTAACCTACTGAGCTACCCAGGCACCTGGAGAATGTCTATTTTAATACTAAAGAGAACCTAGGGTCCTCCCAACCAGGAACCTTTGAGTCTGATGACTGGGGAACTCAGCTTACAGACTTAAGAAAACTGAGCTGAGTAGAGGAACCTGTGCCTATAAGAGAAAAGGAACTGGGAAGCTCCAAAGTACAGAGGTTGAGTCCTAGAGGAAAGAGAGGCCTTACCTAGAGAAGCTATAGTCCCATAAATCTCCAACATTGCATCTTGCGGCAGGTTCTTAACAGGCATCAGACTGCCCTGGTGTTTCTGGGTGAGGTCCACAACCATGTCCTCGAAGGTCACTGTGGCAGCCGAAACAAAAGTTTCCTATGCAAGCCCTGAGCTAGGCACAGAGAGGGAGGCATCAGCTGTCAAAAATTAGGTGACCAGATGAAGATTGTGATAGAAAAAGAAATACTGTGCCCTGAAAATTAATTAAATTGGACATGATCTATAGTTTACACACACACACACTCCTTCACTGAAGAACATAAGAGCTGAACAAATGACAACAGAACATGTTCCTGAATGAGAAGCTTTCGTTTTATGAAACTATCATTTCTCAAATTATTCTATAAGTCAAGGCAACCCCAATGGAAATCATTTTTATTTGAAAATCCTAGAGAATCTAGATTCTGAAATTTATATCAAAGAATAGATAAAAGACTAGCTAAGAATATTTTGAGAAAATAAAACGAAAGGGAATTTGCTCGACCCAGACAGCAATGCATCCTATACCAAGTGAGTAACCATTTCCTGGATAGACTCCTACAATAGTCTACCTAGCCTCCTCTCAAACCCCAACACTTTCTATGCAATAGCCCCAGTAATATCATAAAATCTGCATGAAGCACTCAAAAACCTTTCAATGGCCAACTGCTGCTCTTACGATGAAATCCAAAGTCATTCTCATGAGCTAAGGTCCTACAGATCAGGCCCCTGTGTCTCTCTACAACTTCAGCCAGCGCCATACTTTCCCTGGGTTCTGTGTGGTCTGGGCCCCCGGCTTCCCTTTCTCTTCAACAAATCCAATTCCCCCCTACCTCCTGCTTTTTGTGTTTGTTCTCCCACTAGCCTGGCAGTCTCTCCCCTGGTTCTTTTCTGTAGATCTCTAAGCAGACATTACCTGTTCAATGAGACCTTCCTTTATAACTCCAGGTAGAGGAGGCCGTGCCCAAGTACACAATATCAAAGTCACACAAGAAGTGGCCCGCCTCTCTCCCTCTGTCCTTCGCCCTTTCTCTTTCTCTCATGTCATCTCTAACCACCCTGACTGGTGCATTGCACTTAGGAAATACTTGCCTTCTTTCTGTTGCTTAAAAATCCAAATATTTTGGGGCACCTGGGTGGCTCAGTGGGTTAAAGCCTCTGCCTTCGGCTCAGGTCATGATCTCAGGGTCCTGGGATCGAGCCCCGCATCGGGCTCTCTGCTCAGCAGGAGGCCTGTTTCCCCCTCTCTCTCTGCCTGCTTATGATCTCTCTCTCCGTGTCAAATAAATAAATACAATCTTAAAAAAAAAAAAGAAAAGAACTTGTTATAAAAAAAAAATCCAAATATTTTAAGACAGTTCTCTCCTTAGAACCATAATGTTCCCTCTGCCTACTTTGCTCCCTTGCATTACTCTGCTCAAATATCATTGCCCTTCATGGAGCACTGGGTGTGGTGCATGAATAATTAATTAATCTTGTAACACTGAAAAAATAAACATATTTGGGGAAAAAAATATCATTGCTCTTAATTCAGTGCACTATTGTCACTTTAAATCCCCTTCCCCACCTTTCCATGTTAACATGTATCACTCCCTGACAGTGTATTATACACTCCCTGGTATGTTGTCTGTGTCACTCATTAGAATCAAGAGCTCTGTGAAGGCAATTTTGGTCACCACTGGCACAGAGTAGGAACCCCATAAATATTTATTAAATGAATAATTCTATCAAAATAAGAACTCAACACATTATGTAACCATGAGTGGTGCTCCCGATATTTCCAAAACCTATTTCATGGCATGGCACACATGGTGCTCAGTATATACCTGTTGAATGAACAGAGAAGTCCTAATCTTATGCTATTCTGCATACACAATTTACAGAGTGAACGTATTTCCCTCAAAGGCTTTTTTTGCCTGTTCGCAGACTTCATTTGTTTAAAGTGATATAGATTTACAATTCCCAAAAATTTTTACTGGCAGGTGCTTCTACGTCACACATTTAAATAGATCTTCTTGGGGCGCCTGGGTGGCTCAGTGGGTTAAAGCCTCTGCCTTCGGCTCAGGTCATGATCTCAGGGTCTTGGGATCGAGCTCTGCATCCGGCTCTCTGCTCAGCAGGGAGCCTGCTTCCCCCTTTCTCTCTGCCTGCCTCTCTGCCTACTTGTGATCTCTCTCTCTCTGTCAAATAAATAAATAAAATCTTTAGAAAAAAAATAAAAATAAATGGATCTTCTGGGGGTGCCTGGGTGGCTCAGTCGTTAAGCATCTGCCTTTGACTCAGGTCATGACCCCAGGGTCCTGGGATGGAGCCCTGCATTGCATCCTGCTGTCTGCTCAACAGGAAGCCTGCTTCTCCCTCTCTGTGTCTCTCTTTGTCAAATAAATAAATAAATAAATAAATAAATAAAATCTTTAAAAAAAAAATGGATCTTCTGGGGCGCCTGGGTGGTTCAGTAGGTTAAACCCTCTGCCTTCAGCTCAGGTCATGATCTCGGGGTCCTGGGATCGAGCCTCACATTGGGATCTCTGCTCAGTGCGGAGCCGGCTTCCCCCTCTCTCTCTGTCTGCCTCTCTGCCTTCTTGTGATCTCTCTCTCCATCAAATAAGTAAATAAATAAATAAAATCTTTTTTAAAAAAATGAAAGGATCTTCTGAATATCATGTCCTCTCTCTAATCCAAGATATTTCCCTGGATAATCTCATCTCACCTCAAACCACTTTCCCCAAACACCCTCATGTGCACAGACACACATATACATGTTCCATAACTGTATATCAAGGGGGAGCCATGTCAGGCCTGAGTTCTGTACCGACTTCTCTGACAGATAATCTAAAAAAGGTTATCAGGATCACCGAAAACCACACTTTCTAGAGCATAGCTGCTGAGTCTAAGTTTCCCACATGGCTCCCCGATTTTGGAAAAAGAAGAGTCTCAGCTAGAAGACAGCAGAAGATCTCCAAGTGAGACTGCCCCTCTCTTGCAGCCCAAAGTGCATTACGCCCCCATCTCTCCCCACCATCCCTGGAGTCCTGGACTCAGAACATTGACTATCCTACCACATCAGGGCAGCCTGGCCCCTACCCTCAACCACAGTTATAATTACTCCATCAGTTTATTTTTCCACTCGCTTACTGGCAAGGCACAAGGCTTCTCCAAATAAACCACTACACCCCATTGTCCAGAACTGAGCCTCAGCTGGAGAATTCTGGCTTCAGTGACCGCTTGGGTTCGAGGAGAAAATAGTCTTTACTGAACGTGTTCAGTGACCCTGACCATTGACAAAGATTCTGTCCTTGGCCAAACTAGCCAGGCTCTCTTAAGCCCTCTGGCTACTAAGCCCTAACCCTGGCATGTAAAGACCAACAAAACAATAGCTCAAGGCCACATCTGAAGGATGACCCTAGCCCCTCTTAGAGTGTCTGTCTGAGAAAATTCAGGACTGCCAAGAGAATTTACTGTTTGTTCCAACCAACACCTGAAGACAGGGCCCCTGTCTCCCAGTCTCTGGAGGAGGGTAGGAGCCAAACTTCCCTAGCCCGGTCAGCAAACCCATATGGGTTTCACGTGACTTCCCCTAACCCAACGGAGCCTCAGCTCACCCCGCTCCCTCCTCCCCATTCTCCCTTTAGAAGGTCCAGTCACTTCTGTACCCGTCAAAACTGCGTCCAGTTCACCCTGGACTCTTGTCCCTCCTGCAATAATTATTACTGATTACAACCTGTCTGGCTTTGTTCATCTTTGACACCACGACTGAGAGAGGCTGCCTCCGGAAAGAGGGCAGAAGATGCCTGGAGGAGAAGGGCGACGGGACAAGATGCAGGAGCCGGGCGCCCCGGGCGCGAGTCACCGCAGGAAAAAGACGCTCAGGTGTGCCGCTGGGTGGCAGTGGGCGCAGATCCGCCAGCCAACACCTCCAGCCGCAACAGAAAGGCGGGCCGGACGCAGGTGCGCACGGGGAACAAGGAACCCCCGAGCGGGCAGGGGCGCGAGTAACAGACCTCCTCGGCCGCGCACTTCCAACTCAAGGCCCGCCAGACCTTGCAGGTGCTGAGCCGCCTCGCTTCAGGGCCACGACTCACCGGGACCCCCAACCCCCGCAACCGAGTTCCCTTCCCGCGAGAGCGCCAGGGCTCCACCAATCAGCGACGAGCCGGAAACGCCGCGGGAGCCCGCCTTCCCTTCTAGGAAGCCTGGAGGTTTCCCGCTCGGTGGTGCGCTGGTCCGGGACGCTGCCGCGCCCTCTCGCGGCGGATATCAGTGTTGCGGCTTTCTAGCGGCGGTACGGACGGTCCCGTTGCAACCCTGCAGGTGCAGACCTCAACAGCTGGCTCCATATGGGGCCGCAGGACGACCAGGAACGACGCAAATGCTTGGGGGGCCCATGTGCAGCTGTGATGGAAAAGCCAGACTTCTTGGCCTGCGGGGCGCGTCATACAGGGAAACAGCTGTTTGTTTCTCTTAAGCGTGGAGACTGTGCTCTAATCTCTGAGGTCTTAATAGGGCCAGACTTGACATACTGAGTGCTAACAAGGCTGGAAACTAGAAAATTAGCCCGATTTCACACTAAAACATTGAGGACACCCGAGTACATTACAATTTAGACTGGACTGTAGGAGGAGGCCTGCCGGTCGCATGCCTGATCTCTGTTAAAGGATACAAGGCGTGTCCTGAATGAGAGCTCTCTGACAATGCTATTTACCCGAAATCTCAGCATCGGGGCACCTGGATGGCTCAGTGGGTTAAGCCTCTGCCTTCGGCTCAGGTCATAATCTCAAGGTGCTGGGATCGAGCTCCACATCAGGCTTTCTGCTCATCGGGGAGCTTCCCCCTCTCCCTCTGCCTACTTGTGATCTCTCTGTCAAATAAATAAATATAATCTTAAAAAAAAAAAAAAGAAATCTCAGCTTCAGGGAATCAGGGTTAGGGTAGGACCAGTTAAGGAAGGTGGAGGAAGTTCCTGCTGGAGGCCTCTTCCTTTGGGAGGCATGGTAGTGGTAGCTAGATTAAAGGAGAAATCATGAGGCCACATTGTTTTTATCACCAGCCAACTTCAATGTTGGAGTGGCTGTGGAAACACAAGGAAAATCAAGGAGAACTATAAGAAGAAATGAACCAGATGGAGAGTTTTAACCAGGGAGCCCGCCTTGCAGCTAAGTGGGCTACATACACAGACCCCAAAGAAAAAGGCCCAAGAGCCACAGAGATTCACCTTCACTCAACCCATGGCCAGAAGTGCCCGTTTACCCCAAACACAGAGCGTACGGAAATCAGAGGGGACATAACCTCACTTCCCATAACTCCGCCGGCTCTTCCACCCCAAGACCAGCCAGTCACCAGTCATCAACAAGAGAAGATCTTGCACAGACTAAAAGCTCACTGTGAATCAAGAAACATTAATGGAAGATGATCAACACCGCCCACAGAGGGCTGTTAAAGCTAAACTCCTAAAAGCTTCCAGGCATTGGGGAAAAAATATCCCGAAGCTTCTCCTCAGTTATCTTAGTTGCCAGGAGACCTGGAACAATAGAAACAAGAGAAAAGGTTGTGTTCTCAGAAGTTCACAAGATCCTTTCCAGGTGTCTGATCAGCCCAGTTAACTCTCCCCCTTACCAGAGTGGGACCCTAGCAGCCTCATTCATGCTACGTGACCTAACCCCTTGGCCAGGGAAGAGTAGACAAGTGAACACCTCACCTAAATTGGGCAGATCAGATTCTCTGTCCCAGGAATGTGCCGCAGTCTGGGGGATCATTTGGGCTGCTTCCTGGAATGGAGTTGTAAACATGAAACCTGTGGCAACTTCTGCTGTGTGCCTAAGGACAGAGAGCACAGCACTGCACATGGGGGAGAAGGGATCAGAAGTGGAGAAAGAGAGGTGTCTGGGTGCCTGGGTGGTTAAGCCTCTGCCTTCAGCTCAGGTCATGATCCCAGGGTTCTGGGATGGGGCCCCATGTCGGATTCTGCTCAGCGGGGAGTTGCTTCTCCCTCTCCCCCCTGCTCTTGCTTCCTCTCTCTCAAATAAATAAATAAAATCTTAAGGAAAAAAAAAAAAAGGAGAAAGAGCAGAGACTGCCTGTTGTTCCCTCTTGGGTTTTCTAGGCTACAGGTCTCCTGAAGCATTCTTGCCCTTGGTGCCAGGCTACACATAGGAACCCTTATAATTAAGTGTACTTACATTCATTGAAATAGGCTTCTGTTATTTTCAAAGGGTCCTAAATAGCATAGCCAACTCATGGACAAAGGCAAAAGTCTCAAAACTAAATAATTCTGGTAATGTGATACCCATACCCCTTTCCTGAAGCAAGTGGGCAGTCCTCTTGCTTGTGTTAAACTAGTAAGTTTCGGAGGGATGGGGGAGTCATATAGTCTTTTCACTTTTAGAGAAAATAAAACTCTTGGAAGAACTCTACATGGGATTTTAAGTGATGTAGGAGTTTATTTTTACACATCCGTCCTTTCTGTGAGCTACAACTGGCCCTTGTCAAAAAACACCTGTGTGCCTACTAAGTGCCAGGCCACCTGGCGACACTGGTCCCTGTGTTAAGAATGGCGTATCATTCATCATTTCACACCTACTAAGTGCTGTGGAGCCTGTATCGCACATTTGTGCAACAATAGGGGGAGCCCTGCATGCCTGTTTAATTAATGACAGGAGGAAGAAATAAATGAGACAAGAGCAGTCACCACCATCAGAAACCCATACATCTATTGGCTGTGAGGGATCGAAAGCCATTTTTCAGCCCAGAGCTGATATTTCTTTTTCCCTCCACTCTTTGTTTCCTTCTCATCTTGAACTACATTGAGAAGTTCTGCTTATCTGAAGTCTGGCTAGTTTCAGAGCCTCTCACCATCCCCCGCTTCCTTCCTATAATCCTCCCAGAGCCCCTGAGGCCCTGTTGAATGGTGTTTGTGGGAAATAAATAGGAGATTAGATAGATAGGTAGGTAGATAGATAGATAATCTTATGTGTGTGTGAGAGAGAAAAAGTGATGAAGAAACCACAGTCGTTGTCATTTTCCTACATTTTGACTGCTTTCCTTAACAGTGATTCTAGGTGAGGGATCTTTGCATTTTGCATAGTCTGGAAGATCTGACTACAGCTGGGAAGGTAAATTTGGTTTCTGCCTTTTCTTCTCCTGAATTCTATATATTACACAAACCTAATCAAGCAAGAAAATAAAGAAAAACTGCCAACATCCCACAAACCATTTAAGTTTCTCCCTTTGCTGAGGATGATGGAAATTTTCTTTATCTTGGTTACACAACTGCATTCATTTGTAAAAACTTACCAAACTGTCTACTTTAAAAAGATAACGCCTATAGGGGCATCTGGGTGGCTCAGTGGGTTAAAGCCTCTGCCTTTGGCTCAAGTCATGATCTCAGGGTCGCGATATTGAGCCTTGAAAAGGGCTCTTTGCTCAGCAGGGAGCCTGCTTCCCCCTCTCTCTGACTGTCTCTGTCTACTTGTGATCTCTCTCTGCCAAATAAATAAATTCTTTAAAAAAAAATGTTTAAAAAGATAAAGCCTATAACGTATATCTCAAAAAAGTCTAACTGAAGCCAAAACCAAAATGTTTCTTTATGCCCTCCCTTACAGACATAATTGTATGGCGTTACCCTAACAGTGTACATCTTTTCCTTAGTGCTGTATTCCTGCTTAACTATTTAAAGTACCTTTCTGGCCCTGGGGCAAATACGTTATATGTGAATTTAAAAAATGCAAAAAAACAAAGCAAAATAAATAAGTAAATAAAGTACCTTTCCGGGGCACCTGGGTGGCTCAGTGGATTGAAGCCTCTGCCTTCGGCTCAGGTCATGATCTCAGGGTGCTGGGATCGAGCCCCACATCGGGCTCTCTGCTCAGCGGGGAGCCTGCTTCCCTCTCTCTCTGCCTGCCTCTCTGCCTACTTGTGATCTGTCAAGCAAATACATAAAACATTTAAAAAATAAATAAATAAAGTACCTTTCCATGTTGCTACACTGTCCTGAAGCAGTGATTGTGATCAGGGCCCATACCATTAGATATGAAGATGAAGATGAAGAGTATGGCCAAACCAGTGACATCATAACGTCTGCTAAGATTAGTGCCCACCAATGGGGGGTGTCTGGGTGGTTCAGTTGGTTGAACGTCTGCCTCTAGATGTCGGTTCAGGTCATGATCTCAGGGTTATGAGGTCGAGCCCTGCATCTGACTAGCGCTCAGCAGAGTCTGCTTGTGATTTGTGATTCTCCTTCATCCTCTCCCTCTGCCCCACTGCTCCCCCACCCCACCCAGCTCATGCACCAAAAATAAATAAGCGAATAAATAAATAAATAATAAAATCTTTAAAAAAGATTAGTGTCCATACGTCTTGGTGTTAATTATAAAATTAACTTAGAAGTACCAGGACTCAAAAATGCAGATTTAATCACAGAGGACGAGGAGTAGGGGTGAGAACACATCCAGGTGTATGTGTGTGCAGTGAGTCATGAACTCTCCTCTGAGGCAGGACAAGACAGGGTCAGGTTTCCCTCTTCCCCTTGGAGGCTCGCCACGGTGATGCCAACGAGTTCGCTCCATGTAGAAGAGATGGCTATACCCAGGCACTGGTGCTCTACCCCACGGGCCCAGATCACCTTTCATACAGACGTGTTTGTGTGGGCACTGAAATTAAACAAGGATGTGGACAGGAATAGAAAAGGAACCCAAACAGAAAACCACATCCCCTTCCAGTCAAGTTCAGAGACACGATTCTACATTCTTGCTATCAATGCTGCCTCATCACTTCATAGTCTTTCTACTGGTTATTTCCTTGGCCTATTGCTTGGTTACACGGGATCCTCATCATGGTCATTATTGAGGTAATAAGGCCCAGGCTCCCATTCCACACAGTGAGCCTGGCTCCTGCCCCACCAAATGGCCCTCCTTAATTCCTGAGAGCCATCACTGGATACTTTCTCTGCTTACCTCCTCCCGTGGCCCTTGCCTCTCCCCTATTTCTTGAATAACAACAGGCCATGCCATTGGACTGCCATATCCCTAAGCCCCAAAATGTCCTATAAACTCTACCAAATCTACTAGAGAAGGCAGGGGCGGACTGATGGTACAAGCCCAAACTGGACACCATAAAGGACAACTCCTACCACCTCCTACCCAGGGGATGGAAGAGAGGACTCAAACATCGTTCTCAAATATCGTGAGAACACAAATGGAGTTGGGAAAACAATGACGACTACATGGGCCCAGAAGACAAACAACACGGGCCTGGTCAGGAGCCCAGGGAAATGTAACTCTAGGTGGGTGGGTGGTCGAGTCCGTGGGGGAGCCCGTGGGGAGGATTCAGGCTCCCAGGGGAAGTGAGATCCTGAAAGAAATGCACTACTTGCACAGGGGAAGGCCTGGCCATTTCAGAGGAGGGGAGCAGCACAAAGAGAGGCAGGCAGGGAGGAGGGAGTGCGGGGCGTGAGGAAGCCGAGGCAGGCCCTGACACAGAGGGGGCAGAGCGCTCATGCTGGGCAGGCAGAGGGGGATGGCTGGAAGCGAGGCGGCAGGGCCCAACCGTGACTGGCCCTGACACTTGGGCAGTTTTCTTGCGAGCGTGCAACTTCTGGTGCTGAATGAAACTTGCGCTCCACTTGAAGGCCTTCCCGCACACCTTGCACTCATAAGGCCTCTCCCCGGTGTGGAGCCGCTGATGCTGGACCAGAGTGACCTTCTGATTGAAAGCCTTCCCGCACTCCTGGCAGCCGTAGGGCTTCTCCCCGGTGTGGATGCGCTGGTGCACCGTAAAGCGGGAGCTACAGCTGAACGTTTTCCAGCACTCCTTGCATTTGTAGAGCTTCTCCCCCGTATGGAGCCTCTGGTGCTGGAGAAACACGGAGCTCCGGCGGAAGGCCTTTCCGCACTCCTTACACTCGTAGGGCTTCTCCCCAGTGTGGATGCGCCGGTGCTGGAGGAGGACTGAGTTTGAACTGAAGCTTTTCCCACACGCCTGACACTCATAGGGCTTCTCCCCTGTGTGGATGCGCTCATGGACGATGCGGTCATAGCTACACCGGAAAGCCTTCCCACAGTCCTTACACTGAAAGGGCTTCTCCCCGGTGTGGATGCGCCGATGCCGGAGGAGTTTGGAGTTGTAGCTGAAGGTTTTCCCACAGTCCGGACATCCGAAGGGCTTCTCTCCGCCGTGGCATTTCCGGTGCTGAAGGAGGTGGGAATGTTGACCGAAGGCTTGTCCACACTCCGGACACGAATAAGGCTTCTCCCCGGTGTGGGTTTTCTGGTGCCGGGAGAGCTTTGAGTTATACCTGAAGGCTTTCCCGCACTCCCTGCACTTGTAGGGCTTGTCATCAGCATGAACCCTCTGATGCTGCAGAAGGTCAGAATGTTGGCTGAAATGGCGGCTGCACTCGCCACATTTATAGAAGGCCTGTCCTCTGGGGAGGCCCTGCTTTGTTAGTAGGTGGGTGCTGAGGCTGGGGCCCCCTTCCAGCTTCCTGCCTGCCTCTGCCCTTTCAATGACGGGGGAGCTGGAGTCCTGGACCAGCGAGTCCCTGAAAGCTGCTTGGTTTGTTTTCTTGGCTGTGCCATGCGGCTGTAGCCTCCCTGAGCTGCCCTTGAGGGGAGGGTGTTGGGGAGCTTCTGTGAGCAGCCCCTCTGCCATTAGTCTGTGGGCCGCTGAGTCTTTAGAAATGTTCAGTCTTGGGCTGTGCTCCTCATTCTTGGTCTTGTTTTTACCACCTAGCATGATAAAAAGAAAACAGAGGCACTGAAGCTAGAAAGGTAGTTTACTTAAAAAAAAAAAAAAGTGGAGGGGGGATGCACTTAGGACAGATTTTATACTATCTTGGTCTATTTAAGTCTAGTGTCGTCCAGACTAATTTTTTAACTGTGCCTTCTCTATTAGAAGAACTAGGTTTTTTACACTATGCGCTTTTGAAATCCTCTAGTTTTACAAAGAAAAACAAGAGAAAACAAAATGTTCAGATGGGTCTTTTCCAGTATGGGGCTGAAGCTCTAGTGAGGGGCACTTTTCTGAATGAGAGTGGCCATCTTCATCCTCACCAAGAACCGGTATGACAGAAGCAAAACCTTCCTCATGTGAATTATTGAGAGACAGGAGGAGGCCAAGCCGAAGACGAAGGCAGTGGGTTCTCCTGCTCACCTGTGTGGACACCTCCCACGGCCTCTCCCTCAAGGGGTGTCCAGGGATCCAGGCCCCGGGGTGCTCCCCCTCGCTCCAGCTGGAGTATCAGATCTGGTTTGGGGAATGGCAATGCTGCTGAAGAAGAAAGAAAAGGAACAGGAAGCTGAGGAGAGTCCTTGCTGATCCCTTCAGCCCACCCTTTGCTTTGCCAGGTGAAAAAGTCGACATCCCACAAAGTCGACACTAAGTAAGCTCGGTGTGGAGAGAATCCGGGGATCTGAGGAAGGCTCAGATTGTTTTGCTCAAGAGGAGGCCTACTCTGGCCCTATCAGAGAGGACAGACGGCTCCTGCTGTCATTAGAGGTGCGCGCAGGGGTTCCTAGGAGACTCTCACCCAGGGGAGATGGGGCCCAGGATTCCAGGGAACTGGAAGAGGGGAGGAGTGAAGGTGGGGCCACCAGGAACCCTCTCAGCTGTCTGTGCCCAGAGCAAAATCCCCTCTTAGGAGAGTCCCCACCAGGAAATAGGGAAGAGGAAATCCTGCTGAAAACAAAAGCAAGCCTAGATCTTTCTCCATTAGCTACTCCCAAAACAGAGGATTAGGGAGCTCGACTCATGGTGCATCAGTTCTGGGGATGTGAGACCCCGGATCCACCAAGGACGAAGCCATGGGCCCTCAGGGCTGAGCTGGTTCAGGAACAAGGAAGGACTTACCTAAGGAAGCGATGTTTGCATAATTCTCCAGCATCACCTCCTGGTACAGGGCCCTCTGCATGGGGTCCAGGCTGGCCCACTGATTCTGGGGGAAGTACACGGCCACATCCTCAAAGGTCACTGGTTCCTGAGAAAACGGGCTCCTGCTCAAGTCCCGTCTGAGGGCTGAGGAGGGGCCTGAACTCCAGGGAAGGGCTGCCTCTACTGGAGTCCGTGGCTCTGAGCCCCATGGGAGGCTTGTACTGGCAAAGACAGCCACAACCGTACCCCAGTCGGGGATAGCCCTCAGCACATTTTCAACAGCCCTCAGCACACCCCTGGGGCTCCCCTACCTGGTGGTCACATCAACCCCCTGTCTGGTTCCATGAGCTCGATCTTTCCAGTATGTTTTCTAAGATGACCATGGCAGGTATCTATCTTTTACCCCAAATCCATCCACTCCATCCACTTGGTTTCTCTCTGGTCTTCCCCTTCCACATGTTTTTATAGACAGAGGAACCATTCTGTGGGCACAGAGTTTCTTACACTCTGGTTGGTTCTCCCTCTTTTCGCCATCTTGCTTTATCAGAGTTGGTAGTCCCTTGGAGGCAACACGCAGTGTCGCCGCCTCCTCTCCTAACACCCTACTCCAAGGACAGGATGGCAGTCTCCATCCCTGAGCAGGCACCTGCCCCCAGATCACCTAAGCCCCGTCTGACCTGCCAACACTGCCCTCTGCACCTCTGTCTCCCTGCCTCCGGATGGGGCCATTTCCACCTCCTCAGGGGAGAAGGAAACCATCTCTTGTTCCGTGTCACTTACTTTCACCTCAAATCACTCAATCATCAGAACACAGCACGAGGTAAGAATTATTATTCTCAAGGTGCCTGGGTGACTCAGATGGTTAAGCCTCTGCCTTCAGCTCAGGTCATGATCTCAGGGTCCTGGGATCGAGCCCCGCATTGGGCTCTCTGCTCAGCGGGGAGCCTGCTTCCCCCCCTCTCTCTGCCTGCCTCTCTGCCCACTTGTGATCTCTTTTTGTCTGTCAAATAAATAAATAAAACCTTTAAAAAATTATTATTCTTTATTACAGATGATGGGAATCAATGATATTAAGCACTTGGAAGTAGACAAAAGGGAGTCCTCTTTATCTGAGTATTTATCGCGAAGTTGTATAAGGAAGCGAGCATTTCAAAATGAACTGACCACTTAGACAAGCGGCACTATACCTTCTCTCCTGGACTTACAGTGAACTCTACCCCAGTCTGTCATGTCAACAACCTTTCCGTGCCTAGTGTTTGCCGGGGGGGAAGAAACACAGCTACAGACGTACTATATAGGATCACAACCATCATGGTAAAGATTGGTTCAGACAAGAATCACCCACAGATGCTACATTGGGGAGGAAATTTTAATGAGGAGCAGGATAGTTGCATGATTGTAAATGTCTCCCCACAGGTTTCTGATCAGTTGCAAGGGAAAGATGAGAACTATACACTGAAGAAATCGGGTATCACCTTGACCAGGAAGTTTAAATGTGACTTGCGTGCCTGAGGAACTGAATTGCTCATTTTTTAATTAACTTTAATTCTAAACAGGCACATATAGATCGTGGCTACCTTACTGGACAGTACACAATAGATAGTTCACTGCCTCTGAATGTTAACCAACCCTTCTGTCTTTGTTTCCTTCAGAGCCAACAGCTGGGAACAGGGACCTGACCTTCCTTCCTCATATCATGGCTTCTACCCCCGCCCCCACTCCTCTGAGACACCCCTGTAATTACCAGTGCATATCTTGTTCCTTGTTTTCTTCTTCTTCTTTTTTTTTTTTTTTTAAAGATTTTATTTATTTATTTGAGAGAGAAAGTGAGAGGATGAGAGGAGCGAAGGTCAGAGAGAGAAGCAGACTCCCCGTGGAGCTGGGAGCCCGATGTGGGACTCGATTCCGGGACTCCAGGATCATGACCTGGGCCGAAGGCAGTTGCTTAACCAACTGAGCCACCCAGGTGCCCTTTTTCCTTGTTTTCTACAACATTCAGCGTCTCAACATCCTGCTTCACCTCTGATCACTCTGCTTCTGTCCTCTGCTAGCACTTACTCCTTCTCCATGATGAAGTGGGGCTCTTGATTCCCCTACATGGGAAGGGGGTTCAGAGGCAGTGCGGCAACAGAGGCAAACGGCATGGGCTTCAGAGCAGCACTCCCTCAACAGGGAAATGCCCACCAGGAGACACAGGGCACTAACCGGAGACTCTTTCTTTTTTTTTAGATGGATTTATTTATTTGAGAAAGAGAGAGCGTGCACACACAAGTGGGGGGAGGGGCAGGGGGAAAGGGAAAAGCAGACTCTGCACTGAGTGCAGAACCCAATGTGGGGCTTGATCCCAGGATCAAGACCTGAGCCAAAGGTAGATACTTAACTGACTGAGCCACCCAGGCATCCCCAGTGATGTTGTTAGTTGTCACAACCATGGGGTGTGGGGGTGCTACTAGCATCTAGTGGATAGAGGCCAGGGATGTGGCTAATCATCGTACAACACACAGGATGCCCCCTCACAACAATGAATTATCTGGCCCAAAATGTCAACAGTGCTGAGATTGACAAACTCAGTTCTGGGGTCAGACTCCCTAGGTTCAAATCCCATCTCTGATAACCATCAGCTGTGCGACCTTGGACGAGATACTCAAACTCTTTCGCCTCAGTTTCCCCACTCGGGAAACTGGGATAATAGGAGTACCTATCTTATAAGGCTCTTGTAAAGGTGGAATGAGTTAATATGTGTAAAGAACTAAAACATCGCCAGGCATACAGTCTTATATAAATCTCAGCATTTACAAGTATAGATGAGATTAGGGGAACATTTCTCATAGAGATTGTAGATAAGACTGACAATTGTCTAGTTGATGCCTGGGTGGCTCAGTGGGTTATGCAGCTGACTCTAGATTTGGCTCAGATTGTGATCCCAGGGTATGGAGATCAAGCCCCATGTTGGG
This sequence comes from Procyon lotor, assembly GCA_028646535.1. Taxonomy (NCBI): domain Eukaryota; kingdom Metazoa; phylum Chordata; class Mammalia; order Carnivora; family Procyonidae; genus Procyon; species Procyon lotor. The sequence continues at coordinate 56,302,021 of CM053603.1, forward strand.
CTCTGCCCTCAGTGGGGAGTCTGCTTGAGGATTCTTTCTCTCTCTCTCTCTCTCTCCCCCTCTGTACCCCCCCACCTTTCACACACTCTCTTTCTCCCTCACTCAAATAAATCTTTATTTATTTTTTTTTAATTCTCAAAAATCTTTTTTGACTCTTTACTTTTTTAAAATTTTTTCCCCAAATGTTTATTTTTTCAGTGTTATGAGATTAATTGTTCATGCACCACACCCAGTGCTCTACGTGCACTCCTCAATACCCACCACCAGGCTCGCCCAACCCCTCACCCCCTCAAATAAATCTTTAAAAAAGAAAAGACTGACGATTGTCTAAACATATATATGCGTGTATGTATTTTTTCCCCTACCTTTCTTTTTTAATAATAGAATCATAATTTTACTTGGGGCTGCTCCCAGCTCTGGAAACAAATGAGGCCAATGAAACACTGGGGACCCTCCGGGAAGGTTTGTGAAAGAGTGCAAACTGATAACAGGTTCGCCTTTTTTGTCACCTCCTCTTCCATCTGGAATGCATACATGAGAGTTAGAGATCAAGCAGCCATCCTGGGCCATGAGGTAGCCTTGAGGGTGAAGCCAGTGCTAGGATGGTGAAGCAGAAACAGAGAAAGAGCCCAGTGTGGGGTATCACTACCACTGCCACAGTGTCCCTTGGCTGCCTCTCCCTGACTTCTCTTGCATAGGAGAGAAGCCTCTATCTCGTTTAAGCCACTGTTACTTGGAGTATCCTTACTGGAAGCCCATCCTGAGTGATTACCCCATGGAAAGCACCAGGAGAGAACACACTGTCCCCACAGATGTTTAAACACTTCCTGACTTGGAACTAATTTTGGCTTAAGTGCTGAAATGGAAGTAGATGGTCCGATGTATACATACCCATTATTCTTAAGTCTTGGATAGGGCTTCCTGATTATATGACAAGACACCAGCTTTCTCATTGCCTGATCTAGGATGCTGGAGAAAAACTCAATGCAAGCATCCTCTAGGGCCAGGAAAATTCTGGAAGGACAACTGCTTCCAGGACTGCATGAATTTGTGCCAACAAGAGATACAGGCTTTCACAGAAGTTAAGCTTTCATCTTTGCAATGGGCTAGAGGCACTGGCATCACCTCCAAACTCAGCATTCCTCCAAGAATCTACCTCCCTCACCAATCCACATCCTCCAAAGGCTCCCCAGTGGCTTCACTGTACCCTGACTTTGTGATCTGCAGGGCAAACTCCTCCTGTGGAAGTGACTAGTTGAATGCAGGAGGTGGCCTTCCTCTGTATGGTGGGATGCAGACTGGCACTCCCCAAATTTTAACTTGCTCATTTTTCCCCCAGATATTGTACAAATGTAGATTCTGATTCTGGAGATCTGGGTTGGGGCCTGAGACTCTGCCTTTCCAGCAAGCCCCTTGGTGATGCCAAAGCTGCTCATCTGTGAATCGTACTTTCACGGTCCATAGACTGCATGGATGTAGGCTCTCACTTTTTAGGAGAGTTTCTTAGCTGGTGCTTCCTTCTTTCCCAAGCAACTTGATCCTCCCAAGTTTACCTACTCACCCTCATCACCTCCCCTAACACACTGCTCTGCCATAGTCATCTGATGGATGCAAAACTTAGCACGGGACTGGCCAGGTCCGGGTACTATTCCCGTAGTGATTGATCATATCTCTTCTGAATGTGGAAAGAGGGAAGAAAGCTCAGCTCACCTGGGACCACACCCTCTGGAGCATGGCTGACGGACCCTGGCTTCAGGCACTGCCCTCTCTGTTTGGAAAAGCAAGAACCTGTGGAGCTAAAAGAGAGAATCACAATGAGGCTGACCCTCCTGTCTCCTTCCCCACCTTTTTCCCTTCGGTCTCCGCGTCACTCATCAGAAACAATATTCCCAGGACACTGGATGTTCTCAGTGCACCTTCTCCAGGGGTTCACGCGGTGTTGCATCTGTTTCTTTTGTAAATTCTACAAAATCTGCCTGGTGAAGCTGAAAATTCCTCGAAAGAATGTCTGTGAAGCAAGAGTCAAGAACCTCATGCAGTGGATTCGTGGCTTTCAAAAAAATCCCTGGCCCGCTCTGAATGACTAAATAGTCTATACCAAAGGTGGCAAAGACTAAACGAGCATTTAGAGAAAAGTTAGGATAACGGGGCCCCGGGACGAAACGCAAGTGGTGATCCGGCCCCAGGGGAAAGGGGACGACGCTCGGCGTCCCAGGGGCGATGCGAACGGGAGACCCCACGGGAATCTGCACACTCCACCCCGGCAAGCGGGTGACCCCACGCGTCACCGGCCCCCACCCTGAGTACCGCGAGCCGGGGGACGTCAGGCGAGCTCTTCGGGGCAGGAGGGTCGACGGCGCCTCCGCGGCAGGGCCCCCCGGGCGGCGTCTGCGGGCCCCCACGCCCGAGCTCCGGGACCAGGCGGGCCGCGCCACCGCACGGAGGTGGACCACCGCATCCCAGCCGCTCCCACCGATCGCAGCCCAGGCGGAAGCGCGAGCAGAGGCGCCCCCACCCGCGCCGCTCTAGGAAGCCCGGAGGCTGGCCTTCTCCATGGTCCCCAGCCGGACCGCCACCTGCGCCCCGGCGCGGGCTTTCCTCCCGCCCTGCGGGTGCGGGCGGCGCCCCAGCCTGAGAGCACCAGCTCCGAGACACCCAGTCGGCACCACACTCCGCGAGGGTCTGCGGGCGGGCTCCAGCGCTCGCCAGCAGCGCTTGTCTAATGAATTCCCGGCTCCAGTCTCGGGCCAACGGTTTCTGGACCGTGACCTGAGATCGCCAAGTACCAGGTCTGACTGCCCCCGTTCTGATCCCGGCTGCATCACCTATTCACTGTACGACCTCGGCTAGTTACTCAAACTCTGTGCTTCGGTTTCTCAATTGGCAGTAACTCCTAAGCTCAGTGCAGTAATTGAGTAAGTCAGTTCTTGCGAAGCACTTACAACGACTTCTGGTTCTGCGTCATAGATAAGTCAGAGTAAGTTCTAGCTCTGTTGTTGCCGACATTATTGTTATTCCTGTGGGCCCGTGCCACTTTCCTATAACACACTCCCAAATCTCTTTCTCCATCCAGATAGGATAATAGTCATGGCAGCAGCTTCCTATTCGCCAGGCACTGTGCTGATGAGGGGACAGAAGGCAAGCTGAGGACAAAGCAGAAGCTGATACACTGCGACCTCCCCTCTCTCCCTACTCCTGGGTGGGACGTGTGTGCCATTCTTTTTCTTTATTTCTTTTTCTTTCTCTCCCTTTCTTTCTTTCTTTCTTTCTTTCTTTCTTTCTTTCTTTCTTTCTTTCTTTCTTTTTAGATTTTATTTATTTATTTGATAGAGAGAAAGAGAACACAAGTAGGCAGAGAAGCAGTGGCGGGCGGGGGTGGGGGGGTGGGGGGGGAGCAGGCTCCCTGCTGAGCAGAGAGCCCGATGCGGGGCTCGATCCCAGGACCCCGAGATCATGACCTGAGCAGAAGGCAGAGGCTTTAACCCACTGAGCCACCCAGGCACCCCCGTGTGTGCCATTCTTCCAGGAATCTCCCAACATATTAATGTTAACACCTTGCTAGAGGGAAAAACCTTGACAATGGCAAGGCCTCAAGGCCTCGGGTATCTTGTAGGTCCTCTTTATCCTATGATAGTTCTATTGAAACCTCTCTTTTTCGTTACCTCCCCCAACCCGAATGTGCATAACCTGCCACCCCTCACAGCCCCAGCTCAGCCACTCTTTTTGCCCAAGGGTCCTGTCCCCGCGCTTTAATAAACCACCATTTTGCACGAAAGATGTCTCAAAAACTCTTTGCTGATCATTGGCTCCAGACTCCACCCCACTGAACCTGACCTATATTCTAAAACTTCATCAGTGCAGATCCCTTTGGGCTAGAGTCCTCTGTATCAACCTGCCTACTGTTTCTTTCTACTTGGCTAATCCACAAGCACCTAAAACTCAGAATTTTTCCAGACTGATCTTGTCATCCTTCCCTCACTCTCCAGTTCCACTTTCCAGGGTTGCCCTGTCCCTTGCCCCCGACACACTGCACTGTAAGCTAGGTGAGTTCCATCCTTGGTGAGTTACAGGTAGAGACCACCAGGTGGAGTTGTCATACAGAGGAAACTTTATTTGCAGCAAATAAAGAGATCATGGGGAATAATTTCCATAGCTGTGACGCTCCCAGTGGAGGTGAGTGGGTTCTTTTTTACTTAAGGTTAGGATGAGTATTCAGAATGGGGAGTTTTGTCATCACACGTAGAGGTGGGCATAAAGTTGCGCAGGTGTACTTACAAAACATACCTATACTTGCATTCTGTGTTATGTTAACCAAGGCTTGAGCTCCTCTTGGGTGAAATTTTAACATTATAATGAGGCAGACCTCTCCACGGTCAGTCTGCACAGGTGTGAGCCAGAGCCAGTGGTGGAGCTCAAACCGGTTTAGGCCTGCTGGAGCTCTTCCTGTTGTTTGCTCAGGACATTTTACCTCATTAACCCTATGGAGCATGGTTTCAAGCGCCACTCTCCACCCAGCCAACCGGATTATTCAATGCGGGATCATAACTGATCCTTTCCTCTGCATCTCCTCTGGATTGCTATAACAGCCTCCTAAGTGCTCTGGTCACCAGTCCCGGCCCCCTCTGCTCCCTTCTTCCCACAGGACAGCCAGGGTGATCTAAGATATGAATCTGGTTATGAGACGGTTCTGCTTTTAAAAGCCCTTCAAAAGTATCTGATTTTGCAGATATTGTTCCTAAACCTTCAGATTCGAGAATAGCTGTCACTTGCAAAATGATTCCCTTTTTAGAAAACCAAAAAGACTCCACCAAAAAATTGCCAGAACTACTAAATGAATTTAGCAAAGTCGCAGGATATAAAATCAATGTACAGAAATCTGTTGCATTTCTATACACCGATCACGAAGCAACAGAAAAAGGAATCAAGGAATAGATCCCCCTTACAACTGCACCAAAAAGAATAAGATACGTAGGAATAAACTTAACCAAAGAGGTAACAGATCTGTACTCTGAAAACTCATGAAAGAAATTGAAGAAGACACAAAGATGGAAACACATTCCATGCTTATGGATTGGGAAAAAAAATTGTTAAAATGGCAATCTACACATTTAATGCAATCCCTATCAAAATACCACCGGCCTGGGTGCCTGGGTAGCTCGGTCGGTTACGCACATCAGACTTCGGCTTAGGTCATGATCCCAGGGTCCTGGGATCCAGCCTCACACTGGACTCCCTGCTCATCGAGTAGTCAGCTTCTCCTTCTCCCTCTGCCACTCCCCCTCTCCCCCTGCTTGTGCTCTCACTCTTTATCTCAAATAAGTAAAATATTAAAAAAAAAAAATAAACACCAGCATTTTTCACAGATTTAGAACAATCCTAAAATGTGTATGGAACCACAGAAGATGCCAAATAGCCAAAGCAATCCTTAAAAAAGAGAGCAAAGCAGGAGGCATCACAATTCCAGACTCCCAGCTATATTACAAAGCTGTAGTCATCAGACAGTACAGTAGTAGCACAAAAACAGACACATAGATCAATGGAACAGAATAGAACACCCAGAATCGGACCCACAACTCTAGGTCAACTAACCTTCGACAAAGCAGGAAAAAAAATATCCATTGGAAAAATGTCTCTTCACCAAATGGTGTGGAAAAACTGGACAGCCACATGCAGAAGAATGAAACTGGACCACTTTCTTACACCATACACAAAAATAAATTCAAAATGGATGAAAGACCTACATGTAAGACAGGAAACCATCAAATTCATAGGCAGAAACCTCTCCAACCTCAGCTGCAACAACTTTTTTAAATCTTTTTTTAAAGGTTTTATTTATTGGGGCACCTGTGTAGCTCAGTGGGTTAAAGCCTCTGCCTTCGGCTCAGGTCATGATCTTAGGGTCCTGGGATCTAGCCCTGCATCAGGCTCTCTGCTCAGCAGGGAGCCTGCTTCTCCCTCTCCCACTCCCCCTGCTTGTGTTCCTTCTCTTCCTGTGTGTCTCTATCAAATAAATGAAATCTTTTTTTTTTTTTTTAAAGGACAGAATGGAGCCTAGAGAAGAGGAGGGATAGGTAACCTTTGCATGAGGAGGAAAAAGAAGTGGATTTAGAAGCTAAATTTGTAGTTTCACTGTCAGAAAATCGCTCAATGGCTTGTTGCACTCGTGAATCGAACACTAACCTATCACCTTGTTCTGGGGTCTCTCTAGCCAGTCCACCACATTTCCAACCTTCTTACTAGCCTTTTTCTTTTATCAAAGGTCTCTGATCTCGGACTTCTCCAGTTAGAAAACAAGGTCACAAACTGAGAAAGGGGGATGAGGAAATGTAGATTTGCAGAGAATGCAGGTTTGGAATTGCTCATGGGGGAGAGGGGAGAGTGCTGCTGTCAGATTGCCACTGATCTGAAAGGCTCTTAACCTCTAATCCGTGTGCTTTCTGTGCTCAGAGGATGAGAATTTAAGGCCAAGAGGATGAGCAAGCTTCAGGGTGGAGGCTGCGTTTATACTGCACCCTGTCAGTACTGCAATTGTGGAACAGCAGAAATTGGAAATTCCAGCCTAGAGGACCTCCAAGAAAGTGATGGAGGTATAAGGCACTTGGAAAGGAGTAGGAAATACAATAGGTGCGGCCAGAGAATAAAGATTGTTGAGCTAAGTTGTAGTCTTCAAGAAAATCCATCTGGTAACATAGTCTGTATTGGATTGAGGGATGGAAGAGGAGATCAGGAAGTTATTAAAATACACAAATACGTAATGGTCCACTCTGATTATGGAGGACTGCACACTTGGCCAGTGTGGGGAGGATGGCATTAGGGGAGAATTTTGATTCCAGAATCAGATCCAAGCTTCAGTTCCGTCATGCAGATCTAGCTCTTTCTTGTACTTCACATAAGCCTCATCTAAAGAACAGGGACCCTGGGGCGCCTGGGTGGCTCAGTCCAGTCATTAAGCACCTTCCTTCGGCTTACGTCATGATCCCAGGGTCCTGGGATCAAGCCTCACATCAGGCTCCTTGCTCAGCGGGGAGCCTGCTTCTCCCTCTCCCACTCCTCGTGCTTGTATTGTCTCTCTCTGTCAAATAAATAAAGATTTTTATTTGACAGAGAGAGAGAGAGAGATCACAAGTAGGCAGAGAGACAGGCAGAGAGAGGGGGAAGCAGGCTCCCTGCTGAGCAGAGAGCCCGATGTGGGGCTCAATCCCAGGACACTGAGATCATAACCTGAGCTGAAGGCACTGAACAACTGAGCCACCCAGGCGCCCCCATTCTGTCCTCTTTCCTCAAAAACTTAATTCCTTTCCACCAATTAGCTGCTTTTCCAGAAGCATCCTATCGTGCTCATTACTCTAACTTTACCAAACCAAAACTTCCAAACTTCAACTTCCCTCACTGCCCTCTTCCCCTCACCTTGACAATAACCTACATACTTTCCGTGGCTTCCATGTCTGCCTCCTGGTTTCCCTCTGACCACCCCTTCCCTTCCTGTTCATTCTATCCCCACGCAATCTTGAGTGACTGCTTACATAGCCATGAACCCCATATCTCTTTAAGAGCTGTGTCACAACTATCCTAGATACTGCTATGAACCAGTCATGGGGCTGTCCAATCATGGAAGAAACCGGGTTTGAAGTTAGAAACATACCTAAACCACACAGCATTTGAGCAGCATAGCCAGGACCTGAATGCAGGTTGTCAGCATCCATTATCTACCAATCTACCTGGTAAGTCTATGTGGTGCCTTAAAACTCCAATCCCTGGAGTAACCTTGCTTCAGCTCTCTTCTACAATGAGCCAAAAGTACAAACCAGAAACTCAGCACATTTGACTTTATAACTTTCCTTCCAGCCCAATCCATGAAGGCCTACAAAATGCAGGTACTACTGCTTATTGGTCTGGACCACCCTCAAGGTGAGGAATACTGCCAAACCTGTACCACCTTTGACCCTCCCAACCCTTTGAGATTCAGCCCAACAGCATGACCTAAATCTGAGGGGTCACTGTTTGGAAACGCTCAATGGCTTGCTGCACTCATGAATCTGACCGTAACCTGCCATGTTGTTCTGGGATCTCTGGAGCTGGTTCACCACTTTCCCAACCTTCATACCAGCCTTCTTGCAGCATGTAGCTTAAGATCCCCATTTACCTGGATAACTTCCCACCCTTCAGGAAACGCCAGGTAACCTCATACTGCCTTCATTTCCCCTATTTAAACCATATCGCTTGCCTACTAATATCACCAAGCAAAATAAGTTTTGTCCCATGAATCCCAGTGATGCTCAGAAGCCAGCTTTTGGTCAGAAATAATAGGGAGCAATACCAGAGACACTTTTAACTATCAAAACATGACATATTTTGTTTACTTGTCTTGGCTCCCTATGGTATATATATATTTTTTAAAGATTTTATTTATTTCACAGAGAAAGGGAGATCACAAGTAGGCAGAGAGAGAGGAGGAAGCTGGCTCCCCGCTGAGCAGAGAGCTCGATGCGGGGCTCGATCCCAGGACCCTGAGATCATGACCTGAGCCGAAGGCAGAGGCTTAACCCACTGAGCCACCCAGGCACCCTCGCCTGCTGTATATTTTCTAAAGAAAATTTATTAAACTCTTAAGCATCAAAAGCTGCTGGGACTTATTTATAGGAAATATATTTGTACGAGGGGAAAAACTCACCAGGACCTCTATACGATCCATTTCCCATGAGCACACTAGTTACGATTTTGTGATAGCTTTTTACCGAGTCTGGACAGACTGGGGCTAAAGAACCAATTCTCTAACAATAACATCAACAATCCCATCAGTCCGATCCATAATCCCGACCCTAGCAGTAGACTTTACACCACAGATCAAGTACTCGCCAGCATGTCAAAAACAACCTTTATTACTTGTCTTTAAAAGCCTCTTATGCTTTTTACGCTTTCTTGCCAGATGCCTTTGGAGCAGGTGCTTTCTGGGCTGGAGCTTTCTGACCCTTCTGAGCCTTTGGAGGTGCTGCCTTCTGGCCTGCAGCTTTGGGGGCAGGAACCTTCTGGGCTGGAGCCTTCTTGCCCACAGCAGCCATCTTTTTGGCTGGAACCTTCGCAGCAGCTGCTGCAGCCGCACCCTTAGCAGCAGGTGCTTTTTTAGGAGAAGCTTTCAGGAGAGCTGCTTTCTGTAGCTTCCTAACTTCAAGCTTGATTATTCTGTTCCTCTGAAAAATTTCAATATGTTATTATGTACGCACACACAAAACTATTTTGCTATTCGTCCTACATGTATCGAATGCACACTGAAGAAAATAAACTTTATGCCTAAAACCCCTATGAATTCAAGTTTTACCAAGCTCGGGCAATCAGAATTACAAGTTTGGGGTAAGAATGTAAAAATCTTGTATTAATTAATTAATTAATTAATTAATTTATTTATTTATTTTTAAAAAGATTTTATTTATTTATTTGACAGAGGGAGAGAAATCACAAGTAGGCAGAGAGGCAGGCGGGGGGCGGGGAGGAGGGTGTGTAAGCAGGCTCCCTGCTGAGCAGAGAGCCCGATGTGGGGCTCGATCCCAGGACCCTGAGATCATGACCTGAGCCGATGGCAGAGGCTTTAACCCACTGAGCCACCCAGGCGCCCCAAATCTTGTAATAATTTAAAAACTTACCATTTTCTTTGCCTTCATGACTTTGTAACGATCAAAATCAGTCATCTTGGCTTTCTGTTAAAAATAAAGTAAATAAATAATCGCTCATACCACCTATCACCCCTCCAAAAAAGAAAAGGTCCCAATTCAAATGACCCGAAGCCATTACCCTTTCTCTGGCTTCAATCTTCTTGGCCCATCTCGTGGCTGCCCATTTTGTATTGATATCTGCCTTCTGCCAGGCTTGTCGGACATACTTCTGGCGGGCACTAGGAAAGAGCCAAGATCAGACTAAGGAATCAGCTTTGAGCCCTCCGAAAGCACAATTTACACCCCTAAGTCAAAACACATCAGCAGAACAATGCCAAAAGCACCCTTCCCATTCACTATACTTTCAGCTCTAGGTCGACACCATACACCACATATCTCTTGGCACACTATGTTTTTATTAACTTGAACGTTGTTCACTAAACCAGGATGTCTTATGATCCCAAACACGATTTTATTTATTTAAGAGAGAAAGAGAAAACACAGAGGGAGAAACAGAGCCCAACACGGGGCTCGATCCCAGGACCAGATCATGATCTGAACCAAAAGCACTTAACTGAGTGAGCCACCCAGGCGTCCCTGATTTTTAAAGTAAGCTCTAGGTCCAACATGGGGCTTGAACTCAGAATTCCAAGATCAAGAGTTACATGCCCTACTGCCTGAGGCAGCCAGGAGCCCCTCAAATACATCATTTTTTTTTTTAATCAAAGATTTTATTTATTTATTTATTTGACACAGAGAGATCACAAGTAGGCAGAGGCAGGCAGAGACAGAGGAGAAGGAAGCAGGCTCCCTGCTGAGCAGAGAGGCCGACACGGGGCGAGATCCCAGGACCCTGAGATCATGACCCGAACTGAAGCCAGAGGCTTTAATCCACTGAGCCACCCAGGTGCCCCAAATACATCATTTTAATAAAAAATGCAAACCAACTCATTTTCTGTATTTAAAAATCACCTCTGATCTTGTATATAACATCCCTCTACTGCAGTGGATATAGAGAAAGCCATTTCCTTTTCATTAAGAATGAGGTAAAGCTAATCCTCAGGCCTTCTGTACAATGCTGAAAGAGATGTGGCCAAACACATCTAATCATAACCACTTTTGAAGTTTCTTTCAAATATTTCAAGTATCAAAACCCTGCATGCTTAAAAAACAAACCAGCAAAAAAACCCAAAACCCAAAACCAAACAAAAAACACAACAAACCAGCAGTACATGTCCCAACACATGTTCCACCATGACTATCACTGAAGCTGACACAGCCCAGGAGTAACCACCACAGTGTTTTAACTTCCATAATTCACATCACTTACATAATTTAACTTCCAAATTTACATTCTTTAATTTAAAGAATCGCTACTGATTTCCTCAATTCCTTATAAGGAATTGGGAATAGAATTTCCTTAGTAGCTGTCAAAACTAGAGGACATACGTCAAATACTTAATAACTGCCACGCACTAAAAGCTCAACTAATGACAGCTAGTATTGTGAGAGAAAACAATTAGTATTTTTGTTCTGAAGCTAAAGGTGACTAAAGTATGTTCGGGAGACCAGAATTCCTTATGGAGGTCTTTGTTGTATAAATCCTGAAAGGCGGCAAGAAAAAGGATGGAAAATCTGGATAAAGACGGAGAACTGGCAGGGTGGAAAGATAATCACAGGACATTTAAAAAGTAAACAATGGCCACTCATTTCTATACTGAAAATCCCTCTTTTGAATTGCTCTTACTCTTCAACACTGTATACTACATTCTCAAGAAACAAACAAGATAAAAAAAAACAACAAGATGGTAAAACTTTTTTGAATTAAACTAAGGAACCCTTTACTAAGCCAGCAAAGGTGGGGAAGGGGCATTGGTTGGTGGATAGTTACCTGTGAGGGAATTTGAGGATGAAGTCGGTGAGCTGCATGCACTTGAAAGGCATAGCCTGTCTCCTTACCTGAGTGCAAGGTCCATCAACCAAAGCCTAGAACAAGTTAAGATAAAAAAATTTCAGTGCAGAACATTGTAGCAACCCAAGCAAATCTTCTATTTGTCCTTCCAGAAGCACCAAATCTCTACTACTAAAATGCTTTTAAGAAAGATGAAACTATTACAAGTAGTGTAGCCTATAACCTAACTACATGTAACTTACTGGACAAATTTTAAGTCTTTAATCCTTATGTTTCCAACAATAAACGTTATGTTCATTCACAATTTTGGGTCAGTCCCTTAGTTTGTGGTTCTCAAATACCAACAGCAGCATACAAGGGCACTGATAGCTATATGCCTGGATTTGTTCTAAACTCAATTTACGTGTAGTAACTCCTTTAAACTTCACCAATGTTTCAACCCATAATTCGTTACAAGGTCTGGCTAGCTTAAGTGGCAGAGGTAAAACTCAAATTCAGTAATAGTGGCCAACTCAAGCCTGTGCCTGAAATACCCGTTTTGCACTGCTTGTCTCCTCAATGGTAAAATAAACCCACCACCCGTAACGCTCCTACTTTAGAGGGCCAACGAGAAAATTTCCATTACCATCTACACTGTGGATCAGTCATTAGCATGTGAAGTTGACACTTTCCCTTACACTTACCCTGTTTTGATCAATAACATCTACAATTGCGACCAGCTTCCCGGCATGAGGCCCAAAGGAGACGTAGGCCACCCGGCCAACCTCCACGAAACGCCTGAACACCTATAACCGAGAAGAACGGACAAAGTAATAAGACTTGGTAAAAATATTCATTAGTTTGTAAAATTTTGCATGTCAAAGGCAGTGTAAGTATAGGGAAAAAAAACGTAGGCGGAACACGCCCAAGTACCATGGGACGACCTGATACATGGACGAAATACGCAGGGCCGGCAGCGGCAAAAACCAGGTTCCGGCTGGCCTCCAGGCGCATGGGGCCTCCAAAGCCCCCGTCCGGCTGGGCCCGGGTACGCCCGGGGCCGCTCCAGCTTTCCAGCCCTGGCGGCCACGGCGCGCTCCCGAGGCCCAAGGCGGCATGCCGGGCCTGCACGGCCCTCCACGCGCCCTTCGGCCGCGAGCCCGGGGAGCTCCTAAACTCCGTGCTCCACCCGCCCAGGGACCCTCACCGCTCACTACCTAAGCCCGATGGAGGTCGTTCCGAGCTTTGGTTCCCCCTACCAGGCGGAAGTGGAGCGGCCAGGCCTTCAGATCGGGAGCCCCAAACAGCAATACTCACCATGTTGGCGGCGCTCGGCGAGAAGGAAGAAGGCCCGCCCGACCGTGCGCGAGTGTAGAGGGACGCCCCGCCCCTTCGGTTAACGAGCTGCCGACGTGAGCACCTATTGGTTGGGGTCGTACGTGCATACGCGCACGCATGCTCACTGGGAAAACATGGCGGGAGTCTGTCATTAGTTTCCTGACGTTTCGTGGAGGCTAGCAGTGAGAGTAGCTTCGGTGATAGGCCCTGTCTAGCGGGAGGACGGTTATCTCAGGGCTTTAGGGTGAAGAAGAGCACAGAAGCTGTGCCATTCATTATAAGTCTGTCCACATTCCGTTTTACTTCTTTTAACATTCTTCCATTTTTCCCTCCGTTACTCGTAAGTATTTCAGATTTTTGTCTAAATGTTACTCATGGCTTAGTACTAGATTTTTTTTCTCTGCCTAAGCGATCCAGCAATTCTGTTAACATTTTATTTTAAAGTAATTCAGACTTAACAGAAAAGTTGCAAAACTATTTTTAGTACAAATAATTCCCATAAACGCTTCTCTTAGATTCCTCAAATATTAACATTATTTACTTTTTTATTGAGAGAGAGAGACGCAGAGGGAATTTATTTATATAGAGAGAGACGCAGAGGGATAAAGAGAATCTTAAGCAGGCCCCACACCCAGTGCAGAGGCTTGATCTCATGACCCTGAAATCATGACCTGAGCTGAAATCTAGAGTCGGATGCTTAACCGACCAAGCTGCACCTCTCCCCAAATGTTAACATTTTACGTTTGCTTTATTGTTCTATCATTTTTTTTCTTTTTTTTTACATTTTTAAAAAGATTTTATTTATTTATTTAAGAGATCACAAGTAGGCAGAGAGGCAGGCAGAGAGAGAGGGGGGAAGTAGGCTCCCTGCTGAGCAGAGAGCTAGATGCAGGGCAGGCGCCCCTGTTTTTTTTTTTTTTTTTAAGATTTTATTCATTTATTTGACAGAGACCCAGTGAGAGAGGGAACACAAGCAGGGGGAGTGGGAGAGGGAGAAGCAGGCTTCCCTCCGAGCAAGGAGCCCCATGCGGGGCCTGATCCCAGGACCCTGAGATCTTGACCAGAGCCAAAGGCAGAGACTTCAACCCACTGAGCCACCCAGGCGCCCCTCCTTCAGCTCTTAACAGCACTTGTGTGCTAGTTCCTAAAAAACGGGTATATCATCTTACATAATCAGTACAATGATCAAAATCAGGAAAATTATACTAACATAATTTATCATTTATTCTGTAGTTTTATTCAAATGTTATCAGTTGTCCCACTTATGTCCTTTCATGCAAATAAAAATTTTGTTTCCTGGTTCATGATCTAACAGGATTACGAGTTGGAAGCTTCATGTCTAGTCTTAAAATCTATAATAGTTCCTACATCATTGTCTTTCATGATACTGACATTTTAAAATACAGGCTAATTGGTTTGTAGACTGTCTCTCAATATGGACTTGTAGTTTCCCCCATGATCAGATTCAGATTATGCATTTTTGGTAGAAATGCTGTGCCCTTGATGCAAAACATAAAGATACACACAAAGGATATCTCTTTGCTTAAATATATAGTGTTACCTTTCATTGCTGGATTAAGGCGATAGTTGTACTGGCAGTTCCCAAAAGTCTTTCAGTCCTTTCCTCTAAGGTCTATGCCAGTATTTTCCAGGACTGTTCTACCAGCCTCCTGAATGACCTGCTTTCTCCATTGCCTCCCTTAATCTATTCTCTGCTCACCAGACAGAGGGATCTTTTAAAAAGAATAAGTCAGATAACATCACTTGATTGTTAAAACAATTCATTGGTTTTCTACAGTATTTAAAATAAAATCTAGGGGTCCCTGGATGGCTCAGTTAGTTAAGCATCTGCCTCCAGCTCAGGTCACTATCTTGAGGTCCTGGGATCCAGCCCCAAGTTGGGCTCCCTGCTAGGCAAGACAGTCTGTTTCTCCCTCTCCCTTTGCCCCTCCCCTTACTTGTGTTTGGGTGCTCGCACACACTCTCTCTCTCTCAAATAAATAAATAAAATCTTTAAAAATAAAATCTAAACTTCTTACTCTAGCCGACAAGGCCCTGCATCATATACTCCTATATTCAAACACACCTGTGCCATCCCTCCTTTCCCATCCTCATTGTGCCTCAGCTACACTGGTCTTGAACAGGCCAAGTTCTCTCCTAGTCTGAGTTTTTCACATGGTGACTCACCCTGCCAGGAGTGCTCTCCCCTTTCTTCACACTCACTGCATGGCAGTGCCAACCATCTTTATTTTTTTTCCCCCAGATATCTCTTCTGAGAGACTTAACCTAGCATATTAAAAAAATAGATTAGTCCCCTTCCTTCTTTTCTAGCTCAACTTTATTTCCTCAGTGGTATCATCACAATTGCTATTGTTTGACTTATTTTTCTGTCCACAGAGATTATAGGTCTGTATCAGTTGGAATAAGTTCCATGAGGGCAGGACCTTGGCCATTTTCTTTCCTTTGTACAGTAGGCTCAATAAATGGGTAGTGAATGAATTCGTATTTAGGCCTTGGGATCTTGCTTTAAATTTTCAAAGCAAAAGGCATGAATAAGAAAGTTCATACCATCACTTTTTTTTTTTTTTTTTTTTGGTAATAGCCCCAAGCTGGAAACTACTCAAAGGCCATAAATAAGAGAATGGATAAAAGTTGTTAGGAATGGAGTCGACAGCAACTGTAAGGAACAGTACAGATGAATTTACACATAATACTGAGTGAAATAAGCCAGATACAAAGAGTATATGCTATATGATTTAATTTATATAAAATTCCAAGCAGGCAATCTATGATTGTTAGAAGTAATGATCATGCTTAACCTTGGTGAGGGTAGCAGTGGCTGGGGAGTAAGAGGCTTCTGAGCTGTTGGTGATGTCCCTTCATCTAAGTGTTGGTTATACTAGTCTTTTCAGCTTGTGATAATTCAAATCTTATTCTTAGATTTGTGTATTTCTTTTCACCAAACCTATGTTTCCTGGCTCTACAACCAGAGAAGCAGATTGCAGGTCTAGGGAGGGCAAGAATCTGCATTTAAAAACAAAGCTCACCAACTGGTTCACTGAAATACACTTGAAGAAACACCTTGGGGTTCTCCAGTTACAGAATTACTTTTCTAAGTTTCACTGATTATGTCACCCCTGTCTAAAGTCCTCCAAATGTTCATTTTTATCCCCTATTCCACAGGATAAAGTACAAACTCCTTAGCGTGGCATTCAAGGCCTTCCAAAATCTCACCCCAGCATCTTCCTAGCTTTCCTCCCTGGCAATTCTGCGTCCCTCACCCCTAATCACGTTATAGCTTTAAGTCTCGCGGCTCTTCATGCAGTTGTGTCCCCTCTTCCTAGAATATGATCCCCACTCTCCCTGAAGAACACCACCACAGTCCATTAAGAAGCTTCTAATGATTCCCCCCCTGCCCCAAGCAACTCCAACGCAGTTTTCAGATTTCTTCGAAGCTCCATTAGAATGGGTAGGTAAGTCTAATTAAGCCTTCTGTACCTCGCAGGTGGTAGGCTTCTAGGAACGAGCAAGAAAATCCTGAACAGCTACAGACGACCAAACCCAGCGCACAGTTCAGGTTTGCTGGGTACGCCTCTTCCCGGACGCCTGTAATTACTTTACGTTCTGTAATTATATTACAGAACGGGCTCGTCCAATCACCGGGAGGAAGGGCAACTCCTGGACCACGCCAGGATCCAAGATGGCGTCATGGACACGCTCAGTAGTTAATTTGGCTCCTCCCTGCGGAGCCACGCCCCCCGCCGTTCGCCGTCCCGGCTCGTCCAATCACCGAGAGAAAGGGGGAGCCGAGGTCCGTGCCTGTTAAACTGGGCAGTCAGCGGGAGCTCTTAGGCTTGGACCCTTCGCAGGTCGTTCGCGTGGGCTATCTTGGAAGCTGGGTCTCTCTGAAGCCGCGCCCGCCTGTCCTTGCTTGTGGCGAGAGATGGATGTGAGGGGCAAGGCGGGCGCCCCGCTTTGGGTTTCTGCCATGGAGCCCCGAGCAGAGGAGTAGCGCTGGCCCCAGGGGCCCACCTGGGGGACGCGGAGGACAGCAGCAACATGCCCACTTACCCTTAGAGGCCTGCGGGTGTCAGCTTGTCCAGAGCTGGTCGCCTGTAACCAGCTGGATCTCAGAATAGCTGTCAGCTTCAGCTGAGTAGCTGTGTCTCCTTTGTTTCTATCAGTCACAGGGGATGGAAGCGTCAGGTTAGTAGACAAAATGTCGAGTGCCCAAAAGAGAAATCTAAGCCTGTTCAAGAAGTAAAGCGAAAGCTACCTAGAACTCTTCTTTCTTGTTCCTGTAACCTTTCGGAGATGTGAACACATCTCAGTTATGACCGAAATGACATGGTAGTCATATGTATACCTTCCTGGCATGATATATTTCGGAGTGAAAACAAGTGCATGTTAACATCTACTTTCAAAAAAAATTTTTTTTAATTTGACAGAGAGAGAGAGATTACAAGTGCCAGAGAGGTAGGCAGAGAGGGAGAAACAGGCTCCCCACTGAGCAGAGAGCTTGATGTGGGGCTCCATCCCAGGACCCAGGACCTCGAGATCATGACCTGAGCCGAAGGCAGAGGCTTTAACTCACTGAGCCAGCGGGGCGCCCCTACTTTCAAAATTTTCATCCTAGGACCCCCAAAGCTGAGCAAGTTAGTGTCTCAGCCCAATCAACCTAAAACCATCAGGAATAAACCTGTAGTCCAGCAAAATCAGGTGCGTTGATGCACCCTAATGAGGGAGACTGCACACCAGAGCCACCATGGGCATGTAACCAAATAAAGGAAAAGATTGAGTTACAGAATTGCGGGCAGATGTAAAGCTTAGATGAAATTTAAATGTAACATTGTTTTGATGGGCTCAGTGCAAAGCAGGACTTTGTAAAGGGGTTAACATCAGTCCTAGATAGCAAAATGGACCCATGGTTCTGTTTCTTTGAGAATTTGTGTAGAAACCCCGTTATGGAGTCTGAGTGGTAAATTGAAACTGTTTCATTCTTGGAGGCCTGGTAGTTCAGTCAGTTAAGCCTGCCGTCTGCTCAGGTCATGACCTCAGCGTCCTGGGGTGAAGCCCTGCATATGGCTTCCTGTTCCACAGGGGTCTGTTTCTCCCTCTCCCTCTGCCCCTCCCCCCCCTCGTGCTCCCTCTGTCTGTCTGTCTCTCTCTCAAATAAAATCTTAAAAAAAGAAACTGTTTTATTCTTACTGATAAAATTTCAAACGCCAGAGTTTCTGAGAGTCCTTGATTCTAGGGAACAAAGTTTCTAGGTAAGAAAGCTGTAGTGCTCAAAATAGATTATGACACTTGATAGCTGTAGCATTCCTTGGCAGACATATTGTTTCTTTTTACCTTTATAACTGTTTTTAATTGTATCTTTTTTTCTGCCTGAAGGAAGAGCCATACAAATTTGACTTTCTCAGTCAAAACTAATTTTTATGTCACAGAAATGCTGATAATACATACACAAGGAAAGAACTCTGAAGGTTTTTTTTTTAGATTTTATTTATTTATTTAACAGAGAGAGGAGGTAGAGAGGCAGGCAGAGAGAGAAGGGGAAGGAGGTTCCCCGCTCAGCAGAGAGCCCGATGCGGGGCTCGATTCCAGGACTCTGAGATCATGACCTGGGCTGAAGGCAGAAGCCACTGAGCCACCCAGGCACCCCATGAACTCTGAAGGTTTTTATCAGTGGGGAAGTTTTTAACCTTTTATGTTGTAAAGCAGGAGGTAAAGTCACAAACCACAGGTGATGACGTATTCTGGGATGAATTGGCCCATAATAGTTGTCCATAATAAGGAAGACTTTGGTCTATTAAATCATGGGGACCTGAGTAAGAGCAAATGAAGGGTTTTTTACCAATCCATTGGTTGCTCACTTCCAGCTTCCATTTCCCAAAGAGGTGATGGCCTCTGGAATGGGTCAGGACTCTTGGGATGTAGCACTCAGCTCCTTCGGCAGTGCAAGTTTGTCCAATACTCCAAATACCTGGATGGGGTATTTTGTGGTCTGTTTTTTGTGTCTAGCAACCAGAGAAGTAGTCTTGGGTTCTGTGCTTTTGAAAGACTGGCCCAGTGTCAAGAAAATACTTGGGAAATATAGCGGATCTAAGGAACGTGTTAAGGCCACAGCTAAGGTGAAGGCTTCTGTTGCCCTTGAGTATAAGAAGCAGTTGACAGAAAGAAATCATCATTGCCTTAAAATAGATCATTGAACTCTTTATTCTCATGTGGAAGACAGAAGATCCCATTGCATGGAAAGCTCACTAATGCCAAGATTATGTATACATTCTCACATTATATTACAGAACTGGACCCACTGTTAGAAGAAAATGTTAGCTGTGTACTCTGGAAACAGCTGAACAATTGTAAAATGAACCGGTCAAGCTAGGAGGCCCCTAAATCCAGAGCAAGCTCCAGGAACAGATAAAAGCTGATACATTCTTCAGTGTAATCCTAGACAGGAGCACTGGTATCTCTCCCAAAGGAAGGCCCCCACCTCTTTGTGTGCTGTTTTCACCAGAGTACAGAAGGTAAGGTGGAACTTTGTTAGGATCTGATTGATTTTATTTTATGTTTTTTTTTTTTTTTATTTTTTAAAGATTTTATTTATTTATTTGACACAGAGAGATCACAAGTAGGCAGAGAGGCAGGCAGAGAGAGAGGAGGGAGCAGGCTCCCTGCTGAGCAGAGAGCCCGATGCGGGGCTCGATCCCAGGACCCTGAGACCATGACCCCAGCCGAAGGCAGAGGCTTTAACACACTGAACCACCCAGGCACCCCAAGATCTGAATCATTTTATAGAGGCTGTTGACATGACTGAGAATCTCTTCCAGAAAATAGCAGGGGCTTACCAGAGGGGGGTTTCATTTATCCATCTATGACCAACTGGCAAGGATTTGTGACAGCTTTCCCGAGGTCTTGTTCTTGACCTCTTAGATGTGGGAGATGGTTTTAGCTATTATTTGGTCCTATGCAGTGGAGCCAGTTACCAAGCTTCTAGACACGGTGGGCAAAGTCATGGACTCTTAAAGTCACTCTCAGAGCACTTCACCACTCGGCCGGGTTTGCTGCAGGCATTCCTGAATGAGGAGGGGAAATCCTGGGAGAAGGAAGAGGAGTGGGAGAGTAGTATCAGAGAAAATGCCATGAGGGGCAGACTCTCAGATTCTGAACCTTTTCACAGCGAAGTGTAAAATCACCATCAAAGTTTTTCAAAAAATAAGCACCTGCAGGGGTGCTGAAAGGCCTTTTTTAATTCTGTCAGCAGCTTTGACCTTATGGTGATGATGCTCTGTGTTGAGTACATCTTAATGTACTAAGTCTTTGCCTCAGGACATACAGCAGACTGATACTGACCCCCTTCCCTTGTCTAATAAAGCCAACCTTGTTATCCAGAGATTCCCGAAGATGAAAGGCAGTGGGACCTAGGCTATGTGCCCAGGTACAATGAAGTAAAGCATGAGAATCGAAGAATCTCCTCACACTTTCCCCATCATGTGTGGCCAACAAGTTCCCCATAATGTCTTCATAGCCATAGGCCTCCAAGAGGACCACAGAAAGTCCTTGTTCATTCCCCTTTCTGGGGAAATGCTATTAAAATGTTTGCTGGGATTCATTGCTCAGTACTTCTTCCCACACCATCTGCATCTGCTGGAGAATGATGAGCCTGAGCTGGCAGTGTATGAGGCATTCAAGGGAGATAGTCCCTACCTGGACAGGTGTAGAGCAGAGCTGTAGAAATGGATGGCTGAATGGGTGGATGTTCCTAGGCAGGAGTGGCTATATAAATATAATATAATATAATATAATATAATATAATATAATATAATATAATATAATATAATATAATATAATATAATATATACAATAATGTAACCATATAATATCCTTGCTGCCATACACTTGAACTTCATTTCTGACCCCAGGATCAGTACAACTCTCTGTCCCGGCCACTATGCTGGCCACTATGCCTGGTCATGTCCATCCTACAGCAGGAGAGAATCCGAATCTGATGAGGCACTCTGGAAGGGAGCAAAGGCTTGCCTGGGCTGGCCCTGACATGAGTTCCTCGGGATGTCCCAGACCTAGGCAACAGGCCTGGGATGACTTTGACCCAGAGTGGCTGGCAGGCTCTCTGAGTTGCTGAGCTTATAACTGGTACTTGGAACTTGCCCCGAGGCACATACGTCTGATTTTTTTTTTTTTTTTTTAAGATTTTATTTATTTCTTTGACAGAGAGAGAGAGATCACAAGCAGGCAAAGAGGCAGGTGGTGTGGGGTAGGGGGGAAGCAGACTCCCTGCTGAGCAGAGAGCCCGATACGGGGCTTGATCCCAGGACCCTGAGATTGTGACCTGAGCTAAAGGCAGAGGCTTTAACCACTGAGCCACCTGGGCGCCCCAGCTCTGCTATTTTAATGCAAAATATGAAAGTATGATGGAGCTCACTTCACACCAGTGTATTTTTTATCCCTGACCATGGTTCTGAAATCCAGAGAAAGGCAATGAGACTTTCCCCCTCCTGAGAGGTCAAGTTCTAAGGTGATTCAGAAGTGAGTTTTAGATAGACAAGAGCAAAGCAACAAAATCAGAGGCCTCTTACAACACCACTACTTTTAGGAAGGAAGAGGGCAGGTGACAAAAGTTAGAGGGGAGATAAGAAAACAACATACCAAGAGACTCTGGATAAAGATGGCTGATAGAACACATATATCTAGTTGCATTCTTTCTGAACACTCCACTACAAAACTGGGATGAGATTCTTTAGATACCGGGCAATCTTTGTTTATCCTTTTGTATTTAAGGTAGGGGGTAAAGTAAAAATGGAGGTTCTCAGTTGTTGACTCAAGCTTCACTATAGATAATTTTACTGGGGAAGTCCAAATGCCAACAACACGTTTTTTTAGAGGGTGGCGGAGGGTAGAGGGAGAGAGAGAGAGAGAATCTTAAGCAGGTTGTATGCCCAGTGTGAGCCCAACATGGGGCTAGATCTCAGAACTCTAAGATCATGACCTGAGCCAAAATCAAGGGTTGGATGCTAAACTCTTTGAGCCACCTAGGTGCCCCACCAACAACATTTTGTCTTTCATGGGCTGCTTGGATTCCCCATAAAAGAGGGTTCCTCCAAAGTTCTGCCTGGAGGGCAGAGGTAGTTCAGGGCCCCGAGCACAAGGGCTTGGAGTCCAAACACTGAATGCGCCCCAGTTCCCTTAATCCTGCTGTTTGGGGGGTATGATGCCTCCATCCTCAACTGTGACTTGTGCCTTCCAGTTCCTCTGTCTGCACTGGGGAGAGGTAGTCTCTCATCAGCAAAGAGTGGGTGAAGGGATTCAGAGAGCTCCTACTTCTCAACCAGCTTCAAACCAATCATATTTATTTTATGCCCACCAACCCAACTTCCAGCTGTACTTAATCTGCAAATTCCTGAGCTTTTTGAGGATGTTACTGCTTAATTCACTGATTCTGAATTTCCTCATTGATTCAGGATTAGGATTTCTTGGGTCTGCTAAATCAGTTACCCCTGGTTGGTCAGCATTTCAGGTGCAAAATGTTTTTGCTGCCTTCTTTTCTTCTGTTTCCTCCATGCTTGTGGATTTGTGCTGGTATGGACAGCCTTCTTCAAAAGCTGTCTGGATCCTAACCTTCTCCCTTCTAAACCCTTTTCCTCTGCTGTTTTCACATCTCAGTTAATGGCAACACTATACTTCCAGTTGTTGAAGCAAAATTTTAGACTAATTCTTGAATCCTCTTGTCTCTCATTCCACATACACCAGCAAATGTTGTGGGCTCTATTTTCAACTATATGCAGGATCTGACATTGCTTATAGCCTTCACTGTTAGCACTCAGTCCAAGCTACCAGTACCTCTCATCTGGATGATTCTAATTGCCTACCAATTCGTTTTCCTGTTTTTGCCCTTGTACCCTGCACTCTATTTTTCTCACTGCAGCTAGAGAGTAGACCCTTTGAAACAGAAGCCAGATATCCTCAGTGGCTCCTTCTTGTCCTGTCTACTTCCTGTTAACTCTCTGACTTCATTTCCTACATCTTCTAGTTCCTTCTGCTCCAACCACACTGGCCTGTCTCTTCAACCAGATATTCAAACAGCTGATTCCTTCACTTTCTTCAAGTGTCAGCTCATCAGAAAAGACTTTTCTCAGGGCGCCTGGGTGGCTCAGTCGTTAAGAATCTGCCTTCGGCTCAGGTCATGATCCCAGGGTCCTGGGATCGAGCCCCGCATCGGGCTCCCTGCTCGGCAGGAAGCCTGCTTCTCCTGCTACCACCATTCCTTCTGCTTGTGTTCCCTCTCACGCTGTGTTTCTCTCTGTCAAATAAATAAAATCTTTAAAAAAAAAAAAAAAAGAAAGAAAAGACTTTTCTGGACTATTTACATGAAGTAGCAATCCCCATCTCCTGCTTCTGGCACTCTCTAGTCCCCTTATCATGATTTATTTTTCTCTGGATTAGTTACAAACCCCTCTGCATTATGCATTTAGTTTCTTAGTATCTGTTTCCCCCACTAGAATGTCAGCTCCAGAAAGACAAGGATTTCGTCTGCTTTGTTCATTGGTATCGCCACAGCACCTAGAACATGAGCT
Organism: Procyon lotor; assembly: GCA_028646535.1. NCBI lineage: Eukaryota > Metazoa > Chordata > Mammalia > Carnivora > Procyonidae > Procyon > Procyon lotor. The sequence continues at coordinate 56,325,492 of CM053603.1, forward strand.
GACTCGTGTTCATATTCATAGGATTTTCAGAGGATACACCCAATTAATATGAGTGAATGAATTGAATGATTCTACTAAAAGAAACTGAGTCATAGGGAGCCTAGGAAGTCTAGATCAAGATCACTCAACAATGAACAGCAGAACCGGGATTCGAACCAGGTTTGTGTGGTGTCAGAGCCTGAGTTCCTAATTTTGTTTGATATTTGGGAAGAATATTTAATGAGGTGTGAAGGTGCTGATGGTATAACACTATGAAAGAGGTAAGATACAGTAACTCCAGTGTGATCCTAGCTATGTAAGAAAGTGTAGAGAAGGGGCGCCTGGGTGGCTCAGTCGTTAAGCATCCACCTTCGGCCGAGGTCAGATCCCAGGGTCCTGGGATCGAGCCCCACATCGGGCTCTCTGCCTGGCAGGGAGCCTGCTTCTCCCGCTACCATTCCCTCTGCTTGTGTTCCCTCTCTCGCTGTGTTTCTCTCTGTCAAATAAATAAAATCTTTAAAAAAAAAAAAAGTGTAGAGAAAAAGATCCAGAAAGAAAAATATCAAGTATAAAGCAGTGAGTTTCCGAGTGTTTTTTTAAAGTATACTTAAAACCTTTTTAT
>CM053603.1:56326192-56351187 GCA_028646535.1 Procyon lotor
TTCAGACTTGCCTTCAGCCCCCACGATCACATCTATCTTCACATATATCTCCTACTGCTTCTCCTTCTCTGGCTAAACCCTGACCGATACACCACATATATCATTTCTTCCGGAAATAGTTTAGCAAGTATCTAAATGGTAAGGATTCTTGAAAAACAAACAAAAACCAACCCATCATTCCATCATCTCACCTGAACAAAAACTAAAAGCAGGTCCTTGATACCGTCAAATGTTCAGACCCCCAGTAGTCACGTTACTTTATAAGACTAAAAATATTTTTGAACTACTGATTTTTTTTTTCAGCATCTTTTACTCGGAAGGAAAAAAAAAAAAACAGTCTAGGAAGGATTTTCTCCTTGGCGCCACCAGAGGGCCTCACGTCTCCTGTGTTTCCAGAGGAAAGAAGTTTGGTTTTTCTTTCTATACCCTCAGTCACTCAGCCCAGCGCTTAGCACCTGGTAGACTTCTGGAAAATGTATGGTGAGTGAATGAATAAATAAGCAAATGGGTGAGAGAAATACTTTTTTAAACTTGTGTTCATTGACTATACTCTGTGCCAGGCACTGGCTATGTGTTAAATTTTCTCTTATATCCATCCCATGAGGTAGGTACTATCCTTATTTTCTATATGAGGAAATCAGGGCTCAAAGAAATTAAAAGGCCTTATGAAGATCATAGAGGTAGAAAATCTTTGAGTTAACCTAGATCTAAATTTTATTTTTTATTTTATTAAAAATTTTTTTTTAAAGATTTGATTTATGCTTTTGAGAGAGTGAGAGAGCACCAGCAGGAGCAGAGGGAGAGGGAGAAGCAGACTCCCACTGAGCAGGGAGCCTGACTTGGGGCTCAATCCTGGGACTCCAGGATCATGACCTGAGCTGAAGACAGATGCTTAACTGAGCCACCCAGGCACCCCTATAATTTTCTTTTCTTTTCTTTTAAGATTTTATTTATTTATTTGACAGAGAGAGAGAGATCACAAGGAGGCAGAGAGGCAGGCAGAGAGAGATGGGGAAGCAGGCTCTCCGCTGAGCAGAGAGCCCCATGCGGGGCTTGATCCCAGGACCCTGACATCATGACCTCAGCCAAAGGTCATGGCTATGACCTAAAGGATTAGGCTTTAATCCACTAAGCCACCCAGGAACCCCTAATTTTCTTTTTTAAATGTCATAGAAAACATATACAAAGTGTATATATGTTTGGAAAAAGGTAACATCCATAACTGCTGGCTAATTCTGAAACATTCCTGTCACCTCAGAAATCCTGTTGTTATGGACCAAATGTTTGTCTCCCCCAATATTCATATATTGAAGACCTAACTTTCACTGTGATGGTATTTGGAAATGGGTCTTTAGGAGGTAATTAGGGTGAGATAAAGCTATGAGGGTCAGGCCCTCATGATGGTATTGGTGCCCTTAAAAGAGGAGATGCCAGAGAGCTTGCTCTCTCTCCCAACACAAGCACAGAAGAAAGGCCAAGTAAGAAGGTAGGCCGTCTACAAGCCAGAAAGAAGTCTCTCACCAGGCCTTGAATTGGCTGGCACCTTGGTCTCAGGCTTCCTGGCTTCTAGAACTGTCAGAAAATAAATATGAGGGTGTGCCTGGGTTGCTCAATGGGTTAAAGCCTCTGCCTTCAGCTCAGGTCATGATCTCAGGGTCCTGGGATCAAGCCCCGCATGAGGCTCTCTGCTCAGCGGGGAGCCTGCTCCCCCCCACCCCGCCCTTTTTCTTCCTGCCTCTGCCTACTTGTGATCCCTCTCTCTCTGTCAAATAAATAAATAAAATCTTAAAAAAAAATAAAAGAAAGAAAGAAAGAAAAGAAATACAGATTGTTTAAGCCACCTGGTCTATGGTACTTTGTCACGGTGGCCCTAGCACATGAAGACACTGAAGTATTCGTTTCCAAACACTGTCTCCATCTGCCCTCAAATTTAAGAATAATAATTTTCTTGCTTTCCTTGAAAGTTGACCTTCTGTGTTTAGTTTTGCCTGTTTTTGAACTTTGTATAAATGGAATTATACATATATGTATTTTTTGTGACTTGCCTTTTACCCTCAGTGTCACCTTGGCAAGATCCATCTGTTTGAGCATAGATTTGCAGTTCTTTTGTTTTCATGCTGTATGGTGTTTTCTAGTACAGATAGATATACTACTGTATACCCTACCATTTTATACAATAGGTGTCTTGGCTGCTGGTAAAAACATTCTTAGGCGTGTAGCCTGCTGTACATTAGAATGTGTAGGTCTAAGCCATATACCTTAGACTGGAATTTTTGAGTCATTTGGTATGTATATCTTCAACTTCATTAGATAATGCCAGTTTTCCAGAATGGTTGCATTAAATTACATCCCTACCAGCAGTGCATGTGAGTTCCAGTTGTTCCACACTCACCAACATTTAGTGTTGTCAGAGTTTTTAATTTTGTCAAACAATTGGTATATTACATTAACTTATCGTAGTTTTAATATACATTGCCCCAATCTATGAATAAGCACCTTTCTATATTTATTGGACAGTTAGATATCTCCTTTTTGCAAAATGGCTTTTCACAGCTCTTGCTCATTTAGGAAAATTGGATCACTTGCCTTTTTCTCACTGATTTGTAGGAAATCTGCATATAATTTGGAAACCCGTCCTTTATCAGTTATATATGTTGCAAATAGCTCCTTCTACTCTGTGTGTCTTTTCACTCTTATAATAGTGTTTTTTGATGATCAGAGGTTCTTAATTTTCGTGTAATCGAATGTATCACATTATTCTTTTATGGTTAATGCATTTTGTATAAAACTTAAGAAACTCTTCCCTTATTCAAGATCTTAAAATTTTTCTCCACTTTTCTTTTTTTAAATTTTTTTTATTAAAGTTTATTTATTTATTCGACAGAGAGAGAGAGAGAGATCACAAGTAGGCAGAGAGAGAGGAGGAAGCAGGCTCCCTGCCGAGCAGAGAGCCGGATGTGAGGCTCGATCCCAGGACCCTGAGACCATGACCCGAGCCGAAGGCAGAGGCTTTAACCCACTGTGCTACCCAGGTGCCCCATTTTCTCCACTTTTCTGTTCTAAAGCCTTTGTATGTTTATCTTTCACACTTAGGTCTTTGACCTGCAAGTAATTTTTGAAAATGGTGTGAGGAAGGGGATCGAATTTCCTTTTTTTCCCATATGGAAATCCAGTTGTCCCACATCTTTTTCGCTGCTCTGACATGGCACCTCTGTCATAAATCAAGTCTCTGTATGTGAATGAGTATGTTGGACTACAACATTCTAAAGCCAAACCCCTATCTGCCACAGGATACTGCCCTTTCCTGTGATAGGAAATGTCACAGACATAATGGGCTTTAGATTCAACCAGAATCTCAGCTCACAGTCTCCAGAATGAAGTCTCCTTCAAAAACACTTACTAGCTGGGTGATGTTTGCAAGTTATTTTATCTCTGAGCCCATGCCTTTCCTGCATGGTCGTTGTAAGGAATAGACATAATTTGTGATACCTCATCACCTTTATTTTTACTCATATTTCAAATATAAGTGCGTGTTTTGGTTGGAGTCTTGGGGCCTGGGGCCTGTAGTAGTAATTTTCTACTGGCTGTGTAACAAATTGCCATGAACTTAGTGGCCTCAAGCAGTACCCATGTATTATGTTCCTGTTCTTTAGGTCAGAAGTCTGGGTGGGCTCAACTGGGTTCTCTGCTTAGGGTCTCAAAAGGCTGAAATCAATAGGCCAAATCTGGTGGAGCTCCTAACCGGAATTTCAGGGGAACTATGCTTTCAAATTTATGCAAGTTGCTGGCAGAACACTGTTGCTTGCAGTTGTAGGATGGAGGCCCCTGCCTTCTTGCGGGCTGTTAGCCAAGGGTTGCTCTTAGTTCCTAGAGGCTGCTCTTGGCTTCTCTTACACCTGGCCTCCTCCATTTTCAAGTTAGCAACAGCACATCAAATCCTTCTCATGCTTTGGATCTCTCCGACTTCTGGAGCAAATACTCTACCTTTAAAGAGTCCATGTGAGGAAAAAATGCCCACTTGGATAATCTCTCCCTTTTAAGGCCAACTGATTGGTGACCAGCAAATCCCTTTTGCCATGTCCCGACACAATCTCCTGAGTAACACTACGGGACAAGGCGACGGGGACCATGTTAGACTTCCACTTACGGTAGTCTTACTAGATACGTTACTTGAAGTACAGATGTCACAATGGTCTATTTGGTAAGAATTCTTTGATATATGTTAGAAAACCCAAAATACTTCATCAGCTCATTCCAAGTGCCCAAATCATAGAAACAGTGATTGTGACTTGCCTTCCTGGAATCTTGGCCCTCTTCCCTGCCCAGGCATAGGTGTTTCTTTCTTGCAAATTCTTGGTGATTTGGATGCTATTTTTATCTGTTATCTCCATACTTTATTGCCCACCCTTCTGTCCTTTGTGGAAATAACATCAATCAATATGTTGAATATATTACATTAATAGCACTTGTCCAAGATCACACCTAGCAAGGTGTTAGGCCCATAGTAGGTATTTCTTAGAATTTTGTTGAATGATTGAGGATGAATGGGATTCAAAAGGGACTTGCCCTTAAGTAGCCTACTGTCTATTTTAGAAATAAACCATATGTACACACAAGATGAATAATAAAAGTTTACCTAATATGTATGTGTGTATGTATTTATTCCTAACTAGTTTTTATTTTTTTTAGATTTTATTTATTTATTTGACAGAGACGAGAGAGATCACAAGTAGGCAGAAAGGCAGGCAGAGAGAGAGAGGGAAGCAGGCTCCCTGCCGAGCAGAAAGCCCTATGCGGGGCTCGATCCCAGGACCCTGAGATCATGACCAGCACCGAAGACAGAGGCTTTAACCCACTGAGCCACCCAGGTGCCCCTCCTAACTAGTCTTTAAAAGGTGGTCCAGTAGATCATAGTGTGTGTGTGTGTATAAGGAAAGCTTTGTGGAAGAAGCAGAGCTAAATTAGGCCTTGAGAAATGTGCATTATTTGGATGTTTGGGAAGATGACCCACAGGTGGGGTAGGGAGAATTGTGTGAGCAAAAGAGCAATTTGGGAAGGAGCAGCCATTCTGGGTGGGAGTCAAGATCTGAGTGGCAGGTTGTAGCCTCACAGAAGTTTTGAAATGTCAAATAAAATACAGAAATGTTTGACCAATTATCTCAAGGAGCCAAAGTTTATCAAAGTGAAGTCTTTTACTTCTTTGGAATAAAGGTGATATTAATGCATAATTTTCTTAGTTCACTAGGAAAGATTTCCTTTTTTTTTTTTTTTTTAGATTTTATTTATTTGACGGAGAGAGAGACAGTGAGAGAAGAAACACAAGTGGGGGAGCGGGAGAGGGAGAAGCAGGCTTCCTGATGAGCAGGGAGCTGATGTGGGGATGGATCCCAGGACTCTGGGATCATGACCTGAGCCGGAGGCAGATGCCCAATGACTGAGCCACCCAGGCGCCCCTAGGAAAGATTTCTTAAGAAATTTTTCCTCATTTTAAGAACTTCCTCTCATAAATACCACGTTGGGTCCTTAGGAGAAAAAGCACTGTTTGCAAGGTAACCAACACACACATTTCTTTTTTTTTTTTTTTTTTAAAGATTTCATTTATTTGACAGAGAGAAACACAGCGAGAGAGGGAACACAAGCAGAGGGAATGGTAGCGGGAGAAGCAGGTTTCCTGCCGAGCAAGGAGCCCGATGTGGCGCTTGATCCCAGGACTCTGGGATCATGACCCGGGCGGAAGGCAGACGCCTAATGACTGAGCCACCCAGGTGCCCCCCAACACACACATTTCAAGTCAAAACAAAATAAGAGTCCTTTATTCCATATTCAGCTAACCAACAACAATCTGAAATAATGTTGATTTTTAGTTTATCGCCATTGGACTTGCTGGAGTTCTTGCTCATCCTATGTAGGAAAGTGATAAGCAAGGCTATCTCAGGATAGCATCAAGTACACTTGTGGGAACAGTGGGCAAAACATACACACCATGCTGTCAATGGAGAAACAGTCCTGAGCAAAAGCTTAGCAAAGGCAGAAAAGATCTGTTACATGATAGCCTCACTAGGAATAAATGTTTTATAAGAGGACCCGGCCATGTGAAGGGCAAGTGAGAATGAAGACATACACACAGGCTGCACTCTACTGGCCGGTGCCCTGAGTGAGAATCACTCTGGAAATGGACTGTATTTTTCGGGGAGATTCTCTGTGTGTCTCTGTCCTTCGGGTTCTGCCTGTAAAATAGAGCCTGGCCATGGCCACTGTCCTTGGGGTAAAGGAGTCCTCTCCCCCAGATACTCTACTAGTCTGATGGAGCTCAATGTTTATGGAATTGCCAAATCTGAGTTAAGAATCAATGGGAGGAAACCATTATGCAACCTACATAACCGTGTTAAATGCTTAATGGGTGTCTGCCAGCTTCCAAACTTGCCAGGAGGCATAGGGGCGGGCGGTGTTTCTGAGGAAGGAAAAATGCAAACTGAGCCCTGAGGTCAATGCTTCAACATCAGACTGTCTGAGTCTTAACTCACTGTTCCTCTAGGGCACTTGGAATAAAGAGCCTGACCTTGATGGCTGATCTCCTTAGTTCCCCAATAGCTCAGCAAGTGAGTGGTAGGGTATTTGGAGAAGCAACATACCCAGAATGGTTGGGGGACTCCCCAAGAGGTGCTTTGGTATAAATCAGACTCGGAGAGGCACATGACCTAGGTGTTTGACTTTAGGTGCATTTCCTGAAGACAGACATTTCGCTTGCGTTGTCTGGTGCTACCCAGGCTGGTTGTGGACAGCCCTCAGGCTCCGGAAGCCGCTTCACAAAGCTCACTCAGAATCCACTGTGTGGTCGAAGGCATGCTGGGAGCGCCTCTGTTTCCTGGACGAAGTGTACAGGTACACCAGAAACACCAGGCACAGCAAGGCCACTGTTGTGAAGAAGGCGAGGATGCCCATAAAGGCAGGTGGGTCCACGGGCAGGCGGATCAGAGGGCTTTCGGCTGGGATCTGGTTGGTCAGGCTGAGCATGTAGCCCAGAGACCAGGATATGCTGCTGTTCCCCACCTGTAGGGTAGAAAGATGGCTTAGTTCTCAGGGCAGGGCCCAAGGCGGGAATTACACACATACACCACTGTCACCCTCATGAAACACCCACCAGAAACTGTGGCCTAAGGTGAAGACTTGCCCAAGTTCGGACACTGCAGAGACCGGGCTAGAATCCAGGTCACTGAGGCCCTACCCTTAGCATTGTGGAGAAAACAGTCCTCACACCCTTGTCATAGCCAAGTGGGGTGATGGCGCAGTTAATAACAATTGGAGTTTTTTTGCTGTCTGGTACAAAAGTGTCTGTGGCTAAAGAAAGAGGGTAGAGCTGTTTCCTGAACCCAGGACCAGTTTCTATGCATGGGGGCGGGGGGAGGGTAGGGGGTGTCAGTTTAAATAGGAAACAAACTTTGTCAATTTCTTATGTTAGTTCCATCAGTTTTTATTTCCATGTTTTTAGGCTGTTTCATTAGATAAAAAAAATGTTTCAAATTTGTAATCTTCAGAAGGAACTCTATATCATTATGTTGTACTCCTCTGTATCTTAAATGATCCTCCTTATTTTATTTTTTAAAAAAGATTTTATTTATTTATTTGACAGCGAGGTCACAAGTAGGCAGAGAGGCAGGCAGAGAGAGAGGGGGAAGCAGGCTCTCTGCTGAGCAGAGAGCCCAATGCGGGGCTCGGATCCCAGGACCCTGAGATCATGACCTGAGCCAAAGGCAGAGGCTTTAACCCACTGAGCCACCCAGGCACCCTGATCCTCCTTATTTTAAAGACTATTTGGTCGATATTAAATAGCTATACTGAAATTTTCAAATATCAGCTATACCGTTTTCTTTTGGGTAGTGTTTGCCTGACAGTTCATTTTTTGTTATATATATATATATTTTTTTTTTTTTTGAAGATTTTACTTATTTGACAGACAACGAGAGAGCACAAGCAAGGAGAGTGACAGGCAGAGGGGGAAGCAGGCTCTCCGCTGGGCGAGGAGCCCGATGCAGGGCTCAATCCCAGGACCCTGAGATCATGACTTAAGCCGAAGGCTGCCACCCAGGTGCTCCTAAATTTTTTTTTTTAATCTTTAAACTTTCCATGTCCTTATGCTTAATGTCTAAAGGTTTTTCTTATAAATAACATGCTTGATTTTTAACAATCCAATCTAACAATATCTTCTAACTGGTAGGTTTAGTCCATTTATTATTATTGTGGTTACTGATATATTTGGACTACTTTTTTTTTTTTTTTGGACTACTTTCTAATATCTTAGTTTTAAATCTTTAATTGGTGCTATTTTCCTTTTTCTATATTTTTTCCCTTTCTTGCCTTAAAAATGATATATAAATAAAGTCTACCTTTACAAGATGAGCATTTTAGGTCACTCTTATGACCCCTTACCCTGAGGTAAGGGTCAAATATCAAATATACCCAGATATATTTGAATTTTGGGTTGTTATGGATGGACTCTTTTACTTTTCTTTGGTGTATGTTTTCTTTTTCCTTTTTTAAAATATACATTGTAAGCCACTACATCATTTATTCTTCCTGCCTATATTTTTATAACATTTCCTGGATTTATTCCTCTTCTTATTTAATTTTTTTCCTCCAAAAATACTCTTGATGTCTCTGTGTGGCAAATCTTCTAAGTCTTTTTATGCCTTCACATTTGAATACTGATTTGGCTGTATATAAACTTCTTTATGAATAAAGGAAAAGCATTTGAAAGCTGGAATTCTGTATCCATCCAAACTGGTATCCAAGAGAACATCACTCTCTGTTCTCATGATGTACTTTCCTGCTAATTAGATTCATTAGAAGCAAAGCTTAGTGCATGCCACCAAGAGTCCTTGTATGTCTCCAGACAGACTTAGCTTTTTGTAGATGACTCAATTTTATTTATGTAAAAGTAGACAGTCACAGACCTAATGCTGGCTATTGATTGGTTGAATCTAATTATTGCTAAAGCTAATATCAGATGGACTCCAGGCTTTATATCAGCTACTCCTAAAATGAGAAAATTCCCCTTGAACCTGGGAACCTAGTGCTGGGTGAACACATCCGCCAGGCTGAGTCCTTCCTGAAAACAAGGCCTGGAGGGCTACAGGCCAAGCAGTCACCTGGTGAGACCTGGGATTCCAGCCTCAGGCCTTCCTGGACACTGGACTGTAAATCCAGTGACCTCAGGCACATTCCTTACTTCATGCTGCTGTAAATCCCTAATGCTCTCTGTTACCCTGACGTCTGTATAAATGGACAGCTGTTAGTTACCAGCCTCTTATTTTTTTTTTAAGATCTTATTTATTTATTTGAGAGAGAACATGAGAGGGGAGAAGGTCAGAGGGAGAAGCAGACTCCGTGCTAGCAGGTATCCTGATGTGGTACTCGATCCTGGGACTCCAGGATCATGACCTGAGCTGAAGGCAGTTGCTCAACCAACTGAGCACCCAGGCGCCCAGTTACTAGCCTTTTAAAGAATCATTGCCCTATTTAAAGCTTCTTTTCCGGATAAAAAGTCAGATCCTTAACATATTTACTTATACACTCAACAAACATTCAGCAAACACCTTCTAGGTTCTCGCTCCTGTGGTATAAGTAATGAGACAGGTCCTGTGCTTGCGGAGCTCAGGGTCTGTGAGCTCTTGGCCTCTGATCCCTCCCCCATGTGGGATACCTCCTCTGGATTCTCCACCATCTCTTCTGGAAAGCTCACGAGGGATCCCAGTCTCTTTAGCTTCCCCTCAGCAAACCGAAATCACCAATACCCTCCTAACGTCTACATTCCTTCCGCACCTTTACGCAAACCTTTAGAGAGGAAGAGGAGAAAACAACCTGTGCCTCGACTTACTTCTTTTTTAAAATGTATTTGGGGCCAGGTCTCGTCAGTGAATCCGTATCCATTCACCAGCAGGTGGTAGATATAGTGGGCTGAGAAGCAGTAGGAGCGGGCGTATGCCTCATCAAACCTGGGGAGCAGCAGCGGGAGCTGAGGACGAGGTTCCAAAAAGATGAGGCAGGCAAGCTTGACAACGCATGTTTCAGAAAACATTTTAAAGAATCTCATCCCCGAGGATTTCATAATACCATCACCATAAAATAACCCAACTGTATCATATCTTAACGAAAATACCCCTCTGTAGGATGGGGTACGCCACATGCTCTGGTAGCCGTTGGGCCTATGGTCAGAACACTCATCCATGATGCAGGTACGTGGGCAGGTTCCCTTGTCACCCCATTTTGTGGATGTGGTGAATGCAGAACAGAACAAACTTAGAACAAACGCACACCCGCCCACAAATGGAAGACACTCGGCTCCGCTCCCTGTGTTGTATGGATGCTGCCCTTTTCCCTTTAACTACTGACCTGACTCCAGCTCGCTGAGCAGAAATCCCAGGTGCTTGAGTTGAAGGCATTCAGGGAAAAGCTCCCTGAAAGATTGAAAGCACTTGCTGTGTAGTAGAATCCTGCAAAAGCCTGGAAGGGGGTCGCGCAGAAGGAAGTCAGTTCTTAGAGCGGGTATGGAGCTTTCAGGGTGGGGAATAAGAAAGTGGACAAACAGGGCAGCAGAAGAGAAACAAACCGGAAAGCTAAATCTTCAATGGGGGAGAAAGGGAATCTTTTGGTGGTTTTTGCTCTTACCACGAATGCCCCTTTAACCTGTGGCTGATAAACCCCGTCAAAGGAACAGTCTTCTTGGTCATGGCAAGCTTTGAAGTCAAACAGGAAAGCCACCTTTTCCCTACACAGTGATGGGTCCCCGGTTCCTTCAAAAGTGATGACGTCATCATAATTTGTAGGTCTCAGGTCTGCTGTGCACAGGCTGTCAAATATGTAGCCCCCAGTGAGGGTGGTGACATAATTCCGAGGGTAACAGGGGTTGATGATACTGCTTTTGATGGGAGAATTCTGTAGGTACGAGAGGGAGGTGTCAGGAACCACTCTTTTGGGGAGGGTCAAAGTCTTTACCTCTTGCAAATCCATACTATTGCTACCCTCCCATGCCGAGAGAGAAATGGATGGAAAACATGCCATTTTGTGTCAGTGTGCACTTGAAGGCAACTCCGGGGTGGGGGGTGGGGTGAATCTACACCTGGCAAAATGCCAGGCTCTCGCTCACATTATCTGACCCATCCCTTAAGACAGTCTTGGGAAGCAAGTTTAATGAAATCCATTTGGATGGGAAAACAAGATATGTTTAGATTAATTGATCATTTTTTTTAAAAAGATTTTATTTATTTGACACAGAGAGATCACAAGTAGGCAGAGAGGCAGGCAGAGAGAGAGGGGGAAGCAGGCTCTTTGCTAAGCAGATATGGGGCCGATCCCAGGACCCTGAGATCATGATCTGAGTGGAAGGCAGAGGCTTAAGCCACTGAGCCACCCACGTGCCCCTAATTGATCATTTTTTAAAAAGGATTTTACTTATTTACTTGAGGGACAGAGAATGAGAGAGGGGGGAGGGTCAGAGGGAGAAGAACACCTGGGCTCAGAAGGGAGCTGATGCGGGACTCAATCTGGGGGGCGGGGGGACTCCAGGATCATGACCTGAGCTGAAGGCAATCGCTTAACCAACTGAGCCACCCAGGCACACCCTAGATTAATTGATCATTTTGAATAGAAAATCACCTATCCACCTAACAAAATAATCCAAAAGGTTACAAATAAGTATATTATGAAAATTAAGGTTCCCTCCCAACCGATTCTAGCCACCAGATCCCCTCCCTAGAAGTAACCAGGATTGCCAATTTTTGTGATTTCGTGCCAGATACTTCTTTTTTTTTTTTTTTTAACATTTTATTTATTTATTTATGTGACACAGAGAGAGAGAGATCACAAGTAGGCAGAGAGGCAGGCAGAGAGAGGGGAAGGAAGCAGGCTCCCCGCCGAGCAGAGAGCCCGATGTGGGGCTCGATCCCAGGACCCTGAGATCATGACCCGAGCTGAAGGCAGAGGCTTTAACCCACTGAGCCACCCAGGTGCCCCCTGCCAGATACTTCTTGAATGCATACACAAATATCTTTACTTCTCCCTCCTCCTTTTTCTAAAAAATGATAAATGGTGGTACTCTATACACATTTAGGTCCCTTGTTTTTCTTAAAAATGTACCTTTCTCACCTTTCCCATCATACATATAGAATGGCCCATACTTTTTAGTAGCTGCATAGCACTGCATTGTACAAATAATCTATGGAGGAGATTCCTTAGGTTAGGAATATGAATATTTAGGTGGTTTCCAATCATTCTGCCATGATAAACAAGGCTGCAACAAATATACTTGTTACATACAAATCTTTGATCCATTTGTAGTTTATTTTAGTAGAAGAATTACTCTTTTTTTAAATTTCTTTTTTCTTTATTTACTTATTTGACAGAGAGAGACATTGAGAGAGGGAACACAAGCAGGGGGAGTGGGAGAGGGAGAAGCAGGCTTCCCGTTGAGCAGGAAGCCCAATGCGGGGCTCGATCCCAGGACCCTGGGATCATAACCTGAGCCAAAGTCAGATGCTTAACAACTGAGCCACCCGGGCGCCCAGATCCATTTGTAATTTATTTGGTGTAAAGATTGTAGTAGGGAACCTCACTTTATTTTTTTTAAAAGGACTATCCAATATTTTATCTACTGGTGAAAAATATTCTTCTTATCTTATGCTAAATTCCAGTGTGTTTGGTTCTATTTATGGACTCCCTTTTCTAAGGAAATGGATTTGAACTCTGTCCAATTTCAAAGCCACTAAAGCATCTCCTGCTGTAAAAGTCTTGACTCAGACAATATTTGTCCCAAGTCTTTCAATTTACTGATGTAGGAGATTGAGATACACAACGAAGTAATGCAGTCATTTAACAAAGGCCAGTGACGGGTCTCCACACAGAAGCCTACAGATGTCCAGCACTCATCCACTGTAATGCTAACAAGTGTCCTCCAGAAGACCTTAATATGACTGACTCTGGGGAGGCAGCAAACAGGCTTCTTTCTGCTTCAATGGTATGAAAAAAAATCCATGATTTTCAAAAATTGTTGTCTACTGTACCATGTCACACCAGGGTCACCCGATGGCTGAAATATTGGTTTAAGGGGGGGAAGAAATCAGTCAACTGGTTATTTAATTTCCCCCTCCAAATCTGATGGACTCTTTAAGTAGTTAAAATGAAATAAATTACTGCTGGCTTGGCCTGGAGAAGAGCAAGATAATATCGATTATTTCTGGCTTGAAACATAGAAGAAACTCAGTCGAGATTCTTTCTTTTTTTTTTTTAAGATCTTACTTATTTGAGAGAGAGAGCGCGCGCATGCTGCGGGCGAACATTAGGAGGGGGAGGGGCAGGCGGAGAAGCAGACTCCCGGCTGAGAGTGTAGCCAGCCCTGGGGCTCTGATCCCAGGACTCTGGGACTATGGCCTGAGCTGAAGACAGATGCCTAAACTGACTGAGCCACCCACGCAACCCTAAAGATCATTTCTGTACTCTTTCTGGAGTTTGAATGATTGTGATGTCGTTCTTCAAATATAATTTGCCAATGGTCCAAGTTGCTCAGACCCTCAACATTCAGCAAATCTCCCCTGAACTTAGTGTTTGCACAGCACTGGTACTAAAGGGTCAACCATTAGGCTTGAGAGCAAAAAAGTCCACTGGAAAACTGCAGCATAACTTAGTCTTAGAGTAAATCCCACCAAAAGTGGAAAAACAGTGATAGGAACTATCTCAATGATGATGGAAACTATTAAAAGAACACACCAGGAAACTAATTTAAAAGGAAAGTACAGGGCCAATAATGAAAACTGTGTTTTATTAGAGGATACAAACCAAGAACTAAATTATTGGAAGGATATTTTATAATTCTATATGGGAATTCATAATATCATCGATTAGCCAATTTTTTACCGAATTCATTTTCAGTCAGTGCAACTACAATCATAATTTCAATAAAAAGAATTTCCTTTCTGTTACTGCTTAAAATGATTTTGAAGTTCAGAATAAATGTCTGAGACTAGAAAAACAAACCATTGCAGCTAGAAATTGGCTCAAAAATGGAAAAATGGATGAAAAGAATAGGAAATCCAGAAACAGATCCTCCTTATCCAAGGACTTTTTAGTGGAATGTCTCAGAACTCCTGAAATTATCAGGTTGCAAAAAGTCATCACAACTTTGTTGGTGGGAATCTGGATAGTATTTAATTTTGTTGGAAGATTGCCTATTTTTCTACTTATATAAAAACTATATATCCTTCAATTCTATCCCACAGAAGCACAATCACCAGTTCATAAGACTATATGCACAAGAAGCTTTACTGGATTATTATTATTGCAGTAAAACAGGACATAGCCTGGTGTCCATCAGGATAGGAATGGTTGACAAACTGTGAAATGCTAAAGGGTAAAGAAAATAAGTTAGATATCAATCTGGAAAGTCTAGAGCACGACGTATCAAGCTATGAACAGTGAAGACATTTAGTGAATAGGGTCAGAAAGAAATTCTTTCATTTTTACTTCAATACATTTTTGCACAGTTTGACATTTTTACAATAAAAATGTACTCTCTTTTATAGCAAAAGGACCAACACAATTTTCTTTTTAAATAATGGTACCTGGAATAGTATGTGTCTATAAAAATAATTTCAAAGGCTATTGAACAACATTGGAAACTGCTAATGGTATATTGTTAGGTAAAAGAAAACGCTGGATATAAAACTATATATAGGGGCGCCTGGGTGGCTCAGTTGTTGGGTGTCTGCCTTCGGCTGAGGTCATGATCCCAGGGTCCTGGGATCGAGCCCCGGATCAGGCTCCCTGCTCAGCAGGAAGCCTGCTTCTCCCACTACCATTCCCTCTGCTTGTGTTCCCTCTCTCACTGTGTTTCTCTCTGTCAAATAAATAAAATCTTTAAAAAAAAAATAAAAATGAAAATAATAAAAAAAAAAATAGAACTATATCTATCAGGCCTGGGTGGCTCAGTTGGTTAAGCGACTACCTTCCGCTCAGGTCATGATCCTGGAGTCCCGGGATCAAGTCCCCGGATCAAATCCCGGAATCGAGTCCCGCATTGGGCTCCCAGCTCCACGGGGAGTCTGCTTCTACCTCTGACCTCTCTCTCACTCTCTCTCTCAAATACATAAATAAAATCTTAAAAAAAAAAAAAAAGAAAACCCTCTATATACCATATGAAGCCAAATTTGTAAATAGAGCTATTTGTGCATGGAAAAAAAAACTGGAAGAAAATGCAACAGTATGTTTAAGGTGGTTAATTCTAGGATGTTTTGTTTTATTATTTATATTTTTTGTGTTTGCTTTTTCTAAATTGTTTTCATTCAACGCGTCTTACTTTAAAAACAAAAGAACTTCCTTAAAGAGGGGAGGAAGGACAGTGAATGAGCATCCCTAACATCCAACCTGCTGTCAGAGGCTCCAGGCCCTGGGGCAACTGGAGGCTTGTTCATACAAAAACAGTTTGCAAGGCTTATATTCAGCCACAGATAAGGAAACCAGACCCAAGACTGGTGGAATTTAGTCAGCCAGTAGCATTCATGATGTAGCCATCTTTGTGAACCTTCTAAGTCCGGGCTTGGTAACACTTATTTGGCACATGAAAGCACTGGTCAGGCAGGTCTGGGCATGCATTTGTGGGTGATCCTCAGCACACCTGGATCCTTCCCCTCACCTGAGTCAGAAGGCTCTGAGGGCAGGAGCACCCTCTCAGGCATCCAGAGATTCCCAGGCAAGTTGGAGAGCTGCCCCCCGTCCCCGTGAGCTGACTGGCCACAGTAGAGGCTGGGGTCTCCCACCTCTGTCCCCAGGCCTGGACTCACACCTACGTTCTCAAACCCAAATGAGACCTCAGACAGGTGGAATATTCGCTTCTCTATCATAGATTCTCGGATAATCACTCTTTAATAATTAGCATTATAAAAATAAAACCACATGCACAAACATTCCTCAGGACCAGCCACATTTAAGACGTTAGCTTCCTTCTCTGACCTTTGCTTACCCTGGGAAAAGGATGATTTCATCAGCTCCCTTTCTCCTGTTTCAAGTTCAGAGGACACCCTGCCCTCCGCCCTTGTCAGGACTAGAGCTCGAGGGAGGGGCGTTAAGCATTGCTAGAAATAAAAGGAGATGGAGAAAAGAGGTATTTCCAGAACTTCCGCCCTGGCTAGAAGCATGTCGGCTGACAAGTGTTAGTGAGCAAGTTGGGGGAAATGGTGGTTATGGAGACCTTGCTAGGGAGGATTGAGGGGGCGCCCTGCCCTGGGGTTTGGTTTAGCCAGGTGGGGGTGGTGTGAGTCTGGGGTGGGCATTGGGTCTGTTGAGCCCAAAGTGGTGTCTGCAGGGTCCCCCACTCTGTCCTCCCCAGGCAGTGCTCAGCCTCTCCCAACAATGCCTGTCACATGCACATGTACTGAGGCTCCAACCTTTCCTGTGAGGCTCAAAGAGAAGCTCCAGGGAGCAGGCCAGATTTGGAGGGTGAATTCTCACACATACCCCTGCATGACGCCTCGGTAAGATGCAGGGATCTGAAGATGTTAGTTTTGCTGATGGCACTTTGGTGAGCCAGACCATTTTTTCCTGCAGGCTAGTGGCTGGGAGAACACTGCTTCCTTCCTTAATTGCCAAAGTAGGGGGGACGGGTGCGGATGAAATACCCCACTATGTTCGCAGGCCGACCCAGCCCTTGTCCCCTGCCCCTGGGTCTCACCAGAAGCCAGGATCTGTGGCCTCTGGTTGGCCTCATGCCCCTCGAGGTGGTCAAAGTCCCTTTCCTTCATCTTCATTTTCCCTTCTCAGCCATGCATGGCTGAGACGGACATCCCCTGAGCACTGGAGTTCGGGGTCTAGGGTCTCACCATGGAGCTTGCGCTTGCTGACATGCACCGCACCAACACTGAGTTTACCTTAGTCACAGCCTTCCAGCTGATACCTGAACTAGCCATCTGTGCCATGGGACAGTCACCATGTCAGTTTCTGACCGATGTGATGGAATTCTGTTACTCCAAAATCCCACCACATAAAGGGCATCAAACCTGCCTAATATAGGCCCATCTAAAAGGAGGCTGAGCCCAGGGAAGGCTCGGTCCTCTCCCCTGCCAGCAAGTATTTCTCTTGGGACCACTTTTATTATTTGTTCTGCACTCAGGGGAGCTACAAAATTCCCAGGCTTATTTAGCTATTGGTTTAAAAACAGTTTGTGTCCTTAAAGGGATCCCAGGTCTTGAATCATTTACAAAACATCTGGTACCCTGGAATTTCCCTAGACGTCTGGCTCAAGTTCATTGGATGTGGTCAATACAACAGAGAGAGAGAGAGAGACAGAGAAAATGAGAGAGAGCTTGGACTCCCACGAGTAAACTGGAACACGCTCTTGTTTCTATCACATTCAATTGGAGTGGAAAGGACAGATTCCAGAAGTCAAGCCCTCCTCCCCCCAAGACCCCCAAGCTGTCCCCCCACCTCCCCGCCCCGGCTCTGGTACCTGATGGAGAATTGCCAGAAACCTCTTCTCAGCCTCGTTCCGGCCGTAGCACTGGAAGCTATGTGTGTAGAGCGTGTACACGTAGCCATACAGGGACACTTTCATGATGTTGCTGGTGTTCAGCCCTACCTTCTCTCCCGCCGCAAAGGATATTTGGGTGGATGCGCCACCTAAATCCAGGGCACCTGTGGTCTCCACTCCGTTTGGATGCACCCACATATGCCACAGGTTCTTCTGCACGGTGGGAAAAGGAAGCAAGAGAAAAGTCGAGAGACACCACCTTTGTTGGCCCAAGGCTCTCCACCCAAGACTCATCTCTTACAGCTAAGAAGTATGACATGGGGAACATTCAGGGGCCAAATCTCTTTTTCATTTCAAGGGTGGTGAACTCATGCTTTTAGATGCTGGGAAGGCAGCGTGAGTGAATGAAGTACACTAGGTGTAGACAATAGGGAATGGTGGAGACTATGGCAAACTGGGGACTACGTGAGCTACACTCTGTTCCAGCTAGTTGTTGTCATGCAGAATATGAGTCCCTTGTAACCAGTGCTTCCATCTTTGGGCGGGGAGGTGTTTGGGGGTCACGACAAGCTAGAAATGTGGATTTCTATGTGAAACCTCCAAATATTAATTGTTGGCAGTTAATTAAAATTGAAGAATACATTTGAAGGGGAACAAAATAGGCCTTGGGCTGGATATGGTTTATACCCTCTATCACATGGTGATTATCCCTGGGAATTGGCTTTCCTTTGATCAAGGGGCAGGGCATGTGGGGACTGCAGTGTAAGGGACCTGGGGAGACAGAATAGGTTGGGAAGCCTGAGGCTTCCAGAAATTTCAGAGGGCTGTGGAGCTTTGAGAAGGGTCATTTTCCAGCTACCTATCAAAAGACTCATAGGCTTTAGATTTAGATCCCTCCCACCACCAATTTCTTATTAGCTAGCGAAGTGATGATATTCCTTCTCCTGTGTGCTTTTGGTCCTGCTTATGATGCAGTATTTTTGCCCCAGCCAAATGTGTCTTTTCTTAGCTGTTGTCTCATAGGTGTTTCCTTAATGCATTATGTGATAGGGTTGATGCAGGACAGATGCCCCTGTCAGCATGCACCTCTGTTTTAAGTGACCACCCACAGGGGACAAGATAAATAGCAAGATTAAAAACCATGCGTTTGTTTTCACACACCTCCAGGAAATTTCCCATTAAATAGTTGGCTGTAATCCATCCATATATCCCTTCCTCTTGCCCAGAAATGATTTGAGCACCCCTAAAATCAAAGGGCTGGGACTTGAAGTAGTTTTGGATGCTTGCAAGGACTTCATTAGCTGCTGTTTCATTTTGTAACCTATGCAAGGCACAGAACACAAAAGGCTGAGTGCCAGGACAAGAGAGTCCTGAAATAATCTCACTCAGGTGAAAAGGTAAACCTTCCCACCCCTCTGCTGGCAGGGACGATTTTCCAGATGTGTGCAAAAATGGCAGCCCTTTTGCAAGTTGAAGCCTCCTAGGCAACCGTGGAGGCAGATGCACTTGTTATCTGTCAAACTGCCAATCAGGAAAATAGCTTCAAGTAAAAATACCCCTCATCCTCTCTTCCCTTACCTGTTCCCATCCCATTCTCTAACAACCAGTTAACCAAAAGAGCCTTCTGCTTAATTGCCATTGTCCTGTCTCAGATCAGCACAGGAAAGGGGATGGGTGAAGCCATAGGGGTGGCCTAGGTAGTCTCCTGGGGGCACCACATGAAGGAGCCTTCATCAGGCCAGAAGGAAGGGGGATCTGAGGAGGAGGAGGGAAAGGAAGAGGGTTTAGTTTTCAGCAGTCCCGGCTCTGCTCTTGCGGAGGGCTTCATCATGAGGGGATATGATGGCCATCATGGCCGTCATTGGATTGAAATCCATCAGAGTGGTGACCCACAGAAGAGTGGCAACACAGCATTCCTATATCACCCAATGACATAACATCGTAATATTCATTTGCTGCCATTTTACCTTATGGAAGAAGATTCACTTGGGAGATTATTTTCCCTTTTAACAATGGGTTAAGAAGGCCGGGGGGCACCAGTTCACTCTTGGCTCAAGAAGAAAGAGCCATGTTACAAGTTGAAGGTCATGCTAATTCAGCAGCAAATTATCGCCGCTCAGAAAATAATTTGAGAGTTTTCCTGGTTTTATCAGTTTCCATCCCAGATGATTCTCATTATTTCTTTTTTTTTTTTTATATTTGACTTTTCTCGCAATTAAAATGTCAGCTAGCTCCTCAGAAGGAATGGATCACCATCGGAAAGTTTTACAAGGAGGAGTTAATATTTAACTTATTCAAACGGGACATTCACTGCGTTCCCAAGTGGTGCACTTCTTTTTCCATGGTTTTTGTTATGGGCTATAAATCACTAAGTCTTTTAATTATTCTTCACTGGGAGGACTGAGAGAACAAGCAATTAAGAAAAAGTTGGGTGCTTTGTCTCCATAAGAAAGAAAAGGCAGAAGGAAGGAATTTCTATATCATTTCTATTTCAGGTAAACACAGTAACTTTGAAACACATTGTAGATTCCAAGAGGGAGCAAAGAAATGCAACTTTCTCCCACGTTCTACTTGGTCAACCAGGACACAGGAATAGAAACAGGGAGAGAAAAACCACAAGGAAAAGGCCCAATCCAACTGAGGGTGCTCCCTGATTTCTTTTAATGCTCATGTTGAAGGGGCTCTGTTTGTTCCTGTGTATCTTCCTCATGCCCATAAATATAATTTTATGTTACTGGCACCATAGACAAAGTGGCTTTAGAGCAGGATGAGTATCACCATTGAGGGCTGAAGCCTTATTTTCAAAGTTTGGAGCAGACTCTACCCTGGGTAGATTTAAGTTTGATGTTTTAAAAACTATTTTTCTTTTATTTCAAGGTCAAGGAAATACAATAATGGAAAAAAAAAGAGAGAGAGAGAGAGAATGGGCTCTCAAAGACAGTGCAACTAGGCTAAAAGTTATCATTGCAAATTTAGAAGGATCTTAATTGAGTGAAATGAGTTGTTTATTTCCTAAGAGCTCCAAAGACTTTGACTGGGGTGAGGTGCAGAAATTCCACTATTTTCCAGCAGATTCCCGTGGCCTACTGTGTACATGGGTGGAAGCCACATAAATATGGGCGGCCCTCAGTGGAGCCGGTTGTACACAGGTATCAACAGACCAGGCATCAGAAACAATTTTTACTTTTTTCGAGAGAATTAGAGGTACACCCCGTGAGATTTCATGTTACCTTCTTTTTTTCCAGAGTTATCAGGAGAATCACCAATGGAGAGGGAATCCATTTTAGAATGATTTCTTTCTGGGTATTAAAATAAAGCCTGAAAATTTCCCAGCTTTCGAAGTCTGAATTCATGGCAGAATATGGACTTCTTTCTTTTGGATTTGTTCCCAGAAATAGAGTTACATTCTTGGCAGGGTTCAACACATTCTTGACTATTTTGGTCAGATGGGCTCCTTGAGGCCATTCTAGCCCTTACCTCAGCAAGCGCATCCCAGCCGTCGCCCCCAGGTAAATGCAGGTGGATCTATGGAGGTGGGCTGGAATCTGTCCCTTGACTTTTTGCATGCAATCCTCAAAGGCTTTGGGGACATCTTGGGGGTTTTTCCCATAGCTGGAGATCCCAGAGCCTGAGGAGCAAGCAGTCAGGACTTCTTAGCATTCCCAGGAACCAACAAGAGCAGTACAGCTTCCGAATAAAAAACAAATCAGTTTCGGAAATTAGGGGGTTTGAGTAGGGGGTTGAAAACAGGTGCATGTGCTAAGTCCCATGTGGTCACACTGATGACTCAACTCCCAAAATATGGAAGGGAGGAATTACAGAAGTGAAAAAGGTCTCATTACGGAAATTTCAGATATAAATAAAAGTAGGGAGAAGAGTATAATGAACCCCATTGCACCCATTTCCCAGCTTCCACAAGGATCAACTCGTGTTTCATCTGCTCCCTGCCCACAGGGCAAACTGCAGATATGGTACCCTTTCATTCTCTAAATACTTCAGTATATTTCACTAAAGACAAAAGTTCTTTTTTGTTGTTGTAGTTCAGAAATAATCAATCTTATTGGCCTTTTGCTTCTCTAGTCTCCTCTCACACTACCTGCCTTTGGTAAGCTTACTTGTTTTTTATTTTGTTTTGTTTTTTAAAGATTTTATTTTTAAGGAATCTCTACCAGCAATGTAGGGCTTGAACCTACAACCTCAAGACCAAGAGTCGCGTACTCCACCAACTAAGCCAGCCAGGCGCTCTGGGAAGTTCATTTCTTGACAGGACTTCCACCAAATAGATTTAGAGATGTAGTGAAAGGTGCCACAGAAAAAAGGAAACAAAAATTCAAATCTATGTCCCATGTGTTCAAACATGGAGGGGAAAAAAGGAATCTTGTCATGATTTATCTTCAGGAAACATTTTGGTATACCTATATATAATTTAACAAGACGTCAACCTAAACATTAAATATAAAATAATCCCCAAAGGAAGAAGTAACAGACCTAGAGAGACATATAACCCCAACAAACCATGATAGAGTTCCTCAGTTAGGTCAGAAATCTCCATGAAGCTGAAAAGATGGTCACAGAAAGAACTGAAAGTAGAGTTAGGAAGAATTCTTTTTTAAAGAAGCCTAACCAGCGCTCTATTATTATGCTCATAAAAATTAAAAAGAAGCCTTTAATAGAACCAACTTCTAGTGAAGGTGCACGTTTCCTCCATACTCATATTTTTTCTCCCTCCTCCGTCCCCCTACCTCACTCTTTCTCTCCTTCCAGTATCTAGTTTGTTTGAAATAGAGTCCAAATAAATTCCATCCATTGCCGTTGGCTGGTATGTCTCTTAAGTCTCTTTTATCCGTAAGTTTCATCCTCCCTTTCTGGTTTTCCCTTGAGATTAAAAAAAAAAATTTTCCTTGCAATCTCATTTGTCTTACAGAGTTTTCACAGCCCAGGATTTGCTGACTCCATCCCTATGGTTCATGTGATGTGCTGCTGAGTCCCGGCTTTTCCTATAAATTGGTAGCTGAATGCAGAGGCTTGGTCAGATTCAGGTTTGGAGTTTTTCAGAAGCAATAATTTGGTTCTCACACTTCTGGTACGAGGCACGTACATCTGGCTGCTTTTCTTTGTGCTGTAAGCTGGCATCAGAGATCATTGCTTAGACTCGTTAGCCCAGGAGTGTTTAAGAAATGGTGATGTTTTATTTTCATCTTTCTTGCTTCGCTTATTACCTAAATGCTTTCATAAGAGGAAAACTTTCCCTGCTTAACTATTTGGCTACCCTGAGGCACAGTTTATACAGGGAACGCAGGATAAAGTGCTTGAATCTTTCCCTTTCATCAGCTTAAGAAATAGAGATTGTACATCCCATATCCTCATAATTTATCCAGTGAGGGATTTTATTTGTTTGTTGTGCATCTTTAAGAACATAGAAATTGAAGATATATATTTGATGTGTTTTGGTTCATTGCACTTATTATTATTGATGGTCCTATTATTGGCCAGTGGAGTTCTCTTCAACATGAGCCCTGAGTCCTTTAGACGTGATCCCAGAAAACTTTGAGAGCTTCTTTGCTCTCAAATATTAGATGTGTGATCTTATACACTTCTTGCCCCAGCTCTAGAATCAGCCACTTCTCCAAGGAGTCCTGGATTCTTTTTTTGAGTATGGTATTTATTGTCTGAAACTTAGAAGCCTTTGCAAGACTTTTCAGAGGACAGACCTAGGAAAAACTTTGTTTCGAGAGAAAAATGCATCATGAATTCCTATTGGTACTTCTACTTTAAAACTACAGGTTTTTATCTAAGTTGGTCCTTTTTTTTTTTTTTTTTTTTAGATTATTTATTTATTTGACAGAGAGAGAGAGATCACAAGTAGGCAGAGAGGCAGGTGGAGGGGGCGGGAAGCAGGCTCTCTGCTGAGCAGAGAGCCCGATGTGGGGCTCGATCCCAGGACCCTGAGATCATGACCTGAGCCGAAGGCAGAGGCTTTAACCCACTGAGGCACCCAGGTGCCCCTCTAAGTCAATCTTGACCTTCTTTTTCCTGTGCTAAAAATCCTGCTTCCCAGCAACTTCAACTGAATAGCTCGCTTGCTTGCTTTCACAATCCACCCACAATGGTCTTAGTAAGATAATACCAGCACTACCACCAACTGTATGGTTATTGAAAACAGTTTAAGATTTTTTTTTAAAGTTCTTTTTGTCCTTAGGGTATATCCCATTAGGCATTACAGACCCTATGTACAGCATCCATGAATAAAATTTTCTTGAAACACATATACGGACATCCTCATTTGTCTGCACATTGTGGCTGCTTTTGTGCTAAAGTGACAGAGTTGAAAGGTTATAACAGAGGCCATATGGCCAATAGGTGACAAATATTTATCATCTAGCTCTTTACAGAAAAAGTGTGCTGTTCCTGGAGTTAGATGATTTATGGGCATCTCCAGCTTAATCTGTCCCAAACCAAATTCCTTAATCCCTGCCATGCTCCCAACTGACCTACCTCCAGTGTCCCCCTCTCAGGAAGGGGGACATGGTACCATCATGCACACCATTACTCAGGTAGGAACTGGTGCTCGGGCACCACCAACTTAGACGTCTCACATTGAATCCTTCATAAAATTGTGTTGGCTCTACTTTCAAAATAGCTCTCAAATCTGAGCCCTCCTTCTCCCCTTCCCCAGAACGGTTCTAGATCAGAGTTTCTCAGTCTTGGTACCACTGACATTTGGGGCCGCAGAATTCTTTGTCGTGGGGCCACCCCGTGCATTGGGCAACGTTCAGCAGCATCCTTGGTCTCTATCACTAGATGCCAGCAGCACCACCAACCCCAGCGGTGACAATCAAACATGTCCCCAGACATTGTTAAATGTTCCCTGGGAAGCCAAGTCACCCCACACTGACAAGCATAGTCTCAGCTAGACCACCGTAACGACGTAAGTTTATGACATTGTCATCGTCTGATCTCAGCCTCCGACTACATGTATCCGAGCATGTCACCCGAGAACTATTTGCATAAGATCCCATAAGCTTCCTAAGAAAAGACAAGATTGGGCTCATGGGCTCTACAGGATCCTGGGATTCACACCCCCAAGAAAGGAGGGTTGAAATTGCTATTCCAATCTGGAGAAAGACAGTTGGACAGATGATGCAAAACTTACTTGAGGTGGGAAAGAAGAAGAAGATAGGTTACCTAAGCAAAGGATGCTTTCAGCATCATAGTGGCCTGCTCCCAACACAATTCTTTAAGGTATTTCAATGGAGGAGATGGTTACACTTAAGCTCTAGTGGAGTTTAAAGATCTTTAACCACTGGCTTGAAGGGAACTCATGAATGTCCTTTGGGGGAGGAGGCAGCAGCAGCCATGAGCACCGCACACCATGAAAGAGATGAGGGGCGTGGAGGGGCTGGGTGCCCTCCGGAAACTGGCTTTACAACATGCGGCCAGAGCTTCGGGTGCCAGCATGGGGATCAGCACCTAAGACTGCACCCAG
>CM053603.1:56351687-56368905 GCA_028646535.1 Procyon lotor
TAACAAGGAAAAATTAAAACAGTATGTTGTGACACTTAAGAATTATATGCATTTCAAAATTTCAGGGTCCATAAATCAAGCTGTACAGGAATAGAACCATGCTTGTTTGTTTATGTACTGTCCGTCCTTGTCCACCTCTTTCTACCACACCACCCTCAACATACACAGCCAATAAGAATACAATTCCTCCACTGGAATATAATTTTCCATGACTCGCTCATGTTTCTGCTTAGAAGCAGAGGCCCTGACTGCCTTTGTTCTGGATTATATTTTCAAAGATTTGCATAATGAGCAGGCTCAGAAGAGAGAGACAGTGTTCTTCTCCAGATCAAAAGGCAGGCATTATAAATGTTTCAGATTCCCTAACCTTGGGGTTTGTCTTCTGTAATATGACCCACTGTGTGAGCAGATACTGTCTGGCCCTCTTTACATCATCTGTGCAAAGTGGGGCTTGGAGAACCAGCTCAAGAAAATGCTGACACTCTGCCTACTGCTATTACCGTGAGCAATAAGCCATCCTTGGTTCTGACCCTGGAGACTTGTGTCTTCCACTAGCCTTCATTCTTGCAAGTGTGGCAGGGTAAAATCTCACACCATGCACTGCCATGTTTCAGACATGAGAAAACTGAAGCCCAGGGCAGGGAAGGGAGTAGCCTGGGGTCACTGAATGGATGAGGCACTAGCACAGGATTGCATATGTTCCCGATGCCCGGTCCTGTGCTGATTCCCTGCCTCCAGGCAGCTTCTTGGGATCCTTCCAGGCCTCTGAAGGCCCTTAGGGCTCTCCCTTGCTTCTCTATGGGCCTCCTGCACACACTCTGGGCCTTACCTTTCACGCTACACTTGAAGGTTTGACTGACCACTCCAGTATTATTCTCCTTTTCCGCTGGCCATTGATACACGTAGACGGTGGTTCTGGAAGACCCGGCATCGAGCACGATTCCATACTGAAGAGAAGGGGAAAGGGAGAGTCAGAAATGGGCTGGGCCTCTCCGAGGACTCCTTTCTAATGGGCCACTGAGAACCCCAAAGACTCTTTAGAGCTTAATCCACACTGCATCATTTAGGTAGGGCAGAGCAAACAGGAATAAAATAATTTGCTTCAAACCAACTTGGACTGTGGGGGGAAGGGGATGGGAGGACGTGGGTCAGGTGTTCTAGGGCCTGGTTCTCAGCTTTGGCTACACAGAATCACTTGGGGAGTTTATGAAACTCCCAGTTCCAAGGCCCATCCCAGACCCATTAAATCAGACGCTCTCGGAGTGAACGAAGGCATGGGCAGTTTCTAAAGCTCTGGTGACCCCAGTATGCAGCCAAGGTTGAAAATCACTCCAAGGATATTGCCCATCCCTGGTTTCTTCCTCACCCAGACCTCTGAGGTGGGGGACAGAAGCCACCTGGGTCTCAGGAGGGAAATGAATAATCCGTTGCCTGCGGCCCAAATAAACATAGGAAGTTCTCACAAGGGAGAGACACACATCAGTACCTGCATTAACCTTCAGAAGGGAAGTATTCACAATTAAGGAGAAAAACCCCACAATACAAACTATTGTTGACATACTGTCCCACTTTGGTAACGTGGTACGTGAACAAATGGACAGGAGGGTGTTGCCAGGCTGGCTGTGCCCAGGACTGCTGGCTAGGAGTCCTGGAACGTCTCCTCAGCCAGAAGCAAGCACCAGGGAGCATCCCCTGAGGGTTTTGCCAGCCCGGGCCCTGGAGCAAGCCTGAGCAGGAAAGAGCATGCGTTAGCGGCCTATGAGGACTAGAATGATTAATGCTGACCGAGGTCTGTGTGTGCTTGGACCTGGAGCCAGCCCAGGGCAGTAGAGGCTTCTGGGTCACAGCTCTTCCCCAATTCTGCCATTGTTGGGTTAGGCTGCTCCTCTCAGTGAGGAAGACGAGTTTGGGTTCTGGAGGCAGGGTGACTCGGGCCGGTGCTTGCTTTACGACCCTGGGTAGGAGGCTTAAGCTCTCTGAGTTTCCTTGTCATCAGACAACTTAACTCTGAGAAGTCAATGGGAGACCATATGCCCAATACTCAATGTTTGCTCAATAAATACAGGCTATATAGAAAGGTCAATAAAGCAAAATAAATAAAATTACAAAGCAAGGAAAAGAGGAAAGAAAAGGAAATAATACCCCTCAAACGCCACTACTGTCCTTATACCTTGCCATATATCTTTTCTAATGGTCATCTGTGTCTACAGCTACATGTATGAATATGTGGTTAGACATATGTTTTCAATTCGATACAGGATTACACTGTACATAGTCCTTGCCAAGGCTCTTTTCTTACTCAATAAGTGTATCACGCACATCCCTCTCCCTGCCAGTAAAAATACTGATATCATCATTTTCACCAATTCCCTGATTCTAGACACTTGGGAGGGTTCCAACTTTCCAGTATTAACAAGCGCTTGTTTCGTTTGAAATGGGACCAAATAAAAACATGTTGCTCCAGCTCCTCAATCACAGCTTCCCCATTATATTGAGATGGAACATCCTGTGTCCATTGGTATTTGAACTTGAACAGCCTCTTAATCTCAGCCTTCAATGTGATGAACGCTGACAGGGATCTTGACACAACACCCCCCCTGAGAACAAGGGCGGCATTGTTCCCAGCCTGCTCTGGGCAGAGGCTCACTAAGGAGATGAACGCACAGGTGGAGCTGAAGGAAACCAGGCACTCAAGAGATCTGAGCCTCCCTCCCAGTCCACCTTCTCCCCTCCCATCTGCTGCTGACCCCCTCAGCCCGCCTCCCTGGCCCCTCTGGGCCTGGTGCTGACTAGAGGAGGGACTACCCACTAGAGAGCAACGACCCCGCAGGCTGCCCACCCTTCCCATATTTTCTGGAACCCAGCACTTCACACACAAATGGTGTGTTTTCTCTGTGAAGGAAACTTGCGACTGCTGGGCCAAGATCAGAGAGGAGGAAGAAGGGGCCGTTCTCTGGATGCTGTGGGATCCAGTTTTCATCAGGGTGGGAGCGGCCAGAGACATTCCGCAACGAGCTCGGAGAAATGGCTGCCCCTTGGGCACCTGCCGAGGTGCTGACAGGGACCAGCCCTGAGCCCAGGGCTCCTTCTGAGTAACCACCATCATCCGCTGACATTTTCAAAAGTGGAAAAATTGGTCTTTAGCCAGTTTTCAGAGCTCATTGGCCTGGATCAGTGGCACTCAGAGTGGTTCAATGGAAGGCGTGGGGGTGGGGACTTTCATTCAGTTCGGCTAGGTGGAAAGCAATAAGTAACCCTCTGTCTAATGTGGTGTCCGGAAAAAAACGTGGCTAGAATGTGGAACTGAAGACACACTCAGGGTACTAACCAAAAGGAAACAGCCTTCTATACGAGCCACCTGGCTCAAAACTCAAGGACTGTGTGAGCTTCTAACAAAGCAAAAGCAAAGACCAGCTTTCTTCAATTTACTATCATCACTATCATCATCACTATTAGCATAATAATAGGAATAGTAGTAATAAACATTTGTGGAGTAGTTACGTCAGGCACTACACAATGTGCTTTAGTGTTACATTCAGAAGGCAGGTGTTGTCCTCATTCCCACCTGACAGATGGGGAAACTGAGGCTCACAGAGGTAAATAAAGGCCCACAGTTCCAGACTTGGGCTCAAGCCTGGGTCTAACTGACCATCAACCCTACACCAGAGCCCCCATGCTTTCACTGAGTTCACTGAGTTCCTGGAAACCAGGTCTACCAGAGTTGACTGTTTCCTAATAAGGTGTGTGTTCACAGATGCTTTCTTCGGACATAAAGTCCCTTAAAAAGCAAACTCATAGTTAAGTAGTGTGCAGATCTGGTGGAGAGGAGGTGGACCAAGGTCATGAGGGAGTTGTGTCTTTCCAGGAAGGAGGAAACCAATGATCTAACAACTCTCACTCTCCGAGGGGTAAACCAGGGAGGGCAGCAAGGCACCAGAGTTCGAGGCCGATGACTGAGAAACAAGAGTCAGAAGGGAATGGTTTTAGCACAGCCTGGTCCCGTGGTTGTGCTTTGGAGAGTAACGGTCAGGCGTGGGAGCGTGACGCAACATGGGGATCTAATGTGACCGGTAGGTCCCTCTTCAACAATGACGTCATAGGGCTGTCAGAGGCAATGGCAACGGGATACTGATCGTATTGGACTGGGAAGCCGCAGGGCTTCTAGACATTTGGGGGTGGGGAGGGCAAAGTCTCAAATGGAAGGTACTAGACTTAATGATAATAAAGCAAGTGGGGGCCTGAGAAAAAGAAAAGTGATGCCATCATGTTTACTCTTCAGGCTGGTAGAGCAGGTCAGACCAGTAAAATGAAAATGGAAGTGGGGACACTTCGACCCCGGACTGAGTTTTAATAGTTCTGCTCTTCAGCTCAGATAAACCAAGGTTAGTAAGCCAGGGCTGGATTTAAGAGCCAATTATCATGATCAGGGTCTTAAGGAACATTCCAGGGCCCCCCAGATAGACCATTGCGGAGCTGTCCCTCATAACCAACCGTCCGTGGCACACCAAGGCAGCACAAACTTCAAGGTAGGGAAACATAAACAGAACAGTTTTAACGCCCTTGTATTGGGGCGCCTGGGTGGCTCAGTCGTTAAGCGGCTGCCTTCAGCCCAGGTCATGATCCCAGAGTCCTGGGATCGAGCCCTGTATCGGGCTCTCTGTTCAGCGGGGAGCCTGCTTCTCCTGCTACCACTCCCTCTGCTTGTGTTCCCTCTCTCGCTGTGTTTCTCTCTGTCAAATAAATAAAATCTTTAAAAAAAAAAAAAAGCCCTTGTATTCAGTCAGCTTCCCGTCCACAACTGCCCTTCCCACCCTTAGCACACACGGCAAAACAAAACAAAAAAAAAGAGGCTTGTCCTCACTCTGAAAAGAGCTGCATGTGGAATGTTCTTTCAAGTGGCCATTCTCTCTTGGTTCCACTGGCTCAGAACATCTGTCTTTTCTCACATTTAATCCACCCAATGATGAAGAATGGTCTTCGGAGCCAGTTTTCCGAAATCCTACAATACTCCGTTCCTTACAACTGTGACCAGGACCTGACGGCAAGATTTGAGGAGATCAAAAATCCCCTCTTTGAACTGCGTGCCGATGGGTGAGGGCACGTCTTCTGGTCCTTCTAAACCCTTGCTTAAGGCCGACATTCTCTGCTCTCTTTTGTTTCTTCTGCACCGTGTCTGCTATTTCCAGTCCAGGTAACTGTGGGAAGCTATCTGCCCTTTGTGTTCCTCTACGTTCTCATCGGCAAGATTGAGGATAACAATGATCATATCTACGTGGAATAGTCGCTGAGGGCTCCCTGCCCACATCCCTCAGGCCTTAGCGCGGTGACGCCCAGCCATGCACTTTCCACCTGCCTAAAGGCTTTCTCCAGTGGGCCTGAGCCCACCTGAGCGTACAATGTGCCAGAGACGCTAGGGAGTGAATGTCTTCCAGGGAGAAGCCGCTCAACCAATGGCTAGCAGAAGTCGGTGTGCAAGTATGTCCTTGAGTGGGATACCTGTGAAGCAGCGGTTCCAGATGCCCTTTGGTCGAGGACAACCCTGGGATGGGTTCCACACTGGCTCCCAGAGAGCCTCTGCAGAACTGAGCCCTTGCCGCCCACAGTGGTAACCTGCTGGGTGGCAGGTCCTCTCCTGGCTGCCTTCCCGCCCTCGTGCCTGTGCTTCCTGGTGTCATTCCCAGATGGCCTACTTCTACTCACATCTTTGACCAGGGGAACCCACCTGACCCAGGAGCATGACACATGTGAGTCCCCTCCTTTAGCAGTAGTCTCCTTACTGCCCTGGGGTCTACTTTTCTTTACTCAGTTGACTCTTCTAGACTTCTGTCAATTCCTCCATGTCCCTCTGTATGAACCAAAGACTCATGTCTTACTTCCTGGAACACGTGGAAGCCAGCAGCTGGCAACTGTCTTAGCCAGCCCATCCCTAACTTTTACAGGACCTGAGGGGAAATCTTATAAATGCAGACTTTTACTCTCCCTCCCAACTTCCACCTGTCCACATCCCACCTCTGGCAGATCCACAGAATAAAGAGCCTTAGGCACCTATTCGTTGCCTATAGAAGGTGTGACGGCTCAGACTCCACATTTCTGCTCTGTCTACACTCCCAGCAAAGAGCAGCCCCTTTGCAACCCCTCAGACCCCTGGTGAGGTCAGTCCTTAGGAGGAGGCTCACACAGACCCTGGCTTCTGGAGTCCCAGGCACCACAGCTTGCTCTAGAAGGGGAAGCTTGGCTCTAGGTGGGCACATTCCCTTGTGTCGTGGAGAGAGATAACCCTGGACTCAACTAGAGCCGGTTCTTCTGAAATATGGGGTGTAAGAGTGGTTCCTGGGGTCTACGGGGGCTATTAGCTTTCCCCCCATTTGGGGGGTACTTCCCCAGCAAACCTTCCTGCATCTGCACCCATCCTCCCCACCTTCCTGCCTGTGCCAAAGAGGACAAGTTCTCCTATCAGAGGCAGTACCTTCTCCCGGGTCCCCCATTCTGAACTTAGGATCAGGGAGAAGAGGGAGGTGAGTGAAGAAAACCCTGGCCTTGGGAACAGGAGGGACAAGTTTTCATTTCTGGTCTGCCATCCACCAGCCAAACCTATGATTGCTCACTTGCAAGATGGTGGTGCCAATGCTTGCTTTGTTCCCCCGCTATAGCTACCACAAAGGTCACATGAGATAATTCAGGGAAACGTGTTCACGCAACTGAACCGCAGTGTACAAAAGTGTAAGATGGTGTGACTTCCAGTTGCAATCCTGGTTTTCTATAAGTTAATAGAAGAAGGCAGTGCCTGGAGCTTGGGGAAATGGCTTCTCGAGGCCTTGGCTAATGTCTTTGGACAACCAGATAATTTGTTTTTCCCTATCACTGGACAGTTGTATCAAGTTTCCCTTTTCTTCTTCTGTTTTCTTCATGTTACTCATGGGGCGGTGTTGAAATTCTTAAGTAAAATGTCCTATAAAAGAGCCAAACGCCATTATCTAAAGGAGATTTTACTTTAATCTGAAGAGCAGTCTCAGAATGGTAGGTCAAACTCGCCCACAAAGCTGAGGCAATATTCGTTTCTTTTTTATTTTTTAAAAACTTTAAAAACTTCTATTTCAAATATAGCCTTTGAACAGTCACTAAGAGCAGGAAGATGTAGGAAGGACTCAGGAGGTCAAGGGCAAAGGCTAAATGAGATTCAAATATTTGAATTTCTTGGATCCTAGGGCCCTCTAGCTAAGAAGGGTTTTTACATTTTTAAAGAGCCATAAAAAGATTAAAAAAAAAGAAGATATGTGACCAAGACTATAAATGACCTTCAAAGCCTAAAATATGTACTATTTAGCTCTTTACAGAAAAAGTTTTCCAAACTTTTGGAAACTTTTTCCTTCCTACCCAAAGGACTGAAGGACTCTTCCCTTTCATTTGACAAGTCTCTCATGGGATCACCTCCCCTCATGATAACAGCCAAGGCTAGGGTGACACATATGGTTCTCACACCATCAGACATCATCTCAGAGGCCATGTGGGGACAGACTTATCAAGGGCCAAGAGCAGCCTCTGAAACTGAGCATAAGATCCTCAGTAATTTTTCAAGGGGAAGAGTTAGAGGGATCGTGGCGCACTTCTAGATTCAAGAGAGGTAGCACAAAACATCTCAAGGAGACCTTTTTAAGTCCTTGATGCTTTGTTTACCAGGTTAGGCCAGAAAAGGAGCCTGGATCCCCTGGTTTCCACTCATGATCAGGGTTGTGTGGTCTTGGAGGAATGCACAGGCTGGTAGATCTTTGGTAGCCATCTGCAATTCTTGGCTACGAAGTCTAGCTTTGGTTCCAACAGTCAGGAGTCAAAGCAAGGCCACAGAGTCCTCAGAGAACGTGTCACAATGAACATTCTCTAGTGTCAAACATCACAAAACCAGTATGTCCAGACCTCCTCCCTTGGGTCTTACACCAAAGACCCTTGGGTTCTCCTTTGGGTCTTCCCCCACTGGAGGTGGGGAAAGGGTTTTCTTCTAAGTCTTTAGAATAATCGATGTCACAGCCCATCCCTTCAGTGCCAGTCCCCTCACACTTACCTTCAGTCCTGGAAGGAGGACCTCTTTGTGGTGAAACTGGATGGCTGTGACGGCCACAAGCACCACAACACTCAAAAGCAAGACCACCAAGGCGATGATGGCTGGGGTTCGGGAGAGGGCCTTGAGGCCTAGAATGGGAAGACCCAGAAGACATATGAGGGGAAAGCAGGAACGAGGCACTGGTTTTCTTTGTAAAATTCATACACTGGGTGCATAGTGTGGCTTTAGTGAGACCTACACTTTTAAGGTAGAGCAGGGATTGGGCTCCAATCACCATTTACCTTTCCTCCAAAGGAGTGGACTAAGACATCATGTGCAGAGAGGGTGTGCATAGTCCAGTTTCCTGGTCTCTCCCCAAATGTGTTAAGCATATTACTAGTTATCCCTGAGATGATTTACAATAACATTTATTCCAATGTAGATTAAAAAAAAAACACGTGTTTTCCATCAAGCAGGTGATTCAATATTTCATTTAAAAATACTATCAGATAAAAGAAATTAATGCTATACTTCAGATATATCAATGATTATAAAGTTCAGTACACAGTGACATACAGTCTTCCAAATAGTAATATGTATGAATTTCTAAAATATTTGGGTTCCCAGAAAGAAGTCAATCTCAGGCATTTTTCCTGTGTCTACAGTGAAGGCATAGGGTCTCACCTACATCTTCCCAAGGAACAGCTAGACCCTAAGCCGTGTGTTCAAAGGGGTCATATCATCTCTGGCATTTGTATTTTAACTGTAGCATGTGAACTGTACCCATGTAAAAGCAAAATAATGAAGCCTATGAATAATCTTCAACTACACAGCCTCTGAATAAAGATAATTGTATCTGTATTGTGTAAAAGTATATAATTACCATAGACTATGTCTGTGTATTAAAGTCAAAGTAATATTGCTTAACTAGATGATTTTGAACAGATATTTAGTTGGGTCTTAACAAACCAGTGTGGGTTAATGGAAATTTTATAAATAAAGTAGCAAATACATTTTTCCAAAAAAAAAACAAAACAAATACTGTTCTATACTGAAATGATTTCATTCATGTGAAGTTTTTTGTTGTTGTTTTTTAAGATTCTATTTATTTATTTGAGAGAGAGAGATTACAAGTAGGCAGGGAGGCAGGCAAAGAGGGGGAAGCAGGCTCGCCACTGAGCAGAGAGCCAAATGCGGGGCTCAATCCCAGGGCCCTGAGATCATGACCTGAGCCGAAGGCAGGGGCTTTAACCCACTGAGCCACCCAGGTGCCCCCATGTGAAGTTTTAAAACAGGCAGGTGACAGAAAACAGAACAGTGACTGCCCTGGGGGTTGGGGGTAGAGACTCACCGAGAAGGAACATAGGAGCACTTTCTGGGGTCACAGAAATGCTCTATATCTTCCTAGACTTATGGAGTATAGGGGTGTGTGCATTTGTCAAAATTCATCAAGCCTTTCAAAGTCCTTTAAATCCAAGTAAACTAGCTCCTTAGATACAATTTCCTTTTACAAAAAAAGATATGTACAAATTGCCCCTACCATCCTAAAATTATATCCTTTCAGAAGACAAGAATGCCCAGTTTGGGGGCACAATTACAGACCATCAGCCCAGGGGCAGGAGGGGTGGTGATATGTAAGCAGTCTGATGAGCACAGGTGTGTGCTTGATCTCCCCAGTCCTCTGTGTTTCAGCACTTTTAGGGTAAATAGCTATGATTACCTTCAACAAACCCTGGCCCCAGCAGAAAAGCCCATGGCAAAGCCAAATGGACTAGACCGGGTCTCATACATTTAGGGAATGCAGTTCAGAGCCGTACCATCATTAGGGTTGAACAAACACTGTAATTACAAGGTGTCCACCTGAGAATGGAGAGGCCAGACCCTTCCGAGCTTCCACATGAGCAACTGTAAAACGTGCTCCAGAGACAGGCAGGCAGGGCAAGCTTGGCAGGGTGTTTATGTGTGTGTGTGTGTGTGTGTGTGAATTTTGCACATGTGCCTCCAGTAGCAAGGGAGAAGATGTTGACCTAGGGTGGGGGTGGGGAGTGCGGGACCTGTGTGGGGGTGGGGAGTGCGGGACCTGTAGGCGCTGTGCCCCAGCAACACAGTGGGACGGAAGAAGAGGACAGATCTAAGGACTTTGCAATGCATTACAAAAGCAACAATATTCTTGAGCAAACTCCACAAGCAGCTTGGTAAGGGAAACCACAAACAGCCAAATTAATGGATTATGCAAACTGGAAAAACCATTTAAGCGAAACACGCATGTTAGTCCTTGTTTTGTGTAGCTTTGATCAAACGCATTACTTCTACCTGAGGCATGCTGGTGGTGAAAGCCCAGTAAGTGACCGAGTCTCAAACCACAAACATTAAAATCATTGGCAGGGGCCACGCATGAAGAACTGTGTGCTGAAGCCGGGCTGGGACTTGAGAATACCACACCTGCTGCCTGTTCGAGATACTAACCTGCTTGCTCACAGGGTTGGCGGGTCAGCACAGTGAACATCTTTCCTCCCAACTGTAGGCAAGAGAACACAGAAAGATGGTGTGTAGTTGGCCCCTGACTTCAGTTCCAGAAATCTGCAGTGTTAAGCCCAGTTTGGGGGCACGACTAAAGAACATCTGTCCTGGGAGGAACAAGGGTGATAGGTAAGCAGTCTCCTGACCACAGTCACACGGCTGCCTCCTGGTCCTCAGTTTGTAGGTAAAACGCTAACGACTACCTTAAAGCAAACTCTTGTCCCAGCAGGAAAGCCCATCACAAAGCAAAACCAGCTTTCAAACCCACTGCACTTTTTCCAAATCAAAACCTCTTGGGGGACAGAGAAACCGAGCCCTT
This sequence comes from Procyon lotor, assembly GCA_028646535.1. Taxonomy (NCBI): domain Eukaryota; kingdom Metazoa; phylum Chordata; class Mammalia; order Carnivora; family Procyonidae; genus Procyon; species Procyon lotor. The sequence goes on from CM053603.1 coordinate 56,362,562, forward strand.
TGGATATAAACCCAAAGCTAGGCTTAAATTCTAGTGTCACCTCCCCAGATGCAAGGGAAAGATGCTGAAATTTTAAACGGAAAATTTTCCAAAAGATAAGTCAATCATTTCTTGCAGATTTTTTTTCCACCTGTGCACACCGACCGCGGCAGAAGGAACCTATTAGCAACATTCACAGGGCTGAGGCAGGGCTCTTCTTCAAATCACAGAAGCAAGGGAGGTTTTAGTGGGTGTTGGCCACGCGCGAGCCCGGAGTTGCCCCTGAAAGACCTAAGAGGGGTATTTTTAGCTGCTGGCTGGAAACAATTGCAAGGGGATGTCGGGCCCCCGGGATCCAGCGCCCCAGGATCTGGGTGGGAGGCCCCGCTCTGGAACTGTCTCCATACAGCCAGGATAGCTAAGTGCCAGCCCATCTCCGGAGCCGCAGATGCGCTCGGTGAGGACGCGTCCACCTCTCCGGGATCAGCAGGGACCACCTCCCTGCCGCCCAGGATTCGGGCGCGCACCCTTCGGTCCCTCCCTCCGGCCTTCTCAGAAATCCGGTGTCGTTTCCTTCCTTCCCAGCTCCCAGCCCCACGAAGCTTCCCGCTCCCTCCTCAGCGGCTCGGGCGCGGGGTCCCCGGTGCTCACCTGCGCGCGGACGGACGGAGGAGGGCGAGCGGCGCTGCCGCAGTGGCAGCCGGTGGCCAGCTCGCAGGAGGCTCTGCGGAGGCAGGGGAGGCAGGGCGGCCCCGGGGCGGGGCGGGGGCGGAGCAGTCGAGGGCGGGGACCGCCCCCTCGGCCGGGTCAAAGCCCAGCACCTTTGCTTTACCTTCCCTCTTCCGGTCCCCTGCACCCCCGTGCCGCCCGGGACCTCCCTGGGGGAGGCCAGGAGGGTGTCCACTCTGTGACTCCCTCTTCCATCGATGCCAAGGACCCTTTGATCTCTCTTTTGGTTTCCTCCATCCTCACCCCAAGCCTACTTGGAGGGGGCGTGGGGGCGGGGAAGAGTAGAAACCGGGCACTTTGTGGGTGTGCACAGGTGGGCCCTGTGCCCCATCTTTCCGTGGAGTGGAGGTCGGTTAACACCTGAAATGTTGGGAGTGAGGCTAGCAGGCACACCGGTCCCTGGATCACCTGGGGCAGGAGAGCAAAGTAATACGGAGACGTTCCCTGTCGTATATTTCCGACTGACTGCCTTGGCCATGCCCAGTGATCTGCTCACTGGTTACTCAGCAATGCCCTCCCCTACCCCATTTTATATGGGTATCATTAGGCTAAGATTCAGGACAAGCTGTTCCTGGAAGAGGACAAAACGCAGCGACTCAAATGCCCCAGGAGTCTTGTTTTTAATGCATCAGCAGGTGGCCCTTTGGGCTCCTTTGAGTGACATCAAGGACTCTTGGAATGATCCACCAAAAGGCCTAAGTAGGGTTTTGTTGGACCACCCCTCCTTGTGGGTGGTCCTGAATAGCTGGAAAGAAGACCTAAGGTCTAGGCTATGTCCTGGGCCTGGAGAGCGAGACGCCATATGCCTCTAGTCTCCTGTCCTGTGCAGATGGGGCCAAACCCACTGACGGTTGGGGGGGCCTTCAGGCCTCATTTGAGACCTCTGAGCCCAGAGACAAGGGCTCCAAGCTAGTGTGTGTGTGTGTGTGTGTGTGTGTGTGTGTGTAGTAACTCACCCCAAGTTGTTTGAAATGGACTCTTGCTGGGAGATTTCTACAGGGTCTTCGAGGGGGATGTGGGACAGTCAGTGAACGCTTGCTGAATTACAAGACTTCCTTTCTTTGAAAGCTTTGAGCCAATAAAAGGTAAAGCATCTGACTGAAAGCCGAGGGATCTCTGCACCCAGGCGGCCATAGGCCCCCAAGAAGCTGCTGATGCTCTACTTACACCAGAGGTCAGTCACTTCGGTTCTAAGAAGTGAATGGCTGACCTTAACATCCTCAGTGATTCCCCAGGATCTGAAAGAAGGTTCCTGGGCCTAAGGGGCCTGCAAATGCAGTTGGTGCTCGCTCTAAAAATCTCCCAGATCAGTCCATGTTGCCGGCTTTCACATATATACTTCCCCATCATCCCTCCAGGTATAGGAGCAAACATATAAACATATATACGTATGCAAACCTTCATGGTTTTTCCTAATTATAAAATAATACAGATGTGGGGCTCCGGGGTTGCTCAGTTGGTTAAGCGTCTGCCTTTGGCTTGGGTCATGATTCTGGGGTCCTGGGTTTGAGCCCCACATCAGGCTCCCTGCTCAGTGGGGAGCCTGGTTTTCCCTCTCCCTCTGACAATTCCCCTGCTTGTGTGCTCCCACTCGCTCTCTTTCTCAAATAAATAAAATCTTAAATAAAATAAAATAATACAGATGTGCCTTCCAGATATCAAACCATACCATAAAGCTCCTATAATTAAAACAGCTTGGTTTGGGCACAGGAATATACCAAGAGCTCTAAAGAACAAAAGAGATAGGTCAAAACCTATCTCTTTTAGAGATCAATGGATACGGGATTTAGTTTAACATAAAGTGGAGACTGAAAGAACACATTTCTCAACTGAATTGAGAAAAAAAATCCCAATCATTCATCAGTCACAAGAATAGATTTTAGATGGATGAAAAGTATAAATGTAAAAAAGGATTTAATATCCTAAGAAAGTATAGGAGAACATTTTTATGATCCTTGGGAAGGAACAGCCTCTTCCAGTGTGAAATCAAAGCAGGAAGATAAAGTCAACAACAATCTTGCAGGAAAAAAAATTGCAAAATAACTGCATGGAAAAAGACATCTTTAAAAAAAAGATAAATTGTGGGGAAATATTTAAGAATGTGATAGCAAAGAGTGAAAAATCATAATATATAGTGAGGTCATACCAATCTAGAAAAATAGGAATATCTAAATAAGAAAATGGACAAATGACCCAAGGAGTATAAATGGCCAGCGAACATGTCAAAGATGCTTAATCTCATTACTCACTCCAACATTGCCAATTAAAACTTCGGCATCTTTAAACAAGATCTTTCTTTTTTCTTTTTCTTTTTTTTTTTTAAATATTTTTATTTATTTATTGGCAGAGAGAGACACAACGAGAGCGGGAACACAAGCAGGGGGAGTGGGAGAGGGAGAAGCAGGCTTCCGGCAGAGCAGGGAGCCAGATGCGGGGCTCGATCCCAGGACCCTGGGATCATGACCTGAGCTGAAGGCAGATGCCTAACGACTGAGCCACCCAGGCACCTCAATACAAGATTTTTCTTGACTGACCAGTTTAGCAAGGCTTTAAAAATATCTGCAGTGCTCTGTATTAGAGAAGGTGTGGGGGAAACAGTCCCTCTCGAAGCTTCTGGGAGGTGACATACCCCGGTTTTCCTCCTACCTCTCTGTATGCCCCCTACATGCTTTTTGCTGGCTTGTGCTCCTCTCCCAAGAGTTTCTCAAGTGTCTGTTCTGGGCCCTCTTTCTTCCTCACTCTGTACCCCCTTTCTCAATAGTCTCATCCCTGCCCCTGCCTTCTGCTCTACTCCAGGAAACCTCTGAAATGCATGTGTCCTGCTCAGGATTTTCCTCTTGAGCTATAGACCTAGCGAATGGCCCCATTTCTTTTGGATGTCTTAGAGGCATCTCAGCTTCATAGGTCTCCGGCTGAGCCCCTCATTCTCCTCAAGCAAACCATCAACTTCTCCAGTGTTTCTTGTCTCAGTGGACGGCACCCCCCGTCATTCAAGTGAGCAAGTCAGAAAGCTGGGGGTTCTCTTTGCTAATCGCTCCCTCAACCCTCCATCAGCAATCGGTCACTAAGGATTGCTGGCTTTACCCTCTGAATCATCTCTCCTGTGTGTCCCGCATCTCTACCACCGCAGCGTGAGCCAGGATTTGTCCATCGAGGCACTATTTCTATCTCAGCCCAGGAGGACCTTTGTGTGTCTGTGCTTAGTGGCATCCTGACCTTAATCTACTAAATGCCATAACACCCTACACACTGTGTCTCTCAAGAGTATTCCCCAGAGATTGCCAAGGGTCTTCAGATGGGTGAAATTTCCCTGGTTGAGGGCCACTGACCTAAGCTTCCATTCTCTTCCTCCTGGATGTTGGCAATGGTCTCACTTAGCTCTTCGTGTCTACTTCCTCCCTTTCGCACCCATCTTTTCCACTGCCAGCAGCCTCGTCTCTTCAAAACACAAATCTTACCATGTCAACCTCTCCTTAACAAACTTCTGTTTGACTAGGTCAAGGTGACCTAGAAGGCCCTGTACTATCTGGTCCCTGCTTCCCTCTTCAGGCTTATTTGAGCCACATTCTGCTCTGCACTTTATGCCCTGAGGGCAGACCAGCCTTCTTTCTGTTTTTCAAATATGCCACAGGGCCTTTGCACAGAACTTCCTTGGCCTGTGGTATCTGCGCCTGCTTCCATCCTTCCCTAATTAGCGCGTTTTATACTTTCATTCTCAGCTCAGAACCTCACGGATAGCTCCCAACACTCCCCAGTCCGGGTCACACATGAGTGTGACACGAGTCAGGCCCTCAGGGGCGCGCTTCCTCCACAGGCATTCCTTTCCTTCAGTCAGTGTTTTATTGCGATAATTGTCAGGCAAGTGGCACCTGTTGCCTACGACCAGGTGCAGCAGTCCCAGTATGTCGACCCCCTGCATAGTTTGCATGTATCAGGTTTGCCGGGAGAGACAAGACTCACACAGCCTCTGGTGGAAGAACACTTCACTCACATGGAGAGGAGACAGAGTAAGATCCCCTTCAATAGCCAGTCTCTGTCTCCTATGCTCAGCGGGTCTTCTCGTCCAGCCAGCATGGGGAGATGACTTGCACATGCATCCCGTTTGCATTTCAGGCCAAGGACCCCCATGTCCTCCCCTACGGGGTCTGAAGAACAGAAAGCTGAGGTCCCGCTGGAGGGCTGAAACAGAACAAAGAATGACACCTGTTCAAACATGGGACAGGAAAGGATACTCCAGAGCAGGGAGCAATACCCAGCGCAGGTCGTAAGGGCTCTTTATCCCCTTGTAAGGGAACGCTGCCCTCCTAGGCAGGAAGCGAAAAGCTGCGCATGACTGCGTTTGCCGGTGGTAATTTCAGATCAGTTTGTTTGTGCCCACTAGACGGTAAAGTCTGTGCAAGGAGAAACCGTGCTGTTCTTATTCACCATTGTATTCTCACCGTCTAGCACACTGCACCTGGTGAGCCCTCAATGGAACGTGTTGAGCGAACGCTTCTTTACAAATTAACAATATTAACCCCTTGACCATCTCGTATGACAAGTACTTTCCCCTAGTCGTCCACTTAAGACTCAACATTTTTACAAGGGCACGTCGAGGCTTGTAGTGTCTGAGTTGAACAGAAGCTATTTAATTGAAAATAGTTCGTAGCTCACTGGGAAATAGACCAGGTGGGAAACCAGCTTATCCAAGCGAGTTCGAGAGTGGTATTGAGGAAACCTGGCCTCCAGTCTCAGCTCTGCTAATCGCCAGCACGTACGGGACTCTGGACACCGTTCTAGGTTTCTAAGACGCTCAATTTTATAATCCGTGATAGGAAGGTACTGGGGAAAATCGGACTGCCTGTAATGATTCCACTATTTTGGAAAACTCAAGGCCGGGGGTGTACATCATTAGCACAGTGGGGAGGACTGGAGTTTGGAGACCAGAGGTGACCAAGGGTAAAGCTCTAAGAGTGGAGTGTCAGGGTGGAAGTCAGAGTTCGTGAAGCCAGAGGTCACGAAGAGTGCACAAGAAGGACATGGAGCAGGTGCGTGTGGGCGTGTGTGTGTGTGTGTTCACGTGCTCCAGATAACCTTAATTCTTGCTCTCCTCCAGAGCAGTCCTCACCTCCACCATTTCAGCCAAGCTTAAGTTCTGTTGAAATTCGTTACCTCGTTTTTCTCCTGACGCTCTTTGTTGATTTAGCAGATTTATTAAAACAACACGAGGAGCAATTTTTTCCCCTGAATTTATGATATTTGTAACTGTTACTTCGTAACATTTTCCCTGGTGGAGGATTATAGGCAAAGATCATTTCCATTCGCCTGGGTTCACCAGAGAAACAGAATCAAGAGGGGATAGATAGATCAATATATTGATCCATTAATCGATCAATCATGGTTGTGAAGGCTGAAAAGTCCCCCAGTCTGCAGCTGACAAGCTGGAAACCCAGGAGAGCCAGTGGTGTGATTCTAGTCTGAGTCGAAGGTCTGAGAACCAAGAGAGCAGGTGGGGTGAGTTTCAGTTTAAGTTTCAGTAAGTTTGAGGACAGGAGAAGACCGATGTCCTAGCTCCAAGACGGTCAGGCAACGTGAGTTCACCTTACTCTGCTGCTATCTGTTTAACCAGATACCTGGGCATGTGATTGTCAAATTGA
>CM053603.1:56369405-56406695 GCA_028646535.1 Procyon lotor
CATCTTCCTATGTTGTCGACTTGCTTTCCTTTCCTTTCCAAGCATAATTCGGTGAGCTCACTTTTGTTATAACACTTGTTACATCTTATTAGTTTGTTAATTATCTTTTATCTCTAATTGGTGAGCAAGTTAGGAGAAGCTCAGAAGTCTGATTATCTTGGTTTGAATCCTAGCTTTGGCACTTACTAGGTACAAGCCTTTGGGCAAGTAACTTTAAGTGTTCTGTGCTTTAGTTCTGTTTATAAAGTAGGTTAGTACTAATACCTTTCTTATATGTTATTGGGCGAACTAAATGTGATACTCTTCTGATATTCTGAGATACCATTTTTCACATGCTAAACAATAAATGTTAGATATTTATTTTTGACTGTTTTTTCCACTTTTACTAGTGTCTGCAAAAAGAAGGCACTTGATGTTTTTTATTTCTTAAAGGGAAATTTTCCTATACAGACTTATAAATTAGTTTGTCATTTCAGTTAACCCTTTATAATTTGTATGCTTATCATAAGAGGTTTTGTTGTCTTAAAACAACTTTAGTTTCTACTGGCAGCTGGATTATTGTTTCATTTTTAAATATGCTGACGTTTTCCAACTTTCTTATGCCAAAATAAGTAATGAAGGAGCAAGGTAAGCACCCTCTACTCCTTTACACAGAAGCTGGTGTTATCTTTCTGAGTCATGGTAAATGCACTTGGAGGTATTTGACAGATGTGTTCTCCTCCTGTCTCTGCAGGCCTTGTGTAGAATCACTCGTCATTCTCCTACTGCCTTCCAGAATGTTATTGAGAAGGTGGGACTGAACTCAGTGATAAACTCCCTGGCCTCAGCCATCTGCAAAGTTCAGCAGTACATGTTGACCTTATTTACTGCAATGTTGTCTTGTGGGATTCATCTTCAGAGGCTAATCCAAGAAAAGGTTTGACTTAGACTTCACCTACTACTGTATTTTAAAAATCATTGAACTATTACAGTTGCAGGAGAAAACACGTAATATCATCTCTGTATAATTTATTTTTCTTCACAGGGGACCTTTTTGAACTTTGCCAAACCCTACTACCACAGGGTTCCACCATTCATTGGAAGATGTTGTAAGAGTTTTAGTGATTAAAATAGGAATCCAGTAAATGGCTCTGCCTGTATGTCCCATTTTATTAATGAAAAGTTGGAAAATTTATGAGTCCTTCCTACATGCTGATACTTCTTTTGCCTCTTGCTCCTCAGCCCCCATCTCTTTTCCCATATGCTTTGTTTTCCCTTTATAGTCTTTGCTTACCCGGACTCATTTCTTGCCCCTTTCCTTGTCCAATATTTGGCTAACATAAATCACCTGGACAACTCCCTGTCTCCTGTTTTTAACTCCGTTTCCTTCTACTCCTTTGATATTCCTTTATTTTATGTACAGTAGAGTTTTTAAATATTCAGTTCTGATCACAGAACTGCATGGCTGTGAAGAAGTCTCTGTGGTAGCCTCCCCCGACGCGTCGTCTTCTCCCCCGACGTGTCTGCTGCTAAAGAGTGATCTGAGAACCAGAAGCAATGGGCATCTGGTTGAAAGAGGGTTGGAAATGTAGCACCTTGGGCCTGCTGAATCTGATTCTACATTTTAATGAAATCTCTAGGTGGTTGGTTTGAACTTTATGATTTGAGAAGCCCTGTCCTAGAATATTAGTGTTGAGTGAGGTGTTAGCAGGTAGAAAAGTGGACCGTGTTTGTGTATATATATATTTGGAAAGCTATGAGTCAGAGTGAAAGAGTTTTACCCGTACAGCCTTTTTCAGTGTTTTATGTGCTCATGTGTATTTTGAATCTTTGCAAGGGGAATATAGTATGTGGCGTTCTTTAAACTTATTGGGCCAGTTATCGTTTATTTAGATGCTTGTCAAATTGGAGTTTTGGGAACTCGGTAAACATAGCGCTCCTAACAAGTGGAGAATGGAACCACTTACGTACACTATTTGCCTTGGTTCTTGTGTTCTTCTTTGCCTTGGTCCACACATTAAATTCTTGTTTTTATAATAAAAGTTAAAATTTCATGAATTATGAATAATTATCTGATTTACATAGTAAACTTGATCTGTCAAAGTCAAGATGGAGAGTAAACCACTTCTTGCCTTTACAAGTTAACTTTACAAGTTAGTCTGGTTTAGGTTCTGTTAAGAAGTTTGAGCCTCAGAGAAACCCATTTTTTTCCTCAACAGTCTGTCTATCTAATTTTCACTATTAAATTTTCCAAGTCATTAAGTATTGTTACATTGTTTTAGAAAAAGCCCTACTTGAGTAGTGTTCTGTGTAAATTGTGATAAGGGAGGCTGAGAGCTTTTGCAGTTTGGTTTCTCCCCCCATTCTCAGAGCAGATGTGGATTGACTTAGTTTCAAACATGGTATTTCACAAAGGCAGTAAAATAAGATGCATTGATTAATTTATGTGATTTTGTAATTGCTTCATAATATATAATATTCCACGTACCTTAACAAAAGGAATGATTGAACACTGGAATGTGTTGAATAAGTAATCTTTTGATTTTGATTAATATTGGTCTAAAAGAAATTATTGTGGTAGAAAAGATATGATACAAAGTTCACCCCATCTTCACCATTTTTAAGTTTATAGTTAGTAGTGGTAAGTATATTCACATTGTTGTGGAACAGATGCTAGAGCCTTTTCATCTTACAAAACTGAAACTCTCTGCTCACTAAACATTTCGGGTGCTGTGTTTTAAGACTCTGGGTTTTATCTGGGTCTGTTTTAGTAGGTGTCCTCTGACATGGAACCAGCGGAGAAAGGAGGGCGATGCCTGTGCCTGCCTTACTGGGGTCCAGGTTCCTCAGCGGGCTTCTGTTGACACCCCAGGGGTACAGAGAGCCCCTCCTTACTGCTGGGCAAGGGTGCGGAGTCCCACTCTCCATAGGCCTCCTTTGATGCCCCCTTGGCTGGAAGTGGGGAGGGCTTCTCATTTACTGTCTCCCCTGCCACTATGGATGGGAGTGTGAGCCTCACTTCCGGTGGAAGGTGCTAAAGGTGCAGACTTCCCGCTCTCCTTCTCTGCTGCCGTCTTGGGGAGAAAGAAAGGAGTCTGATTACTGCTATATATGGGTGGAGGCCCAGGCTCCCCACGTGGTTTGTACTGACACCAGGGTTGGGACGAATGGCTGTCGTTGGTAGTGTTGAGTGTCAGCTCTCCGCTTGCTTTTTTCTGGTATTGCCCTCGTGGGGAGAGTGTTGGCTATTGAGGGTAGGGGTTTAGGCTCTCCACTTGCCCTGGGCTGATGGGGATGGGGTCATGGTTCTTCCGTGATGTTCAGCTGGAGTAGAGTAGCTCGTTAAAAGTTTTCGATCTTTCTGGGCTGTCCCTTTCTTGGTACTTTGGCTTGAGAGAGCTGGTCTTTCTTGTATTTTGTGCCTATTGGTGTTTCTAGGTTCCTGGATTGTCCAGCACTCAATCCAGGATATTGGAGGCAAAAAAACCCCCCAGAGAGCTCATTGGCCGTGTTGATGCTCAGATCCTGAGGTTCCTACTGGTTCTGTCTTCTCTCTGTCTTTCAGAGTTATCTTATGTTTGTTTATATCCAATGTCGAGGGCTTTTAGTTGTGCTCAGTGGGAAGAATAGGAAAAAGTGCATCTCCTCTCTCTTGTCCTTTATTTTTAAAATGTTTCTATGACAGGTCAGCAATATGCAGTGAATTCTCATTTAAAATGTAAGCTTCCATTTCAATTAATTAAAAAGTATTACCATTTATTGAACATTTATGATGGACCAGTTAGTGACTTGCAGTCCTGAGGTATTTGCAGATGGAACTTAGTGTGTTGCATAATTTTGTAAAGTTAATGGAGGACATCAATGCTAGAGCTAATGCTCATGCCAGACAAATGAGGATGCAGAACAATTTTGGATATTGTTGATGCTCTGAAGAATGTAAAACGGAGTAATGTGATAGAGTATCTGTAATAGGCAGCGTGCAGGGAGTGCAGGTAACAATATTACTTGGGGGTGTGTGTGTGTGTATGTGTGTAGGGGGAAGTCAGGGAGGGCTTCTCTGCGGAGGTGTCATTCCATCTGAACCCTGAATGACAAGAAGGAGTTTGCTCTGTGAAGCTCTGGGGGAGAAGAATTTTGTAGTTCAGCTTCCCTGAGGTGTGAGAGATCTTGGGAAGGTTGGGAAGGAGAAGGAAGGCCCTCAGAGCTGAACCTAGTGAGCAAGGGGTGGGGAAGAGGCCATTGGGAAGAGACTGGGAATGGAGGGAGAAGTAGATTATGTAGGGTGGTGATATTGGCCTTCCTCATGGGTTTTATTTTTACTTAAAGAAAAATGCATTAAAAAAATAGATACGTGTATTTCAGGGGCAGGTTTAGCAACCTGCTAAATTGCTAAGTTGAGCTGCTATTCTGAATGTTTGGTTGTTGACAGGTTAGAATGAGTGGAAGAGGAGAGGACCTAGGAACAAATACCAGCTTTTTACCCCTTCCTGTTGGGCAGAAGGGCTGCATGTGTGCATTTTGGGGAACCATGACCTGTATATCATGATCTTTTTAAAATTGAAAATGAGTCCTCAGAAGAGGGTCATGCTATTCCTTTTTAAATAAAATAAATTACTGTTTAGTGCCAAAAATTTAGAAGAAGGTAAAGAATAAGACAAAATCAGCCATAATCTCACTGCTCAGAGATAATGACCATTAACACGTTGGTCTGTCTCTTCTTAGTCTTTTGTCTGTGTGTCTATGTATCTTATGCACATGTTTATGAAATTAAGATTAAAATGTGTAGGTTTATCTTTTTTAAAAAATTTATTAGTGTGAGTGCACTCATGCTATTGTATGGGGGAAGTGGTGGGGGGGAGGGAGAGGGACAAGCAGACTCCACACCCATCGAAGAGCCCAGTGGAGGGGCTCCATCCCATGATCCTGAGATCATGACCTGAGCTGAAACCAGGCATCAGACGCTCAACCAGCTGTGCCATCCAGGTGCCTCAATGTGTAGATTTATCTTGATGGTACTTTGTCATTAAATATTCCCCAAGAACATTAAAAAATATATAATTTTTCATTTTGTGGTACTACATTAATTTAATTCTTTCTCCACTATTGAACCATTTGCTTCTCATTTTTTTTTTTTTTTTTAATTTCCACTGATTCTGATGCCGTGAATGTCCTGTTGCAAGCATCTCTGTGCTCACTGCTAATGGGTTACCACAGGTGTTACCCACACTTAGAAGGCTCTGCCTAGACAGGGCTAGACTGTTCTCTAGAGGGTAGGTGATGAGCGTACTAATGACTTGAAATTTCACCAGCAACTGTTAGAGACCTGCTATCTTTCTCTTATGATAAAACGTGGGGTTTGGGATTAATAGCAGCATATTGCACGTTTTCATAGTTACCTGCAGTTAGCAATCAACCTAACTCTCCATTTGAACTATGTAACTGTTGCCAGGTTTTCATCTTAAACTAGACTAACCAGTTTATCGTTCCCTTCTGAATCATGCTCACGTTCCCGAGTGGGTAGTGAGGTATTGAAGGAGTTTGTTTGGGTTACTCTCTCACCTGTAGGAGCTTTTTGCGTGTCAGTGCCCGTAGCTGACCAGTATCTGGCTCCCATGTGCATCAGTGGTGTTTAATTTGTCTTGGTGTTGTCATCTTTAGAAGGGTTTTCTTTCCCATAGATGGGCTAAATGGCAGAATATTCCTTTATCCAAAAACAAGTGTTAATTCCATACACAAGGATGTGAAAAGTGAGCGATCACAGCCATGGTGACAGGGGACTCGCTGAGTCACAAATCATGTGGTCTGAATATTCTAGTAACTGGAGAAACTGAGCAAAATGAGTGACAAGTAGTTTTTCCATTTTTTTCTCCCCAAATACTCAACCGGATACTTTTTTGTTTTTTTTTTCCAGGATACTTTTTGAACCATTGGTAGATGGTACTTTATTTATTTTGAGAAATTTTATTTAGAGAGAGAGGGAGAGAGAATATGAACGGAATGAAGGACAGAGGGGGAAGCAGACTCCCCACTGAGCAGGGAGGTCGATGCAGGGCTCCATCCCGGGACTCCAGGACCATGACCTGAGCCGAAGGTAGACGCTTAACTGATTGAGCCACCTAAGCACCCCTGGTTTTTGTTTTTTTTTAATTAAAAATAACTTTTTTAAAGATTTTATTTATTTGACAGAGGAAAAAAAAAAACCACAAGCAGGGGGGAACTGCAGAGGGAGAGGGAGAAGCAGGCTCCCCGCTGAGCAGACTGCCCATTGAGCTAGGGGATCTCAGGACCCTGAGATCATGACCTGAGCCCAAGGCAGACGCTTCCCTGGGGAGCCACTCAGGCACCCCAGTTGTGTGTGTTTTTCATAACAGGAGGCACACACGGATGGCTTGCCTCTCCCTTTTTCCTACAGAGAGTGAGCAGTGGCTTTACTTCCAGTCCACTCGTTATAAGTTTCCTCACCTGCTCTTCTTGTAATGGTTTTAGCAGCTGTCAGTGACAATTATGGAGGCATCTTGTTCTGGTGTGGGTGAGAATATCATTCTGACTTCTTGTCTTAATCGAAATTGCTCTATAGAAAGAAACTCTCATCAACTGTGTGGTTACCCTGAGGAACAGTTCCCTTAAGATTGGCGTATTTACCAGGTTTTGGAATCATGAGTTGGCCTCCCTAGCAGTCTCCGAGACTTACTTTTTAAGGCCTGGGATTTGAGGGGATACTTGTTCCCTTCTGAACTCATGGGTTTTAATATTTTGGTATGTTTCCATTGTGGATGATGTTCTTTTTCGTACTGGTAGTGTTGCTTCTTTAGCCAGCGGAAGCCTCCATGAGCGGCCTCCTGGGTCCTTTTGTCAGAAATCCAATAGTCCTTACTTTCCTGCCTTCTGATGGAACAGTGTGTTTCCGGCTTCTCTTATACATTTTCTGCTCTGCATCTGGAACCAGTCGTTCCTCCAAAGAGCCCCAGTTCCTCTGGTGGGAAATAATAGTTAGAGACCACAGTCTGATAGGGGTACTCACTGCTACTGGCGTGGTTATTGTTTCTGGGCATTTCCAGCAGATAGAGCCAGGAAATAACTCTTTTAAAAATACCTCTGTTCATTTGGTATTTCCAATTTCAGTACTTGGGCTAATTTATTTTATATGAGTAATTCTTAAGTTGCAAATCTTGTTTTCTATTGACATTAACATAATTTCTCATGTTTTATAATATTTATATAAGTCTCAGAATAACAGTGATATTTTTAATAACACTGAACACAACCTAGGATTATGATTTCTGAACACAACCTAGGATTTTTGTGCAATTGTTTTAGTGCTTAGGGTATGTGTAGTCAGATTAGTATGTGGTAAATTGTTTTCAAATAATAATTTGTTTGTCTTCTTAAACCACCGACATAATATACCCTTAAGTATCATTTTCTTTTTGATTTGAGGGGATTGGTTTTTAAAAGTTTGATTTAATTTGTTTTAAAGTCATGTAAAATGTTGATACGGTTTTAATGTCAGTTTACCAAGAATTAATTCATAGGAAACTTTTCCATCTTTACCTTTTTCACTTGTTCCCTTCTTTACATGTTGAATGTAAACATTTTTATTAGTATCTTCTTTAAATCTTTTAAAAATCTATTAAAAAAATTGAATATAAGCAACTATGTCTCTCTCTCTATTTCTCTTTATATCCGTGTAATATATCTATGTATTTATCTCTATATTTAGCTCTAAAATTTTTATTAATTTGTTATTTATTTTATACATATACTATTTATATCTAGCACTTTACTTCATTTTGTCTACCTGCCTCTCCCCACCCCCTTCACTGTCCTTTATTTATCTATGGGTAAAGAGTTAAGAATTGTACTTTTAGTTAACTTTCTAGCTTTGTGTTTCTGGAAACCTAAGACCAAACCGTCATCTGTGAAGTTGTTAATGAGAGATATTGGTGCCTGTGGGCCGCGAAGCTTCTAAGCCAGGCTGACTTCCATACGCACCCAGTGTGGTTCTTTTCTTGCTATGCTGAGCTGTGCTCCGTATGGAATGGCCAGAGCAAGGTTGCTGCCCGTTGAGCAAGCTCTGGTTCCTGAGCAAACCGGTTGAAAATGTGATCTATGGTCATCTTTTTTTTTTTTAATTAACATATAATGTATTATTTGTTTCAGGGGTACTGCTCTGATTCATCCATCAGTCTTACACAATTCACAGCACTCACTATGGACGTCTTTTGCATCAGTATGTCTAGTTGACTCTAAAATGACCCCTGGGTGGGTGCTGTATTATTCTCTCCCTTCTTTAGACTAAAAGACAGCATATGCCATTTTGCACCTTGGGTTTTTTTTCCCCCATATAGTAATATATTTCAAAAATCACTGCATTGTTAATGGATATGTTCATTGTGCCTGCCCCCCCCCCCCGCACAGTGCTTCAGCATGGATGCATTACATCGTACTCAGCCATTCTGTGTTTGAAAGATATTTGGCTGTTGGGTCTCTTTTCTTATGTTATCAGGCTAAAATATGAAAACTTGAAAAAAATTTTAAAAGAAAATGTAAGTGGCTATTTTTGGGACCTTGCTGTAGGGGACGTTTTCTTAAGGTGTAGTATCCAGCACATAAAAAATAGCCTGTGTGTAAAAAGGAAAAGACAATGGCGCGCCTGGGTGGCTCAGTCGTTAAGCGTCTGCCTTCGGCCCAGGTCAGATCCCAGGGGCCTGGGATCGAGCCCCGCATCGGGCTCTGTGCTCTGCAGGAAGCCTGCTTCTCCCGCTACCAGTCCCTCTGCTTGTGTTCCCTCTCTCGCTGTGTTTCTCTCTGTCAAATAAATAAAAATCTTAAAAAAAAAAAAAAAAAGAAAAAAAAAAAGGAAAAGACAAGACAAAATGAACATAGGCTATGAAGTCTTAATTCATAGAAGAAGAAACTAGAATGGTCAATGTTGGGAGAAGATGCTCACACTGAATGTTGATGAATAAAATGAAGGTTAAAATGAGTTAGTTTCATACACTTTAGGTTGGCAGATATATAAGTCTGACAGAGTTGTTGGTGAACGTATAGACCAGTGGGAACCCTCCTAGGTAAAGTGGTATAATCACTTTAGGGTGCAATTTCATACTCTCTAGTAAAGTTGAGGATACATATAGCATAGTAATATTTCCATTAGGAATGTATCCTTGTACAGTTGTATGCAAAAACAGTATTTGTCTCACAGCATTTTTGTAGTGATAGAAGATGGCAAACAATGTAAAAGTCCATCAACAAAGGATTGGGAAATTAAATTGTAATATATCCGTATGATGGAACAATACATAGCAAGTAAAAATGAGCTAACTAAACTGAAAATGTATTGATGTGGATAAATCTCGTAAATAAAACTGAGTGCAAAAGGTAAGCTGAAAAGGATATGGACAAAAGAAAGAATAACATACACAAAGTTTAAAATATGCAAAAATATTTATTTTTTATGGATACATAATTTTGTCATAACCACCAGAGTTCCTAGAGTGCTTACCTTTTGTAATGGAGGGAGGGCAGCAGCGTTAGCTGTGTCTCTGTAATACTTTGTTTCTTTAAAAAAAAAAAAAAAAAAAAAAAAAAAAAAGCAAAAGGGATTTGGGTTTATTTTTTAAAATACTAAGATTCGGTAAAGTTGAATGGATTTTTAAAGTCACTTTTCTGTATCCTTGAAATGTTTCATAATTTGGATAAAAGGATTCATGTTATAGCACTCAAGTTATAATTTACATTTTCTTCACTTTTGAAGTTTCTGATGATCTCTATGGAAAATTCAGCAGTTTTCTCCTTGAGATTGTGTATGTGGTGATTGTGGCTATGGTGTTAGGTGTGATAGTCTGCCTACCACAAGGATAATTTTTACCCATATGCAGTAGAGTCTGAAAGGAAAACCTTAGTAACATCTCATAGATAGTCATTTGTGTGTGTGTGTGTGTGTGTGTGTGTGTTTTTTGAAGTGCAAGAAGTCTTCAGAAATTCTGGTATTGGGGCACCTGGGTGGCTCAGTTGGTTGGGTATCTGCCTTCAGCTCAGGTCATGATCCCTGGGGTCCTAGGATCTGGTCCCACCTCCCTGCTTAGCAGGAGCGGTCTGCTTCTCCCTCTCCTTCTGCCCCTTACCCTATTTGTGCCCACTTGCTCTCTCTCTCTCTTTTTCAAATAAATAAAATCTTTAAAAAAAATTCTGGTGTTTACTTATAATATGACTACCAATGAAATATGTAAATCTTTTAGTTTACATTTATTCAGTTTCGTTGTTGTTTGTAAGTCTAAGCTTCCTTTTCTTTAGAAATGTACTTGAAGGTAGAAACACTGTAGCATGTATTTTTTTTTTTTAATGTTTATTTAAATTCAATTTAGGGAACATATACTGTGTTATTAGTTTGAGGGGTAGAATTTAGTGATACATCAATTGTATATGACACTCAGTGCTCATTATATCAGGTGCCTTCCTTAATGCCCGTCACCCAGTTACCCTATACTCCCACCCACCTCCCCTCCAGCAACCCTCAGTTTATTTCCTAGACTTAAGAATCTGTTATGGTTTGCCTTCCTCTCTGTTTTCATCTTATTTTATTTTTCCTTCCCTTCCCCTATGTTCATGTGTTTTGTTTCTTATGTTCTACATATGAGTGAAATCATATGGTATTTGCCTTTTTCTGACTGACTTCGCTTAGCATAATACCTTGTAGTTCCTTGCATGTCATTGCAAATGGCAAGATATCATTCTTTTTGATGGCTGAGTAATATTCTACTGTGTGTGTGTACACATACATACTATACCACATCTTCTTTATCCATTCATCTGTCTATGGACATCTGGGCTCTTTCCATAGTTTGGCTATTGTGGACATTGCTCTAAACTTTGGGGTGCATGTGCCCCTTCTAATCACTGTGTTTGTATTCTTTGGATAAATAACTGGTAGTGCAATTGCTGGGTTGTAGGGTGGTTCTATTTTTAACTTTCTGAGGAACCTCCATACTGTTTTCCACAGTGACTGTATCAGTTTGCATTCCCAGCAACAGTGTAAGAAAGTTCGCCTTTCTCTGCATCCTCACCAACATCTGTTATTTTCTCAGTTAATTTTAGCCATTCTAACTGGTGTGAGGTGATATCTCATTGTGGTTTTGATTTGTATTTCCCTGATGATGAGTGATGTTGAACATTTCTTCTTGTATCTGTTAGCCGTTTGTATGACTTCTTTGGAGAAATGCCTGTTCAGGTCTTATGCCCATTTCTTGACTGGACACCCCCCACCATTTGTTCTTAAAGCTTTATAGATAGGCTCACAATACATAGAGTTTTAGGAACTTTATCACCTTATTGAAAAGGGTATGGATTCCTAACCAACTAACTTTGAATATTACCACCTGTGTTTAATGGAAATATTTTGGCAGGTTGGTAATGTGGTACTTTATGATAGATGAGATGGAACATGATGTAGGGATGAGAACCCATGTCACCACAAAAATAACAGAGAAGTTATCCCCACCCCATGTATGAGATGGAATAAGATGGAACGTGATGTAGACTCACTCAAGGGAGTCGGGGAGTAAGTGTCTTCTCCTGTGACAAGCTGTGTTATTAGTTGGAGTATTACTTGTTTTGTATATAAGAACAAGTGTTCTTATCCTTTTTTATTCTGTCCTAAACATCATGAAATTAGGCATCTTCTTTCAATTTGCAGGCCTTCACGGTTGATTTTAGGTATACTGGTTTAGTTAAGGGGGGAATTTGAAGTTAATTAAAAAAACATTTCTTTAAAGAAGTTTAGCTTTCAAAAATATTTGCCGTCTAAAAGCCTATCAGATATCCCTCTGTCTTGTGATTCAGGAAGTATCATTCTATTAAATTCGCATATGACAAAAAATTCACACAAGAATTACACAACTTCCAGTGACAGCCTTGCACTCTGTAGCATTGGGAAAATAATGATTGGAAAGAGTGCTCTGAGGGAAGAGGTGTATTGCTTATGTGGAAGGTTTGAGTTACTTATCATTGGAACTTGTGATATACTAATAACATTGTGAGGTTGGCCACAGCTTTTGTGTATGTCTCCTTGTTTCTTTTGGTCTTTTGGGCTGTGGTCCGTGTTTTGGACTGATGTTTAGGAAGGTCTTGGTGTTTTTATTTAGTGCTATAAAAAAGTCTGATTGCTGGTCATTTTGTGCTTATTCAGAGTGGTGCCAACCTGGTCCAATGAGTGGATTTTGAGTAGGATACATAAATACACTTAATATAGTTAACTAAAAACATTTATATGCTTGCCGGCTTGTCCAGATATTCCATATTTGAGATTGTCCCTTTTTTTTTTTTTTTTAAAGATTTTATTTATTTGACAGCGAGAAACACAGCGAGAGAGGGAACAGTAGCGGGAGAAGCAGGCTTCCTGCCAAGCAAGGAGCCCGATGCGGGGCTCGATCCCAG
Source organism: Procyon lotor (assembly GCA_028646535.1). Classification (NCBI taxonomy): domain Eukaryota; kingdom Metazoa; phylum Chordata; class Mammalia; order Carnivora; family Procyonidae; genus Procyon; species Procyon lotor. The sequence goes on from CM053603.1 coordinate 56,381,820, forward strand.
AACCCTGGGATCATGACCTGAGCCGAAGGCAGACGCTTAACGACTGAGCCACCCAGGCACCCCGAGATTGTCCCTTTGTAATTGATTTTAGATTATAGTATTTTACTGACAGGATTATTCAGGTGATAGAATCAACGTCATAGCTCCTTGTCTAGGAATTCTGTTGAAACTGAAACAAACTCAAAGGTAAACAGTATATAATAGTGTGTTCCCCTTGGGGTAGATTTGGGTAGGAAGACTGCTGCTATTACACAGAATTTTTTCACCTCAGATTTCCTTATAAAGGTGTCAAGTTATTCCACCAATGCCAGAATAGGAGTGAGTGCGGTGAGATTGTGAATGGCATTGTGGGGTCAGCAGCTGTTTGAGGGGTTGCAGAGGGAAGGAGAAGGTATATTCTGTCCGTCCCAGAAACTGGGGAATCCAAGAATTTCCAGCAAGTACCCACTCTCTAACAGAAAACTTCCCACTCAAAGTGGAAAACCTGGCCTACAGTTCTTAGATTAGTCATTGAGAGTCAGGAGGGACTTCATAGGTTCTAGTGTGTGGTTGAGTACAGAAAGACTGGGGAGACTAGTGTGGACAACAGTAACATAAGCTCTTCCAGGGTTTCAGAAATACTCAAGAAAAACTCTCTCCTAGGAAGCCATTCCCCACTGGAAAAACCAGGACCAGAATGCACATTAAATATGGCGGGAATCCTGAGAGAAAAGATGTAGAGGACATTTGTTAAGGCAGCTCCTAGAAGGTGCTGTGAAGTTTACTCCAAAAGGCCATTTGTGTGAACATTTCAGAGTCACAACAGAGGGAAGAGCCCTAAACCACAAAAATAAGTTATCTTGGCCTATCCTTACTGTCCACAGTAGAACTTCCTCCTCAAAAGTACAGGAAAATCCATTTCATTCAGACACCAACAAAACAAAAAGGTTGTGGTCAAAAATCCGTAAAAAGATAGTGTAAAAGAATGTAGAAAGGTAAGAATAAGTGGTTCTGAATAACATCCCCCTGGACAATGGACGATTTTTAATAAAAACATGGACACAAAGCATATGAAATCTTTGAAACCTAATATTTTAAAAAACCGAAACGACTTAGGAAATTAGGAGGAAGCTACAGAAGAACTGCACAAGTCAGAAATAGGAGAGTGGGAAACAGAACTGGGCTGTGGGAAAGTACAAAAAGGTGATGTTATCTTAGGAAGGATTCCAAAATAAGGGGAAAAGGAGTAAGGACGATACTTAAAGGCCGTTGATAAAGGAACACAAAGGGAAGTAGGCACTAACACTTTTGTCTTATAAGGATAAGAATCGAAAGGAGAAAAGTGAAAAAAAAAAAATCAAGCCAATTAAGGGAGAGATGAAAAGCATCCCAGTGACCGTCTTAGATATAGAGGAGACAAAATAATCCAACATACAGAGAAGAAAACTAAGTCACTGAAACAGAACAAATATTAACTACAATCCAGACAATATTTTCCTGGAAAAAAAAAAGGACGTAAATGGACAAATCCAAAGGATGTAAATGGACAAATCCAAAGGACACACAGTGTATCTAGGAAAATCATTCTATAATAGCAATAAGATGACATTTTAAAGAAAGGCCCTTTGAGCATCTAGGCAAAAGGACCTTAAATCTCAGCAAGTCAGTTACAAGGAAATGATAATTACACTGGCATTGGACATTTCCATAGTGACCTGTGATGTCACAGTTCAGCTCCACTTACTCCTAAGATACTTAAGATTTTTAAGAAAAGATATTAGCCAAAGATTTTACATTCAGTTACTTTGGGTCTTTGTGAAAAAAAACCACAGGTATTTGTGTGAACATGGAAGAGATCAGTTCCTGTGAGCTCTTCCTGAGGCTCCCATCAAAGAATGAACTGCAGACAACCATTGTTTGAATAAGCTAAGGCTAAGTAATGAGAATCCAGGTTGATTCTAAACCTGCAGTGTCTCCCTCCCTCCCTCCCCCCATCCATCCATCCATCCATATGCACACATATATGTAAATACACGCCTATGTGTGTATATAAGTACATACAGTGAAAAGGTGTTAAGTATATGAAAGATAAACTAGTCAACTGCCTTGTAGATAAATCACTGGTGTGACTTAAAAAAGAAAAAAAAGAAAAAAGCTTACCATAAGAACTCAGTGTCTGATTGTTGATGTTAGAAAATTGAAAGCATATAAAACTCCTGGAACCCTGCTGTATTTCCGTTAATTGAGCTTCGAAAACTCACATCGACTTGTTTAAGTTACATAGATTGGAACATCTGCCTCGGTTCTGTTTTTCCTAAGGTAAGTGACCTCAAAAGTACTTTGTAGCTGGATAATCAGTAGTGCATCCTTTGGACTTTATATGCTTTGGGGGTTAAAGATTTACACATTAATATTTAAAGGCATATCATATTGCACAAGTGAGTTTGTTCACTGGTGAGAATGGCTTCCTTCTGAGTGTCATTGACTAGAAATACTGCCTCCTGAAAACTTTTTGCCTTATTAATTTTGACAATAGCTGCTGTCCATTTTTATTTTAGCGGTCTAGGTTGACTGAAGTTGTTGCTTCGGATTTCGTGTTTTGCCCAAGTAGCACAATAACAATTAATAATAAACCAGAAGCTGTAGACCACGGTTATTTGGAAGTACTAGGAAAGATCACTGAGAAATCTTGTGCATATAAAATTTAGAAAAATTTGAATGCTAAGCCTACTTAGGTTTTTTCCTTCTCAGAGTCACTAGGCATACCCACTCAACGGTCTCTGATTAAGCATTTAAAAGATGGTAATTTATGCATATTCATCAGACCACGAGTTCGTATTGTGGTATTTTTAGTCTGTCTACATTAATAAATGTATTTTGTGAGACATTTTAGTTAGATACTTGGCTAAACTTGAAGGAAAGTGCTACCCAAAACCAATTTGAGATTTAATCAGTACATTTTTAAAAATTTCCATTGCTATTAAACAGGAAAAAATTGTGTCAGTGATTTCTCGTTGTTTTCCTGGAGGCGATTATCCGTTGATGGCCAGGCTGTACTCATTGATTTTTTTACGTGTGACAGTTGATTGAAGGAGATCAATTTTCCCTCTTGAGATTTGCAGGAGATAATTTTGACATTCTCGACCTCATCATTATTTTTATTCATCTAATAGTTTTGTCTTTATGGGACATGGTAGAGGGATGTTTTATTCTTTTGCTGAATTTTGATGAAGGTTTCATTTTGTTGGCTCTGGAAGCTTCACATATTTGGACCAATTCCTCGCGTTCTGAATATTTCATCATCTCCTCCTCGTTCGATAGATCTGTCCGCTGTGAAATCACTGCCGAGTACCATCTGATTGTTGGACATGAACTCGTCGTGCTGTGGTTTGGTTGTAGACCTACACGGCTTCTGCTTTTTCTTCCCCACATGTAATATTTAGGTATGTTGAGCTGAATGGCAAGATGAATTCATATCAAAGCTGAATACATAGTGGACTGCAAACTGAAGTGACCCGAGGTCATTTTTGGTTCTCTAAAGGTAGTTTTGATTATTTATCTTGGGCACTGAATCTTTGCCTGCAGCCTGTCCTCTTCCCTCCTCAAGTGTTATAGGACTAACACTGTTCTAGAGGTGTGATGCATGGGGCTTAGGATTAATTATGGAGTCCTGGGCAATTAGTCGTAGGGAATCAGACTGTGCTTTTTTTCAGTTATGACTAAATGAGAATTTATTCGGGGCACAAGATGTTTTTAGGCCTCGATCCAAAATTGTAGTCTGTAATATACTGCATCTTCTCAAGGGACTCAGAATTACTGTGTTAAAAGCAAATATATAATTTCTTTTATTTTTAGTATTTGTTATAGTTTGTCTAGTTTTTTCCCAAAATCATAAATCATTATAGTTTTGCAAGATTGTTAATAATGGCTGCCTCACTACATCAGGAAGAAATACAGTAGACCTCATCACTTACTTGTGGACATTTCTATGTTTTAAAATTATGGCTATTACTGTACAAAATTTTTTTGTGCCTGGAAAGTTCTCGTCTTCCATTATATATTTAAGCTGTATTTCACTCATCTTTCCTCTGTAACAAACTACTTCAAAATGTAGTGGCTTACACAAGGGCAGTAATTCATTTTGCTCACAAATCTGTAATTTCGGCAAGGCTGTGCGAGCTGGGAAGATAGAGTGGGTATGGAGGATAAATTTTCCAGGTGGTTCATTCACATGAGCAGCAAATTGCTGCTAGCCATTCAGTGGGCACCCAAATGGGGCTATGGGCTGGGAGCCTCATTTGCTTTCCATGTGGGACTCGGAAGGTTGCTGTGCTTTCTCAGAGCACAGCATTGGGCTCCACGAGTGCTCTGAGAGGGGTGCCCAGGTGGCACAGTCTGTTGAGCATCTGACTCTTCATTTCGGCTTGGATTGTGATTCTGAGGTCATGGGATTGAGCCCCATCTTGGGCTTAATGTTCCACATGGAGTCTGCTTGAGTTTCTTCTCTCTTCCTCTGAACTCCTTGCCCTACTCTCTCACTCTTTCTAAAATAAATAAATCTAAAAAAAAAAAAAAAAGTATTTCCTGAGTATTCTCAGAAATACTGACAGAAATATTCTCAGGAATACCTGACAAAAAAGTATTCTTTGTCAGGCAGAGGCCACATGGCCTTTTCTGACCTGACCTTGGACGTCAAGGAGTGCCCCTTATACCACCTCCACCCCCCAGCACGTTGTTAGTGTTTGGACTGAAACAGCAAGTGTGGTAGATAGTGTTTGCTACAGTTCTGATTTACTTAACAAATACTTCTTTTGGGATATTAAGATCGTTGCTTGTTTTTGTTTCTATCATGTAAACAACACTACCACAAATATTATTGTACTTAAAGCTCATTTGTTCATCACTTTGTTAGGAGAAATTTCTTGAGCTGTAACAGCTGTCAGAAGAAAATAACATTTTTAAGGCCTTTGAGAAATAACTCACTTTCCTCCCAGCCGGAGGAAAGGTTGAACACTTATTTTCATATGGGCTATATTTAAGATTTATCCACTTACCCATGACCATGCCAACACTGGCTGCCATCCATTTTCATCTTTGCTGGTCTGCTTTGCGAAGAAATGGAATCTTACTCTTCTGAAATTTGCATTTCTTTGCCTACTAGTGAAAGTAGATGATTTATTTCCTTGTTAGGCAGCTTAGAGTTCTTTTATCAGTTGTTTGCTAGTTCATATGTTTTTTAACGGGAGTGTTCATAAATTTTTTATTGGTAAAAGTGATTTATACATATTTCAAATACTTTCAAATACATAAGGTTATTTATTTTGACAGACGTATAATAGCATAAGGCTGTTCCCCCACCCCTTATTTAAATTTAAATTTTTAATGACACATTTGGAGCCATTGTAGTGTAAGTAGAAAAGTAACAATCTCAATAAATGAATAGTCTGTTTTTATCTTTTTTATTTGCTAACGTCTTAAATATACCTCTGATTGTTTTCTTCTTTCCCTTGTTTTATTTATGTTTCCCATACACATTTCAAAACGTTAGTTCTTGCAGTCCTTTATGATATGTTTTGGTAATTGTATGGAAAATATATTATTTAGTATTTTTAGTTATTTTAGGATTTTTAAGTTGGACAAAAAGTCTTCAGTCATTATATCAAGCCTGTAAAAATGTCAGTGTAATCATCTCCATTGTACTTTGAAGTTGAGGAAACGGAATCCTCGAGAGGTTATTTTGTCAAGGAATGTGGTGTTTGTAGTCAGGTTTGCTTGGCTCCCAAGTCCAAGTTCTTTCTCAGTCCATATATTATGCTGCCACTGCAGTTGTTCAAGAGTTCTCTTACTACTCAGTCAAAAGCTATGGTTTTCTTTGTCGAGTCATACATTTCTCTCAAGTGTTTTCTTAAATGGTTTGTATTTTTGTTGTTCTTTATCAAGGGGATTAATCTTTCCATGACCTAGTAGAGTGAAAACTGTGGAGTTTCAGTTCTATCTAGCCACTTTACTAGGCACTTGGAAAAGAAAGAGAAAGCACCAATTATATTTTTGGCATAAAGCTTTTGGACTTGAATGTATAAATGCTAAAATTACGAGTACTTAAGATTTAAATATTTAAAATTTAAGAAGATGTATTTTAACATACGTAAAAATATGCGGCAAGAGTATTCACCGTTTGTAACAGTGTACTTAAATTAATGCACATTTTCATTTTCTTGATTTCTTATTTATACTAAAGTCTTAGGCTGTATTCTTTGTCAGGGAGCTGTATCTATTTAAATAGAGATTTCCTTTGTTCATTGCCATGAATTTTTAGTTCCTTATAAGTTAGAATAAGGGATGTGTTACCTTGTTCATAAAACTTTGGATGGTTTTAAAGTAAAGCCAGACTGTTTAGAAAGTTTCTCCTTCGTGTTCATTATATTTGCTCTAAATTCATAGTTAGAAATTTAGATAAAATGAAAAGATAGATAACAACAAGTATTGGGAAAGATGTGGAAATTCAACTTTCATATATTAGTGAAGAATAAATTAGTACAACCACTTTGGAAAATCATTTGACAGCCTCTATTAAAGCTAAAGAGATGCCTACTTCTTGACTTAGTAGTTCTGCTCTCAGGTATATATCCAAGAGAATTATCTACTTTGTTATTTTTCAAAAAACCAGCATTTGACTTATCATTTACCTTTTTCCCCCTATTTTCTAGGTTATTACCTTCTGCTTGCATCTTTATTTTCTTAATTTTTATTGCTTTTTTTCAGTTTCTAAAAAAGATTTTATTTGACAGAGAGGGATCACAAGTAGGAGAGGCAGGTAGAGAGAGAGAGGAAAGCAGGCTCCCCGCTGAGCAGAGAGCCCGATGTGGGGCTTGATCTCAAGACCCTGAGATCATGACTTGATCTGAAGGCAGAGGCTTTAACCCACTGAGCCACCCGGGCACCCCTTTTTTCAGATTTTTGTGTTGGGAATTTAGTTCTCATATTTTTGTTCTTTGGTTTTTATTGACAAATGTATTTACAGGTTGTATTTTCTTCTATTCTAAAAGTATCCCATAGGTTCTGATACATAGTGTTCTTACGATATTTTTAAGATTTTCAATTTTGGTTTGTATAGGGCTTTTTAAAATAGTGTTTTAAAAATTTCCAGTTGTAAGGATCTTTTGGGTTATTGGTACTTTTATTAATTTCTAGTTTTATTGCATCATGCTAATAAAATTTTTTTCTTCTCAAACTATTCCAAAAAATGGAAGAGGAAGGAAACTTCCAAATTCACTCTCTTGAGTTTCAACGTTACTCTTATAACAAAACCAGATAAAGACATTACAAAAAAAGAATTATGGGCCGATATATCTGATGAATACAGATGTAAAAATCTCAACAAAATATTAGCAAACTGAATCTAACAATACATTAAGAAAATCATTCCCTACAACCAAGTTGGATATATTCCAGGGATGCAAGAATGGTTCATTATTCACATATCAATCAATATGATATGTCACATTGACAAGAGAAGGGATAAAACCATATGATCATCTCAGTAGACACACAAAAAAGCATTTGACAAAAAAAAAAAAAAAAAGCATTTGACAAAGTACAACATTCATTCATGATTAAATACCCTCACCAAACTAGGCTCAGAGGGAACATAGCTCAACATAATAAAGGTCATAAATGAAAAAAACCGCAGCTAACATCGTACTCAATGATGAGAAGCAAAGAGCTTTTCCTTTAAGTTCAGGAACAAGACAGGGATATCATTCTCACCACTTATATTGAGCATAGCCTGGAAACCTAGCCACAGCAGTCAGCCAAGAAAAAGAAACTAAGGGCATCCAAATTGGTAAGGAAGAAGTAGAACTTTCACTATTTGCAGATGACATGATACTGTATATAGAAAACCCTAAAGATTCTACTAAAAAACTGTTAGAACTGATAAATGGATTCAGTAAGGTCACTGGCCACAAAACAAATGCACAGAAATCCATTGCATTTCTATGCACTAATAATGAAGTAGCAGGGAAATTAAGAAAAATCCCATTTTCAGGTGCACCCAAAATAATAAAATACCTAGGAATAAACTAAGGAGATAAAAGACAAGTACTCCAAACTATAAAACACAAAAAAAATGGAAAGACATTCCATGCTCATGGATTAGAAGAATTAATATTTTTAAAATGCCCATAATACTACACCCAAAACAATCTACAGATTTATTGCAATGCATATCAAAATAATATTTTTCACAGAACTAGAACAAATAATCCTAAAATTTGTATGTAATCACAGGAGACCCCAAAAAGCCCATAGCAGCCTTGAAAAAGAAGAGCAAAGCTGTAGGTATCACAGTCCCAGATTTCAAGATACACTACAAAGCTGTAGTAATCAAGACAGTCCCATACTGACACAAAAATAGACACAGAGATCAATGGAACAGAATAGGGAGTCTAGAAATCTGTGCTTTTATGGTCAATCTATGACAATGGAGGCAAGAACATACAGTGGGGAAAAGATCGACTCTTCGACAAATGGTGCTGGGAAAACTGGAGCACTTTCCTCCACTATACACAAAAATAAAATGGATTAAGGACCTAATTGTGAGACTGGAAACCATAAGATTCCTAAAAACTTAGTAATTTTTGTGACATCAGCCATAGAAACTTTTTTTAAGGATTATGTCTCCTCAGGCGAGGGAAACAAAGGCAAAATAAATTATTGAGACTACACCAAAATAAAAAGCTTTTTCACAGCAGGAGATACCATCAACAAAACAAAAAGGCGGTCTACTGAAAGAAGATATTGGCAAATGGTGTAGTCAATAAGGGGTTAATATCCAAAAATACATAAAGAACTTATGTAACTCAATGCCCCCCCAAAACACAAAACCCCAAAACTCAAATCTAACTAAAAGTGGGCAAAGGACCTAAAAAGACATTTTTCCAAAAAAGACATACAGATGGCTAACAGACCCATGAGAAGGTGGCTCAACATCACTAATTATCAGGGAAATGCAAATTAAGACTACAGTGAGATATTGCCATAGTCCTGTCAGAATGGCTAGAATCAAAAGATAAGAGATAACAAATGTTGCGGGGTATGTGAAGAAAAAGGAATCCATGTGCACTGTTGGTGGCAATGTAAACTGGAGCAGCCACCATGGAAGACAGTATAGAGATTCCTCAAAAAATTAAAAATAGAATTACCATATGATCTTGTGATTTCACAACTGGGTATTTACCCAAAGAAAATGAAAACACTAATTCAAAAAGACAATGCATCTTTGTTTATTGCAGCATTGTTTACTACAGCCAAGATACGGACGCAACCCAAGTATCCATTGATAGGTGAATGGATAAAGATGATGCCACACGCTCACAGAAGTATTACTCGGCCATAAAAAGGAATGAGATCTTGCCATTTGCAACAACATGGGTGGACTTCAGAGGGTACAATGATCAGTGAAATAAGTCGGAGAAAGACAAATACCATCTGATTTCATTCATATGTGGAATTCAAGAAACAAATGAGCAACCAAAAGAGAGACAAAAAGACTTAAATACAGAAAACAAAATGGTGGCTATCAGAGGGGAGGTGGTTGAGGGGAGAGATGAAATCTAAAAAGAGTATTTTTTATTTTATGGGTTACATTAAGGTTTTCTTTGTGACCTTCTATATGGTCAGTTTAAAGGAACACTTTATGTTGAAGAAAAAAAGGGACATTTTCTGTGATCTACGTGTAAAGTTGGATATATACCCGTAACATCTTATCTGTTGTTTATGTCATTTAGTCTTTTATATTCTCATTTTTGATCTCCTGACAGTCTTGGGCTCCGAGTGGTATGATAAAGTTTATTGCTTCTTGCATCTTCTATAGTTTCCACTTTATAAAAGTGGTTACGATGCTATTTAAGGCCTAGCATTCATTACTGTATTCATTACTGGTAGGTGTTTGCTTTGAATGGTGGCCTTTTAGCATTAATAAGTGTTCCTTGTCTTGTTTACTTCCTTTTGGCTTCAGTTCTGCCTTGTGTGTGAGGAAGAGTCATGATATAACTCTTTGTATATTAGGAACACAAACACAGTTCCTGCTCTCTATTCTTGTTTGCCTGATCGCTCTCTCTTCCTCTAAATCACTTTTATCACTTCTTATCACATCTAACATTTGTATACAGTGCAATTTACTTTTTGCAGTAGAATGACATTGTGCTGCTCCCTTTGTAGGCAGACCCCCTCCTGCCCCATTCCCTGGCAATTCCTGATGCCTTCTCTGCCCCAAAGTTTTACCTTTTCTAAAATGTTATATAAATGGAACTACATTGTATGTAATCTTAGAGACTTTTTTTTTTTTTAACTTAATGTAGTTGAGATTCACGCATGTTGTTGTGTGTATCAATAGTGCATTTCCTTCTGTTGCCAAGTCCTTTTCCATTATGTAGATATACCACGGTTTTATATACCCATGGACCCATTCAAGGACATAAGGGTTGTTGCCATTTCTTCACTGTTATGAAAAACGTTGCTGTCAACTTTTGTGTGTAGGTTTTTCTGTGAACATACATTTTTATTTCACTAGAAAAAATACTTCTAGAATATGGTAGGTGTGCATTTGATAATTTTTTATTAAACTGCCAACCTATTTTTGAGAGTAATGGTACCATTTCCCATTTCTACCTGCAGTGTATATAGAATTCTAGTTGTTCCACATACTAGGCATTTTTGAGTAGGTCATTCTAATTAATTGCATAGTGTCTTATTGGGATCTCAATTTATGGTATTTTAATGATTGTGATATTGAGCATCCTCTTGTGTTTATGTGAATATCTGCATATGTTCTTTGATGAAATGTCTGTTTAAATATTTTGCCCCATTGAAAATGTTTTTTCTTAATATTGAGTTTTGAGAGTTCTTTGTATATTCTGGATACAAATATTTTATGCTAGTAACTGGCTTGTCTTTTCTTATTTGTCTTCCACAGAGGATAAATTTAATATTCATGAGGTTTAGTTCATCAGTTATTTCTTTTATGGATTGTGCTTTTGGTGTTATATCTAAAAACTTTCTACCCTAAGGTCATGAAGATTTTCTGTTCTGTTTTCTTGTAAGGACTTTATAGTTTTATATTTTTATTCAGTTGTATGATTCATTTTGTCTGATTATAATTTTCACATATGGTGCATAGTATGGAATGAAATAATTTTTTGTTGCATGTGGATATCCATAATAAGCACTACTTATTGAAAAGACTGTCCTTTATTCTAAGTTCCCTTTGCAACTTTGTCCTAAACTAATTGACTCCATTTCTGAACTCTGTTTTCTTGGTCTGTGTATCTGTCATTTTATCAATACCACATTGGGGTTTTTCTTATGTTTTAATTGTGTGATGCTATTGTCTTTCCCCTCCAAATTGTTTTGGTTGTGAGTTCCTTTGCCTTTCCATATAAATTTTAGGATTAGCTTGTTTATAATGGAATTGCATTAAATCTGTAAGTCAGGTTTTTTTTTTTTTTTTTTAAAGATTTTATTTATTTATTTGACAGAGAGAGAGGGAAATCACAAGTAGGCAGAGAGGCAGGCAGAGAGAGGGGGAAGCAGGCTCCCTGCTGAGCAGAGAGCCCAATGCGGGGCTCGATCCCAGGACCCTGAGATCATGACCTGAACTGAAGGTAGAGGCTTTAACCCACTGAGCCACCCAGGCGCCCATGTAAGTCAGTTTTGGGGAAAATTGGCATATTAATTATCCCGAGTTTTTTAATAGATGAACGTGAAATGTCTTTTCATTTATTTATGTCTTTAAAATTTTTTCTTTCATAATTGTTGTATAGCTTATCAATTCTCCACAAATTTTGTTAGTTTTACACCTGTATTTCTGTTGTTGTTATTGTTAGAGTTTTTGAAAAATGATACTTTAAAAACTTTGTTTTCTAATCATTACTGGTGTATAGAAATATACCAGATCTTGCTAAACTCATAAGGTGTAAAAACCTTTTTGTAGATTCCTTGGGATTTTCTACATAGATGATCATAATCTCTGAGAATATTGGTTCCATTGTAGTGTGAGTAACTTTTATTTTTCCTTCCTTATCACAATGGCAATGACTTTCAGTAAAATATTGAATTTTAAGTGATGGGGATGGACATACTTGTTTAATTCCCAGTCTCATTGAGGAAGCATCAAGTGTTTCCCCTCTAAATATGATGTTAGCTACAATTTTTCTCTAGTACTCTTTCACAGATTGAGGAAGTTCCCTTCTATTCCTTGTTTGGTGGGTTTTTATGAATGCATGTTGAATTGTGTCAAATGCTTTTTTGTTATCTATTGATTTGATCATGTGGTTTTTCTTATTTAATCTGCTGAATTACATTGATTGATACTCAAATATTGAACCAGTCTTGGATTTCTGAGATAAACTCTACTTGATTGTGATCTTTTTTTTTTTTATACTTTTTATGTATTTTTGGATTCAACTTGCATATATTTGTTGAGGATTGTTGCATCTCTATTCCTAAGGTATGTTGTCTATATTTTTTTTTCTTGTACTATTAACTCTCTTGGATCTTTCTCATGCCTATAAGTGCTTGTGTAAGTATGTGTGTGTATAAATACATATGTATAGCTGATATGTTGATCTCCTGTGGCCTCTTCTAGATATTTTCTTTCTTTTTTTTTTTTTGTTTATTTTTTAAAATCTTAGATTTGTCTGGAGTTTACTTTCAGGGATGACAGTACCACAAACATGCACTCAGTCTGTTAATTTTGGTTAGCTCAACATTCAGCAGACTTTAATTACATTACTTTCTGCTTTTAGATGGCATTTCAATGCATCAGGTGTTCTGTCCAAATTTTTCCTCCTTAAAGAGATCTCTTCTGGAGTCTTCTGACCAACTCCAATTTGGTTAGGCTGCCCTCTGTGCCTGGTTATAGCTTTCATCTGCAATCATCTTGGAATTCTCTTTATCTCTTTCCTGGGTTCACTATTCTCTATTTTCTTGGTTTATTTCTCCCGGGTGCGTGTTGGGAGTTACGTAGAGGAGTGGTGGTATGTTAAGTGATTTTGGAAAGATAATAAAAAGCCTAATCATGAGGAGCTTTGTATGCTATGATAAGGATTCATCTCAAGGATTGCAACAACTATTGAGAATATTTTATAGGTGAATAACATAGTCGTATTTGCTGTTGGAGAAAATCAGTGTGGCTATGACTTGTGAAACACATGGAAGAAAACAAAGTTATAGTAATTCAGGAAAAATATAATGGTGCATTAAAATATAAGGCAACGTTAGTGGGAGTATCACTCTCACAGTAATTGGGGATCATTTGGACATAGAGAGGAAGGAGGAGTCATGAAGATCTTAGGTTTTTAAGTTTGGTCTTAAATTGATGATCTTCAGAGGGTGAGTTTCATGTTTAGGGTAGATTCTGAGTTTAGTGTTGGATGTGCAATTCAAATTATTACAGTGTATGCTTTACCCACATTTAGCAAATGTTAGCATTTTACCATGTTTGATTTATAGTTTCTGTTACCATGTGTGTGGCCAATATGAGAAGAGGTTGCAGACCTGATGCTCCTTTACTTTTTTTGTTTTTATTTTTTTATTTTATTTTATTTTTAAATTTTATTTATTTTTTTCAGTGTTACAAGATTTATTGTTTTACACTACACCCAGTGCTCCATGCAATACGTGCCCTCCTCAATACCCACCACCAGGCTCGCCCAACCTCCACCCCCCTCCCCTCCAAAACCCTCAGTTTGTTGCTCATAGTCCAGTCTCTCATGGTTCATCTCCCCCTCTGGTTTCCCCCCATTCACCCCTCCCTTCCTTCTCACAATCCCTCCATGTTTTTCTTTACGCTCAGCACGTAAGTGAGACCATAAGGTAATTGAATCTCTCTGCTTGACTTATTTCACTCTGCATAATCTTCTCCAGTCCCGTCCATGTTGATATAAAAGTTGGGTATTCGTCCTTTCTAATGGAGGCATATTATTCCATTGTGTATATGTACCATATCTTCTTTATCCATTCAACCTTTGAAGGGCATCTTGGTTCTTTCCACAGTTTGGCAATTGTGGCCATTGCTGCTATGGACATTAGGGTACATGTGGCCCTTCTTTGTAATGCATCTGCTTCTTTGGGGGTAAATGCCCAGTAGTGCGATGGCAGGGTCATAGGGTAGCTCTCTTTTTAATTTCTTGAGGAATCATTTTGTTTTGTTTTTTGATGCTCCTTTACTTGTAATTACTTCACTGAATATTCCCTAAAAATAAGCCATGGATTTAAAAAGAAGTTAACATTTATTTAACATTATTAACTCATCTACAGACCTTACTCAGATTTTGCAGCTGTCCCAGTAACGTTCTTTTATGTGAAACAAAGTTGCCAGATCTTGAATTGCAGTCGGTTATCATGACTTTTTAGTCTCCTGTAATCAGAACAGTTTTTCAATCTAAGGCTAGTGGATCTTTGAATGGTTTTGGAATAATGTGTTTGTATGTGTGGTGGGTGGTGTTAGTGTAGGAAACAGGTTGTAATTGTAGTCCTTGGGCCCAAGGTTTAAATTAGAATGGGAAATGACTGTGGAGAAATGGGCTTTCTACTGTCTACATGCTGGAAAGATGGGAACAGATCTGTTACTCAAAGACCCCTTAGTGTTGATTCATTTTTTAACCCCACGTGATGAATTAGCTTGATTATTTCGTTTAGGACCACGGTGAGACTCATGCATAGGTATAGATACATAAATATATCTCCATCCTTAAATAGAAGCATATGCCTGACTATGTAAATTTTTCCTGCTTGGCAAAATAGCACCCAGTGTAAAGTGACCGTGGCATTGAACTGCTTCCATTGGCCTTGGATGTAACAGTGTCGCTGTTAGGTGTTTGCTTCTCTTCAGGACCCTTGGCAACTTCACTGTTGCTCTGTGTAGCCATCTTGCTAACAATACAGTTCTATCTTCCTGCCTGCTTAGATTTGTTAACTCTGTGCATATGTGTCTGCATTTCTTTTTCCCACATCAATAGACACGTGAAACGATGTACAATCTTTTAGAAGGGAAAATAATGCTAATGTTAGTATGCATTCCTCTCTGTTGTATTACACCTTTAGTTATAGAATGTTATGGGAATATAGGTTTTTCTTTCGGGTATTTGTATTATCTGTAGGACCTTAGATGTGTAGACTAGAGACACGTTTTCTATAGACGCAGGTTTGTGCAGATGTTCACAGGCACATGCAGTCGTGACTTCCGGTTTTTCTAGTTATTTATTGCCACACTTCCTATTGGGTGGTTGAATGGTTAAGAGGCCGGCTTTGGTATCCCACTGGCCTTGATTTCAATCCAAACTTTTGAATTGGTTAACTTTTCAAGGTTCAGTTTCCTCTTTAAAATAGGGATAACATTGGAGTGCCTGGGTGGCTCAGTAGCTTAAGCATCTGCCTTTGGCTAAGGTCATGACCCCGGGTCCTGGGATGGAGCCCCACAATGAGCCCTGCATCAGAATCCCTGCTCAGCGGGGAGTCTGCTTCTCTCCCTCCTTCTGCCGCTTCCCCTCGCTCACACTCCTGTGCACTCTCTCTCCCTCTCTCAAATAGATGAATAAAAACCTAAAAAGAAAATAGGGATAGTAGCATCAACTTGTTACGGCTAGTTTTCAGGTTTGAATGAGATAACACATATTAAAATTTTAGCATAGAGTCCAGGACAAATTAAGAACGCAAAAATAGTAGCTCGTATTTTATTTTTTGCTATTTGTTTAGTTATTGTACACTGCTGACCTTGATAGTTGACGGCTCTGTTCATTTCATGTTTTCTCAAAAAATGTTTTAATATCTTCCACAGGATTTTGTCTCTACAATTATTCGTTTACTTGACAGCCCCTCAACTTCCATTAGAGCAAAAGCCTTCCTCGTTCTCTTATATATTTTGATTCATAACCGTGAGATGCTGCTGCTCGGCTGCCAAGCAAGGTACGCTTTTCTCTGATACGGTTTCATCAATAACATCATTTTGGAATCTGTTTTATTACTAGTATTTCTTGGCCTCTGTGTACTTAATATTGGAATGTTTTTCCCCTAGACTTTTCTAAGGGTTTAATTTTTCACATACAGCCTCGGCTGGGGAATATAGAGGACGGAGAGAAGACCTCTGGAGCTGGAGCAGGGTGGTGGGCAAGAGCCGCAGTTTCTAGATGTGAGGACAGTCCAGGGCAAGGTGTTAAAGTTGGTTCTGGTTTGCATCTTTGGGAGATATTCTCAACCAGTGGTTTGGTCATTTGCCTTTATAAGATTCTGGAATGAGCAGCTGGAAGCCCAGCGGAACAGTCTAGTGGAGAGTAGAGGAAGAGGCAGAGCAGAAGTTTCTGGACTGGGGCTAGGCTGGGCAGATCTCACTTTCCGTGGGTTCCACTTTCTTCCTCTGAAAGGAGAAGCTGTTCTGACACCCCTCAGATTCCCTTTGTGCTCTGATGCTTCCTCATTAGCATCTGGGCTGTCTGGTGCATGTGAAATTACAACCCAGAGGAACCTTGAATATATGGTTGAATGTCTATTTCTTGATCTAGCTTGTTTTAGGATTTATGGGTTAAGAGGCAAAATTGTGGCTATTTATGTAATGAGAAAAATCAAATTTCCACAAATATTTTTATTGATGAATGTACTTCTATAACGAGAGAAAACAAATATCCACAGATTTTTAAGTTGACGTAGTAAAAATATACTAATAAATGAGTACAGTTTTTTTTTTTTTTGTAATGCAGGTCTAGAAATGAGAAGAACAGAATTCTTTTTCTGAGGGAGAGATAACATTTTGCCTAATTAGGGATCAAAATTAGTGTCTCCCTCATCAAATCGGTTGTAAATGTCTATGTAAGTGCTGATTGCTAGCTTAATTTTGTGTATCTTATCTTTGAAAATATCTTTTCTTATAGATAAGTACTGTCACATACCAGTATTAGTTCATGAGTATGTGATTTTAATTGAGCATATTCATCACTTGGAAGGCAAGTATAGGATTTTACTAGAGTCTTCCTTGATATTTGCTTTTTAGCATGCCCTTATGTTGTGGGTTAATTAGAACTAAGTGAAGGGTATGTCAAAGCTCCTACAGAGCCTCCTTTCTTTCCATGTCTCAGGGATCATCGTCTAGCTTTGTTTTATGTCCAGTGGCTTGAAAACTGATGTTTCACATATTTCGTCTATCTTGTAGTTATGTTTTTTAAAAACCTTTTATTTAAATTCAATTTAGTGAACATACACTGTATTATTAGTTTCAGAGGTAGAGTTTAGTGATTCCTCAGTTGCATATCACACCCAGTGCTCATTACATCAAGTGCTCTCCTTAATGCCCATCACCCAGTTACCCCATCTCCTCACCTGGCTCCCCTCTAGCAACCCTCAGTTTGTTTCCTAGTTAAGAGTCTCATATGTTTTGCCTCCCTCTCTGTTTTAATCTTATTTTTCCTTCCCTTTCTCTATGTTCATTTGTTTTGTTTCTTAAATTCCACATATGAGTGAGATCATATGGTATTTGTCTTTCTCTGATCTCACTTAGCATAATACCCTCTAGTTCCATCTATGTTGTTGCAAATGGCAAGATTTCATTCTTTTTGATGGCTGAGTAATATTCCTTCGTAAATATTTACCACATCTTCTTTATCCATTCATTTGTCAGTGGACCTCTGGGCTCTTTCCTTATTTTGGCCATTGTGGACATTGCTGCTCTAAGTATTGGGGTGCAGGTGCCCCTTCGGATCACTATGTTTTTATTCTTTGGATAAATACCTAATAGTGCAGTTTCTGGGTCATAGGCTAGCTCTGTTTTTAACTTTTTGAGTAACCTCCACACTGTTTTCCACAATGGCTGTACCAGCTTGCATTTCCACCAGCAGTGTAAGAGGGTTCCCTTCTCTCCGCATCCTTGCCTACATCTGTCGTTTCCTGATTCGTTAATTTTAGCCATTCTAACTGGTGTGAGGTGGTATCTCATTGTGATTTTGAATTGTATTTCCCTGATGCTGAGTGATATGGAGCATTTTTTCTTTTATCTGTTAGCCATTTTTATGCTTTCTTTGAAGAATTGTCTGTTCGTGTCTTCTGCCCATTTCTTGATTGGATTATTGGTTCTTTGGGTGTTGAGTTTGATAAGTTCTTTCTTTATAGATTTTGAATACTAGCCCTTTATCTGATATGTTATTTGCAAATAATCTTCTCCCATTCTGTTGGTTGTCTTTTGGTTTTGTTGACTGTTTCTTTTGCTGTGCAAAAGCTTTTTATCCTTATAAGTTCTAGTAGTTCATTTTTGCTTGTTTTCCTTGCCTTTGGAGACGTGACTAGCTAGAAGTTGCTATGGGCGAGGTTGAAGAGATTACTGCTTGTGTTCTCTAGGATTTTGATGGATTCCTTTGTCATATTTAGGTCTTTAAACCATTTTGAGTTTATTTTTGTGTATGGTGTAAAGAAATGGTCTAGTTTCATTGTTTTGTTGCATGTGGCTGTCATTTCCCCAACA
Organism: Procyon lotor; assembly: GCA_028646535.1. Classification (NCBI taxonomy): domain Eukaryota; kingdom Metazoa; phylum Chordata; class Mammalia; order Carnivora; family Procyonidae; genus Procyon; species Procyon lotor. The sequence continues at coordinate 56,400,304 of CM053603.1, forward strand.
CCATTTGTTGAAGACACTGTCTTTTTTCCATTGGATATTCTTTCCTGCTTTGTTGAAAATTAGTAGACCAGATTGTTGAAGGTCCATTTCTGGGTTCCCTATTCTATTCCATTGATGTATCTGTTTTTATGCCAGTACCATACTGTCCTGGTGACTGCATATTTTGTAGTTGTTTCAAGTGGAAGCATGCATCCAGTCCCTTAATTGATTAGAGCCAGAAGCAGAAGTTCTTGTCCATTTGTTAAGGCCTCTCACCACTCTACTGTGTGTCTACCATCATTTTCACCAGGACAAATAATAGAGTTTCTCAACAGATGTTCTTACATCATTTCTTGGGCTCATAGCCTGGTCTCCATGTAGCCAGGAAAGAATCTCTTACACGGCATGAATTGGGTTTTGTTTCTTCCCCGCTCAGACTCTTCTAACACCATCCTGTCATGATCCACCCTGCTCCATTCCAGCCACATGGTTTTTCTTACTACTTTTCAAACACAGTAAACCTACTAGTCTCACCTCAGGACCTTTCCCAGCTTCTGTTCCTTGTGCCCATAATGCTCTTCCCTCAGATGTGTTTGTGGCTGGCTTCCTCAGGTCATTCAGGTTTCTGGTCGGTATAAGGGTCTCTTTCTTCTTCTGAGAGCCATTCTGATCATCCTGTCTCAAATCCCCCTCTCAATCCCAACTGTAGAAACCCTTCAACTGGAAAGAACTAAAGCATTCAGACCATCAGAACGTGGGCATCTGTTTGGTCCCCCAGGAAATTGCTATGATTTCTGTGTGTCTGAATGAATATTAGAGACTTTAGCGGTGGTGGGAAGATGGTGGTCTGAATGCATATCCCGGCCCCGACTTCCACCCCGCCAACTCTCTGGAGCACCACAGGGACCCGGGTGCGTGTAGAGGAAGAGCCTGGAAGATGAGGCTTAGCCTTGCCCGAGAGATGAGGACAGGTTCCATTCTTCCTGTGCTGTGTGGCAGAGTTGACTCACTATCCTCTATACCTTGGCGAAGAGCAATTTTTGGGGCTTTGGCGGGTCCAAAACGCAAATGCTTTCTGTGTGCGGTTGTTGGGGCCAGCATGCCTGTGCTCAGGAGATCGGGAGCAGGACTCAGTGGGGGCCAATCTGCACCTGGTCGGCGAGGCTGCAGGCAGATGACCTCATTTCCTTGTCCTTGAAGAGAACAGCTCCTTCTCACCACCTGCTTCTTTGCCACAACCTGTCTTGGTCAGGTGCCGAGTAGATGAAGTCGTGAGTAGGCACATTTGACTTGGATTTGTCATAGTCCGTTGACAGAGATATGGTACTTGAAGGAGGAGGACAAAGAAGAATAGGCAGCTCTCACTGGGGCAGAACAAATGGACTCGGCAGAATTTTAACAAACAAGTAATGAAAACTCTGCGGAGAGGCAGTTGCTTTGAAATTCAGCAGAGGAACTAAAAGAGCATGGTTTCTGCTGGGGATGGTGTTAGGGCTTTGAAAGGCCCTCTGAAAGAACACACTGAACCACACTGAGCTGATGGTAGAGACCCGGGCAGTTCGTGTGAAAACAATAGGAAAGATGGTGTGAAGTTCCCGGAGACGTCACACACCCTGAATGCCAGGGGGTGGGGGGAAAGGAACCGATGGAGGATTTCTAACTGAAGAAATGTTACTGGTCACTTTCTGCTTGAACGTGCTGTCTTCTGATACTGTCCAGAGAGGAAAGTAAAGGAATGAGAAAGTCCCAAAACTACAAAGGCAAAGGGAAAGATGGCTAAAGCCATTGAGCACTGTCACCTCATCTTTGGGTTCTGGAAGCTGGAAAGCTGACAAATGCTTGCTCCTTTAGCAGAATGGAGATTGCCGAGATCCCTTCTCGTCTGCCAGAGGAAAGCCGTGAGGTCGACCTGATGACTGTGTGACAGAACTCTGGAAAGATTGGGGATTAGCAGCCCCTATGGGAGTGTCTGCTGAGTATGATGGCGGTGGTGAGGGGGAGGGGAGGCTCAAGGCAGGGTTGATGGGGAATCTGCATGGAGGGTCGATCCCCCCCCCTTCTTCCTCTGACAGAAACATCCGGAAGACTGTGCCTCTTCCGCTGCAGCAGGAGACTTGAAACGCATTCTGGATAGTATAAACTGGCAAAGCTGCCAATTTGGGTATTTTCACCCATAGATAAGAGGGAGATGAGGTCGTTGCCTTGTGAGAAATCTGAGGATTGTCTACAAGTCAGCTTATTCTGAAGGGTGAGGCCTTCCACCCCCTTTTCTACTGCACTTGCAGACTGTTGGCAGCCTGGCTGATGTACTGTCGGCCAGAATCTGGAGATTCATCTCCGGGAAGCTGACCAAATTGTAATAAAACTCCCATAGGGGCTGCCATTTGGATGTCCCTTTCTGCAGCTAGTGACACCTTGCCCAATATTCTTGGAGTGGAGCCCATCAGCCTTAGACCCTGCTCCTGCACACACATCTCCCAACAACACTTAAGTGCATCATTTAAAAGTATAAATGGACCTCAAGAATTGCCAGGTATTTAAGGGAAGCCTCTAATATGGGGTACAGAAGCCAAAACTCTCCAACAGGTAAAAGGGATGTGGCAGAAACAGAGACAAAACTTATAAACAGACACTTCTTGGAGAAAGGCATGAGGAGGGCCTTTAAGCCTACCGAGTAAATATGAAAGCTTCCTTGTTTTAAGAGAAATGCACTTCGCTCTTCCTCGTTCTAAGGGAAACCGGCAGAGACGGTGGTTCTCACTCAGGGCACTGGCAGGGTCCGGAAATGTATTCTCTCGGTGAGGCTATGGTGAAACCAGCTTTCTCCTTTGGAAAAGTTTTTATTAATTGTTTTAGATGTAAGGCACATTTGTCTTACGCTTAGGTTTCTTTTTTTTTAAATTTAAATTCAATTAGCCAACATACAGTATATCATTAGTTTTTGATGTAGTGTTCCCTGATTCATTAGTTGTGTATAATACCCAGTGCTTATCAGATCACGTGACCTCCTTAATACCCATCACCTGGTTACCCCATCTCCCCACCCCCTCCCTTCTACAACCCTCAGTTTGTTTCCCAGAGTCAGGAGTTTATAATGGTTTGTCTCACTCTCTGATTTCTTCCCATTCAGTTTTCCCTCCCTTCCCCTGTGGTCCTCTGAGCTCTTCCTTATGTGCCACATATGAGTGAAAACATGATAATTGTCTTCCTCTGATTGAGTTATTTCACTCAGCACAGTTCCATCCACATCGAAGCAAATGGTGGGTATTCATCCTTTCTGATGGCTGAGTAATATCCCATTGTATATATGAACTACATCTTCTTTACCCATTCATCTCTTGAAGGGCATCTCTGCTCTTTCCACAGTTTGGCTATCTTGGACATTGCTGCTATGAACATTGGGGTGCAGGTGCCCCTTCTTTTCATTACATCTGTATCTTTGGGGTAAATACCCAGTAGTGCAATTGCTAGGTCATAGGGTGGCTCTATTTTTAAATTCTTGGGGAACTCCATACTGTTTTCCAGAGTGGCTGCACCAGCTTGCATTCCCACCAACAGTGTAGGAGGGTTCCCCTTTCTCCACCTCCTCACCAATATTCGTTATTCCCTGTCTTGTTAATTTTATCCATTCTAACTGGTATAAGGTGGTATCTCATTGTGGTTTTGATTTATATCTCTCTCATGACAAGTGATGTGGAGCATTTTTTCCATGTGTCTGTTGGCCATTTGTATGTCTTCTTTGAAACTAGCCTTCTCATATTTTGCTGGGGGGGATGTAAAATATTGTAGTTACTATGAAGAGGAATTTGACAATATCTAGAAAAATTGCATGTTTTCATCCTTTTGCACAGTCATCTCACTTCTAGGCGATAGCATCCGAAGATCTATTATTAGCAAAGAAGTGAATGACACATCCACTAGGCATTGCTTGTTATGGCAGAAGACTATAAAAATATGCATCAGCAGGAGACTGGCTTGAGAACCGTGGGCAGCCTTGTGTGAGTTTTGTATTCTCGCTGTAACAAATTACCACAAACTCCGTGGTTTAAGACAATGCATATTATTAATTGAACGGTTCCCCTGGGTCGGGAGTCAGGTCTGTGTGTGTAGCGGGACCCTCTGCTCATGTCTCACAAGCTTGAAGGGAAGGTCAAGGTGGCTGATACTGCACTCTTCATCTGAGGCTTCACTAATTGTTTGGGCTCTCTAAGCTCACTAATTGTTGGTGGAATTTATTTCCTTGCATCTGTAGGACTGAGGTCCCCATTTCCCCAGTTGCTGGCCTCTGGAGATTTCTCTCAGCTTCCGGAGACTGACCTTCCTCTTCATCCTCCGTTCACAGTGGAGCTGTTTGCTTTCCTCCTGGTGGCCAGCAGGGGGACTACTTAGCCCCTGAAGCCCCTCCACCCTCCTCAAATGTCCCTGACCTTCCTCTTTTGCTGCCAGCCAGGGAAAACTGCTTTTACAGGTTGCACCTGATTGGGTTAGAGAATCCACAGATTATCTACATATTTTTAGCTTAGTTGAAGTGGGACTTTAATTGCTTCTTCAAATGCTCTTCCCTGTTGCAGTGCCTAGATTAGTGTTTGATGCCAGAGGGGTGGGAATCTTTAGGATTCTGCCACCCACAGTCCCCATAATGGAGGACTAGGCAGCTATGGAAAGGGACCAGGAGGATCTCGATACACAGCCATGGAGTGGTCTCCAAGATATGTTGTTATCCTGAAAACAAGCAAGATGCAGAACGGTATTTATGCTATACTACCTTTTGTATAAGAAAGGGGGTGAAAACAGAAAAGATACATGCATTTACTAATATTTTCAAAAAGAGAATGGAAGGATACATGAAAAATTAACAGAAAATAACAATTTATAGGGAAAGGAAAAGCATAGAGAGTAGGGGCGGGGATGAAAGCTCTACTTCTCTGAATGTAAATGGTTTATGACTTTATAAAAACCACGTAAATGTGCATGATTAAAAATAAAATTAAAAATGATAAAAAGCAAGTAGCGTGTAAAAATGGAAAAAATAACCTGGTATCAACTTTGTGGTATAACTCCCCAGAGAAGAGATATGAACATGTTTTTAAATCACAGTTCTTGATGGTATATTTCTATTGGGATGTATTTTAGGGACCAAAAAACCCCATTAAGAAACTTACAGTTGTATTTTGTTGTTATTGATGTTAATAATTGTACTTCTTTGTACAATTGTACTTGAAACTATTGTATATACATATATGTATAGGAAGAGAAAGCTAAAAATTGTAATAGGAACCAAGGATTTTCAGCATAAAAGAAAACATACAATTATGAAATAAAAAGTAAAATCCTGTCACCCTTAATTGAAATCAAAATTATGAGGATGAACTCCTGATTTAGTCTTTTTATTTTCATTTTATTTGACTTAGTCTCTTGAAAGAAGTCACTTAGAGTTTTTTATTTTTATTTATTTTCTAGTTTTATCTACTGAAAATCCAGCACAAATTTTAACCCCTAAATGCTATTTTCCACTAAAAAGGAGCCATGCCTCCTATGCAAATGGCCTCTGTGGTAGACAAAGCTACACATTCATGCAAGAGATAAGCAAAATAGAGCCCAGGACATGTCATTCCTGAAATCAAATGCCCAGAAACTGCTAAGATCACATAAGAAGAACATAAGAGCCAACACGAAGGAGCTTCTACTGGCCCAAGACAGCATTTTGAGCCTTAAAAAGAATAACAACTGCAGTAGATTAAAATACAGCGTAAAGAATTTTTGGGTTCGTGATTATAATAAAAAAATAACCTTTATTAGGACAGGTGACGATTAAACTGAAAATTGTTCAGTCAGGGGCCATAATCAATATTTACCCAGCATTTAACAGACTTTAATTCAGAATAATCAAGTCATTGATTTGGCAAAGTTTTTCTTTATAGAAGTCTCATAGCTAAGCAATATAGGAGAAACGAGAGAATTAGGAAATCTCCATTTTGCAATCCTTCAAATCGTAAATTAAGAAAATGAACATTTGGATAAATCTTTGGATGTTACAGTTTAACATTTCTTTTGGGTAACTTTCTAGAAGTGAAATTGCTGGGTCTTATGGTAGGTCTCATGTTGTTAAGAAACAGACAAGTAGGTGTGCCATTTTATCTTTTTCCCTACAGTGTATGGGAATTCCAGTTTTCCCACATTCTTGCCAACTCCCTGCGACTAGTCTTTTCTTAATGTTACCCGTTCAACCAGGTGTGTCGTTCTGTCTCACTGTGGTTTTAATTTGCATTTCCCTAATGATTTATGATTTAGAGCATCTTCTCATGTACCTATTTGTCATTTATGTATTTTCCTTGTTGAAGCATCTATGCATATCTTCTCCTCTATAAAAAAGGGTTGTTTTCTTAATGAGTTTTGAGGGTTTTAAAATACGT
>CM053603.1:56407195-56430104 GCA_028646535.1 Procyon lotor
AAGGATAATACCAACTTGGTATTATCAGAGGAGGGTGGAATAGGGAGATTGTCATTTTTATTCAGGAGGTTATTTTTATTCATTTTTATTTTAGCCTTATTAAGAATGTTTCACTCCTGTAATTAAAATGTAATGAAGAAAAAAAATATTCGCAATAGACACTAGGTGATTTTGAAGATTAAGGAAATGATTAAGGCAGTCAGAGCTCAAATTTGTTTCGACTTTATAGATTAAATTTATGAATATGTTACTCTCAGAAACAGAGGTAGCCAGTCCAAGTATGGAAAATATTGGTACTTGTTGCTTCGTACTTTGCAGCCCAGGTATTACACTAGGGTGCTATAAAATGCAAGGTTGAATATCAAAGTATGCAAAAGGAAGGCCAACTTCAGGTTAGAGATTAAAACTCTCTGTGATGAATTTATATGCAAGATTGTTTCTCCTTCCTTACCTGTCCCTGGAACTCTACTAGCAAGATAGAATTCTAAACTAACCACTGTCCATCTGCCTGAGAACTTGAAACCTCACATCAAGAGCCCATGATAACCTTTGCTACATTATGTAGATCTGTTTTTCCTGCTTACTGTCATCCCCATTGGCCTTTTATGGATTAAATATCAGCACATTTTCTATGATGTCAGCTTTCAAATCTATCTTGCATGACAGGCAGTGAAATTGAGCTGTCAGGATCAGATAAAAATTACATGATGGCCCCAAAATGTCCACCTATTTTTCCAAATGGTTTCATACTCATATTGAATATGACAGGTGATAAAATAGGGTCTTAGTTGTCTGTAGAAGTGATATCCCTTTCAGAGGATGAATAGTCTCGTAAGCTCATTGTATAGATTTGCTCTGTGAGCCTGGAATTTCAGTGACTCCTGAGGGATCACGTTTTCCTCGTTTTTTTTTCCCCCTTCCCCATAGCATTACTATTAATATGGGTAAGTGGTGAAATAAAGTAAAAGTCTACCTTGATCTTGGAGGATTTTTTTTAAGAGAAACATGTATACTGTATAATTGGTTAACTGTGAGGGAAAAAATTTTCTCAGCTTACACCATACAAAAGGCAATTCCTGATGGATGAAAGAATTATGTACCAAAAAGGAACCATAAACAGCTGGGAGAGAATATGTTTAAATATGAGTAACAAAAGTTTTTTGAGTAGAAAAGCAATGAAACAAACCATAAAAGGAAATATGGATAGTTTGGCTATATATAGATTAGAAACTTTTTTTTCATTTATTTTTTAAATTTAAATTCATTTAATTAACATATAATGCATTATTGGTTTCAGAGGTAGAGGTCACTGATTCATCCATCTTACGTAATACCCAGTGCTCATTATATCATGTGCCCCCGTTAATGTCTATCACCCAATCCCGCTCACCTCCCTCCCCTCCAGCAACCCTCAGTTTGTTCCTATGATTAAGAGTCTGATGGTTTGTTGCCCTCTCTGGTTTCGTCTTGTTTTATTTTTTCCTTTCTTCCCCTATGATCCTCTGTTTTGTTTCTTAAATTCCATATATCAGTGAGATCATTTCATAATTGTCTCTGATTGACTTATTTCACTTAGCATAATACCCTCTAGCTCCATCCATGTTGTTGCAAATGGCAGGATAATCATTTTTTGATGGCTGAGTAACATTCCATATGTATATGGAATATTTTATACACGCACACACACACACACACACACCCCACATCTTCTTTATCCATTCATCTGTGGATGGACATCTGGGCTCTTTCCATTGTTTGGCTATTGTGGACTTTGCTGCTATAAACACTGGGGTGCAGGTGTCCGTTCGTATCACTGCATTTGTCACTTTGGGATAAATAGTAGTGCAATTTCTGGGTCATAGGGTATAGATTAGAAACTCTTATATAATCCCTCCAAATTATAAATAAAATTTCTTGCTAACAAAATCTGTAAATTTTTGCATCATGTGTAACAGAGTTAACCTGTATTCTATAAAGAGATTCATAAAGATAAGAACAGATATTTGACCTTGAGCAAAGAAATGCAAATTAAAATGATAACCAAATACTGTTTCTACCCATCATAATGTCATATTAAGGAAAAAAACCACTGTATATTGAAAGTACAGATTAAAGGACAACTTTTAACCAGTAGGTAAAGCTATCTTTTTGAGGGCATTTAAAAATATGTATCAGGAATCCCTATGAATCAGTAGTTCTACTGCTATAAGTAAATTTGAATCAGAGGTTTGTCCTTCTCTGAGTGTCAACTACCTGGAAGATGCAAATGGATCCTCAGTGAGTCTACCTTTTCTTGCTTGCTGAGATTTTCATTAACTGTTACGGAAGTGCCTAGCGGCTCTTTACACAATCCCCTGGTTCTAGTTGCCCCTGTCCACAGTGTAATCATGACCACTCACTCTTTTTTTTTTTTTTTAAAGAGTATTTATTTATTTGACAGAGGCGGGAAGGGAGAGAGGGAGAGAGAGATCACAAGTAGGCAGAGAGGCAGGCAGAGAGAGAGAGGGAAGTGGGTTCCCCGCTGAGCAGAGAGCAGAGAGCCTGATGCGAAACTGCCTTTACATTAATAAGGAACAAGCAAAGGCATCCCTGAAAAGCATCACTTTTTAAAATATGATCCAAATTATGGTTTTGACAGGCTTTGCTTTTATTTTATTTTATTTTTTAAGATTTTATTTATGTATTTGACAGAGATCACAAGTAGGCAGAGAGCAGGCAGAGAGAGAGAGGGTAGCAGGCTCCCCACTGAACAGAGAGCCCGATGCGGGGCTTGATCCCAGGACCCTGAGATCATGACCTGAGCCGAAGGCAGAGGCTTAACCCACTGAGCCACCCAGGCGCCCCCGACCGCTCACTCTTAACCAGTAGCGTAACCCTTTTTGTTCCCTAAAATGAAATTTCTGCAGTGTCCTCTGGTGGGAGCTTTCCTTCCTTGGACCCAATCTAGCAGAGCCTCGGGGTCATAGAGACTAGAAATAAAAACCCTGTTAGTGCTGCAAGACAGAATACGGTTTTTTATTGTGTCCTTCCCAGCTGGCACCATGACTGAGTTGTCAGTAGTAGACCATTCCTCCTTTCAGTCAAGCCAGGTGCTCCTGGGAAAAGGGGTGCTTGCTGAGATGAGTGAATTTCATGGGCTTGAGCACATTACCACACTTCTTTTGCTGTTAATAAAATCCTGGGTCAGATGTACTATTACATTGATTACCATGATGATAAATAAGGCATTTCTTAAATCTGCGGTTAGTGGCACAGGCAGACACTTACAGGCAGGGAAAGCAAATCTGTATCCAGTATATGTAACTTGTTACACCAAGGAGAGTTTACTGCCCCTTCCCTAACCCTACTTGTTGCTAGATGACTGGCTGGTCTCCCGAGGAAATGGGACCAAACAGGGAGCTCAGCATTGGCTTCTCCTATTGGCTGAAGTGGCAATATCCAGGTCATGGTTGATGAGGAGCATGCCTTTTGCTGAGCCCATGCATAACCTCCATTGTTGCCGCCTGGGCCACTTTGCATGGGGGCCCCCTGAGCAAGGCGTGGAGTGGCTGGAGGGAGTTGTGAGTGAGGTTTGCAGAAGACGTCATTGGTTTACCCACTGAGAGTCTCCTCTGACGTGGATGCCCACTAAGTCATCCACATGGTACAGAAGTGTTTTCATGCTTTGTGCCCATTCAGAGATGTCTCCCTACATACCCCTTTCCCAGCACTTCTTGTCATCAATCTTCGTATCTTATTCTAAGTCCCTGACCATCCTCCTAAGCTGTTAGCCAATGCCTATGAATCAGTGTGCATCTCTACTTGTAGCTGTATCTTAATTTAAACACAGGGTACAACAAAATGTATTCGAAGCTCTGCCACCTGGGAGGATTTCCTTTTCTGGAACTCTCGCGATTCGGTTTGTAATTGCAGGCAGCAGCGTACTTGGATTTGGTGCCAGCAAATTGTATTGAACCATTTAGCTAGCAGGCCTAGTGCTTTTCCTCTTTAGTTAGGTGGTCATAAATAATTCTCGATCAGGTTCTGGGTGGCGGGGGGTGATGCCAAAGAGTGTGTGTCAGAGGAATCTCAGCCACCTACTTAGGCAACCTACTAGTACCTTCTGGACCTGTTCCAGCTCAGTCTCTCCTACTGATCAGTTTCCCTGGTGGGTTACTGCTCTGCATGCCCAGCCTAGTGGCTTGGTGTGTCAGGTTAATAATACAGGCAGCAGAGGGTAACTCAGATGATGTGATCATTTGATGTCCGTAGTCATGCGTTCGTTCTCCATCAGGAGCTGTTTCTCCAAAGAATAGTTCTCTGCAGATGAGCACGTGGCTCTTCTCTAAAACCCCCACGTCTCTTTGGGCAGCTACAGCAAGATGCCAGAGGCCGGCTAGCTTAGAAACAACAGAAACCCAGTTCCAGAGGCGGGAAGTGTGACGTCAGCATGCCAGCATGGTTGGAGGAAGGCCCTCACCCAGTCGCAGACTTCTTGTATCCTCTCATGGAGGAAGGAACTAGGGAGCTCTGTGGGATCCCTTCTATAAGGACGCGAATTCCATTTATGAGGGCTCTCCCTTCATGACCTAGTTACTTCCCATGGGTGACCTAGTCACTTCCTAACACTATCACATTGGGTGTTAGGACTCCAACCTGTGAATTTTAAGGGGAATACAACCCTTCAGACCATAGCAACCCTAAAGATCTGTGTTGTGATTCACTTCTTGGTGCTTCCCTGGGGCTCACTCTGTCAACACTGTTTACCTCTGACACTCAGAGTCTCAGGAGCTCTGCTGGGTCGTGGGGCCTGAGTGGCGGAGCAGCTCACACTGTGGGCTGGAAGAGCAACAGAGCGTTCGTTCATATTGCCTCTGTTTGAAACGAGCAAGTTTTTAAATGAGTTCCTCAGAAAATGAGTTAAGGAGAACACATTCAAAGATGATGTATATTGCTTCCTAAGTTTATAAGAGCCCACTTTTTGGGTCATAGTGAAAGATGCAATAATTTGTTTTGGATCTGGAGGGATGCCCCAGTGTGCTCTAGACCAGTGAGCCCTAGAAAGTTCACTAAGGACTATTAGGCCCATGGATTTTTTTTTTCTTTTCATGACTTCAATATCTATTTATCTTATTAACATATAATGTATTATTTGTTTCAGGGGTACATGTCTGATTCATCAGTCTTACATAATTCATAGCACTCACCATAGCACATACGCTCCCCAATGTCCATCCCCCAGCCACTCTATCCCTCCCACCCCTCCCCCCTCTAGCAACCCTTGGTTTATTCCTATGATTAAGAGTCTCTGAGGGTTTTTCACCCTCTCTGGTTTCATCTTGTTTCATTTTTCCCTCCCTTCCCCTGCGATCCTCTGTCTTCTTTCTCAAATTCTTCATATCAGAGAGATCATATGATAATTGTCTTTCTTTGGCTTATTTAGCTTAGCATAATACCCTCTAGTTCCATCCACATCATTGTAAATGACAAGATTTTGGGGTTTTTTTGATGGCTGCATAATAATTCATTCTATATATACACATCTTTATTCATTCATCTGTTGATGGACATCTAGGTTCTTTCTATAGTTTGGCTATTGTGGACATTGCTGCTATAAACATTTGGGTGCACGTACCCCTTTGGATCACTACATTTGTATCTTTAGGGTAAATACCCAGTAGTGCAATTGCTGGGTCATAGGGTAGCTTCTATTTTCTACTTTTTGAGGCACCTCCATACTGTTTTCCAGAGTGGCTGCACCAGCTTGCATTCTCACCAACAGTGTAGGAGGGTTCCCCTTTCTCTGCATCCTCGTCTACACCTGTCATTTCCTGACTTGTTAATTTTAGCCATTCTGACTGGTGTGAGGTGGTATCTCACTGTGGTTTTGATTTATATTTCCCTGATGCTGAGCGATGTTGAACACTTTTTCATGTGTCTGTTAGGCCCATGGATTTTTATGGGATTTATCTGTCTCTCGTATGTCTTCCTAACCCACCGCTAACTTTTCCTCAGGTCCAACCAGCTAATGCCAACAAAGTAGCATGCAAGTGTGATGTTGGGTAGACATCAAGATAGGTCTTTGCAAGCTGTTTTATGGCTGATAGCAGGATTGTTGGCGTGACTCAAAGGCAAGGTGGTGAGCATTGACTGTTTACTCTGATTAAAAGCAAACACATGCTGGTGTTTCTTCCAAACTGGTAAGAGAGTAAGAAAGCCTTTGTCAGGTCAGTAGCAACTACAGTTCCGAGGTGGTGTTGATTTGCTTCAGCAGGCCTCCTAAATCTTAAATCACAGCTGCAGCTGGACTCACAGCCTATTCCTGTTTTGGATAACCTACAGTCATTCAAGATCTATCATAGTCATTTTCTAAGATTCTACACTGGCCAAGTTAGACAGTTTAAATGGGGGACATAATAGATTTTATCACCATTGCACCTCCCAACTTTTTGCTATTGGTGTAATTTCTGTGATTTGGTTTTCTGCCGGTGTGGGTTACTCTCTTGTTATGGGACATGCCAGACACTGCCATTTATCCCTTCTAATCATAATAGCCCTCACCACACAGATCAGATAGCCAATGGATGGATTCTGCTAGTTGCGAAGTATGCCTGTTCCAGTTACAAATTTAAGAACTGAAGAAATAATCACGGACTATGTTTGTAGATATGCTCGGTGAATGCAGTTTGAATTGGGGCCAAAACTCCATTCATCACCTGACTACCGTAAGCTGAGAGACAGTAGCTATAATTACAAACAGAAGTTTTAAATTGGATGATTAATTTGCTGAGGATTCTGACAAGGCGATGGAAGAGAAGGAAAATACCTCTCCTATTTAAAGTATGTTGAATTTTTGCTGTATGGGGGAAAACACGAGTTAGGGGTTAAAGAATGTGCAGTAGATAGATAAAAATGGGCTTAGTATGTAGGTGTGGCGAAGAAGGGTGTGGTGTTCGGTTCTCTGGAAATAGCCTATGGCCACAGCAAGGAACCGATCCTGAAGTTGTCTAGGATGAACCCAAGTGGGATGGCTGTCCCCAGGTTGCATCGCACTACAGTAGTGTGGGAAGATCTGCAGTAGACACAGGCAGTGGAGCAGTGGCATCCGTGGGCACAGTGAGCTCAGCAGAACTCGAAGGGAGTGGAGATGTCCCAGGGCTCGGGGTTTCGAATGGGGGGCAGAGGTGAAGGCATCTTCCGGGAAGGGCATGGATTAATTTAAAGCAAGGTGTGTGGTTTCTCCATTCTTGAAACCTATCTTTTTGCCTTCCCATAGTGTGCAGTGCCATTCTCTTAATAATATGGGAATCTTGTTTCCCGGTCACACAATTTCTAGGCAGTTTGTTCTGTTCTTGAGTTCCTTTCCGTTTCTTCTCTACCTGCACATGTGTAATTGCTAATTGCCTGTGTGGCTTACTCCCTTTCTCATCCTTCCTGCCACCACTACAGTAATATTCCTTAACGTACCACTTTTTCATCGAGTCATCCCTTTGCTTTAAAAAATTTCCTTTCTGCAGTTCTCTTGTGCTCCCTCTCCTTTTAGTTAGCGTGGCCTTTGTGCCAGGTCTGCTGGTTTGTGGTTCCTTTGATAAACAGTATCCAAAATACATAAGGAACTGATACAACTCAATACCAAAAAAACAAATAATTTGATTAAAAATGGGCAGAAGACAAGAAGAGACATTTGTTCAAAGAACACATCCAAATGACCAACAGACACATGGAAAGATGCTCACCCTCACTCATCATCAGGAAAAAGCAAATCAAAACTATAATGAATGACAACAATGAAAAACTGCAATGAGCCGTCCCCTCATTCCTGTCAGAATGGCTAAAACCTAAAACACAAGGAACAACAGGTGTTGGCGAGGATGTGCAGAAAAAGGAACACTCATGCACGTGAGTGGGAATGCAAACCGGTGCAGCCACTGTGGGAAACAGTATGGAGTTTCCTCAAAAAATTGAAAATAGAACTACCCTATGATCCAGTAATCACACTATTGAGTATTTACCCACCAAATACAAAAACACTAGTTGAAATGGATACGTGGCGCCCTCGTGTTTGTTGCAGCATTATTTACAATAGCCAAGCTATGGAAGCAGCCCAAGTGTCCATTGATATAAGATGGATAAAGAAGATGTGGTATATATTATATAATGGAGTACTATTCAGCCATAAAAAGAAAGAAATCCTGCCATTTGCAGTAGTGTTGTTGGAGCTAGAAAGTATAATGCTGAGCCAAGTAAGTCAGCGAGAGAAAGACAAATACCATATGATCTTACTCATGGAATTTAAGAAGCAAAACAAAGGAGCAAATTAAAAAAAGAGACAAACCAAGAAACAGACTCCTAACTATAGAGAACAAACTGGTGGTTACCAGAGAGGAGGAGGATGGGGGGGGAATGTGGGAAGTAGGTGATGGGGAATGAAGAGTATACTTACCTTGATGAAAAAAAAAATGATAATCAGTTTCCTTCCTGTAATCCCTCTGTGCTCCTCCTTTCAGTTAGCATGGCCTTTGTGCCAAGTTTGCTGGCATGCAGTTCTTTTAAGAGTAGTTCATGGGGCGGGAGCACCTGGGTGGCTCAGTTGGTTAAACATCAGCCTTGGGCCCGGGTCGTGATCCCAGGGTCCTGGGATCGAGTTCCTCATCGGGTTCCCTGCTCAGCGGGGAGTCTGCTTCTCCCTCTGCTCCTCTCCCCACTCATGCGAGCTCGCTCGCTCTCAGTAAATGGATAAAATCTAAAAAAAAAAAAAAAAAAAAAAAAAAAAAAGTTCATAGGGTTGAGAAACTTCCCTCCCCTTATCAGCCCCCAGATCTATAAACCTGTCTTGTTTCCCTGCCATTTAGAGCTTCGTGTGCTGCTTGGGTTCTCTGTATTTCCCAGCCAGGTTTTCTATCCTGGGCGCTTGGGCCTTCCCTCGGCGCACTTACGTCTGCACCATCATCTTTAGGAAGTTCTTTCAAGGTTCTGGCTGGGAATGGTACAGTTTCCTGCTTGCAAGGCCAAGGTGGATTTCCTGTGGGGAGATGCAAAGGTGGGAAGTAAGATGCTTGGGTGCACCTTGCCGACCGGACCCAGAATTTACCTTTGTAGCTATAGAGCTCACAGTCAGAACTTTACGGATAGTCCTTGCTTTCTTTCCACCTCAGGATCTCTTAGCTGGTTCTCCCTCTTCTATTTCATCCCAGGCCCTCCTTGTTTCCCTCTCATTATTATCCTGAGGTGATTTCACCTAATCCAGTGGCTTCAAAACCTTTTACCCGCTGATAGGCACCTAAACGAGCTCTTGCCACTCTGGGCTTACGTGATCGCCCCGTGTCCAATGTTCAGGGGCCTGCCTAAGAGGAACCTTCTGGGTCACCTGTACCAATCAGATCTGCCTTCCACCTCCATCTCCACCCCCCAGACTTCACCATCTCAAGAACACTCAACATGCTAAGTAGTATTCTTTATCTAGTTATTTGATCCCAAACCTCTGAGTAACGCGTGTTTTTGTTGTTAGTTCTCATCACTTAGTCTGTTTCATCAGAAAATCATATTGACTCTTCCTTCAAAAGACGCTTACTTCCCCATTTATCTACTTCTTTCCGGACCACTTCTGCTCTTACTCCAAGCCAGCAGCATCTCTCCTTGGCTGTGACACTAGGCTCCTAACTGCTCTCTCGGCTAGTCTTTCGGCCCACCCCACACCCTCCCATAATTTATTTTTCATAGGAAAGCTAGAATAATCTGATGAAAACATCTTGGAGTTAGTTGAATGCAAGGCGATTCTGATTATAACATAAACATCCAGTTTTTCTTTCTTTTTTTTTCTTTAAAGATTTTATTCATTTGACAGTGAGAAACACAGCGAGAGAGGGAACACAAGTAGAGGGAATGGTAGCGGGAGAAGCAGGCTTCCTGCTGAGCAGAGAGCCCGATGCGGGGCTCGATCCCAGGACCCTGGGATCATGACCTGAGCCGAAGGCAGACGCTTAACGACTGAGCCACTCAGGTGCCCCAAACATCCAGTTTTTCGGTGGTAGGTTCAAAAAGGCTCGCTGGGACCGTGGTGAGCAAATATATGTTTTTTTTTAGGAATTTGATGAAATTGACATATCTACCTGTAACTCTTAATATTTAACTCATTATGGTGTTTACATGTACATACTTACATAAAAGCATATACTGGCTTACAAATTTTTTCCATTCTTGCATTTCATAAAACAGATTCATTTCAGCACTCCACGTGCATCTTCTTTAGCTGTTTTTCTGAAGTGTTGCCACAGCATGGTTGACATCAGTTCCTTGAGTGTCTTCTGCAATATCTGACATGGTGTTCCAGGGAGTATCATCTTCTCTTCCATTTAAATTGTTTCAGAGACACCACTTCTGGCACCAAGTATGAGTCACCGAAATTTCTATAGGAACCACGCTCTTCTTGTATAACAATAGACAGTTGCTCAGGCATTTTTCCTGTGGTTATTTGTGCTCTACATAATTTGATATGGTTAAATGGATATATATCTTATTCAGCATGTTTTTTTTTTTTTTTTTAAATAATGGGGAGGTTTGTCTGAATAACCTAACTTGCCTATACCAGAAACTGGAAGTCCACTGTCTTCTTCTCCTGTACTTCTGAGAGTAAGTACTTTTCTGTGTGGCATCCAGGATACTGTTTATGGTTTTTCTCATCCTTCACTAGTCAACTCTTGCTCAGTTTCTTTTGCTGGTCTTCCTAATGATTCCATTTCGGTAGTAGTCCCATGGCTCAGCCCCTGGACATTTCCTTCCCAGGCGATCTCTCCTAGTTTAGTGGCCTTACCCCCCATCTGCACGTGGCTCATCGTCAGATTGGTGTCATCAGCCTAGACCTACCTCTGAACTCAGAGTCGCGTGTCACCTGCCAACCTGATACCCACACTTACTTGCCCAATACTGGATTTTCTACCCTAGACTTGCTCTTCCATTCATCTGTACCCCTCTCAATAAATGGCAGCTCTGCTCTTCCAGTTGTGTAGTTACACAGAGTTATTCTTGGCTTCTCTCTTTCACATCTCACATCTAATCAATAGCAAGTCAGGTTATTTGTACCTTAAAAAAATGCCTAGGGTCTCATCAGTTGACATCATTTACACACTATCATCCCCACCAAAGCCATGACAATTTCTCACTTGAACTATGACACTTGCTCTTCACTGGTATTTATTCTTAGGTTTGTGTAATCTGTCCTCCCCGCAGCATCCAGAGTGCTGTTTTTAACCAACAAGTCAGATCATGTCATTCTCTCCCACTGAGAGTGAAATTCAAGGTTTTTGCCATGGCCTTTCACGTCCTACAAGGTCTGGAGCCCGTCTCTCTGATCTTCTCTGTGACCGTATTCCAGCCACACAAGAACACACTGAGCACGTGCTTGCCTGTGGGATGTTGTGTGTGCCCTCCCAGCTGCCTGGAACATTTTGCTCTGGCCTCCACATTGCTCGTTTCTTCACTCCTTCTGCGCTCTGCTTAAATGTCGTCCTGCCAGAGATGCCTTCTCTGACGAGTGACTAATTCTCTTACTCTTCTTTAACTTTCTTTTAGGATTTACCACTGTGTAAACTATTTTGTAGTTATTTGTTAATTGTGTGTCTTTTTCCCACTTGAGTGTATATTCCGTGAGCCCTATCCCCATCATCTAGAAAAATCCTTAGCACGTAGTGGATACTGCAAATACTGTAACACTGTAAATACTGAATGAATAAATGAATATCGTCATCCTTGTACTCATCGAGCTCATTTTGCTAAAGGCACTGGACTGATGTAAGTACTGGAGATATAAACAAGTTTAGGATATGGCACGTTTGGCCACAGAAGCATGGTGGTACGGCAGGAGGCAGATGAGGGAAGCATAAAGGTAGATGTGTGTGGAATGAGCATAAAGATTCCTAGGAGGACGGGAGCAAGAAAACTGGTCAGATTGGTGGGAATGAATCATAGGGATAAATGGAAGGAAACAGGGTGGCCAGGCAGTAGATTGGGAAGCAGACATGTCTTGGGCAGGAATAATTCTATTACAGGTAATGGGGGAGGGGAAGCAGAGTGGCTCTTATTTATTTGTGGTTTACCTGGATTGCAGTGCAGATTGTTGGTCTTTTTAACTTGATCTCTTTGTAGAACTCTAAGAAATACCATTTACGGTTTTGTTGTGGAGCAACTGTAAAGTGTTCACGGACACTACACTCAAATGTTCCCACATTTTATTTTCTTCATAGAATGTGATTCCTTTTAGGAGCTAATGTTACCTTGTCAGTAAAGCCAATCTATCCTACTCTAGCCTGTGTAAACACATCCTGTAATGGGAGGCACTGGGGAGAGCACAAAGAAACGGAGCGTCATTCTAGAGTTAGTTTGATATTGTTATGGATCCCATCAGTCTTTTATTTCTCCCAGCAGAGTAATGGATATTTTCTTATGTGTTAAAAGTCTTTGCTAGTGTTTGGAAACTGAGTAGTTTTTGCCTTAAAAAAAAAAAAATAGATATTTCAGGCTATGGTAGTTAGGTAGCACATTATTACATTTTGTAGGAGATTATTTATTTATTTATTTATTTTGGTAACATAATTTAAATACAAAGGAAAAATCACTTCCTTATAGACAAGCGTTAATTTGCTTTTTTTTATACTCCGAATTTTGGCAGGATTTCTTTGGGATCCCCTGATGTCCAATAGATAAACATTTCCATCTTTTCTGTTTTCTGTTTCTGGAACTCCCCGTTACTTACATAAAGGATTTCCTGGAACAAGGAAAGAGGCCCTCTTCTGAGACATCTCAGTCTTTGAGTGGATTCAGGTGATCCAGGCTCATTGATACCCCAGCTGCCTTCCAGAAACAAATGTAAATCCTGTCTGGAGAAGTCTAATCCTAGGCTTCAAAATATTCTTCCAGTTTTCATGTATAGAATCTAACCGTCAATAGAAAGTAATCAGGCCTATGAGGAGATAAGATGATATGACAAAAACAAACAAGGTATCAGTATCCACAGAGGATACAGACAATGG
This sequence comes from Procyon lotor, assembly GCA_028646535.1. Classification (NCBI taxonomy): domain Eukaryota; kingdom Metazoa; phylum Chordata; class Mammalia; order Carnivora; family Procyonidae; genus Procyon; species Procyon lotor. The sequence goes on from CM053603.1 coordinate 56,420,200, forward strand.
ACGTATCAGATGTTGACCTTAAAATAACTAGATCAGTATATTCATATTCAGATGGGACATTCCAATAGAGAGCTAGAGCTATAAAAACAAATAAAATGGAGATTCCAGAAATGAAAAATAGAATAACTGAAAGTAGTTCAGTGGATTAGACGTAGCTGAATAGAGAATTAATCTACTGAAGTAAGGTGGGGCCAGGATAGAGAGATTTAAGGATGGAAAACATGGAGAACAGAAGAGATGGGGGAAGACAGTGGAAATAGTGGTTTTTACAATAGGTGGTGCTGGATTTCTTTGGATATCAGTATAGACAGACTGTATTAAGTTACACTGTACAAGAAAAAATCAGTTCTGGTAGATTGCATGTTTAAATATAAAAATGTTATTTAAACAATAAAGCTTCCAGTAGGTAGCAAGTAAAAATACCTTTGTGACCCTGGAGTTGACCAACATTTTTTTTTTTTTTTTAAAGATTTATTTATTTACTTGACAGAGCGAGAGAGATCACAAGTAGGCAGAGAGGCAGACAGAGAGAGAGGGGAAAGCAGGCTCCCCTCTGAGCAGAGCCTGACTCAGGGCTCGATCCCAGCATCCTGGGATCATGACCTAAGCCGAAGACAGAGGCTCAACCCACTGAGCCGCCCCAGCGCCCGAGACCAACATTTTTTAACAGGACACAAAAGCACTGTCAGAAAGGAAAATATTGATAGATTGGATTACCTTAAAAATTGAGAACTTCTGTTTATCAAAAGACATCATTAAGAGAATAACAAAGTAAGACTTAGGGTCCAGGAAGGTATTTGACACACACGTAATCAACAGTGGGTTCTTTCTTACAATATCTAAAGAACTGAAAGGGGACAACCCAATAGGAAAATGGGCACAAGACTTGAACAGTTATTTACAAAAGTCATCTCCAAGTAGCCCTTTAACACACAAAAAAGATGCATAGCCTTATTAGTCATCAGGAAAATTCAGTTTGATTGTGATGATGTACCAGTGGATACCCACCAGCATGGCTATAATTAAAAAACCTGATGATGCAGATTTTGGCAAAAATGTAGAGCAACTGGAATTCTTTATATCTGCCTGTTGGAATGCAAATGGTCTTAATCACTTTGGAAAACTAATCATCAGCAGTGTCTACTGAACTGAATCTAAGAATGCTTTGCGATCCAGCAATTTCACTTGCAGGTATATACCCGACGTAAATGTTTACATGTGCCAAGCATAAGATATTCTTAGCATTATTCATAAATTAAAACAGCTCCAGCATCCGTCAACAATGAATAAGTTGTGGTATATGCGCGCACCGGAATACTATCCAGCAATGGCAGAGAGCATGGATGAATGTCAGCAAATAGAATTCAAGCAAAACCATGACTGCAGACAAATGGTAATGTTTGGTCTGATCATGATCAAGAATTGAAGGAATGACAGCCTGTTCTAGACGTTCTCAGTGCATGAATGAATTTTCCTGACTTTTGAGTTTCATACTAAGATCATCTGTATAGACATTTTTAAAAATTTGAACTTCATTAATCTCTCTAATATGTTCGCCTTGGGCTAGTTTTGCTAAAGAGCATGAAGAGAATCCTCGTCATCAGCTGGAAGGCTGGGCCCTGGCTACCGGAATCCTGGGAGTCTGCTGGGAAAGGGGGCTGGAAACCCCAGCGGGAATTTATTTAGTCTCTCCCTATTTGTACTTTGGTAGTGGTCTCTTTGATTTGGTCTACTTTCTTCCAGTCCAGAAACATTTTGTTTCATTTTCTCTCAGAATAAACCTCTGGATTTCAGTGTCTGCCTGGGTGCAAGTTCAGTGGTAGTCATTTGACTCATTGGGTAGAGGAGGTAATCCAGGGATAAGCTGCTTTCTTTTTTTTAAATCAGACTTTGCCCTGTATTTGTTATTTTACCCTTCCTCTTTCACACTTAGTTTTAGAAGTACCTTTTTAGTCAATAGGACCGGGCAAGTGGTTATCTACCTGGAAGAGTAATAGATTTGAATTTCTTCCCAATCCATATGATAAACCAGTTTCCAATGAATTGAGGACTTCAGTCGGAAAGACCAAATGAAGGGGAAGAAAGAGAAAGAAGGGAAAAGAACGGGAAGAAGAAAGATCTAGATCATACAGATAATGCTTACCAGTCAGTAACAGAAGATCGAAAATCCAGTGGGAGAATGAGCAAAACACCCGAACGGGTATTTCATAAAAGAGGAAATAGGAACACAGAGATACAAAAATATGCTTACTGTGTTGATAACGAAGAAAATTCAAATGAAGACCACAAGATACAGATGGGTCAAGATGAAATCTGACACCAGTGGATATGGATGAGCTTGCATCTCAGAGGCAACTCCTACCTGGCTGTTGGGAGTACCTTGGAACAGCCACTTTGGGAAGCAGTGGGACAGTGCGGTGATGTGGAACTTTCGTGCTTCTATTCCTATATATGCGCCTCAGCCTCTCTTGCCCCTGTACCCCAGGAGACAGATGCAGCGGCGTTCACAGCGGAATGGTCTGTAAGGACAAGAGCTGACTGCAGCCATAACGCCTCTTCCTAGAAGACTGGGTTCGTAAGTGGCAGTACGTTCTGCATGTTCATTTAAAACAAAATTGACCTGATAGCTCATTTATTTCCTTACAGGAAATGTTTACATTTTTCTCATATCAAAAGGAGTAATAAAGTTTAATGACCTGTATTTCCACATCATCTACTGAAAGACAGTATACTCCCTCTTACTGTAATCACTTGAGGCAGGCCTCCAAATGCAGGGGAAGCCAGAGGCAAGATTTTCGACCTTGATGATTGATGATAAGAGAGTAGAATGAGGAGTAGTTTGTCCTCTGGGATCTTTCAAGAAAGCAGTTTCTTGAGTTTGGTGGTAAGGGTGATGATAATAATAATAATAATAATAATTAGCAGTACTAGCTACCATTTTTTAAGAGTTGACTGTGTTTCCTGCCCCAGGCTGCTAGCTCATTGAATTCTCACAGCAGTATCGTACAAGGCGGGCATTATTATCTCACTTCTAATTAGAAAACTGAAGCTTTTCCGAGTTAAATTTGTCCAGGATCACAGTTTTAGATAGTGCTGCAGGGAATTATATACAGGTTTGGGTGACCGCTCCATCTTAGTATTGTTGGATGAAGTGACCCTGCTGAAGGAAAGGAGAAAAAAAGTATCTCAAAGGCCTAATGGGCCACAGGCCATAATAAACTCTTGGGGTACTGCTGTGGTACTGTTGTCGCTTACTACTTTTTAAAAAGTCATCCTGACACGTGGCACTGTGACATGCATAACTGGAGATCTTCCAGAGAGGGCTAGCATTTAGCATTTGGTAGAGTATCTTGTGTTATTGAACATTACATCACCTAAACAAATTTCCTTTTCCTTTTCCCTTTTCTTTTCTTTCTCTCTCTCTCTCTCTTTCTTTTCTTTCTTTCTTTTATGAGTCATATGATGTTACATTATTTTCAGGGATACAACATAGTGATTCAGCTACAAGTGTAGCTCCCATAACGTGTTTATAGTGTCAGTGGCAATGTTCCCTATGCTGTGCCTTTTATTCCCATGACTTAAAAAAATGGACTCTGTAGGACAATGATATTATTCCATGTTTTGAGTAGATGACTTATAGTCATGGTTCAAAAACCAAAGAAAATTCCAAAGTGAGACATATATTCCACCGTGTGTTCCATAGCCCCAGAGCACCATCATGCAAAATTAAGCATTATTATTAGTTGCTCTTGGCTTGTGTGTCCTTCCAGAGAATTTTTTATCCAAGCAAATGTGATTATAGATCCTATTTGTCTCTTTATACACAAAAAATGCTGTTTTGCACTTGCCTGTTTTACTTAACGTCTCTTATACATCCATCTTTCCCTATAGTATATAAAGAGCCTTTTTTGTTTTTTTTTGATAGTTACAGTGTAATGATGGACCATATTTTATTTAACCAGCCCTCTTTCGCTGGGCACTTTCCTCCTTAATATCTTACTGTTATAAGCAGAAAAATATGAATGTGTCACATGTATACAAGTATATATGGAATAATTTCTTCCTAGAGGTAGATTTGCTAGATTTTTTTAAATCGTGAAGGTAACTGCCCATCTGCTATCTCTGGGATTTGCGCCAACTTATGCTTCCACCACACTTGTGGTGATCTGACATTGTGAAAGGACCCCCCACCTAGTTAATTAATGCATTCACCACTCAGAGATTTATCTTTATTTTCCTTTTGAGATCATTTAGGTTCTACTTTCTTAGTAGATTTCAGTTATACAATAAAGCGTTGTCAACTGCAGTCACCACGTTTTACATTAGCTCCTCTGACCTTATTGCTCTTATAGTGGAAAATTGGTGCCATCTTACCTACCTCTCCTTATTCTCCCGACCCCAGCATCTGCAACTACTTTTTTACTCTCAGTTTCTCTGAGTTAGTTTTCTTTTTTACTTTGTTCATTCTTTTTTTTTTTTTTTAAGATTCCACATGGAAATGCTACCATGCGGTATTTGACTTCTCTGTCTGGCTTGCTTCACTTAGCACAGTGCCCTCAAAATCCATCCATGTTGTCTCAAATGGCAAGATTTCCTCCTTTGTCATTATGCATGATATTCCATTATATTTGTATGCGACACCTTCTTTATCCATTCATCCCTTGAACCAAATGGGGAAATATTTTTCCTTCATCTGTCTTTTGATTTTACTTATGGTATCTCTTCCTTAGAAAAAGCTTTCTTAAAATTTTTTCCTTCCTTCCTTCCTTTCTTCCTTCCTTCCTTCCTTCCTTCCTTCCTTCCTTCCTTCCTTCCTTCCTTCCTTCCATCCATCCATCCATCCATCCATCCATCCATCCTTCTGTCCTCCCATCCTTCTGTCCTTCCTTCCTTCCCCAGCAATATAAATATATAAATGCGAAGCACATTAAACAGTATAATTAGGAAGAAGACCTTGGGAAAAGTAAGGACCAGGGAATTGCTTCAGAGAACTAGATAAAGTCTTAGGGCAGTTTCAACAGCAATATGTGTCTAGTCAGCTTATATTTATTGGGCATTTATTTCATGTCAGGAACTGTGCTCAGAAGTCGAAAGATGTGGCGAGCAAAATCAGATATAGTTCTTGCCCTATGGTGTTTTTAAATTTCCTGGGATAACAAACTATCAGATAATAAAAAATACATTATAAAATATATAAAAAATACATTATAAAATGTATAAAAATTATAAAGTCTCACTAGCCAGAAGAGAAGAGCCACGTAGGCAGAGAGGCAATACCTTGTTGCTGGGGAAGGTTAGAGGGGCTGGAGAACAGTGTAACCAGAGGGCAAGAAGCAAGCCAAAGCTGGAGATGCAGTTGGGGGCAAGACCCTGTAGGCCTTGGAGGTCCTTATAGGGATTTTTAAGAACTCCCATGTTAAGGACAGTGGTGTTCCATTGAAAGGTTTTAAGAACAGGAGTAACTTGGTGGACAAGATCCACATAGATGTAGGGTGTGTAAGGGTTGAAATGACAGAGTAGTAGGACATACATTAGCTGGGAGGCTATCGTGGTTGTCTGGGAGAAGACAGTATGGAAGCTTGCACTTGATTGAGAGTGGAAAAGTAAGGGTTTGGGAAGTAAGAGAAAGGGAGGTGATAAGGACGACCCTTAGGTTTCTGGTTTGTATTAATGGGGTGGAGAGTGGATGCCTTACAATGGGACATTATATTCTGAAAACCCACCAGGTTTGTTGGGATGATAATCATGTTTATCTGGGATATGTAGATTTTGAAATGCCTTTGAGACAGACAAAAGGAGAAGTCAAATCAGCAGTGGAATATAGAGACCAGGTTTGGGCTGCTGCTATGTAATTGGAAAACATCTGTGTATATAGTGGAAAGCAAATCACTGATGGCGATGAGATCGCCTGGGTCAAATGGTAGCAATAAAAGAGCAGTGGATCTAGAACTGAGTCTTGATAAACTTGACCATTTAGAAGCATGAATCAACAAGACACAGAGAAAAGACCAACTAAAACTGGAGAAGATTGGGGCACCTGGGTGGCTCGCTGCGTTAAAGCCTCTGCCTTTGGCTCAGGTCATGATCTCAGGGTCCTGGGATCGAGCCCCACATCAGGCTCTTTGCTTAGCAGGGAGCCTGCTTCCTCCTGCCCCTCTGCCTACTTTTGATCTCTCTCCTCTGTCAAATAAAATCTTAAAAAAACCCCAAAACACCAAAGAAGAACACTAGGAATGTATGGTGTCACAGTATATAGAGGAGTGGGAGGGGTCACAACAATGTTGAACACTGCTGACACGTGCCTGCTGGATTAGATGTCAGTGACCTTCTAGTGAGTCATGACCGTGAGTCAGACTGGGGTGGGTTGGGGAACATGGAGGAAGAACTGTGGAGGTGCTAGGTATAGATTTCTCTTTAAAGAGGTTTGGCGAGAAGGGGCTGAGAGAGCAACGAGGAAGTTGCTAGAAGAACACGAAAATTATTTTGTTAAGTGGGAGAAAGTAAACATATAAAAGGGAACGTGAGCAATTGGCAGTTTTAAGGTCCCAAGAAGGTAGGAGAGAATAAGATCTGAAGCACAGAGTGAAGGAGAGATAGGTCCACTGTTGTGATGGGAGGAAAGGCAGCTAGGATGGGATGCACTCTAGGTGTGCATGTTGAGACTTAGGAAGGATAGTTCCTTCATGATGCTTTCTATTTTCTCCATATAATAGGCAAATCACTCACTGTGAGTCTCATGAGAGGGTGGACTCTTGGGGATTTGAAGAGAAGAACATTTTGGAAATAGACTGGACATACGTTGACCAATGAGATATTCAGATTGCTGCTACTGCTCTGGGTCATTCAGTAGTGATGCCACACATTTGTGGTGGAGTTGAAGTCCGGCAGCCTTCTCTGCAGGCATCCAGAAAGCAGATCTTTGGACTCATCCACAGTTCATTTGGCTAGATGGGCTCAAAGAAAAGACAGGGGACAAGAGGGTATTGAAATGATGGATGATGGGATATAATTGAAGTAGGAGGTAAGTGAAGAAGAGAGAAGGCTGATAGATTGGGAGAAAACGTCATGGATTCAATTAGGAGAGGTTTCCCCAAAGTCGAGGATTGGTCACAGTGGAATGCATGCAAGTGGGATCAAGAGCAGATTATGGTTAGAGGGAGTGTTTGAAATACTCATCTCGGAGGAGACACCGTATTCTTTCACTTTGGAAAGGCTGTTGGGCAGATGGTTAAGGCTGGGCAGGGGGGTATCAGGCAACCCCTATTGGGGAGCAGAAAAGGAAGAGGAGATTCCCCCCTCCTTGGTATTTCACGTCCCACTCCTTCGGTTGGGCTGAGAGAACAGTGCCAACTAATCAAGAGGTTCTTAAAGTCACTGCTCTTGTCTCAGAAGCTCCCGGGTAGCGTGGGTGTGTGGTGCTGCGTGTTCTGGGAGCTCCAGGCCGGCTGGCTGAGCAGGCCGCCGCTATCACGTCAGAGGTGCGAGGCGCTGTATCACATCTCCTGAAGCTCTTAGAGTCCGTTTATCATGAAGTCTCAGGGTCTCATTTCTCTGGTTTACTCCTCATCAGGAAGTTTTGTCCTGTGAATTCTTTAAGTAATAGTGATAGCATTGCTGCTGATTCATGACTGTTTTCCCTGCATTTTGACGAATGCCGTGTGCTTCTAGAGTGTGGCCAGCGCTGTCATCAGCGACTCGAACAGAGAATACTAACTGGCTGATGGAAACAGACTTTTGATTTGGTATCGCCTGCGTGTGTTCATGTAGAGCTCCAAATAATATTGAGCAAAAACGGCAAAAAGCCTGACCAGATCTACGAAGAGAGCCACATGAATGCTAAGCATTACGATGTCAGTATTCTTTATGTCTATATGTGTTACGTACCAACCCACCTCTTTCCAGGTGGCAGTGGGAGTTGGTTGGAAGTTCTTTCTGGGAAGTAGAAGTTGGGTGATATGAGAGAACAAGGGAGCTGAGAAGGGGAATGATGAGGGATGATGGGATGGAGAATATAAAGGGGCTTTCATGCAACAAAATCAGTGTTCACTGCCCGTTCAACAATCAAGAGGAATGGAGCGCCTGGGTGGCTCAGTGGGTTAAAGCCTCTGCCTTCGGCTCAGGTCATGATCTCAGGATTCTGGGATCAAGCCCCGCATCGGGCTCTCTGCTCGGTGGGGAGCCTGCTCCGCGCCCGCCCCCCCCCGCCCCGCCTGCTTGTGATTTCTGTCTCTCTGTCAAATAAATAAATAAAATAAAAATCTTAAAAAAAAAAAAAAAAAGAGGAATGGGTATTTGGGAAGGTACCTGGTGGATTCAGTAAAGGGGATGAAATGTTTTCAACCACACCCTCAGTATCTGGAGTGATGGCCCAGTATGTCAGGACTGGGCACGGTTGGTCAAAGATTGATGTTACTGAATGCTAATGGGTTGAAGAAGTCCTATGTTAGTTATTAAAGGGCAGAGATCATAAAACTAGGGGACAAAGGGACATGTGAAATCCAGATGTCCATAGAGAGTCTGCTATCTGTATCATTCAGTGTTGAAATGAAATTTTTTCTTTGGATTTATGTACACAATTACTGAAGTAGCCGGAATTCATGGAACTTGCCTGAAGTTCCAAGCCAGTTTAGTACTGATGACCAACAGAAGTGCAGACAACTTGTGGTTCTACTTTGAATCTTTGAGACTCTAAGAGCGCTCTTCCGCCCAGATGCCTTTTTCTGCCTTTCATCTGTCATCTGAAAAATGTGGTTTCTTTTCCTGGGCCAAGGCCAAATGAAATCAGGGCATTTTTTGGTAATACATTGGCGGATACATTCAAAGTTGCCTTATTTTCTTACTGCATAAACGTTTAGATTTTTCTAAGGCAAAAATAGGCTGTGACTGACAAGTTGCTGCAAATCCAAATGTCAGCATGATTGGGACTGTGCCCCCTGGAAACACTTGCCTTGGCGGCATTTTCAGACAGATGCTATCAACTGGTTTACCATGAGAGGTAATCTTTTGCACTTTGCTCTACGTAGACTGGTGATGTACATCGAGAGAGACAGCAGAAAGACCACTCCAGGCAAGGAGCTGCAAAGCAGCAATGAATACCTGTCCAGATGCCTGGACCTTCTCATCCGTCACATCGTGCAGGAATTGCCACGGATCCTGGGTAAATCGGAGGCTCTTCCTCGGGCCCCTTGCTGATTGCCTTTCCGCACGCGGGCTTTTCAGTTGCCCCTCTTTTTTAGTCTTGCCTCTCACTTATCACAGGCGAGCGCAGGTTGTATCATTTCAAGATTTCAAGATTTGCTTTATCTGTTTTTACAGTTATTTGAATCAGTGACATGACTGAGGTAACAAGCAGGCTAAAGGTCACACTGAGGTGTTCTCTGTGGTGAATGGGCAATTTTGGAAAATCAACACAGGGAAAGCATCTTGAGAGCTTAAAATTGAACTTAGGCTTTCTCAGGATTTCTCTCTGCCTAATTCTGAAGAAGAAAAATTTCCTTCACGTTACAGCCACACATTTATTTACTGTTGAAAGAATTTTAAAAATCACGGGTATTACCGTATTAAAGAATTTAAAGATATTAAAAAATTTTTTTATATTAAAGAATTTTGATATTGAAGTTCAAAGTTTAGATATTTCTTGAGTTTGAAAAAATTTAAATAAACATATAAAATAAGGATTTGCAAAAGATGTGTATTCCAGTTAATCTCTTATCATTGTTATTTGGAGAAACTAAAATAATCTAAGGAATGTGTACATTTTGTTTAAATCCCATTCCATGCTTTTCCAGCAGATGTAGCTATAAACCAGAAATGTTTAAAATGTTAAATTTGATCCAGTCTCTTAGGGTAAAATATACTTCGCCTCAGAAATGTAGAGTATTATAGGCAAGGCAGGAGTTTGGGGG
>CM053603.1:56430204-56450643 GCA_028646535.1 Procyon lotor
CTCTGGTCAATTGGTAGTTGAATTTCTTAGTGCCAGATTCATCCTGTTTTAGGATGTGATGCTAAGATCCAGATGTCCATAGTACAAGTTTTATTTATGATTGGACTTATCCAATGGGAAGTTTTAGGAATTGATCTTTTATTCTTCCATCCTATTATTTAAAAATTGCAATCTGTAATCTGTTCACTTACACATTTTTTACGTAGACTGGGCATGGAGCCCAGTGTGGGGCTTGAACTCATGACCCTGAGAGATCAAGACCTGAGCTAGGGATCGAGAGTTGGGCGCTTAAAAGACTGAGCCACCCAGGTGCCCCTCACTTTTAATTTTTTAAATAACTTTTTCCTGTTTACAGAATTGAAAAGGGCTTGTGGTTAAAAGTTGGAAAAAACCAAAAAAACAAACAAACAAACAAAAAAAAAACCATGATGAAAACCACTACTATAAACTCTAGTAGTTTAAAACTGCTAGATGAAAGATCAAGCTTATATCTATCCTGTCCTCAGAGGCCACAGCTTTCTATTATAATTTCAGTATTTGTGAATAGAATAACACAGCCCCTACCCACTTCTTTTATTTGGAGAGTAATTATCACAGCAGCCCCATGAGTGTTCAGGCAGTCTAGTGGTTCCAAAGTATTTGTGATCTGTAACCTTCGTGCGTGCTCTGGGCTTTGCTTTGCAGGTGATATTCTTAATGCCTTGGCTAATGTTTCTGGTCGTAAACACCCATCAACAGTCCAAGCGAAGCAACTGAAGATGTGTCTACCCCTGATGCCTATTGTGCTTCACCTCGTAACTTCTCAGGTACCATCTTATTAGGCAAAAAAAAATAATAGAAAAGTGACTCCCTTTTTGGTAAACTGAATCTTAGAGACATCAACTCAGACAAAACATTTTCATTTTGTTTTCTTACACGTGGCTTTCAGGATTTAATCTGTGGAAACTCTGATCACACAGGTATTTCGACCTCAAGTTGTGACAGAAGAATTCCTTTTCAGTTATGGAACAATTCTTGTGAGTAACACTGAATTTTTAACGTTCCTAATAAAAATGTGGGTGTCTGTACTGTTTGTGGAATTTGGTGTCAGAATGAAGTAATTTTAAAATCCTAGTGGTATTTATTTGTCTCTAGGGATGTGACCTTTTTATATTTTTATCTGTTGACTGTAATAAAATTTGACATTTGGAGAAAAATACATTCTCTCCTGATAATGTATTTTGTTCAGATACCGCCCAAGTAGGGTAAATAAATCCATAGAAAACACTTTCATAGATTTTTGGTATTAAACGTTGTGAAAAAATTTAAAATAGTCAACCTGGTGAGAATGCAATGCTAGGAATATATTATCATCATTATTTACTTTGGCTTATGTTGTCCAGTCACATGCAGCGTCTCTTTTTATGATAACATTTCTCTAAGTTAAGCTCAATTTAACTTTCTTTAATTTTGATGAGATGGGTAACAATCAAAACCAAATCATTGTCCTTTTGCTTCATTTTTGCTCACAAAAAATAATCTTTTTGTTCAGGTTGTGGCTCATGAATCATATTATCTTTGTTCCTAGTCTGGAATAGTTCTAGTATATATTGTTGATAAAATGGGGAACTACACGGAGAGGAAGCTGAGGTATTTGTCACACGCCATCTCCAGTCTTACTTTGATATTAGTAACAAACACTCAACTGAGATTTCCAAAAAGCCATAGAGTCTTCTATTTAAAATGAAGTAAACATCTCCATGTTATCCTAAGTTTGGGATACAAAAAATGACTGTCCTCCACAAGTGAGAGTGTAGTTTTCTAGAAGGTTCATCAAAGAGTAAAATAATGATGTTTTGAAGTACAAATGTTGAGTGGAGGTGACTGATTTTTAAGAAGTGTGTTCAAGCAATGTGTTCAAGCAGTGCAGTCCTTTTGTACCTAATTTCAAATCTTTATCATCCTAAGTGCTTTGAATCCCAAATTCTGCAGAGTACGTAATGTTGTTGTTGTACATTCACGAATTTGCAAATTATTAGAATTTTCATTTGCTACCTTCTTTAATTTGCTTTTTAATCTGTTTTTAAGTACTATATAGTTATCTTGGCATACCATAATTCTCTGATCCCATTGCCTGGAAATGGTAGTTTTGCCCTGTAGCCATCTTGGAATCTTTTGGCACAATGTTTATTTGGGATGCCAATAACTGTCCTTGTTTGCTCTCTTATTTTTTTCTTCTGTGGAGTACTTTTCTCTGCCTACGTTAACTGACTACAGTTTAGGTTTTCAAGGAACCGGCAAGTGTCTCAAACTGAAAGTCTTCCTGGACTTTCAGGAATTACATGTGTGTATTTTAGGGAGAACACATCTGCTCCATCTAATGCTATGCTCTGGACAAGGGAGGAAGCCACACCAAGGAGGAGTCTCCTCATCTTCTTCCCAAAATGGGTGAACTCTGTGTGGGTTGGGAGGTAGTCTGTAGGGTTGTCTTCAGTCCTTTTAGGGACTGGAAAATCCCTGGTTGAAAGATAATTGGGATGTTGGAAAATCTTTAGCCTTTTTTTTTTTTCCTCCTGGATAATGTCACTCAGGTAGAGGGAGTTTGGGCAAATAAAATGGAAAAGATCTTTTGGCTTTCTTCAGGCTGTTTTCCTAATTTGGATCATGGCCTGTCCCAGAATTTTTTCATTATTTTCCTTATCACATCTGTGTGCGGCATTAGCTGTGTGTGTGTTGTTCATTTACTTGGTGTGGATGGCTTCGATGAAAAACCAGTAAAGGGGAAGAGGTCTTGACTAAAATGAAGATAATTTAGTTATCTGCAGAGGTCTTATGCATTTATTATGAACTGTTGAGAGTTGGTTGTTACTTCTGCGAGCTGATTCATAATCTATCCAGAAGGTGCCAAAGGTATTATTGAAGTCACAGTGCCCTACTGATGCCACCAGGTGAAGTCAGCTCATCCAACATCCTCCAGCTTCTCAGAAATTCACAGTGCAGATTAGCATATTAAAGCCTCTTGAGTTTTGTGCTTTGAAATAATTCTTTTAAATTTTGCTTCGGCAAATAAGGTTTCCTGAACTTATTTGAGAGGTTTTGTTTGTTGGGATTGTGTGTGTGTGTGTGTGTGTGTGTGTGTGTGTGTAGAGAAGGGGGCTGCATAGCCGTACATAGAAATCCTGTAGAAACTGTCCAGAGCATGGGGCGCCTTCTGTCCTAGTGGCCTGAGGGGGGCAGGTCATTCTTGTGTACATATTTAGCACTGTGCTTTGAAAGGCTTATTGTTCCATCTGGAGTAAATATTTTTATTATTTTTTGAAATATATCCGGTAGAGTAGCTTCATTTGCCTTAATTTGAGGTATTGTAGCATGGTTCATCTTCAGTGGCTGTATCCAGTGGCAGCGAATTGCCGTCCAGAGCTTTCTGGGCTTCCTCTAAAGCCGCTCTCCAGAAGCTGCCAGCCCGCCTTCCACAGCTGTGGAGACAGCGGCCAGGCTGGTGTGGTGGCCACTTGTGAGAAGGGTCCTGAAGGAGCCGGGCCCGAGGGAGCGGTGGTGTTGTGCTTCCTGTTGGTCTCACTTCTCACGCCGGCACCAGGCGTGGTTTGCCTATTTGACCGATAGACCTCTTTGATTGATTGATTGATTGATTGATTTTTTTGGTAGAAAAATTGGGGATACTTCTTACGTAGGGACACCTGAGTATAGCAGTTAACATTTTGTAAACATATTTTTCCCAACTAAAATGAAGTTTTGGTCGCCTTAAATTTTAAAGGGGCAAGCCTTTGGAAACAGTTTAGCAGGGCACACTTAAACCATTAGTAAGCTTTCACAGGGTCCAGGCAAGAGAGGACTAAGTAGCTGATAATTGCTATTTTCCCTTCTGATTAACGGAAGCAGTGTGTCATCATACTCGCCTCTCTCTCCAGTTTGAAAAAAGTATCTAGGGATAGTGCGAGCCTAGGGGAAGTGCTGTGGAGAGATTCTCTGGTGACTACCACAGTTCTGTGGGGCCTCCATTGAACTGGGCTGGGACATAGGAAGCAATGACATGAAGGAAATGCGCTCGGGAACTCATGATGTGTATTAACCCAATGTTCCCTGTTTCTTGTGTCCTTTTGAAAATGCTCTTGATTAATGAGCTGAGGAAGAGGATTTTGCTGTGGGGTTTTTTTTTTTTTTTTCTTAAGTCCTGGCCTCGTTAGTTTACAAAAGTGCAGTAATGGCAGTGTGGTGACTATAGTTTTCTACCAAAAAAGACCTCGCAATTCTAACTTTCAAATACAAGAAATGATAAAATTTTTCTGGTAAGATTTTTCTAGAGATGTATAATTATAATCTCCTTTGTTGGTAAATCTTTACTTGTCCTGAGCATTGAGATAATTATTTGAAAAGAGATCTACTTCCTGCCTTCTGCAGATTTTTATTTTAAGTGAATGTTGGTCTGTGGATAGGGATTGACCTCAGCTGCGGTAGATAGAGTAGAGAGAGTGCCCTCTCACATTTTAAAAAATATGATACTGTGTACTTGGTCACTGCCACATGGATGTTCCTATTATGAGCGCCCCCTTTTTTATGAACCATGAATTAATTCATATACATAGTTTGCTGCAGGAGCTCATTCCCAGCTTCTCTGAAGTACTGAATGATACTGCAGAGCACTGTGCGGCTTTTCCTTCTAGATGGTGCCATTTTCTGGCCCCCACCCCCCCACTCCTCCACCCAGGGAGCCTGGCTGTGCGGCAGGTGTCTATCCTTTCTGCTCCTTTGCTAACACTCCCAGCTTTCAAGCTCGTGCCCTCAGAAGGTGGCCTGTTTACACCCTGTGCTGTGCTCATGCAGATTCCTGGATCATAGCCCTTCATTCCTCTGAATCTTCCAGCACTGAGCTCACTGCTAATGTCTCCGTGCTCCATTGGTCCACGTTCTTGGAAAACCAGACTTCAGTGTGGACCATCCTTCTAACACCTCAGCCTCTCAGCCTCTTCTCCACTTCTTGCCTCAGGATCTTGTCTTCCCTCTCTCAGCTGCCTGCACCCATGGCCTCTCTAGGGCCATGTTTTCCGGCCACCACCCCGGAGTTTCACCTCACTTCCTCTGCTCCCCATGTCCAGCAGCCCTTCTATTCCTCTGAGGCTTAAATTGGTATTAGCACTTTCCACTCGCCATCCTGCCCTCCCAAGGGCCAACGACTGAACTTTTCACTCACCTACGAGTCCCTTGTTCAGTCCCCGTTATTGCCTTACACAAACCTGTCATTCCCTTTGCTTTCTTGCTCTGGTGTCCTCCTCTGGCAAACCCTAGTTCTAGTTCCATTCTCTTCTCCACCTCCTGCTTTGGGTGGTTACTATGGCTAGGAAAACATTCAAGTAACTGGTCTCACTTTATTTTTGTCTTTATTTTTTGTAACTGGTCTCACTTTAAATTCATGACTGCTCATCTCAAGCAAGCCCTCTCTCTGCACACTGGTCCATCGAGCGTATTTTCCTAATTTATACACCTTCATGCTTACTAGAAGAAGAAATATATCAAAAGACATTAGAATTGGTAAATCAATGAAATATTCAGGAGGGATTTTTTAAATTAAACAGGAAGTATAAGGAAGAAAATAAGTTAAAAGCCCTTAATTTCACTATCTAGATAATCCTTCTTGACATTAAAAAGGAAAAAATTAATACTCGTATATGGCTAAAAGATTCTAACAATGCAGAAGGGCAGAAAATGAAATGTGAAAGCCCATCTTGTAGGGTAGCATTCTGTTTTCCTAAAGGAAACTTCTGCTGGTGGTTTCCTGTGATTCTTGCTTGAAAATTTTTGTCCTCGTCTGTGTTTGTGTATTATCTATATTTAAAAATATATACACAGGAACGATCATAGTATAAATACTGCTGTGCCGCCTTTCTTTACTAAGTAATCCATAGATCTTTAAAAAGATTTATTTAAGTCAAAAGACATCTGTATATTTTATTCAACATCAAATCCATATTCACTCAGCAAAAGTTATGTGCCCATTTTGGAATTTTGTGAAATTATTTCAACCAAATTATTATGACAGGCTTATGTTGCCTTTTTTTATTATTATATTATTTCTTTTTTAAGTCTTTTTAGTTTTTGTAGTCATTGAAAAAAGTTTGAAGTGTCTCATATGTTCAACTTTCAAAAAGCATATGTCTTTGAAATTTTGTCTTAAAGGCAATTTGTGCTTATTTATTTAAATTATAAATATGTGCCTATTCAAGAAAATGTAGCAAATTATAGTGAGATTTAAAGGAAAAAATTACCCATAACTCCACCACTCTCAGAAACAACCCCACTGTTAAAGTATTGTTGTTTACTTAGAATGTTTTCAATTCACATATATGCAGCTTTGTGTAGAAAACTGTATGTGTAATGTATGTGTGTATATATATATGACTTATACATGTGGTTGAGATTATGCTGTTTGTGTATATATGTATATAGATTTGTATTCTTTTTTCTATTTAACTTTTTAAAGATTTTGTTTTATTAGAGTGAGAGAGAGAGAGCAAGCAGGGGGAGGGGCAGAGGGAGAGAGAAAGTAAGCTCCCCACTGAGTGTGGGGAGCCCCATGTGGGGCTTGAACTCACAACCCTGAGATCAAGACCTGAGCTGAGATCAAGAGTTGGATGCTCAACCGACTGAGAGACCCAGGTGCCCCTGAAATGTCTTAGTTCTTAACTCAAATATGGGTTTAAGGACTTTCTTTCTTTTTATAGGGCAAAAACCTGTACGTATGTTCTGTTATATATGTTATATATACTTGTTTATATGTATTTACCAAATATTTTAAGAAGAACTGTTGGACCACAGTAGACTCATTTTCCCTCCAGACTAATTGCTTAGGTTTTTTTTTTTTTTTTTCTTATACCAGGGTAATCCTATACTTTATTTGCTATTTGTTATTATATACAAAATGTTATATACATCTTCTTTTATGAGCCAGGGAGCCAGAATTCTGTTGTGGAGCTTCTGCACAACACTAACATGGTCGCACTGGTTATTATTACTGTCCCATTCAGATCTTGTGTTCACAGTGTACCTCTTCTTTGTGGGGCATTCAGCTGGGGACTGGGAAATTCACTCAGGGAGATCATAGGCCCTCCTCTAAAACAGTGTTGGGGGTCATCGTGCATGGAGGCACAGGGCTGGGGTTGGGTTGGGGTAGCACATGTATAAGAGGGACTAACGACAGTGGTGAACTTTGAAGGCAGTCCTTGAACGGCTGCATCTCCATGCAAAGTGCACTCAGGGTAGATAAGGGCTTGACCTTCCTGGGAGAGGATTGTTTCACCTGAATCGGTGCATCCATACTGACTTCCAAGATAGGGCATATTGGAAATGGTTATGTTTTAATTGGATTATCCTCACTTTTATAGGTTGACCTTTCTGTGCTTTTATTGCTATTGAATTTATTCCAACATTAAGTCTCATGGATAGTGATCTGTATGTTTAAAAATGACTGTGGTTTATAATGTATATATTACTTCATATGATCATATTTTTAGATGATGATTGTAGTATTTATAAATTGTATGTAATACCTTCCAGGAATTATTTCAGTAAGAATGATAGGTGCAGTTTTGGGGAAATATTATCTCTTTTTCCTTTGAGTTATTTTGAAATCTTCACTTAAACTAATTTTTATTTTTTACAGAGTCATATTAAATCTATAGACTCAGGAGAAACTAACATAGATGGGGCTATAGGTGAGTAGACCATGGGATACTTTACATCTTTGTTTGAGGTACTTTGATATTGTGATTTTGCACATGAAAATAAACATCCGTAATAATTAACTGTATTCCTAGGACTGATGGCATCGGAAGAATTTATCAAGATCACATTGTCGGCCTTTGAAGCAATAATACAGTATCCTATTTTGTTGAAAGACTATTGCTCTACGGTCAGTTCTGGCAACTTGTGAGAAAGATTTTTTTGTTTACTTGGTAATTCTGTATGTAAAGAGACTAATTTACATATGGTTGGTTCATATATGTTCCTCACATGAGATAACCATTCAAAAAAGCTGCCCCTTGACGAGATGAACATAAGAAGTGTCTTTCCTCCTTGTTGACTGTGGGATTGCCTAGCTCGTTATTGTCTTTCCCTTGTGGTGCACACCTTACCCCCAGCTCGCTGCTGCTTGCTTCTTTCCTGGTTATTTATTGTACCCAACCACATAAACTCTTACAGCAGGGTTTCTTGGTCTTGGCACTATGAGCATTTGGGGATGGACCGCTCCTTGTTGTGATGACCGTCCTGGGCATTATAGGATGTTTAGGAATGTCCCTGGCCTCTACCCACTAGATATGGGTAGCACCCACTGCTTCCCTCTTCAGGGACAAACAGAAAGGTCTTTACACATGTAGCTATCTTCTGGGCTGCGAAATTGCACGCATTTTAGAACCTCTGCCTGAGCGATCCTCAGGGGAATTGAGTGCTGACTTTAGAGGAGGGTGGAGAGGCTATGTGATTTCATTCTTACCTGCAGAAAGCATCGAGAAAAGCCAGGTAAGATGAGTACCCTAGTTATCATCTTCCTATTTTCTCTAATGGTTCTAGGGATTGACTGAACTCAGTAAGGCAGTTCTAACTTGGGGTCTTTCAAGTGCTTGTAGTCGGTGGTGCCGACTGGAATCATCTAAGGCTCATTCACTCACATGTCTGCCTCCAGCTGGGACTCGTGAGGCACTCTCTCCCTCCTGCATGTGGTCTCTCCAGCAGAGTGACTTCAGGGTGGCCTGAGTTCTAACATGGCATCTGGGGACTCAGAGGACACACGTTTCAAGACAGTGGGAATAATTATTTTTTGAGGGTGGAAAATGTCTACCAATTCTTTATGGTTGTTTTCTTCTTCTTCTCCTCCTCTATTTCCTCTTTCCCCTCCTCCTCCTTTTTAAAAGTGCCTTAAAACATGTGTAGTTTAACAAATAGTTGCAAAGCCAGTGCTCGAGAAATTGCCACTCAGTTAAAAAACCATGACCATAGCCCTGAATGCTCCTCAGTCAGGATTCCTTTCCTTCTGGGAGGGCGGCCACTCTTCTGACTTTCATGGTACTCATCCATGTATTCCTCTGAGAGAGGAATTCTCTGTAGGCCTGTGTGTGCATTCATAAACAACAGAGATCGGCTTTGCCTGCTTTTGTACTGTGTATCATACTGCATGTGTTCATTTGTGAGCCCCCCCTTTTTTGCTGTGTTCGTAGGATATCTGTGTTGTTAAGTATCTTTATGGTTTAATTTTTCATGAGTGTATTGTATCCCAGTGTTGAAATCTGAGTATATGCAGGGATTACAGTTTACTTATTTTTTTCTCAAAAAGGCATTGGGCTCTTCCTGGTTTTTGGCATTTACCAAATACTGTCGTGGAGATTTTTGTTTTTGTATTTTGTACCACATAAGCATGCAGTGTTTCTAGGATACATACTTTGGAGTGGAATTAGTGGTTATGGAATATTTACAAACTCATTTTGTCTAGAAAATGCCATAGTGTTTTCCAAAGAGGTGGTACTAGTTTATATTCACACCAGCAGTGCAGTACCTGATCCCCGCATCCTTCTCAAGTCCTGTTATTGGAGGCTTTTTAATGAATGAATACATAGTGATATTTCACCATAGTTTATTTTTTTATTTTCATTTATTTATTTATTTATTTTATTTCACCGTAGTTTTAAATGGTAGGATCAAGACGACTAAATGAGGCTGAGTTATTTTTCAAATGTTTATTGGCTATTTGAGAATATTATGAAGTGCTTGTCCAAGTATTTCTGTGATTTTGGTCTTCTGTGTCATTTTTCTATAACTAACCGAGAGAGGTGTGTATAACTCTCCTTTAAGGCCATTATGGATTTATTTCTCCTTGTGTAATTTTGTTCTTATTTTATGCATTTTGAGGCCATGTTATTAGGTGCATGAAAATTTAAAATTCTTGTGTCATTTTATGAAATTCTTTGTTTAATTGTGAGGTGGCCTTTATTTCTAGTAATACTTTTTCCCTTAAGGCCTGTTTTGTCTCATTTAATATAATCACACATACTTTCTTTTGCTTAATATTTATTGATATATATTTCTTTTTTTTCCCTTCCAATAGCTCTCTATCCTTATATTTTAGATCTCTGTCATAGTAAATATTGTATAGTATTTTTTAAAAATCTAATTTGACCAATATTTAGCTTTTCACTGGAACATGTACTCCATTTACATTTACTGTAATTGTTAGTATATTGGGCTTCATTTTACCATCTTTTTTTAGACTTTGTCATACATATTTTCTCTTTTTCCACCTTTATCTTTCTTCCTAATGACTTATTTATTTATTTACTTACTTACTGCATTTTTTCCTCTGTAGAAAGTTAGTATTTAGGTACTCCCTCTTCTTTTACTGTTTACCCTAAAATTTACGTTGGGCGTATTAACTTATTAAAAGCTGAACATAAAAAGTTCTCCTTTCTTTAAGTAAAATACAAACTATAGGTCTGAGATTATAACTTCCCAGGGCAGCTTCTTCAGCACTTCTCAGGAGTGTGAATGTGCGTGGAAGGGTTGGTGACTAGATCACTAGAATGATTTCTTCATTACTTAGAGAGCATAATCTATCTTTCTCACTGCCTAGTTCAGGATAGGAGACAATAGAGACGATACAAAACAGGGTATGCTGGGAAGTCCCAGACTCACACCTCTTTCCCTGACCTTGATGCCCACCCCCTCCCCCATGCGCCCCACCGAAGCATGTGCTTGCGTTACTGGTAGGCACTTCCATGGCACCATCAGGTACGTGCTCACGTGGTCTACTCCACTCTCTACTTAAGGCTTTCATTCAAGAAATTGGTCTGAAAGTTCCCCTACTATCTTTTTCATATCTCAGTTACTTTTAAGATTCTGTTCTTTTATGTTTTATCTGCCATCTTGCACTGTTTTCAGTGAGAGGGTTAATCCAAATAATAAGACCCACTATTACCAAAAAACTCTGTGATGGTCACTTTCTCAGTAATGATTTCTGAGTCTTTCATTGGGCTCTTACTTGCTCCGGTGTTGCTTATTGATTCTTTATCCTAGTGAACAGTGGCCCCACGGAGAATTTAAGACACAGTATTTACAAGTATCTGTACTTTCATGTATGTAGGCATTTAATTAGTTTATTTACAAAACATGAAATGCCATCATAATAACTACAGCCTGTATTATGATAGGAAAGGTACCATTGCTTCATAAAATGGCCTTCATAAAAAAATATTTTTTAATGCTATAACCCATGGGAGATCTTCTAATTATCTCTTCCTGAGCATGACTGGAATACATGAAATTGAGGATCCAGCTCTCCAGGGAGCAAAACATTATTTGAAATGTTAGTGCAAACTGTGTTCAAGGCTGCTGATCAATACTTTATTATATGGAAGTGATTATACGCATTTAATTCTTGATGAGCACAATGGCTTAACTCAAGATTCTTTCCAAAGTTTAGACCACTTAGTTCCTCAGAGTTGGAAATCAACAGTGGCCTACAGAGCAGTCAGAAGTACACAATGATTAGGATTATACAAAGAATTTGTTCCCATCTATGGTAGTTAAAAAAAAAAAAGGTTGCTAATAGCAAAGAGAAAAATAAAGGTGATTCTTTATTAGGAAATTATGGCAATAATATACATAAGTCACCTAAAATATATTTGTTTCTTTAAAAAACTAAGCTAAGTCATAATCCCCCCCCTTTTTAAAATGAAATCTTGCCCTTTTCAAGGCTAAAGCCTGGAGGCTAATAAATAATGAGTAATTTATCTTTAATTAGCTAATTTTCAAGCTAAAGCCTGGAGGCTAATAAATACTGAGTAATTTATCTTTAATTAAACCAGATTTTTGAATTAAGAGTTGTAGTGGGAATATAAATTGGTACAGATACTTTGGAAAACAGGTAGTAGCTATTGAAGACAAACATAGTATATGCCATGAATCAGCAATATCACCTCTAAATATACATTTGATAGAAATGTGACCATATCTTCACTAAAGTACAGGTAGAAGGATCCTCATAACTCTAAATAGGAAACTATCCAAATGTCTATCATCAACAATCTGATGGATAAACAAATTATGGTTTAGTCCTATGATGGAATACTATGTAACAAAGAAAATGAATGATTTATAGTTATACTTAAGAACGTGGATAAATCTCACAAAATTAATACTGAGACAAAGACGGGAAATACAAAATATCATAATACAGTTGCATTAAACAGGTTTGTCTATTACAAGCTAGGATAGTGGTTCTTCCTGGGGCAGGTGGTGACTGGCAGGGGCTACAAGGGGACTTTGTACTGGTAAAGTATTAGTTTTTTTTGTTTGTTTTTTAAAAGATTTTGTTTATTTATTTGACAGAGATCACAAGTAGGCAGAGAGGAAGGCAGACAGAGAGGGGAAAGCAGGCTCCCTGCTGAGCAGAGAGCTTCATGAGGGGCTCGATCCCAGGACCCTGAGATCATGACCTGAGCTAAAGGCAGAGGCTTTAACCCACAGAGCCACCCAGGCGCCCTGGTAAAGTCTTGTTTTGATCCAGGTTCTAGTTACTTGAGTCTGTTCATCTTGTGAAAGTTAACGGAGACATATGCCTAGGATTAGTAGTATGTATGTTATATTGAATTAAAAAAAGTTACATAAATATAAAAATATTTTTCATAAATAAGTTAAAAAGTCTCTAGATCTTGGTTAAATATAAGCCTTTTTTTTTTTTTTTTTTTTTTTGCAAAGTAACTGATATAAATGACCATATCTATTAACCAATCACGGGTATGGACTTGTATTCTTTAGTAGTTTCCTATCGTTTCTGTAATAAATTATGAAAACTTTAGTAGCTTAAAACAACACAGATTTATTATGTTTCATAATTTCATAAATTATGAAATTTATAATTTCATAAATTATGAAAACTTTAGTAGCTTAAAACAACACAGATTTATAGAGTTTTGAAGGTCAGAAGTACAAAATGGGTACAGAATGGGTCTGTGAGGTTAAAATCAAGGTGTCGGCATACCTGTGCTCCTTTTGGAAACAGTAAGGGAAAACTTCTTTTTCCTTGTCTTTCCCAGCTTCCAGGGGCTGCCTGTGTTCCTTGGTGTATGGGCCCTTCTTCCATCTTCAAAGGTGGCAGTGTAGCACCTTCAGATCTCTCTCTCTCTCTCTCTCTCTGACCTCTGCTTTTTTTTTTTTTTTCCTTTTCCCTAGAGAGAATCTTAAGCAGGCTCTATGCCTGGTTTGGAGCCTGACACCGGGTTGATCTCACAGCCCTGAGCCAAAACCAAGAGTTGGACGCTTAACTAACTGAACCCCCCAGGTGCCCCACTGACCTCTGCTTTTGTTGACTCACCTCCTCCTCTGACTCTGACCCTCCTTCTCCCTCTGTTAGGTCTTGGTATTGGGTTTGGCCCACTTGTCTGATCCAGGAGGAACACTCCATCTGGAGATCCTTGATGGAATCATATCAACAAAGTCCCTTTTGCTGTGTAAGATAAGGAGTTACCAGGTTTCAGGGATAAGGATGGCGGACATCTTTCTGTCTGCCATCATTCTGTGGCCCACAGTTCCTATTTTTATCAAAGGCTTCATTACTAGATTTATTTTGGTGCTCAAATTAAACCAGACTTGGCCAGCATAGAGCCTTTCATGTTGGCTCCTATGTCCTTGTGTCACACCCCGTCACTTTTTGAGTGATTTTTTTTTTCTTAGCTTTCTGGTGCAACGAGATCCTCTTGCTTTAGCTTCTAGCTTCCCTGCCCCGCTCCTTTCCCGGTCAGTTCGCTGAGGAGCCCTGGCTCCTTTTCATGGGAAGTGACCTAGTTAGGGCCGTAAGTGTGCTTTTCCCTCCTAGGATGTCTCAGCTTCTAGGAAATGTATACATAAAATAGAGTTAGGGGGCACCTGGGTGGCTCGGTGGGTTAAAGCCTCTGCCTTCGGCTCAGGTCATGATCTCAGGGTCCTGGTATCGAGCCCCACATCGGGCTCTCTGCTCAGCAGGGAGCCTGCTTCCCTCTTTCTCTCTGCCTGCCTCTCTGCCTACTTGTGATCTCTCTCCTCTCTGTCAAATAAATAAATAAAATCTTTAAAAAAAAAATAAAAATAAAACAGAGCAAGGAAATGGATACATGTATACACATGAACACACAGGACGCACTTATATATGCATGCTTGCATATACCTGTACATACACACACACATCTATATGTATTTTGAAATCATGAGTTAACATTAATACCTTCAAATCCAGTCCTTGTCCACAGGGTTCTTTCTTGCCTTCTCCCATTTCAGTTTGTGTGTCCCTTCTTCCTTTGTAAAAATTCTGGCTTCCAACAACATCATATTCTCTCATTTGCTTAATTGTGTAATGCATCTGAAATTGTTACAGAATTGCTTTACCCTGACCAATACGAAAACAAAACTAATGAAATCAGGGAATCGGGGAGGGAATTCCTCCCTCTCCTCTGCCTCCCAGAAGTCACCCAAGCAAGACCGGCTGTATACTCAGTGCTGGATTCGTAAGGTACTGGGGTGGGTTCCCTTCCTCCACTTCTAGTGTGGTTATCATACTCATCTGAAATGCGGTGGATGTGTTTTCAGTTTGCTTTCAATTGTAGGTTTTTTTTCCCCCCTTCCTATCCTTTTTGATTTTACTTTTTGAATACATGTAAGGTTAACATTGCTTCCCAAAGCCAAAGCTATAGAAAGAGATGTATTAAGAGCAGTGTCGCTTCCATCCCCTGGGCATAGATCCCTTCTACCCCGTCACAGCTCCAGCATACCTTCCCTACTCTTACAGTGAGCTGGCTTCATTGTTTTCTGGTTTCTCCTTCAGTGTTTCCTTTTGGTGAAGAGAACAAGTGTCTTATTTCTGCCTCTTTCTTGTATAAAAAGTAGCATACTCTATTCTTTAGCGCTTTGCTTTTTCATTTTGTAATGGGTGTTGGAAATTACTCTGTTTCATTTCATAGAGCTTGGAAATTACTCCATTTCAGTTCATAGAATTCTTCCTGTTTCTTCACTGGAGCAGTATAGTACTCCCTGGTGTGATTGTGGACTGTGGGTTACTCAGCCCATCTCCTGTGTTGGGACTTGCAGGTAGTATCTAATATTTTCAGTTATAAACAAATAACCTCGTGCATATGCCGTTTCCCGTTTTTGGAGGCATATCTTCAGGGCATATTTTCAGAGCAGTGATCTGAATCTCCGCTCTGATTTGTGGGATCAAAGGATAAATGCCTGGGGTTTACTATTTTGCTTTCCCCTAGTAATACACGGGAGTGCCTGCGTCTCCGTCTCGGTGTTGCCAAGGGCAAATGCCAGTCTTCTGAAATTTGGCCACTCTCTTGTGGCTTGGGAAGTTCCTAGCATCTTTTTAGGTACTTAATATTGGGAAGAAGATTTAAGCAGGTTGTGGCCAGTTTTCTCAGTCGTTCTCCTCAAAAGTGGCGTTCTGTATGACCCACTCTGCCATTAGCAGAGGTAGAATTCATGTCTTAGGCATGTGTTCCCTGCGTGTCTGATATTACTTTGCGTGGAGGAAAGGGGACTGGCGGTTAGTGTGAACACGTTCATGACTGTGCTGTCAGAGGTACCAGATTTTCCAAGGCCTGCTGCAATGAAGGAAGTGGTGATTAATTTTCATGCAGGATAAGAATTTTAATCGAGTGCCTAGAGTAGTAAAACTTCACTTCTCAAGTGATGTACTTTCATTTATAAAATAAAAAAAAAAAATAAAGGAAAAACGCCCCTCTACAGAAATAACAGTGTAAAGTTTACTTTTGTCATAAATGATTATTTCAGAAATACACTTTCCATAGGTGAAATTGTTGCTTTTTTCTTTGTGAAAAGAAGAAAATTTGAGTATGGTTACATGATTATTTACAGCTTAAAACTGCTGAGCTTCATGTCCATCATTTCTGAAAATGGAAAATAAGTCTGTTAAATGATAAAGTATCATTTCGGGTATCAGTGGCTTTCAGAGTAAGAGGAGTAAGGTTTAGCCGTGTGAGTGTTATTTACATATTTCCATGCCTTTGTGATTGTTTAGCTTACATGTCTCAGAGCGGTCAGTAGCCTCCCTAAGCCATAAGCATTCATTTCTCTTGGAGTATTGAGGATCATTAGCAGCAACTAACGTGCAGACATGCACACACAGTTTTTGAATAGGGAGTTTTGCCCACTTTTTGAGCAAAGAAATAAAAAGTCTCTAGACTTGGGAATCCTCATTTTTTAAAAAAAGGGAAGTACAACTCTTTTTAGAACATGTCCTTGAATGACCTCTACCACAGATGAATGTCTTTGTTTAAGAAAGCAATGCTGCAAGCATTAATTAAATATTAAAATTCCTTGGATTATTCTACACACAAGTGTATTATCTCTACAAGTAAAATAGGTAATGAATGGTAGAATTTCATAATGGAAGTCATTAGTGCAGGGGAGCTTGATTAGAGTCGCAGTGGTGTTTACTTAGATGATGTATATGTTTATAAATTCTCTGGAAGATTCTAGAAGAGGAGAGCGCTGATGAACAAGCCATCTAATTTCACGGCGGCAAAAGGTACGCACTGCGTATTGTCTCCGATGATTCAGTTTCTCGTTTTTAACAGGGAGACCTCGAACCAGTGAATAAAGCCACACCAATCGAAGGTGTAGAACACTTTCTTTGTCATACACAAGGTCTGATATTGTTCTCATGGTTTCCTCACTGTGCCTTGAAAGTGATTTGGTTAAGAGGGTTTTTATGTTTTTGCCCTTTTCCTCTCTTATTACCCTGCTGCTTTGTTGCCACCTGGCATTGGATTGTCATGAAAGCATACCTTTATAATGTGACTTCTCAAAATGCAGATTGAGTTTTATCCTGAGTCAGACTGCATTCCCCATATATGATCTTAAAATCAAGAAGCATTCTGTAACATAATTAACCAGTGATCATTCTTGGTGTTGGTACGATACAGGATTTGCATTTCTCCGGTTCTAAGGGAACTTAGCCCCAGGTTTAGATAAAAATCAAAGGGTGTTATGTACAGAATTGTTGAATCATGATGCAGTACACCTGAAACTAATATAACACTGTATGTTAACTACATTGGAATTAAAAACTTAATAAAAAAATCGAGGTGTTAAAGAAGAAAATAACACATGAATGCTGTTTAAAAGTGTATTTGGAAGAGAGAATGGACAGAGATCTCTGGGAGGGATGTGGGTCTCAGATTATGTGGAGGGGGACCTCCTCTTTGCATGTTGGGCGTTATGGTCTGCTGGAAGCAGAGAAAAGCTGTCACCTTGGAACATTTTCATGGCTTTTCTATAACTATTAGACCATAGATAGGTCCGTATTGGACTTTCACTTCCTTTGTGGGTAGGGATCTAGGTGCGGCCTCGAAGCCTCGGTGGATAAGGAGTGCAAGGTGGCAGGATAAGTAAATTTTGTCTGCATAAATAATGAACAGGCATTGGGTGGGGGGTGGTGAGTGAGAGAAGAAAAGAGGAAAAAGGCAGGAATGAAGTGGGAGCCTAGAAGAGACAGGCAATAGGGCAGGAGCCCCAGAGCTTATGGGGGAGGTTAGTGGGGGAACAAAAAAGGTGCACGTCATTCAAGCACAACTAAAAACCAGATGTTTAATATTTAATTGCAGATTGTTGGTGTTGATGTTATAAAATCTGTATCACCCTGAACCCTCGGAAGTCTGGGGTACCTACTGACAACTTGTGAGATTTAAATTCAGTCCATATAAAGGGACTGTGTTCTGCGTCCATGTTCATATGGTACCGTGAGAAAGGTGGAGATCAGGGAAGACCACCTTGCAGATGGTCTGCAATGATGACAATTGCTGATGACAAGCAGAATCTGTGAATTCGGAGCTCACTGTAGCAAGGAAGTCAACACCAGCCCTTGGCATTTGGCAGAGACCCAAAGGCGGGCAGAGGGTGTAAAAACTTTAGGGTGGAAAAAAAGAAAGGGAAGGCTGAAGGCATATCTTGGTTGGCATGCGGGAGCTGGAGGCAGGCTAATGAGAGACAGGGTCTCCTGTGGGATTGGTTGGGGGAGCGTATTTGGCTTTCTCTGGCCATTCTTGAGTTGGGAGTGGAGCATGGCACCAAACATAGTGGAGCTGGCCATCATCCAGCACGCCCTGACCAGCCTTGAGCTGATCGCAGCAGTTGTGATTTGGTTTCCCTGCCCGCTTTCTGCAGAGGCTGTGGGAAAGGCTCCTAATTGTCACAGGTAGTCTGACCACCGTTCAGTTGTATAGTTAGTCTCTCTGAAGCAAGCAGCAGGAGTTGAGAAGCTAATAAAATACTAGAGTAAAGGGGCACCTGGGTGGCTCAGTTCATGATCCCAGGGTCCCGGGATCGAGCCTCCCATTGGGCTCTCTGCTCAATGGGAGGCCCGCTTCTCTCTTTCCCTCTGCCTGCCACCCCCCTGCTTGTGCTCTTTCTCTCTCTCATAAAAAAATAAAATATTAAAAAAAATACTAGAGTAAGTAAAATCTCAGAGTCAGCAGTGAAGCATGAGAAAGTAAATAAGCCACTGTACATTCCTAGAAATCTGGGAAAGGACCAGAGATTTCTTAGAGAATTCAGGCCCGAGAGTTTTATTTAAAATTAAAGTTCAGGGTGACCTCAGCTGACAACTAGGATACAAAATCATACTAGGTTTTTCTTTCCTTTTTTTTTTCTTTTTAAAAAGAAAATGCCATTGTGTAGAATGAATACTTTTTCTTTTTTAAAAATTTTATTTATTTGAGAGAGAGAGTAAGTGAGAGAGACAGGGGCAGAGAGGGGCAGAGGGAGAAGCAGACTCCCTGTGGAGCAGGGAGCCCAACACACGACTTGATCCCAAGCCCCTGGATCATGATCTGAGCTGAAGGCAGACTCTTAACTGACTGAGCCATTGAGGCGCCTGAACAAATACCTTTTAGGTTTCAAGACGTTTTTTATATCCTATTCATATTAATAGGATGAATTAATATGAATAGAATTATAGCAGCAATGTAATGAGTACACCCCAAAAAACTTTTTAAGTTGTTGCTTTACTTATCTATTTATCACTCTCATAGACTTTTTTAGACTATTTTCTTTAGACTATTTTTTTTTTTAAGGTTTTATTTATTAGACAGAGGGAGAGATCACAAGTAGAGAGGGGGAAGCAGGCTCACTGCTGAGCAGAGAGCCCAATGCAGGACTCGATCCCAGGACCCTGAGATCATGACCTGAGCTGAAGGCAGAAGCTTAACCCATTGAGCCATCCAGGTGCCCCATAAATCACTTTTTTAAAACAAAGCAGCAAGAATACACTAGTGAGCTGGAATCAGACCCTGCTCTCAATAGGTTCAGTTTGGGTTGGGAGGAAGGGACCAATGTGAAAAATGAAGATTGGACCACGCATGGTTTGAAGAGCACTGTATCGATGGTTTGGTGGGATCTAGCCAAGAGCCCTACTTGGTCTTTGAGGGTCTGGAGATGATGTTTAGAGGAGATGATTTTATTCTTGAGCTGAATCTTGAAGACAGGTAGGCATTAACTTGAGTGGGCGCCTGGGTGAGGAGTGGGCGTTACAGGCAGAGAAATGTGAAATAATTTCATGAGTCATTTTAAGGTTTCTCCCCATATTATTTTCAGATAGTTAGGGTAATTTACTTGAAAATACTTAATCATAGATGTATAAAATTCTATGCATGAGTCGTTTTTAATGTCTGCCCCAGGAAAGATTATCCTGTACGGGAAGTGCTGTCACGAATACACCCTTGAGAAGTGGTGGTTAGCATTTGAAAGACTCTAATCAGAAGTTCACACCTGTGAAGTGTCTTTATCTTAATGATGCTTCTATTGGAAGGATTCTTTTCTTTGGTGAAATGGGTCTATTTTTAAAGATATGTACAGAAGGAGCACCTGGGTGGCTCAGTGGGTTAAGCCTCTGCCTTGGGCTCAGGTTGAGATCTCACGATTCTGGGATCGAGCCCCACATCAGGCTCTCTGCTCAGCAAGGAGACTGCTTTCCCCTTTCTCTCTGCCTGCCTCTCTGCCTACTTGTGATCTCTCTCCTCTCTGTGAAATAAGTAAATAAAATCTTAAAAAAAAAAAAAAAAGATATATGCATTTACTGGAAGTAATGGGCAAGTGGCCCATCATTGGAAGGGTATGAGAACCCACTGAGCCCAGCAGGGTGGTGTTCTTAGCGTCGGACTCTAGTTTGTTCCTGCGTTTTGTACATTTCAGTACAAATGAAATACAGATATCAAGATTTTTTTAAAAAATTTATTTATTTATTAGAGAGAGAGAGAGAGAGATCCCAAGTAGGCAGAGAGGCAGGCAGAGGGAAAGGCAGAGAGAGAGGGGGAAGCAGGCTCCCTGCTGAGCAGAGATCCTGACCTGGGGCTCGATCCCAGGACCCTGAGACCATGACCCGAGCCGAAGGCATTGGCCTTAACCCAC
>CM053603.1:56451143-56511398 GCA_028646535.1 Procyon lotor
AGAGAGAGGGGGAAGCAGGCTCCCTGCTGAGCAGAGATCCTGACCTGGGGCTCGATCCCAGGACCCTGAGACCATGACCCGAGCCGAAGGCATTGGCCTTAACCCACTGAGCCACCCAGGCACCCCAAGATATCCAGATATTTTTATTTTTATATCAAGATATTTTTAAAAAAGAACAAACTCGCCCTGCTGCTGGGCCTAAGTAAACATCAATCCTGTGTTTCTAAGAGCATTTTTCTAGGGTTCCCCTCCCGCCTGCCATGCTCTGCTGACTCACTTTGAGCGCCCTTAAGGCTGTGGTCTTTTATTTTATAGGAGTCCCCCTCTGTCCCTCTCTGCATGAGTGACCATGTGATTCCAGGAATTTGGGGCCAGAGGCTAGAATTTTGCTCAATTTGTCATCACGAGCCAATCTTTCTCAGTTTAGAGTTGCTTTCTCATCTCTGGCTGCTATCTTGTGGGTTATGTATCCAGGTAATTGTTTTAAGGTTCATCTGGATGTTTTCAAAATAAATTCAGAGTACATTACTCTAAATATCTCAAAAAGAAAAAAAGACCCAAGTCATCATATGGATGTATTTCTCGGCCTTTAAATCTAACTCTTGGCAGTTATTTATCTAAAGGACAGTGGGAACAACAAAATACATCTCCCCCTGTGCTAGGAAGCTCTGGCTCACCCACACATTCCGCTTTATGTAATGTTAGTTATTTTACATTTGTGTTCATTTCCCTTCTAGCCCTTAGTAGCTATTAAGTTTTGATAGAGGTGGTGATAAAAATTCCCGTACCTGTGTACTGCGAGCTCACTGAAATTATTTCTGTGTATGTATGTGTGTATTTATATGGGTCTACCTATACTTAATATTTGTAGAAATGTTGAGATGTATCGGTTCTACAGATTTTTTTTTTCTTGCATTTTGTCGAGAGTATGTACAGTAACCCTTCTGATTTGTGTGGGAATATATCTAAATGTTTTATTTTCTTACAGTTTTGTTAAATTTTCTTTGTATTTTTGGCTAAATTCTCCAAGAACTAATTATGTTTCTTGGTTCTATGCTCCAAAGTAACTAACATATAAAAATTTTAATTTTCATCTGTTCTTTTTTGCTCGAATCATTTTATGTTTATTTTTAAGTGAGTGTTTTGCCAAAGGTATGTGGTCTTTTTCCTTGTTAGGCTTTGAAAACTAAGTGATCTTTTCCTGAAAACCATTTATTATTTTGATTTATGTAGTTATTGAATAGAATATAAATAAAACAGATTAAAACTGTTTTTCAGTTTTTATCTTCCTTGTTTTGCTTGAAGTGCTAAGCATCCAGACATTTTCATTGTAATTTTATTTTTATTTATTGGTTCATGTCTTTATGGATAGTTTTCATTTGATAATGTAATCAACTGTCATTGTTCAGCAAAAATATGAATTAAAGGTGAATAGTCAGATAATCTTCTGAATTGTCTTGTAGTTTTCATTTACATATTATAGCAAGCATTTCATTTCTTCATTACCATCCTCTACCTGTTATTTCTTCTAAAGGATTATTCTCAATTGGAAGGATTAAATTTGTATCATCCTGGGATACAATTATAATTGCCTTCAGTCATTCAAAGTCATTCAGTCATCTAATTAAAAAATTAGATGATATTATAATGAACTAGATTTCTTCTTTTAAAACTGATGAAATATTTTTAATACTGAAATTTACATTTAGTGTGTATTTAAGAGTATAGGTATTGTTTCCGGCTACCTAGTGTTATGCTTTCTAGATCTTTCTGCAGGTTGATTGCTTTCATGAAATACAATGATGAGAGATTTACCCATCCCATTTTTGAACTCTTGAAATCAGATCTTCAATGAGGATCTTTGAAGGTGTCACATAGGCGTGGAATTGCTGGGTTGTAGGGTGTGTTCCTCTTCAGCTTTGGTTGGTGTTGTGAAATTCTTTATCCAAGTTGTTGTACCAATTTACTGATTTACGGTGGTATGTGAGTACCTGTTTCCCCCCTAGTTTTGCAAGCTCTTGGTATTAATGTGATTTCTTAACTGGATATGTATCAATCTGTATCTCACTGTTCTGATTTTCATTTCTGTGGTCATTAGTGGGTTAGAGTCGTTCTCACATGTTGTTGGCTATTTGGGTATTCTCTTTTGGGAACCACTGGTTCCAGTTTTAGGGATTGTCCATCTTTTTCCCATTGATTTTTTTTTTCTTGTATTCCACATATTAATCCATTGTCAGGTATGGAGATGGTAGAACTTTCTTCTGGCCAGTGGCTTTTCTTCTCATTTTGTTGATGGGGACTCATACGAATTTTTTATTTCAGTTTGTACTTTTTAGATGTTATTTAAGAAGTCACAAAACTGTGCTCTCGTATTTTCCTTTAAAAGCCTTTCTTTTTAACTGTTACATCTTTAATCCTCCTATAATCATTTTTTAAGTATTCTTTGGTGTTTTTTTTTAACCAAATAGATAGCTAATTAAACCTATACCCTTAAATGAAGAACCAAAGACAGAGTTGGTGCATAAAGAAGGAAGACCGTTTATTACTTTGCTAGGCAAAGGAGTCTAGCAGGCTAATGCCTCTAAGACTGCAAGCCTGCCCAAGGTAAAAAAAGGCTGAGGGGTCATATAGGAAAATACAGGATCTGGGTAGTTGTGCTAGGAATCTGAAACATGTCCTGCCAGCTGTCTTCATCATGTCTTCAAGGTGGTCTCATGACTGGCCCTGGCGCAGCCATCCGAGTCTCGATTATTAAGTATACATCAGGGTCAGTGAGATGTCAGTATCGATACTGAGTTCCTGGAACAAAGGATTCTACAGAAAAACAAGTGGGGGAAGGGAGAGGCTTTAAGAGTGAGGAAGAGGAATATTTATTTAAAGTCAAGCCTTGCTCAAGAACTAATGTGTCCCTCTTGATTTCCATCTATTTTTCTGTTTCTATAGCAGTATCACTACTTTCCAAGTACATTATGGAATCAATATGAGGAGTTCATGAAAACCTCCTTGGAATATACATTGGAATTACGGGTTAATTTGAGGAGTGTTGACCCCTCTGAGTCTTCCCGTTGATGACTATGTGTTACCTTCTTTTATTCCTTCTCTGACACAGAAATAAGAGCTTCTGACCTATGTCACTTTTCTTCTCTCTGAAGAGCTTTTTATTTTTAAAAGATTTTATTTTCAAGTAATCTCTACCCCCAATTTAGGGCTTGAACTCACAACCCCAAGATCAAGAGTCACATGCTCTTCCAACTGAGCCAGCTGGGTGGCTCTCTCTGAAGAACTTTTTGAAACATTTCTTGCAAGGCAGGTCTACTGACAGAAAGTTTCTTCCATTTTCGTTTGTGTAAGAAAATTTCATTTCTCCTTTTACTTTTGAGGGATAGTTTCACTCAGAATTCTAAGCTGGTGTTTTTTTTCCCTCTCAACACCTTGAATATTTCACTCCAACATGACCTGTCAGGTAAAATGAACTGAGATAAATGAGTCATTAGTGTGAAGTTGTACGTGTGTGTGGCTTGAAGCCAGGTTATGTTCACTGTTTGCTGAACCTGTGGTTTCAGAGGCTAAAATTCCCTCCAGCATCCTTGTTTGTGTCTCTCCTGTTGTTTGGGTTTCCCTAATAACTCCTTCTGACATAAAACTGTGTCTTGCAACTGTCTCAGCTGTAATGACAGGAAGGCTTAGAGGGTGCTGGAGTTGGGTGTGTCCTTCCCAGGTCAGTTAGGTTCTGGTAAAATAGTGTCCCCTGTGTCCAGGCCTTTGTTGAGGAGAAAAGAATGCTCTGAGCTCACAGTGCTAACTTTTTCCTCTTTCTGCCTGAAGCGTGAGGCTGGGGGTGTTTCTCTGATTTTCACCCTGAGAATCCAGTGGGGATTCTGGGAAGTTAAACTCCAGGGCGTGTGGGCCTCCACTGAGGCTGGGCTCTAGGAGTTTTTATCCTCCAAGTTCAGGCTCCCATAATTAGTAGCCCGTCCTGGTTTTGCATCAGTTGCCAGCTCCAGTGGTGGTTCACGCTCCCATCAAGCTGCAATTCTCTGTATTTGCCTGGCTTTTCAGTGTTCGGGGCAGGAGTTTGTTCCGTGACCTCAATTCTCTGAGGTATTTGCAAAAATGTGTTGATTTTGTTGGGTTAGTGTTTTTCTCGTAAGGATGGTTGTGACAGCGGCACCTGGGTGGCTCAGTGGGTTAAAGCCTATGCCTTCGGCTCAGGTCATGATCTCAGGGTCCTGGGATCGAGCCCCACATTGGGTTCTCTGCTCAGCAGGGAGCCTGCTTCCCCCTCTCTCTCTGCCTGACTCTCTGCCTACTTGTAATCTCTCTCCTCTCTGTCAAATAAATAAGTAAAATCTTTAAAAAAAAAAAAAAAAAAAAAAAGGATGGTTGTGACAACATCTGAGCTTTTTTCAGAAGTCTATCAATAGTGATCATACCTATAAATATTTTCTACATTTTTTTCTGTAGAAGTCATGATATCATATATACTTTAGAATTTTATTGCTGTTGTAGATTATATCTTAGTTATGTTATTTAATTGGTTATATTGTAGGCACATAGGAATACTGTTGATTTTTGTCTCTTCATCTTCTATCGATCTTGCTTTTTGACCATGCTTAACTGTTTTTCAAACTTGAATTGGACACTTAGATCATTTATGTCGGTCCTGCTTCTCTAAAACCTTTAAGATAGGTGTTGATCATGTTGATAGGTGTTAATAGTAGGATACATTTCTTTCTTTTGCATGGTTTTTTGCTTTTGACATAACTGCAAGCTTAGAGCTGTCAAGATTCCTTAGTGGAGCAGGACGTCTGTGCTTTCAGTGATGTGACGTCACTTAATTAAAGAGGCTAGACAAAACATCTCTAGTTCTCAGGGTTCTTGCACAAATATCAAGATATATATAATCTTATATATATATAGTGGAGCTAGAGTAGGTTCCTAGTGATGGGCATGTGTGGAGATCTATCTGTGTGGAGCTTTCTTTCCTTGGTTTGGACTGCAAGATGGTATTATTGGGCTGTGATCAGTTTCTCCTGCCCTTTTTTCAATGTAGAGAGTACAAATATTTCAGGGTTAGGAATAAATTCAGTTGTAAGCAACAGAAATTTTGTTAATTGTCGCCAAAGTAGTTCATCAAATGAGGGAGTAGGTTCCAAATTAGATTGTGGAAATTATTTGTCCTTTCTTCATTGTTCATTTTCGTCCGGGGGAATAATTTTGTTATCTTGGAGTAGGTTTCAAACCATTTTTGATTGTGCTCTGTCTGAAATAACAAGGAAATCCTAGAGGTGGTTTGTGGAGTGGATTTACATCTTTTGAATGAGTTTCTAAAAACTCCCAAGATTAACTTGTCATGGCTCTTTGATGTATTTAATAAAGTATGTGGATTGGGTGTCTCCTTTTTCCCCAATATTTTGATTGTGTAGTTTAAACTTGAGTAATGATCACCAGCTTATATATATTAATTTGGTCAACTCATGCCAACCAGATTTTATGTTATATAGTGAAGTTCCTTTTGTAAACTCTGAAGTTTTGATAAATTACTGTTTCAGTGATCATAATATCATTTTGACCTGAGGACTTTTTAGGAGTTAAATGAGCGTGGTGGTTTATTAAATGTCACACAGAGTTTAAATCCAGGATGAATTTAGCTGTTGATTTCCCCCCTCTTTTGATAAGTGATTCTGTCGGTGCAAAAAGCACCGATAGTAGTTAATACCAGTTTTGTGGTTAAAAAGATCGGAACCAAGTCTTTTATGTCTTTTCTTTAAGGTCGTTGACTATATTCTGCCACCCTTGGTCTCCTTGGTTCAGAGCCAAAATGGTAAGTGTGACCACATCAGCGAGAATGCCATTAGGTGCACACTCAGTTTTCATTCTCCGTCCATGTACTCACATTCTTAGCCTTTTATTTTTTTCTTTCAAGTGGAGTGGAGACTCTTCAGTTTGCGGTTGCTCTCAGAAACCACATCTCTGCTCGTGAACCAGGAGGTTGGGGATGGCCAGAAGGAAGAGAACGTCGACTTTGACAGCAATCTGCTGGCTCTCATTAGAGACATCTTACTTCCCCAGTAAGTCCCCCGTGCCTCGTTCACGCAGAGAAGTGTTGTATGTCCAGGATGCTTCTGTCAAATGAGGTCCAATGATGGGGGTTGGGCTCCCGGTGTCCTATGCTACCACACTGCATAGAACCCAGGAGATTCCATTTGGAGCTGTCTCTGTTTTCCCCAAGGCACTGGACTCTGAGGTTACACAGATTTACAGGTGTTCATGGCCGGAGGGGTAAGGTTTATTATTTAAGGTCAACATCACAAGACTATTGGAACTTGGAATTGGGATGTTTCCTGGCTCTGCTCCAAAATAATAGAGATAGAAAGAAATCTTCACTCCAAACTCTTGGAATGGAAATTAAGCTTATTTACAAACAGGGTGTTTTTGGCAGGAGGGTGGGGTGGGGATGGTGCTAGAATGAGTAAAGACTACTGATTAACAGGAGGGGGTTATCTTTTTCCTTTGACTTCACGGTTCACATAGCAAACACACAGGAGGATGACGACTGAGAGGACGGACCCAAGGCGAACATGTGAAACTCTAAAATGACATCTTGTAATTGAGGGACACTGAAGTTTCCCCTCTTCCCTGCCCTCCATGAGTCTTACCAAACACAAGCACAGGGCTACCTTGTTTTACTCTGCTTTGCTTTATTGAGCTTCAGAGATGTTGTGTCTTTCACAATTGAAGGTCAGCCCTCTGTCAAGCAAGTCTATTGGCACCTTTTTTTTTCCCAATCATATTTGCTCACTTCATGTCTCTGGGTTACATTTTGGTAATCCTCACGGTGTTTCAGACTTTATTATTATTTTATTTGTTACATTGATCCATGATCAGAGATTATGACTTGCTGAAAGCTCAGGTGATGGTAGCCTTTCTTAGTAATAAAGTTTTTTTCAATTGAGGTACGTGTATTTTTTTAGACATAATGCTGTTGCACGCTTACTAGACTATTTAGTACAGTGTGAACGAACTTTTATATGAGCTGGAAAACCACAAAGTTCATTCGACCTGTTTCCTTGCTGCCTTTGCTTTGCCGTGGTGGCTAGAAGGGAACCCACAATACCTCTGCAGTATGCCTGGAACTGGAGCTGAAAAATGTGTGCCAGAGACCACTGTTCAAGGAAAGATTGCAGAATTCACCAGAGGCCGGATTGCATGTCCCGCATCGGAGTGCCTGCCTGGGCACGGCTTCTCTCAGGGTCCGGGCTGTCTGAGCTCAATAGGTGTTTAGGAGTGGCAGTTTCACGAAATACTCCCCTCAGTTCCGCTTTTCCAGATCACCGGTGCTCGTGTAAGAGGACGTTCATTTCCACACTGTATAGACGCCAGATCTGATCATATTCTAAAGCGTTCAACCCCCGCCATCGTTGGTTTAGGCAGGTTCATCTTAGGAAGTGCGTGGCCAGTGTGTATAAGCCTCTCCCTGGTGGAGGGGGCCTGTCTCAAAGGCTTGGAGCTTGCTCTGTAGTGGCTTGGTTTACAGAGCCAGACTGTGCTGCTCTTATTCCCACACTGCTGCACTTGGTTCAGGGAGACTCCTGATAATGAATATATACTGTTAGAGTACTTTTGATACCCAAAGTAAGAAAGTGGTTACTTATAGGAAGAAACACTGTTAAACTTCCTTTTCTTTCTTTGCTTCTTTGCTCCTTCCTTCCTTCCTTCCTTCCTCTTTCTATTTTTTAAAAGATTTTATTTATTTATTTGACAGAGAAAGATCACAAGTAGGCAGAGAGGCAGGCAGAGGCAGAGAGAGAGAAGCAGGCTCCCCGCTGAGCAAGGAGCCCAAGATGGGACTCGATCTCAGGACCTTGGGATTATGACCTGTGCTGAAGGCAGCCACTTAACCGACTGAGCCACCCAGGTGTTCCATTGTTAAACTTTCTCATGTGAGAAACTATCAGTAAATGTATTTTTGGTTCCATTTGTTATCTCTGAGTGTGTATGTTTGTACTCCTGTGGGGAAATGTAAGATTAGAACCTTCTCTCATTGGATTAATTCTTGCTTTCAGTGCCATCTTACACTTCTAAACCATATGTAATTATATACATCTTTCTGAGAAGAAAATGCCCCACAAGATATTTTGTTGTGAAAAGTGTAATATTTGGAACATGTGCTTTGGCTATGTGCTGTCTCACAGCTGGTAGAGAAGCATTTCTCAGGACCTGAGATGTGCCCTCCACAGTAGGGACAAGATTTCCTTTAACAGGACTCCACAGGTTACTTTTTAAAGAAATTTATTTATTTTTATTTAAGTTCAATTAACATACATTGTATTGTTGGTTTCAGAGGTAGAGGTCAGTGATTCATCAGTCTTATATAATACCCAGTGCTCATTACATCCCGTGTCCTCCTCCTAATGCCTGTCCTCCCACCCTCCACCCCTCCAACAACCCTCAGTTTGTTTCCTCTGCTTAAGAGTCTCTGATGGTTTGTCTCCCTCTCTGATGTCTTATTTTATTTTTTCTTCTCTTCCCCTATGGTCCTCTGTTTTGTTTCTTAAATTCCACATATCAGCAACATCATATGATGATTGTCTTTTTCTGATTGACTTATTTCGCTTAGCTTAATACTCTCTAGATCCATCTGCATCTTTGCAAATGGTAAGATTTCAGGGTTTTTTTTTGATGCCTGAGTAGTATTCCATTGTATAATGTATCACATTTTCTTTATCTACTCATCTGTTGATGGACATCTGGGCTCCTTTCATAGTTTGGCTATTGTGGACATTGCTGCTATCAACATTGGGGTGCATGTGCCCCTTTAGATCATTATATTTGTATCTTTGGGGTAAATACCCAGTAGTGTAGCTGCTGGGTTGTAGGGTAGCTCTATTTTCAACCTTTTTAGGAACCTCCATCCTGTTTTCCAGAGTGGCTGCACCAGCTGGCATTCCCACCAACAGTGTAGGAGGGTTTCCCTTTTTCTGCATCCTCACCAACATCTCTCATTTCCTGAGTGGTTAATTTTAGCCATTCTGACGGGTGAGGACTTCACAGGTTACTAATAGCTGGTTAATACCCATGCAAATTTGAAATAAAATTTCTTTCTATCTGAAGTTTGCCCACTTTCGGAAGAGTTTGTAAAATAAAAAGCATTAAATCTATAATTCTGCACTTTTATTTGACTTGTCTGAGCTGGAATAAATAGTTTGTGCTTCCTGTAATGTGTATCTTCACTTTTTCCAGAAATGAGGAATTACAGAGGAAAATACGAATGAGACCGAATGACAATTCAAGAACAGAACTAATGTAGACGAATTCAGGTTTTCATTAAGCAGTTTGAAATCCACTTTGGATAATATCACAGAATTGATTGGAATATGGTGCAGGATGTTTTCAAAGCTTGTGGACTGACTCTGACATGATGCATAGATCTTGGCTCTACGTTTTGTTCTCTTGGCCTCATTTTCTAATCTCCAGAATGGGGATAGTAGTATCTAACTCAGGATAGTTGTGGTGATTAAATAGGATACCTCTTGTAAAACACTTAGTACAGGGTGTGAGGCACGGTACCCTCTTGACAGTAGTAGCCCTGGTACATTGCTATAATCTCTCCTATTAACCTTTAAAAGGAAGATTGTGATAGTACAATAATAGTAATAGTACATACTTCAAAGATGTGATGTGCCTATTAAAATAGGTATTGCTGAATGTGCCTACCCAGCATGTGTAGTAAGGGCTCTGTAAATGTTAAGCTTGAAAATGAAATCTAATGCATTCATTTAACCTTGACTCTGGAAAACTAGAGATCTTGGCAAGGAGTTTGGTCTTTGATGATAGCTCTTAGTGATTTTAAGGTTAGAAATGCTAATCATAGAAAATTCATGTTCTTCATTGAGTAGGTAAATATATGGCTTAAGAATGATGAGAAATCTTGCCATTGGTGACAACCTGAATGGACCTAGAGGATATTATGCTAAGTGAAATAAAGCAGACAGAGAATGACAAAAACTATATGGTTTCACTTATACATGAAATCTAAAAAATCAAAACACTTAAAACAACAGCCTCGTAGATACAGGAAATAAACTGTTGGTTACCTGAAGAGGGTGGGGGGGGGCTGGTGAATTAGGTGAAGGGGGTTAAGAGGTATAAACTTGCAGTTATAAAATAAATAAGTTATAGGGATGTCATGTACACCTTACAGAACATCAGCAATAATATTGTAATAACTGTATGGTGACAGATAATGGTAACTAGACTTATCACAGGGATCATTTTATAATGTATAAAAATATCGAATCCCATGATGTGCACCAGAAACTAATAAAATCTTGTATGTCAATTGTACTTTAATAAAGGAACTGTGAAGATTCTACAGTTTATAATAGTGACATGGCTTCGGCTTGTCAAATATACATATTAATATCCATATTTTAATTTTAATTTTTTTATTTTTATTTTTTAAAGATTTTTACTTATGTACTTGACAGCATAAGCAGGGGCTAGCAGCAGCGGGAGAGAGAGACAGGCTCTCTGTTGAGCAGGGAACATGATGTGGGGTTCGATACCAGGACCCTGGGATCATGACCTTAGCTGAAGGCAGACGCTTAACTGACTGAGACACCCAGGCGCCCCATAGTTTTGTTAAAGTTTTAATCTTTCTTTGACCTTAATACTTTGGCTAAAGCCAAGAGGATAGGCTCTTCATGCACACATACATAGGCTTCTCAGTGTTTACACAGAAGTGTTGTATTAAGACTATTATATTTGTAAACAGTAACACTCAAACTAATTAGGAAAATATTCTTGTGCTCACATTATGAGCTCGTGCTGGCATCAAATATAGCTGGATTCAGGGGTGTGAGTGACGTCAATATTTGTGTCTTTCTCACGGTCTCTCTGCTCTGCCTACTGCTATGTGGCTTTATTCTCAGAGAGGCTCTTTCTACTTGGTGGTTAAATGGCTTCTAGAGGTTGATCCTTGGGAAAGAGTGGATGTCTCTTCGAATAGCCTTAACAAAATGTTCAGGGAGGACAGTAATTTAATCTTGTTAAATACCATGTAATACCTGTGTTCCAGGTGTTTATCAGAACTGCTACTGATATGAATGAAAACTCAGTTGTAAGAATAAATATCTTATTAAATATTAGTTATGGTTCTCAGAAAAATAGAACTAGTAGGACGTATGTATATAGAGAAAGAGATTTACAATAAGGAAATTTGCTCACATGACTATAGAGGCTGAGAAGTCCCAAGATCGGCAGTCAGCAAGCTGAAGACCTGGTGAGCCTAGTGTCTAGTTCTGGCTTGAGTCCAAAGGCC
This sequence comes from Procyon lotor, assembly GCA_028646535.1. NCBI lineage: Eukaryota > Metazoa > Chordata > Mammalia > Carnivora > Procyonidae > Procyon > Procyon lotor. The sequence goes on from CM053603.1 coordinate 56,462,467, forward strand.
TGAGAACCAGGACGGCTGGTAGGGTACATACCCATCTGAAGGCTGACAGGCTGGAGACTCAAGGAGAGCTGATGCTTCCAGTCCAGAGGCAGCCGAAGAACAATGTCCCAGCTCAGGGCAGTAGAATAGAGACGTTCCCTTTCACTTGGCCTTTTGGTTTTACCCAGGTCTTCAACTGATTGGACGAGGCCCACCCACACGAGGGAGGGCAATCTGCTTTACTTAGTTTACTGACTCAAATGTTAACTTCATCCAGACAAACCCAGAGTGATGTTTGACCAAATAACTGTGTTCATGTGGCCCAGTCAAGGTAACACATAAAATTAACCATCACCTCATCTATCATAAATATCCCAGATGGATCTCTCTCTCTCTTTCTTTTTTCCTTCCTTCCTTTAAGATTTTATTTATTGATAGAGAGAGAGAGAGATCACAAGTTAGGCAGAGAGGCAGGCAGAGAGAGAGAGGGGAAAGCAGGCTCCCTGGGGAGCAGAGAGCCCAATGCAGGGCTCGATCCCAGGACCCTGAGATCATGACCTGAGCCGAAGGCAGAGGCTTTGACCCACTGAGCCACCCAGGTACTTGATGGGTTGCTTTCTATATAAATTAATGAATTAATATAAAAGAAGTGTTACCTCTTCGCAGTGTGCATGATTTGCTTTCTGAAGAGATGAATTTTAGTTGTAAGTATTGGTTTAGTACCTTTTCTGTGTGGAGAATTATAATACCGTTGATAGAGAGGTGGTATTTCAGGTAGATTTTGAAATCTAGGTAGGGCTGCATAGAAAAGAAGTGGGTCTTCTAGGCGAGATCGGTTTACACAAAGATGTGGAAGGCACAGAGGAGTGAGTGGTGAACAGGCCAGCTTATTTCCAGAGGACACTTGCATGGGATAGTTACATGAAGTGAGCTGGAGAGAGAATGTTTTTTCTCCTAATTGGCTTATTTATTCACTGGTACTAATTGAGTCCATCTTACTGTATAGGCATATTTCTAGTTTCTGGGAATATAATAATGACCGAACAGCACAGCTTTTGTGGAATGTGTACTGTCTGGTAGAGCCAAATATTTCAGACATTCGTATTTTTTAACTGAAGAAGTATGTAAGTCCTGCAAACAGAAATGTTTAGTTAAGTATAAATTAAATATTGAAGCCAACTTCCTTCAACAGTGTGTGTAATGTTCATAAACCTGCCACAGAACACATGTTCTTTCTGTAACGTTTTGTGTGTTTACTATCCCTTGGCTTTTGAATTTCACAATTCACCCATTTAACTTTCTGAAGCTCAGTGTTTCTCAACATTTTGTGACCTTAAGACACTATTTTCCTGTGGCTTATCTATTACCATCTCCCAGAACTCTTTTGATCAGAGTTTTGAAATACTACTCAAGGGCTTTTCCATTAAGATCAGGAACAAGAAAAAGATGCTCACCATCAAAACTTCCTTGTAATGTTGCATCATGAGTATTAACGTAATAATACAAGAATATTAAACTTAAATATTCCATTAGATCCGTACTGGTGCATAATGAATTATCACACACTTAGTGGCTTAAACCTACATCTACTTAGTTCTGTAGGTGGGAAGTCTGACACAGCATGACCGGGTTCTCTGTCTGAAGTCAGGTGTCTTCTGGGCTGGGTCCTTGCCGGAGACTATGGGAGAAAACTGCTTCTGGGCTTGGTCAAGTTGTTGGCAGAGTTCGGTTTCTCGTAGTTTGTATTAGTTTCTTAAGGCTGAGTTACACACACTGGCTTAAAACAAGAGAAATTCATTCTTTCATAGTTCAGGAGGTCAGAAGTTCAAAGTCAACGTCTTGGCAGGGTTGGTTCCTTTTGGATGCTCGGAGGGAGAAACCATGCCTCTCTCTGGCTTCTGATGGCTGCCATCTGTCTTGGGTTTATATCAGTATCCACTCCAATCTCTGCTTCTGTCTTCACATGGCCTTCTCCCCTGTGTCTGCCTCGAGTTTGCCTCTCCTTTATCATATGAGGACATCTGTCATTACATTTAAGGCCTACCCTAAATTATCTTGAGATCCTTAACCACATCCTCTTCCAAATAAAGGCACATTCACAGGTCCTGGAGGTTAGGACTTGGGCATATCATCCGGGGCCATTATTCACCCCAGTACACAGTTGTAGGACCCAAGTCCCTGTTTCTGTGCTGCCTTGCGTTCGATTAGAGTGCCCACATTTCTTCTTACGGCTCCCTCCATCTTTACGTCAGCAACAATTGTCAAACATCCCTCGTGCTTGCAGCTTTTCTGAGTTCCTTGTCTGCCACCAGCTTGAGAAGACTCTGCATGTTAAAGTCGATGATGCTGACCCTCGGTAGTCTGGGTCTTGTGATTAGAATATACTTGTGATGAAATCTTGGCTCTGCTACACTTGGTGTGTATGCTCTCACTTCCTGCTCCTCTCTCTCCCTCCTTCAGTCTCACCTCCTCTGAGATGGTTGGAATGCCACTAATGAAACTGATCCAAAACTGAGACAAAGTTTTCTTCTGGGAAGAAAGATAACCATTTATGCTCAGGAAGTTGCGGTGATTTCCTTCAACAGAGAGATAAGATTTGATTCGAAAGGTTCATGCAGAAGAGGCAATATCTAATGAGACTTAAGTCCAGAGTGACTTCATCAATTAAAATTGGCGCTTCTCAGAGGTTTAATACCAAAGTCATTATCAATGAACTTGTAGTATTGAAAGTAGTCTGGTTGTTTTTTTCTGAGACTTGTTCCACAAGGTGAGGGCATTTCTCTTTCAGTATTTAGCCATAAATGGGACTAGATCCTTCCCTCAGGAAAGACACCATTGCTCTTCTTGGGAAAGAGGAAATTTTAATATTCATACAAAGGTAGATCATGGGATTTGTACTACATTGTGTGATTGTGCATATGAGGTTTAAAGCCCTCCCACTCTTCCTCCCTTCAGGAAATATATATTGAGTGACTTCCACGTCTCAGGCACTGGGGATGCCATGGTGGGTAAGATTGGATCTCTGCCCCTCAGCGCAATTGCATTCTAGTGGGTGAGACAAAGCAGTAAACAGATACATAAGATGATTGCACTTAATTGTGAGCACTGTAAAGAAAAAACATAAAACAGTGTCAGGGGATAGAGAATGATAAGGAGAACGAGGAAGGGGTTGTTTTAGGTACAATAATCAGGAAAGGCTTTATGCCAGGTAGCAAGCCGTGTGTGGAAAATCTCTATGGAATTTGCCTTTGCTAGGCTGGAAGTACTTTGGCAACTTGTATTTTAGTTTTCATATTTTCTTTTAGCTTTGTGTGTTTTGAAAAGAGATCATGCTGATATAAATGTGCTTACAGTGTTTTTATGACAATATGGCATTCAGCATCTCTCTCCTGGGGAAAATGAGTATTGCCTTTCTTCTTTATAATTCTCCTGTGACCTGTGCAATCATCAGGGCCATAATGACTTCATAAATTATTAAGACTTTGTTTTTTAGAATCTCAGAAAGGGCTATATTTTTTACAAATTCGAATTGTATTTTCTCTTAGAAATTGGAATTTGTAAGTGGATTCCATTAGTGGCAATATACCATAGAGCTCTTTATCTCGCTTTGAAATAATATACAGTAAAAGTTGTGAGTTCGGCTACCTGGCTTATGTGTTGGTGGCTTATCGGGCATCCAGATGGTTCTTTATTGTGCCTTTGTCTCCCTTACGCACAAATATCCTATGTTAAAATAGATGTGAACTTGGCCATCTCTGATGGAAATCAAAATATTTCAATTTTAGCTTTCCCTCAGATAATTTTATCTTGCAGGTAAAATTTAAATCACAGCTATTTTTGTAGCATAAAGAAGCATCATAATCTACTTTGTTCCCTGTACTTAATCCTTCTGTGTTTTGAGTGTCTGCCTAAAGCAGTGCGTTTAGGTACAGTGATCCCTCCTGGGATGCAACCTCTAGGAATCTGAAGTAGGATAATCTGAGAGTTCAAGTAAGGACAAATATTCTTGTATTCTTCTGAATCAAGATAATTCTAATGCTCCAGTTCTTTGGATAATATTTGGTTGTTAACTTTGAGTGTTGCTTAATTGAAGCCTTTTTTTTTTTTTTTTTTAAGCCTTTCAGGCCTTCGTAATAAAAATTTGCTGTTGGTTTTGTTGAAGATATCTAAAGAGCTGAGGGATTACTATCTGAAATTACATTTAACACTTATTTTGAAGTCATACCTATCTTTCTTTCACTTAAAAATATTAAAATATATAAATATGTATGTTTACTTATGCCATTTTCCTATTTCTCCATCTACTTATGTAACCATTTAACTTCTGATATACTTGAACTATGCATCCATGCAAGACAATGGAATATCATGTAGAACTCAGGTCACATAAAAATCACAAGACTGAAATTCTCAAGGTATCAACTCTTTTATTTGGTTCATACCTTTCTTGGTTCATAAAATTTTGGAGTTGACTCAGGATATCACCTAGTTCAAATTTTGGACAAAACTACAGAAAATGCCTAAGAGTAGGTTCTCTACTCTTTTCTCATAGCTATCTGGTGGGGAGGTCCTCAGCCTTCTCCATAGGCAGGTTTCACCTTCACGCCTTTGCTGTTCGGCAGCCTTCTCTTGAGCTAACCCCACACATTTCTTTCCTCTATGCTCTAAGCTTTGAATCCATCTTGCATTCTGTTAGGTATGCATTTAAACACACTGCCTTCTTCACATCTTTCCCTTGCTCAAAAACCTTTGCATTGTAGAAAGTAGCATGCATAGTACTTACCCAGGCCACATTTCGCCTTTTGCCTGCAATTTTATATTAATGTCTGCCTGCTCTCCAATATGGTTTCTCTATTTGTGGTGAGATTTACTTAGTATTTTCTGAAATTTCCTCCTTAGAACCCATCTTTCCTGCCAATTCCCGGATACTCTACTATGAATATCTCTGTCTATCCTAATGTAAGTGGATTACTGCCTTGTAATCTACTTATCTACATTTATAAATGTACTAAAAATGATTTAAATAATTTCCAGTCACTGAATATCTAGGATTTTCCCAGTATTTCCTAATTATATATACTGCTGCAAAGAGCTACTTTTTGGGCTACATCTTTGGGTACATACTATTTCTTTTGGTTGAATCTCTAGGGTTGGAATCACTATAATTAAATTATATATCTTTTTAAGGGCATTTGATAGGTTTTGGCAAATTTTTTTCAGTGATGATGAAGAGTTTATATTACCTTTATGAATCTATTTTGCTGCACTCTTGTTATCTCTTGAATTCCTTCAGATGTTAGTGAAGGCCATTTCCCTCCGTGCTTCTAGGCCATTTATATTCTTCTTAGATGGATTTTGTCCACTTTTTTTTTTTTTTTTTTTGGTTGGATGTTTATTGGTTTGCAATAGCTTTTTATATATTCAGACTGTCTACTCTGTTCTAACATTCTGCAAATTTCCCCCTCATTTAGTTCATTTATGGAGGTTTTGCCATTGAGAAATACTACTTAAAAACTTTAAAGCTATAAATATTTTTTGATTCATTTCTTACTGTCATGCTACAGAGTGCTTCACTCAAGATTATGTGAATATTTACTCCTTTTAGTATTTTAATGGAAGTTAAAATTTTGGCTTAAATTCATAATTTATTGATGATATATTTTCTTGAGCTATGTCCTAACCATTCTAACCCCCTTTCTAAGATCACTCTTTCTTGTCCAATGTATGTTACCTTTCTTTCCTTAATTTATATGTATGTTCTTGATCTCACAATACTTAATAATTATAATTTTATAAAGTAATTTATAAATTTATATTTAGCAGGATCTTCCTCATTGTACTTCCTTCTAAAGTTCCTTGGATATACTATTCTCGAATCCTTCTTTCCCCTAAAATTCTCAGAGCCCACTCCACTGAGATGTAGAAATGTGCATTTGTGACTTACTCTAAGCAGAGTGACCTCTTCAAGATAAGGGCCTCCCCTTTCCCCCAGCAGAATAGATACTGATTTCCACTTGGTCAGATCTTTGCTCAATTCCCCAGAGTAGCTTTTCCCAATAATGCAGAGTTATTTTGATAGCCTGTTTCCGCTTCCTGCCAGCTTGCCTAATTGGGCACCAGTTCCATTAGGCACTTAGCAGGATAGGGAAGAGACCATCCCTTGGATCCCTGAATATGTGATTTTTAGAAGTGTGTTGTCTCCTTTCGGATTGATGAAGATTTAGTACAAATGGCTTTTCCTGCCAGGGTTCCAGCCGTTTGGGACCTGGAAGAGACTGCTTATTTGGGAGGATTTTAGAAGTAGAAGAGTAGGGGCTTATGTTGTTAGCGATCTCAGTCTGTATCCAGGCTCAGGGCACTGGGAGTGCTCCTCTCCAGCCCCTGTCCGTCAGAATGGGCCAGCTCTTCCCTGGTCACTCTCCTTCCAAGCCTTTTCAGGAGTCCGGACTCATCATTGTTTGTTTCCTGCCAAGTCACATTCAGAGGAGTGCGAGATCCAATCACCATCAGCTCAGCTGCTTTATCTCTGTTTAGAAGACAAGCTTAATAAGTCACAGCATTCTTTTGGCTAGTTCTTGCTGACCATTATAAACCTATCTTTGATGAAAGGAAAGTATATTCAACAGATTCAGTATTTGTATTCTAAACGTATCTATTAGGAATCTCACCTTTCTTTTTCCAAGGGGAGAAAAACATAACAATATTCTTTGGGAAAATTCGCATGCACAGGCCAGTACAAGCTTCATCTCTCTGTCTCGTTTCAAGGTTAGATAACCTCAGACAACCTTAGACATTTGAATTTCAGTCAGTGAAGCTTCATCCGTGTGTTCTTTTTAAATGTAGATTCTACATATTCCTATTAACTCTATTTCAGAATAGTTTGTGTTTTCTCAGTCTTCTTGGGATTGTTTATTACATTTCTAACCAGTTGTCCACATTTTTTCTTGTACTTTACACAAGAAAAGTACAGAAGATTACATGGGAAGCTTTTGTAAATTCATAGGCTTGTGGTCCTTTCCTCCGTGATTGAGCTAAGTCTGGGAATGGAGACCGGGGTGTGTGGGGGTGGGTGGGGGGGGGAGGTCGGGGTGGGGGTGGGTGGGCATCGTCCAGCATGTTCACGTGACTGACTCATCAGGAGCCTCCCATCCCCATTTCAGTTGAAATTCTCTGGCTGACAATTTCCAAATACTGGTCGGCAGCGGAAGGGTACATCCCTCTCTTATCTGACTCTTATCTTATGTGTGTTACTTGAAACTCAGTGCCTCAGTTTCCCTTTTCAGCAAGTGTGCCCCGAAGAGCTAACTTAACAAGCTTGGGGTATTCAAGTCCTACACGTTACAAAGATACTGGCCCTTGACCTTCTTCCGGGAGATAACATCTGAGCCTTTGGATTATCCTGCTTGATAAGAGAGTCTCTGTATGCAGGGGGCCTTGAGCCATGCCAGATACTTTATGCTGACAGTGTGAATTTTGGTGGAGGCCTTGGCCTATATTATATCAGTGGGACCTCCGGAGGGGCTGGAGACTGAGCAACTAAGGTTAGCAGGCAGACACATGGCCATGCCCATGTGACCGACTCCTAATGCAGTGGACACCAGTGCTCCAGCGAGCTTCCCTGGCTGGCAGTGCAGCTCCAAGCAACACTGTTGCTTGGAGGGTAAGCTTGGAGGGTAACCTCCACTGGGAAGGGAGAGCCAGCAGCTTGCTCCTGGTCCAGCCTGGATTCTGCCCTATGTGCCTTTCATCTACACCACTCTTCACTGTAACACACCATAATTGTTAGCTTACCAGCTTTTCTGTAAGTCTTTCTAGCAAACTATTAACCCTGAAGGTCGTCTTGGGTGCCCCCAACTTAGGATGTAAGAGCTTTTTATTTTACAAGACTCTTCTAGGAAGGAATAATTATTTCTCTCTAATATGCTGAGTTCTTTTTTTAAAACGAGTTCAACCTGGACATTAAATTTTATGAATACATTTTTAACACCTCTAAAGGTGTTTTCTTGCGTTTTGTTTTATTCAGGTGATAAAACATATTGTTTCCTAAATTTGATTTTTTTCGTTCCTGAAATTACTGATGCTTAGGTTGTGCTGTGCTTTTTTTTTTTTTTTTAGCATACTGTTCTCTTTCATTTATTAACATTTATGATTTTATTATGAATGATTGGCATTTTGACTTTTATCTTTGTCATATATACCTGGGCAAAACTTTTAATCGCTATAACTTAAAAATATTTTTTAAGAAATCTTTCTAAAATATGGTACTTCCTGCCTCCTTAAACAGAGCACTCTACCCAGTTGAACATTTTCTTGACTCACTACCCCCGTTTTGAGCATTATGGTGCGTAATGGGCCCTCTGGTCCCATTGAGGCATGAGCAGCTGCTGCTTCTAGGTTAAATGCTCCCCAGACTTCTCTCTGTTTGGAGTTCGTGGGTTTGCTTTTTTTTGGTTTTTCCTATGCCTTCAAGTCCCACTACATTCTGTAATAGTCCCTCTCTTCCCTTTACTTGGCTCCTTTTTAATGGCTGTGGGATTAGGGGCAACATAATTAAGCTTGTTATATAATGATTTCCAAAATGAGAGTAAATAGGCTCTGAGTAAGAGCCTGGGGCCCTATTCTCCAGATGAAAAACATCCACTTCATGTCATGGATTTTTAAATATACCTTTTGGGTTTGGGGAGCTAATTTACTCCCTTTTTAGTTGTCGGTTGTTCCAGAGAGGAGAGTTCATAAAGTTACTTGGTTTGTTTGCTCAGATGTCCATCCATTGCTCCAGCTCTCTGTCCATCCCTTCACCTGACCCTTATTTCTTGAGCACCTCCGCGATGCCAGAGACCAGAGAGCCGAACGTGAGTAAGTGTGACGCGGTCTGCAAACCAGCGTCTGCCTCACAGATAACACGGGGGCGCCGTCTGAACGATGTTGCTGAAACTTTTATTAATAAAGACCTTTTCTTCATTTATTTTTTAGTTTTATTCTCTCTGGCAGTAATTGTCATTTCAGATTTTAAAGTTTTCATAAGAACAACACTGTGTAGAAAAGAGTTAACGTAGCAGGTCTGCAACTGCTCCCCTTAGAAAGGCCGGCTTGCTGGATGATAGGCTGAACCTTGGCAGGTTGGCATCTTAGAACTTGGTGCTCAGAGTGTTCCCAGTCCCCATTTGACTGCTGGGGGTAGTTCTGGCTGCCTGGGCAGCAGGGTTTATGCTGAATGCCTGCTTTCCTCCCGGGAGTAGTTTTGATTCTTGTTAGAAGTGCTGATGTATCCAGCCCCCAGCAAAAACCTTGGTCACTTGAGTCTCTGGTGGGCAGAGACATCCCATGCATGTGTTGCATTTTTGTTGCCGGGGACAAGATTATTCTCTGTCCGACCTCTCATGGGAGTGGGAGAGCATAGGGAAGCCTGTGCATGGACTTCTCCAGTCTCCACCTGTGTCCTTCCGCCCTAGGACTCATCTGTGTGTCCCGGCCATGTATCCCTATTGAACCTTCACCGAGCACATCTCTGAACTTGAGGGTGCTCTTGGGAACCCTGCCACAAATGCTTCTTTTTTCTTCATTTTTACCATGTGTGCAGCCCAATACTAATCCTTTTACTGGATTATCTCATTGACTCTTCCCCCAAACAGACCTCTGTGAGGCACATAGGTGTCTCCACCACCGGCGGCTGAGTGAAGCTCTTGGAAGTTTCATGAGGTTAAGTATCCCACGCAGGTCCTATAGCTCATCCGTCTATTTGGTATCTTTATGTTTGCATCTTCTGGTGTATGGCTTCTGTTGTTCAGAAGAGATGTTAAGCAAAAAAAAAAAACCACTGACTCCTTTTGTAATCACTTTATCATTGCAGGTACGAGCACATCCTCACAGAGCCCGACCCAGTCCCAGCATATGCTCTGAAATTGCTAGTTGCGATGACAGAACACAACCCGACTTTCACCAGGTACTATAACTCCAGCTTTCTTTTTCTTGTTTTTCAGCTCTAAAATGAATTTTATACGTCCCAAAAATGTTAGAGATGATGAAGAGATTCTGAAAGACTAATGTTTCAGTCACCAAAGTAATCATTTCTCATGTTCGATGGTTTGTGGTATCTCGCGTTTATGTGGTTTTGGGTCTTGTTCTCATATTTTTATCCCTTACTGGAGTTTGCACACTCTGGAATTCATGGTGCTTTAAAATTATAAATTCTTGGGGCGCCTGGGTGGCTCAGTCAGTTAAGCGTCTGCCTTCGGCTCAGGTCATGATCCCAGGGTTCTGGGGTCGAGCCCCGCATCGGGCTTCTCCCTCTCCCTCTGCTGCTCTCCTTGTTGGGCTCTCTCACTCTCTCTCTGTCAAATAAGTAAATAAGACCTTTAAAAAAAATAATAAGTTCTTTAAAGAGAAAAAACTAGCACACATACTTTAAAAAATGTCAATTGGTGCTTCCTGTTGTACTGAGCAGTTGTTTATTCGATCTGTCTAGTATTTACAGACTCTTATGTTCTACCATTTTGTTAAATTGACATACTTTAATTCAGCAGGGGAGAGCTGTTGCCTCTATGGAAGGTACTACGTGTGATGATGCCAAATATTTTAGAGCTAGTTTCTAGAAGATTGGCAACTGCTTTCAGTCCGGACAGGAGAGTTGGTCAGAGAGAGCCCGAGGTCCATAGAAGGGGCAGAGAAGAAGAGGCCCTCCTTGCTCTCAGTCAAGAAAGCTTGCTGTAGTTGTTAGGTGATGGCCGAGGACCTTTGGGTTCGGACACCTCTACGGCTGGTCTTTAGGAAAGAACTAAGTCACACAGTCCCAACCGCCTTGTTTTCACCTGCTCCTTTGTTCTGCCACAGGAGGTACTGCGTAGTGATGAGCCACATCCAGTGTTAGAAGTGAACAGGAAGGTCTGTTTGTAGAGACTGTGCATATTGGGAGAAAGGCTGAACCGCAACCTTCCTGGTGGCCGGGCCGGGGCATGGAGGCGTGCCACGACTGAGTCCCTGGGGTGCCAGGGTACCCTCGGGCTTTGGGTCATCTGCAGGGCTGAGGCTGCCCTTTTGGCCTGTTTCCTTCTGCTGTGAGCAGCCTCATTCACTTCCAGATGGTGACATAGAAATACTGCCTTGTACTCTCAATGTCATGTTGCAGAAGGATCTGGGGAGCATTTCCCCTGGCCAATTCTAAGTCCTGTGTCTCCATAGCCTTTTAAAAGTCTGACCCATGAGACTTCCAAACTTGTCACTCAGAGGTACTGTTTGCTTTTCCTATAGAAGAAATTTCATTATCAAGAGTGTATCTGTAATAGATGTCCAATATAAATTCATATAGTTACTTCTTTCCTGGATACCAGGTACTAATACTGTATACTAATTGTATCCTTTCATTAGATGGGGCAGGTTGCATCTACTTTTTTTAATGCTGACCCTTGCTCACTCATGTTGCGTGCTTTCTAGAATCCTTCCTCTTCTTTCCAGCTCTCTACAAAATTCATCTGAATTTCCTCACATTGAGGGGAAGAACCTAGTGAAGTCAATGACCTATATACAGTCATCTTATTTTAAAAATGAGTAGGCATGGAAGATACTTTATTCTTTTTTTTTAAGTTTACAAGCGGAACTCAATAAACAATTTTTAAAAATGTTTTTCTTTGCTTTAGTTTGATGAGTAACATCTGGAAATATTGTGTGTGCATTACAATCCAGCAGTAAAATCAAGAGGTCCCCTAGGCTTCCTTGTGTCCCTCTCCCACTGCCATACAGAGGTCTCTGTCCCAGGGGAATAGTTGTTGTTTTGGTGTGTGTCTGTCCTGAATCTTTTCTGGCTTTTTAAAATCAATATGCATATACAGGAATAAATAGCTTTGCTTTCTGGTTGTTGATTTAAAAAAAAAAATCAGAGATAGTATCACTATGTATTTTTGTGGAAATTTGCCTTTTTATTTATCAAAATTATTGGGAGTTTTTTTACTTTAGTATTTATTCATACTCTTGGCGATATCTTTGCTCATGGATGAAAATGAGATTTCATCTTGCATTTACTTGCCTACTGATAATGTTGGACCTCTTAGTGTTTATTTACTATATTTAATTAAATTGTAAAAGGTGCATAGCCTTCAATCTTCTGTTCTACTTTGAAGTATCTCTTGTGGAGAAAACTTGTAGGGAAAAACTCAGAGACAAAGATTTCCACGTAGGCAGATAATTTTTAAAATGAGAAAAATAATTTTTAAATTATAATATAGCCATAATATATAATACCATGTAACAGTTTAAATGGACACGATAAAATTGAATACAAAGATATCCAGATAATTTTGTTACCTAAAACTATGGCTCTCCAGCACCCATTTAAATATCACCTTTGCTGTATATAAGGTCTCTTTCTGGATTCATTCTTCTGCTTCTCTTCTTTCTTTTTTTAAATTTTATTTGAGAGAGAGAGTGTGCACAAGAGAACACAAGCAGGGTGAGGGCCAGAGAGAGAGAGGGAGAAGCAGGCTCCCTGCTGACCAGAGAGCCCAATGTGGGGCTCAATCCCTGGACCCTGAGATCATGACCTCAGCCAAAGGCAGAGGCTTAATCGACTGAGCCACTCAGATGCCCAGTTTGTTTGCTTTTTCTTATTAAAGAGGTAAACTGCTTTGACTCAGGGTCCAGAGGTGAAGAGCAAAGCATTAAAAACCTATTGCCATCCACCCACCCTCTCCCCACCCCACACCTCGAGAGGGAGGTCTTAGGCCCCACAGGCTGTAGCAACCTGTGTGCAACTTGCAAAGTCTACTCACACACCTTGATGGGAGGGATGGGGAAGGGAAACTAATTTGTAATTACTTCATATTTTGTTAACTCAGACTTCGGAGTTTGTTTTTATTTCCCTAACTGGAAATAGGGAAATTAAAATTTTATTTTTTTATTTTTTTTTTTTTAAAGATTTTATTTATTTATTTGACAGAGAGAGAGATCACAAGCAGGCAGAGAGGCAGGCAGAGAGAGAGGGGGAAACAGGCTCCCCGCTGAGCAGAGAGCCCCATGCGGGGCTCGATCCCAGGACACTGAGATCATGACCTGAGCCGAAGGCAGAGGCTTTAACCACTGAGCCACCCAGGCGCCCCGGGAAATTAAAATTTTAAAAAGTGTAACAATTTGGAATTGACAGTAGATTTCCATTGGGGGGAATATATAAGTATACACACACACATGTATGTATATATGTATATACACACAGACAGATCTAGATATACACACACATATATATAGATAGATATATCTATCAAAAGATAGATACTGAGAAGTCTCGTTCCTTCCTCTGTCCGTTCTGTTCTCCCTTCAGCTTCCCATGATCACGAATGGCTAACCACTTTTGTTTATGTTGTGTCCTAGCATATGTGCAAGCTAATGTGAATATGTATTCTCTCGTTTCTCCTTTTTATAGCATATAGCATATAGCATATTATATATTTTTTTTGTCCCTTAATTCTTTTCACTTAGCAGTATATCCCCGACATTTGTTTCTGTAGCAATATATAGAGAGCTTCCCTGTTAGGTTTTATAGTTACAGAATCTTCCATTGTGTGGATGATATATCATAGTTTATCTCATTAGTGTCCAGTGGATAGACTTGAGTTCTAACCTTGTGATATTTCAAACGAGTAATCTGTATCATCTTGTTTGCATGCTTGTACATCTTATGGGATATAGTCCTAAAGTTAGTATTTAGGTTTCAAAGGATAAATGCATTTGAAAACCTTTTTTAAGGTATGGCCAAATTGTCTTTCATGGAGATTTTACCATTTTGCATCTCCAAGGGACATGTTTAAGGATGCCTGTTTCCTTTCAGCTTCGCCATCAGAATGTGTCATTAAACTGGAATTTTTCCAGTGTGATGGGATAGATTATTTCGGAGTAATCTTAATTCACATTTCTCTCATCGTGAATGAGGTTGAATATCTCTTTCTATTGTTGGGGTATTTGTATTTTTTTGCTCATGCTCTTTGCCAGCAGTTCCTTGGTCTTGGCAATGCCACTCCTCAAACTGAATTCCCTCCTGCCTGGCTTTCCATTGCACACATACGCTGTAGTCTGCTAAGCCATTTTACTATGAACAACTTTCCTATTTCTCACTGTCTTGAATAGTTTGCCCAGTGAGTTTTCTTTTGCATGCTCCTTGGTGAATCTATGTACATGTCTCCACTGGGCACCCATGCTGGAGCGGAAGTACTGGCTCACAGAGGTGCTCGCCCAGATTGAGAAGATCCCGCCGAGCAGCTTTCTAGATTCATTGTACCAATTTGCACTCCTACTGGCATTGTTTGGTTTTTATATAAGCTTGGAAAAAATTTCTTTTAAGTCCAGTTTATTGAGGGACAATTTACATAGGCTATAACTCTCTCGTTTTGGCTTACAGTTTTCTGAGTTTTGAGAAACATAGACAACTGTGCAACCACTGCCTCTATCAAGATAGAGTATTTCCATCACTCCAAAATGTTCTCTCATGCCCCTTTGAACAGTAGCTTATACAGATTCTCTTTGCTTGGAGAATGATACAACCAGATTGATTTTATATTTCATTTTAATTAAAAAAAAATATATTTTTTAAGGGGTACCTGGGTGGCTCTGTTGGTTAAGCGTCTGACTCTTGGTTTCAGCTCAGGTCAAGATCTCTGGGTTGTGAGATTGAGGCCCTTTCCATCCCCCCCACCCCTTGGGCTCTTTGCTGGGTGTGGAGCCTGCTTAAGATTCTCTCTCCTTCTGCCCCTCCCCCACTTGCACATGCGCACATGTGCACTCTCATTTATTTATTTGACAGAGAGAGACACAGCAAGAGAGGGAACACAAGCAGTGGGAGTGGGAGAAGGAGAAGCAGGCTCCCTGCTGAGTGGGGAGCCTGATGCGGGGTTCAGTCCCAGGACCCTGGGATCATGACCTGAGCTGAAGACAGATGCTTAACGACTGAGCCACCCAAATGCCCCTAAATAAATAAATCTTTTTTTTTTTAAGATTTTATTTATTTATTTGACAGGGATCACAAGTAGGCAGAGAGGCAGGCGGGGGTGGGGGGTGGGGGGGAAGGAGGCTCCCTGCTGAGCAGAGAGCCCGATGCGGGGCTCAATCCCAGGACCCTGAGATCATGACCTGAGCTGAAGGCAGAGGCTTTAACCCACTGAGCCACCCAGGCGCCCCATAAATAAATCTTTAAAAAAAAGAGAAAAAAGATGATTTTTTAGGGGTTAATACATAACACATTACAAATTTCAGTATTTGAAAGCGTATGCAGAGAAAAGCATGTTTTTACCCAAGGAGAAAGCCACTCTTACCTGTGTGTGTATGTGTGTGCATGGTTTTTCATGTAGTTGATAGTATGCTGTATACATCATTCTGCACTTCTTTTTAAAAATACATACAACAGCTTTATTGGGATATAATTCACATACCATCTGTACTTCTTTTGAACAGATGCATAAGCATTGCATTTTATGACTACATATTTATTTAACAAGTTCCCTTTTGGTGAACATTTAATTTATGTTTTTCTAAACTTTTGGTATTATAAAACAAAGCTACAATTAATGACATAGGCATTCATCATGTGTGTGAATATATATGTGTAGGATCAGTAATGAGAAGTGCAATTACTTCATCAAAGGGTACATAAGCCAGTGATTCCCAAACTTACCTGTACGTTAGTATCATCTGAGGAATCTCTTAAAAAGTCTGAAGGCTGGCCACAGCCCAGCCCAGCTAAATAAAAATCTCCAGGGTTGGACACAGGTAGCAGTAATTGTTGACTCTCACCAGGTGATTACAGTGTGCAGGCAAGTATGGGAACAGTGGGTCTAAGCATTTGTATTTTGAAAAGTGTTGCCCAGTTGTCCCCCATCTATGTTGTTCCAGTTTATTCTCCACTGGCAGTGTCTGAGAGTGCCTGTGTGCGCCAGACCTTGACCTTTGCCATTGTGATAGGTGAATATTCCCTCTTCGTTACTAATTTCTAACTGTCATGCTTTGTGATAAGATCATATTTTTGTTTTTGCTAATTTTTGTTTGATTTCATTTGTGGTATAATAGGTCAGTTTTGGTGAATGTTTTATGTAACTAAAAGTTAGGTCTGACCCTGAAAACAGTGTCACCCATCCCTAACTTTGGACCATTGTCTTACAATGGTAGCTCGTTAACTTAGGAGATCGTCCCCAGTCACTTGGTAGCAGTGACTTTTAGGCAAAATGCTGATTGTAAGTGTATATCAAGTGTAGAATGCCTTAATTTTTATTTTTATACAGATTTCTAGTAATATAAAATAAACATAAACCACTTATTAAAACTTTAGCTTATTTATTGGCTCAATCTGCATCATGTTCTTTGAAGTATAGCATTTTAGCTTGTATATATAATCGACTCTTGAACAATGCGGGGGTTAGAGGCATGGTCAAAACTCTGCGTATAACTTTTGACTCCCCCCAAGACTTAACTACTAGTAGCCTAGTATTGACTGGAGGCTTTACTGATAACAGAAACAGTCACCATGTATTTTGTATGTTATATGCATTATATACATACATGCATAAAGTAAGCTAGAGAAAAGAAAATGTCATTAAGAAAATCATAAAGAGAAGAGATAACATTTATGGTACTGCACTGTATTTATATATATAAAAAAATCCATGTCTAAGCAGACCCATGCAGTTGTTCAAGGGTCAACTGCATTAAGAGTTTAGAGTACCAAATAATAACCACTGGAATATTACCTCATCCTATGCCAAGTGCCAATTATTTAATTGTGTTTATTCTTATTTTAGAGGATTCTGAGTGGATAAAGAAATCCTCAAAAGTTTAGTCAGAGTACAATTGTGAATTTTTTGTTCCTTCAAAAAAGGGACAAGAGCATGATTAAATCTACATTGTATCTGACGGGGATTTTTTTTTTTTTTTAAACATCACTACCCTGGTAAATCTAGTTTCTGACTTCTGGTTTATAGCAGAAAGGTAAATTGTTTACCATGTTGGTCCAATGTTAACTACCAGAAGGTGTGTGTAAACTCCTCTGAGCTCTGCCCTTTTCTCTCTCCTTAATTTCACAGTAGGTTGCTCTGAACCATTGTTCTCAGGGAGAGCGGTGTCCCAGGAGCTTGTTTCCATTAAGAGCTAATTAGCTTTCAACAAATCTTCCTTAGCCGACAAATTGAATTTTAACTTCTTGAGTTCTTTTGGAGCAAAATTTACCTCTTACCCTGAATTGCAAGAGGTTGTTTATGTTCCGTATCTAAGGATTATCATTTTAGTTTGCTCAAAAAAAAAACAAAAAACAAAAACGGTAGAGCTGTTTGTTTCATGGCAAGATTCACAGAAATGCCTTTCGAAGAATAAAATTTTAGTGATCTCTTAAGTGAAATTCATGGTGAATCCACGGTATAGCCTTCAGTGAAAAATACTTCTGTTTTTACAGTCACCAGGGCTCAGCTGACTTCCCTCATTGGTTTTTGGTTCGTTTGTTCGTTTGTTCGTTCCTGTGTTCGTTCAACTAATCAGCTACTGATTGATACAAGGATAAGAGACTGTTGAAGTTCCTCCCCTCGAGGTGCTAAGGATTTAGTGGAGGAGACATTTATCAATAGGTTCCTATAAAACAGTGTGATAATTTCAAAGGTATAGTTATGTCTAGAAGGTTATGGGAGCACCAAAAGGAATTTAACCCAAGTTAGTTGTATGATTTTGGCCACGTTTCCTAACCTCTTTGTACCTAAGTTCCCTCATCTGGAAAATGGGGGTAATATTAGCATCTGGTCCACAGAAAATGCTGTGTAAGTCTTCCCCTTCCTCCTCCCCTCACCCTTTAATCTCCTTACCCCTCCTCCTTTTTATATGATTAGAAGAAGAACTAGCAAAGTAAATATTCCAGAAGAGATATCCCCTTTGACAATAGAAAGAAGTGTTTGGTGACAAGGATTGAAATCAGAGCTCCAACACCCCACAAGGAATTAGAAAAAAAAAATCCAGTTTTTCAATAACAGAAACAAACTGCAGGGGGCAGTCTTATTAGTTTGTGTGTTACAGAACTGGGGGGCCACAGAGAACATGCCCCACACAAGACACCTGCCATACACATTTGCCTCTTAATTTATATTCTTAGTAACATTTGGTTTTGACATGTTCTGATATAATTTAATTTAAATTTTGTAGCCTGATGAAGCTAAAAGCCCAAATTATCAGAGATGTCCGAGATGTTTGAGAGGTTTTCCTGTCATTAAAATAAGCCAGTTAGGTGTTTTTGCCCCCTCAGTTCACTGAATTTACCCAGCTAAATATTGCCTCTGATGAAATCTGTGAGCAAAATAACTATGTAATATGGTAACGCTTTATTGTTAAAATTAGAATGAATTGATTTCTCCAGAAATGATTTGCTGTTTCTCAGGTTGCCTGTGGATATCAAAAAGCCTCATCATGGGAAGCAAGTCAGTCTCTGAGTCTATGTGGCTCCCATTTCCATTCTTGGGTCACTCGTCTGTGGCTTCCCCGTTTATTCTTTATGAGCACTCGCAGAATAAAACACAAGGTTTTTCCAATAGGCGCCGAGCCTTTGAGCATCTATTTTTACCTTCCCTTTCCTCTCAAGGACATAGCCCGTGTTTCAGTCTTCTTAGCCACTTGTTCAAACTGGGTACATATCTACACTTCTTACTAAAAAGTACAGTCATTTTAGGGGATAAAGCAAGCGTAAAAGATTGAATATACTGAACCTTGTGGGTTTGCGCCTTCCATCAGTTCTTTGATCCAAAACTTTTATTTATTTAGTTAGTTAGTTAGTTTTCCTTTCTCTCTGCCTTGATTTGGGATTATAGTGCTGCACCCTTGTTCAACACGTACATCTTTGGTACTTAAATATTGAGAAGAATTTGGAAATTAAATTAAAATTGCCCTAACGATCCACTTTGCTGGGGTATTTTATGTACTTCCACTGAGATTATCCTTTTAACAGTTGGAAGTGTTGTTTTGCTCTTGGGAAAGTTCAGCATTTTATTTTTTTTCCCCAGGAAAGTTCTTCTTCTTCAACTGCTGGTGGTGGTGCTCTGTCTTTGCAAACTGGGAGTGGAACAGCACCTTGCAATTGAAAGCTATTTCTAGGTCAGAGTGGATGGTCTCAGTTGCCTTTTTTTGCTGTGACATTTACATTTAAGGAAAGCATTTAGAGTTCATTGTACACCTTGGCAAATAGTGCTTTCCAATTGTGTCTTACGGGGCCATGTTCAATCTGAGTGGGGATTCAGTAAAGCTTTTTGTGTTTCACAAGATGTCCTCAGGTCTATTGACTTACCCTTGTCATCTAAAGAGACTGGCAAACTATGGTCCCCAGAGCCAGCTGACTTGCAGCCTGTTTTCCGTGGTCTGTAAGGTAAGAGTGGTATTGACATTTTTCAAGAGTTGTAAAATTTGCAAACACATAGGTGCATCTGAGTCAGACCGTGGGTCCAGCAAAGCCTGAAATATTTACTTTCTAGCCATTTTCACACAGTGTTTCCTGATCCCTGATCTAAAGGAACAGAACTCTTTTTTTTTTTTTTTTGCCTTTATTCATGAGAATGTAGAAATATTAGAATTTTTGAGCCTGTAGGGAACTTTGGAAATTATCTGGGTGTTGTAAAATGTAGATTTTTTTTTTTGGTGTTGGTGTGGTGAGGTGTGGTGTGGTGAGGTCAAGGGATCAGGTGAAAACTGTCTTGGGAAAGATAGCTTGTTACATTCACAGATCCAAAGAGGAGCGGGCATACCATGCCAAAGGTGGTCACGTGAAGAAGCAGCAGGGTCAGTCAAGAGGTTGAGGAAGTGAGAGGTAAATGTGGACCAGCGCCCTTATTGTAGTTTACAAAGGAAGGAATGGGTGAGCAGGTTTAGGCTTGACTGGTTTGAATAATTTCACTGGGCTGTGGGAGTGTAGGGACTGTCTAGTCTACCAGACTAGTCATCTGGTCCCTGGCCCTGGGGTGAACAGGGGCCAGCTCTGGTCTGGCACCTGGCCCTGGGGTGTCGGCCCGGCCTGGAGTAGAAGAGCACCATCAAGGAGGCAGTTGGGGTTATGGCTCTGGGTTGGGTGGTTTGCACAGGAAAGGCAAACTCAAAGGAGAGTTGTTTGCAGTCTCTGAGAATCAGCCGGCTCTGGGAAGGGCGTTCCCCCCAGAATTAGCAAGGCCTCAAGATGTTAAAGACACAGAAATACAGAGCAAAAAGACATGATTAGTATACTGGGCTAATGTCTTCATTTTATTCATAAGGAAAATGAAGTGCCAGAGGGAATTGGTGGGCCCCAAACCCCAAGTCAGTTTGAAGAAGATCAGATTTTGGATCAGACTTCCTGGTCCATTGTTCTTTGTACCACCCAGCAGAGCCACTTTAAAAAAAAAAAACCCAAGTGGATATTACAGTGGACTTTGGAGTCATCTTATTTTAAGTTTCATTGCATCACGTTTACTTAGAAGAGTGGTCCAGTTCCTCAACACAGTCAAGTTCACTGTCACGTGGACCTGTTAAGAGCAAATGCGTGATTCTCCTTTGTGTCCCTCTGTCATCATCACTGGGTCCTGGCACCATCCTTCTTTGATTTTTTTCACTGTGGCAGCTCCTGGCAGAAATGCGGTTAATAATATCCTGGTTCCCGATTCAGTGGAACCTCTTCCTTCTCTCATCCTCCCAGGTTTGGGACCCTCCTGCGCCAATGACTTAAAGCATACCAACTGGGTTGAAATCCCTCCTTCCACCCCAGCAGTCTGATTCTGATAGAATTATGGAAGGACACCCATCTAAAACCATAGGAACTGATCCAGGGCATTCTCTTTTCCCGAATGCTGTGTGAGGAAAATCAGCGGTAGTTGAAATCTGTTTCAATGTTATGTTTTCAGAGAGAAAAAACTCTTCACGTGGTTTTTGCCTGCTACTGGTGGAAGTCCACACTTGTGCTTATTTTCTTCCTCTCTCTTGCTTACTATCATGGAGCTTTTCCCCAAGTTCCTGGTGAGCTGGTAAGCATTTCATTGCCTATCCTTGCCGTATAGGGTTCAGTTGGGCTCCTGGAGACAGTTTGGCTCTCTTGTCAGAAACAAGTTAACCTTTGAATATTCTCGTAGCAGCCTGTTTGCTTGGTCATTTCAGTTTTCCTCTTCTGACTCACGTGGGCTCAGTGACAGCTCTCCTTAGGGAGTGGAGTGGCAGGCAGGGCCTCGCCAGGCATCCTCCATGTTGGCGTCTCTGGCCACTTGGTGCCCAGACTTGAGCCGCTCACCGCATGTCACGCCAGAAGTCAGCATTTAGTGGATGTGTTTAGTCAGAGCGGACCCTGGTATTTTGGGGGGGCTCCAATCAACACTAATTCACAGTTGCTTCCTCCTGTATTTAAATAGACTTTCAGAGATATCATCATCTTTAAGAAAATGATACCTAACATTTTCCCCTGAAGTATTTCCTTACTTGCCCACGGGAAAGTTCATTTGCTTCTTTTCAGTTCTCCACAGACGCTCTTGAAGTTTTGCAGTTTATTTCCGTCCCAGAATTATGGACCATCAGAGCAGAGTCAGCTTTGATAATTTTCTGCCTGCCAGAAAAGTTAATACTTGAGTCACCCTCTGAAGAGTTGTGTTCACTGAGCTAAACATGGTGCTGGTTTTCATGAAGCTTATGATTCTGTGGGGGTCATAGACAATAAACAAGGGCATTCATTAAAAAAAAATCTGAGTTTCAGGGATGCCTGGATGGCTCAGTGGGTTAAAGCCTCTGCCTTTGGCTCAGGTCATGATCTCAGGGTCCTGGGATCAAGCCCTGCATCGGGCTTTCTGTTCGGAAGGGAGCCTGCTTCCCCACCTCTCTCTGCCTACTTGTAATCTCTCTCTCTGTCAAATAAATACATAAAATCTTAAAAAAAAAAAAATCTGAATTTCAGTTAGTGGTGTAAAGAATAGAGAGCAGGGTTAGAGGATGGGGAGTCCCAGGTTGGGGCCCACTGTTTCCGAGAGGGTGCTCAGAGCTCCCCTGGGAAGCTTGCGGAGTTGACTGGCTGCGCGAACACTAGCTTCGTAAGAAGCAAGCCTCCGATTTTAGGGTATTGCACAGGGGGGGAGTACTTGCAGCGTCAGATGCTCCCGAGAGTGTCCTTAAGATTAAGATGGAGAAGTACTATAGTGTATAATATACACGTATACATATAATATACACATATTATGTACACATATGATATACACATATAAAATACATAATATATACACAAATATATAGTTGCCATTATAGTGGCAACAGGAGTAACTTCTTGAAGGGTTATTTTCACTGGCAGGCAAAAGCCTGGTGGGGCTCATGGGGGAGGGAATGATGAGGTGGAGACAGGGAGCCTCGCTAAGTCTAGAGAGAGTTTTCGTCTAAAGGAAAGCTGAAAAATCGGGAGCTAGAAGAAGATATGGGGTCACAGGCATTTCTTGTTTCTTTTCAGGATGAGTGGTATTTTAGAGACGTTTCTATGTTGATGAGAATGATCTAGTACGGAGGTTGATTACCTACAGTTTATGGGCCAAATCCAGCCCACCTGCTTTTGTCAATATAACATTATCAGAACACAGCCCCATGGATTTGTTTATGGGCTGTGGCTGCTTCTGCCTTACAGTGGCACAGCTGAGTCATTTTGAACGCGACCATATGGCTTGCAAAGCCAAAAGTATTTACTTCTGATCCTTTACTAGAAAAGTTGCCCAACTCTTGATCTTGGAGGAAGGGTAAAGCCGATGAAGTAAGAGGGTAAGGGGTGGCTTGCTAGACTGACGTCCTGTCCCCTAGGGGTGTTCCCTGGATTATTCCCTTACGGACAAGGGTTGGAACCCCTGCACACGTGGAGGGACCCTCGAGCTGGGAAGTTAGGAAGTGGTGCTTTTTTTGGGGGAAGCTTGCAAGTGAGACTTTTGTAGTGAAGGTTGCCATTAGTGGTCCTAACCCTGCAGAAACTGGGTGTGTGAGGACAGGATAAGAAAAGTGTTTGGAAACCAGGAGGCCAATGAATTGTGAGGTCAAGGTGTTGCATTTCTATTTGGATAACTGGAAGCTAGATTATATATTTCAATTTGTAGAATACTTATGGAAACAATACTAGCACTGCACTAAAGACTTGTTTATGTGTTTCTTTTTGAGGCTGTTGTCATTTGTTATTATCCTTTGTTTCCTCCTTTAGGACAGATAGTAAGAGTGGTATTGCGGTCACTGAAAAATGGTGATCATTTATTGTGGTGATCATTATTTTTATGAGTTCCTCTTTTTATACTAGCCTTTTAAAATAAGTAATAATTATTTTTCCTGTGGAAAAAAGTGTTACATTTTTCTTAAACCATTTAAGCCTGTTTGGAATGACTGTTTATTCTTAGCCCTTTCAGATGGGACTGAGGGGCTCACCTTTTTGGGGGTTCTCAGTTCTGTCTGGAACCCTTCTTAGGTAGGTTTAAGCTTGGGTATTGTAGGCTTCAGGGGCATTGGTTTTTAGGAGTCAAGGGTTGTATAGATTATTGGAGCATTCCTACACGTTCTCTTTGAACTCCTGCTTAAAGTGAGTGTCATCCAGGTTCCTTGCTACATTTATACTCAGAGTGTGGGTTAAATCTCAGATGTACCATGCGCTTGGCCATATATTATCACCCACTCATTGTTTGCTCTGACTCCTTTGGGGCCAGACTTTGGGGCTGTGATTCTCCATGTGTTTACTAGCGAAGCTGGCTGGAGCCCTGGACGAGTGGGCGGTGCATGTAGCCCCCACATCCCTAGCCTTCTTCTCCTTGGTTCTTCACTGTCAACAGCCCGAGGCTTGCTGGACCTCCAGACAGAGTCAGAGACTCTTCCAAACTCTGTGGCCATCACAGGGGTGCACGGCAGCAATGATTGCGACAATCATAGTGCTCAAATACCATTGTTCCTTGATGGCAGGAGGTCTGGCCAGTGCTGTCAGAGTGTGATGTAAATTCCAGGGCGAGATCACACACCTGAGCTGCTAAGTGTTGGGCCTGGTGTGGCGGCAGTCTCTTCAGTTGCGTAGGAATTACCGAGAAATGACTTGAGTTGTAGGGAGCAACCTTTCTATGGGGCTTGCGGAGACAGTGTTGTGTGTGTTAGTGTGCAGTGAGCTTTTCCAGCTAATTCAGTGGAGAGGTGAGAGCTCCAAAGGCCTGTGTACTAGTGGAAATGATGGTGCAGGGTGGGCATGGCAGGGCCCAGGAGGAGATGGCTGTTATGATGGCATTGGGAAAACCCAACCTTCATGAGCTCTCAAGGTCATTCATTACCCATCGAAAGCTGGATACCCTTCAGTGCAATACTTGGCTTCTCATGTACATGTTGGGAGTGGCATCCAAGCAATTGACTTTATTTTCTACTATTATAAACAGATTTCCATTTCTTCGTCCAGGCACCATAAGCATTATCATTTTCAGGATTTAAAAGGAATAGTCTTTAAATTTCTTGTCTTTTTAACATCAGAATAACTTCTTTATTGTATTGGTTCATTAAGGACTATGTAGAGATGACAGTTGAGCCAGTTGCCTTGGTCTAGAATGTTAATGTCAGGTATGTTTATTTCGACTGATATGTTTATTTATCTTTGCTTGATGGCAGTTTCCAACTTTCCTTGTTGGCTTCTTTGATTTTTGACTCATCACTTAATGCCTTTTGGTTATTTTGTACTTGTAAAACAAATTTATTTTGCTTCTGGATGGTGTTAAAATGTGCAGCATTGAAAACAGGGGCAAAGGGCGAAGATACCATTGTCTTGCTGTAAAGCATTTCTGTGGTGCCCCTACATTTTGTGTTTTCTCTGGTTATTGGGTCTCTTTTTGAATCACACAGTTAATTTACACGCCTTTATTTGCTTGGTTTTTACAGCCAGATAAACTGTCATGGCATTGTAGCGTAGAAACAATAGCTAAACAGTGTCTCTGGATATGATCAGTGTACCTTCTAAAGTCTGAAAGAATAAATCCTTTGGTACTATTTGGCCGATTTTAACATC
The DNA here is from genome assembly GCA_028646535.1 of Procyon lotor. Taxonomy (NCBI): domain Eukaryota; kingdom Metazoa; phylum Chordata; class Mammalia; order Carnivora; family Procyonidae; genus Procyon; species Procyon lotor. The sequence continues at coordinate 56,487,431 of CM053603.1, forward strand.
AGAGTTCTGTTTTAATGTTTGCACTCTCTCTCAGTGATTTTCCAAGGTAATTTACCATTTCAGAAAGAGTATAGTACATGTGCTACAGACTCATTTTTGTTGTTGTTTATCTGCTCTTGATGCTTGTCTGTGAATATATTGAGTACACCTGTCACTGTCAATTCCATAGAACAAAGCGAAGCCCAAATGAAAGCAATGTAACATGAGGCATAAAGCACAGACTCTCAGCACTAAGTCCTCCTCCTTATCAAGTCTTCTGATTTTATGTGATGACAGTTATTGGTCAGAATATATTACAGTGTTTGCTGTACAGACGGGGCCTTTGTGATATAATTAAAGAGCACAAGAGCTGCCAGACTAAACAGTGGTCTGAGTTTCAAATGTTCTGTGACTTTCCTGGCACAGTTTTATTACCATCTTGAACATGTGTTATCACTTAGGATTCTTTGCCATAGAGTATTACATGGGGAAAAAACCCCAGGCAGTGAAAGAGACAAACCATGGCTCTTCAGTGAGGTAAATGCCTCTGAGACACCTCATACCCTCAGAATGTACCGTTGTGTGCATGTGCATTTCTTCTGTCTGCTTGAAGTCATAAATCCAGCTTAACCCAACTGTTACAAAGTAAACAAAATGGTCGGCTTTTAGGGACAGACTTCATTGGTTATTTTGAAAGTCTAAAGCAGGGTAGCCCCAAGGGAAAACGGACAAAGGGCATGGAAAGGGCATTCGTAACAATAAATATGAAAAAGACTAACCCGAAATTAGTAATCAAGAAAATTCCGGTAAGATAATAAAGAAGTCAAATTGGCAGGTTTTTTTTTTTTTTTTTTTTTTTTAACAGCTCTTGTTGAGAGTTTAGTGAAACTTGCACTTTCATACATTAGTACATCTTTTGTGACTTGCAGACTGTCAGTGTGTGTTAAATCTTAAATGTCCTTTGATTCCACTTCGAGGAATGTATCTTAAGAAAATCGTAAAAGACATGCACAAGTATTTGTATACAAGGATGTCCATTAATACATTATTTAAAATAACGAAAGGTGGGGTGCCCGGGTGGTTCAGTCGGTTAAGCATCTGACTCTTGGTTTCAGCCCAGGTCATGGGATTGAGCCCCGTTTTGAGCCCCCTCTTGGGCTCCATGTCGGGCTCTGTTGTGCTAGGCTCTGTTGTGCCTGCTTAAGATTCTCTCTCTCGTTCTCTCTGTCCCTTCCGCCATCACGTACTCTCGGGCTCTTTTCCCCCCTCTCTCTCTCTCATAAAAAACAACAACAATGAAAGTAAAGACAGCTAGTGTCTGTCTTCCGAGAGAGCTGCTTATGTTCCAGACAGTGCTGGTTGCTTCACGTGCACAACCAAATTTACAGCCTCACAAAATGAAGTAGGCAGTGGTATTACACACAAAGAAAATAAGCTTGGAGTTGATGTACTTACCAGGAGCACGGAACTTAGGACAATTGAGGGAGAATTTGAAGTCCTTTGAGGTGATCCCTTAACCACTACATTTGGGTTTTTTTCCCCCTACTGAGTACTAGGAGAGTGGAAACCAAGGATCCATCCATAGAGGATTAGCTGAATAACTTGTAGGTTACAAAACTGTGAAGGTACAAGAACTCATCTTTTAAATGATTATTGATGTGGGAAAATGTTTTTAATAAGCCCCCATATATGTGGTATGAGTTGACCATTTTCTCCCGCCTCCTATTTGGATGCAATACACCTTAAATTAGGCAAATTCCAGTTTTAATCCCAGATCCATTCCTGGCTTGTGAGTGGCTGTGGGAAAATTACCCACCAGCCTGCGCTTCAGGGTCTCCCTCTGTAAGTGTCATTAGACATTAAATGAGGCGTGGCCGTGCGGGGGACAGAGTACATGCCCAAGAAATGGTATCTGAGATTTTCCAGGTGTGGTGGACCCTATGCCTTGTATATATAGAGAAAGACAAGTAAATACATCAGAATTTATTAATGATTTTCTTACAGCACTGGGATTGCAATGTTTTCTTCATAGTGTTTTCCTGTTTTTCCTAAAGGTAACATTCAATAAAATACTATATTTTATGCTTCTGTATTTCTAGATTTTATATAAATAATTTTATATAAATAGGTCTATAAAATTAAGATTTTTTCCTCTCCATTCTAATTTGATTTGTAGGAGGTTTTAAACTAATACCATACTCTGTTATAGTGAAGTTTATAATAAATGTTGGTAACTGGTAGAGTATATCCACCTACCTTGTTCTTTTTTCATTTGTTTGTTTATTTATATTCAGTTTATTTAAACTATAAGAAAAAAACCAAAACAGTTCACACATTTCTCCTGTACTCACCTAGCTGTCGCTTCTTGCAAACACCAGTTTTTCTTTTGTATCTGTGAACTTGGTTTTGTTTGGTTTGTTAATTTGTTTTGTTTAGATTCTACATTTAAGTGAAATTATATAGTAATTGTCTTTGCCTTATTTCACTCACCGTAGTGCCTTTAAGGTCCATCTGTATTGTTGGAAATGGCAAGATTTTTATTCTTTTTAAATGGCTGCATAATATACCACTATGTGTATGTGTCTGTGTGTGTGTATGTGTGGTGTATTGATGGACACTTGGGCTGCTTCTATATCTTAGCTTTTATAAAGAAGGCTGTGAACATGAGGGTGTGTATATCTTTTCATATTAATGCTTTTGTTTTCTTTGTATAAATATCTATGAGTAGAATTGTTGAATCATATGGTAGTCCTATTTTTAATTTTCAGGAAACCTCTATATTGTTTTCCACAATGGCTGTACCAACTTATATTCTGATCAAAAGGGCACAAAGATACTCTTTTTCTACGTCTTCACAATATTTGTTATTTCTAGTCTTTTTGATAAGTCATTGTGGTTTTGATTTGCATTTTCCTGATGATTAATGGTGTTGAGCATCTTTTCATGTACCCATTGGTCATCTGTATGTTTTTTTGGAAAAATGTCTATTCAGTTCTTGCCTATTTTTGATATGATTTTTAATAATTATTTTCTATAATCAGAAAAAAACATTTTATTTGTTAAAAACACATTCATATGGGCTGGTGTTTTTTTTTTTTTTTTTTTTTTTTTTAAGATTTTATATGAGAGAGCAAGCACGAGCAGGAGGAAGGCAAAGGGATGGGGAGAAGCAGACTCCTCCTAAGTAGGGAACCAGATGCGGGACTCAGTCCCAGGACCCCAGGATCATGACCTGAACCGAAGGCAGCCGCTTACCAGACTGATCCACCCAGGCCCCCCCCAGGCTGGTGGTTCTTATCAGACTAATGTCTGATAAGATATCATTATTAATGATATCATTATTAATGATAATCCATCACCCATCGTGTGGTTTTGAGGGTCAGCAAGGTAGCCTTTGGTTCAGTGGCTTCAAGTTGATCATCACTCTATTTTGTTTGTTTATTTGTTAGTACCGTAGTATCATGTATTGATCTTAGAAACGACTCCTGAAGTGAGCTTGGGAGTTACTCTGTATAAAACAAGTATAACTTAGAGAAACTGGGACTGAACCTAAGATCTGAATATCCAGGAGACTGAGCAGGGTGTTCTTTTGACTCTCTTCCATTCCACCCCACTGACATCCTTGCTTCCTGCATTCTGTGAACCTTGACATCATTGGGATTTTTTTTTTTCCCTGCCAACTCTTTTTTTTTCCCAAATACTTTTATTTTTTCAGTGTTACAAGATTAATTGTTCATGCACCACACCCAGTGCTCCATGCAATATATGCCCCCCTCAATACCCACCACCAGGCTTGCCCAACCCCCCACCCCTCCAAACCCCTCGGTTTGTTGCCCAGAGTCCACAGTCTCTCATGGTTCATCGCCCCCTCTAATTCCCCGCCATTCACCCTTCCTTTCCTTCTCACAATGCCCTCTGTGTTTTTCCTTACGCTCTACACATAAGTGAGACCATAAGATAATTGATTCTCTACTTGACTTATTTCACTCCGCATAATCTCTTCCAGTCCCATCCATGTTGATACAAAAGTTGGGTATTCATCCTTTCTGATGGATCCTGCCAACTCTTTAAACGTTGGTGTGCCTTGGGTTTCTGCGCTCAGTTGACTTGTCACTCATCTTTCAGAGCTTAATTCATTTTATTTTCCAAAGTAGGTCTTCCCTCTCTATATCATAGTATCTTAGAGCAGTTAATATCATGAACTCAGAAACTAGCTGTGTTACCTTGGATGAGGTTCAATGTTAGTTTTCCTCTCTGTAGAACAAGGTGACTCCTTCCTACATCGTGGTGAGGGATTAGGTGAGAGATCAAGTACTGATTATACCCAGTGCATGATGCACAGGAGTTGCCGTGAGGTTGCTTGTTGTGCTGGGGATCATTCTGGTGGTGGGCACAGTGGTAGCCCCAGGTGGGACAGATCAGGCACCTGGAGTCATTCTGTACTCCTTCCCTCCTCTTCCTCTCCTGCTTCCAGTAGATCCTGAAATCCCATTGCTACAACCTTATTGATCTCATTTTTCCTTTCTCGTTTCTGCCTGCTTTGGTGCTCATCACCTCTTATTTTGAGAATAGTCACTGTCGGCTAACTGATCTTCCTGTTCCCAGTCCTTTTTATTTCCAGTCCATCCTCCTCACTGTAACCTGAATAGTCACTGTAGAAATATAAAGCTGGTAATGACACCATTTTGCCTAATCAGTCTTGTAGCAGCTCCTAGTTACCTAGAGTAGGGCTTGGCAAGCTTTCTCAAAAGAACAGATAGTAAATATTTTAGGCATTGCTGGCCATATGGGCTCTGTTGCAGCTACTCAGCCCTGGCATTGCAGCATAAAAGCAGCCAGAGACAGTACGTAAATGAATGCGCATGACTGTGTTTCAATTAAACTTTATTTACGAAAACTGAAATTTGAATTTCATGCAATTTCATATGTCATAAAATATTCTTTTGATTTTTTTCCCCAACCATTTAGAAACATAGCAACCATTCATAGCTTGTTGGCTATAGAAATAATAGGTGACCAGCGGGGTTTGCCTTATAGACTGGAATTTACCAACCGCCGTCCAGAGGATAGAGTTTAAGCTCCTCAGCATAGCTAGTAAGATCTCTTGTGATCTGCTCTGGTTTATTCCTCTAGCCTGCTCTTTTATGATCTTCCATTTACTACTTCTTCTACTGCAAGAAATGTGCCTGTTCACTTGCTTTTCACTGCCTTTAATGAGCCCATTCCAATTTTGCTCTTTGTCATGCTCTTGTTCCCTTTGCCCAGGACATAATTCATCCTTACCTGTCCTCCTCCTCTTCCTCCCGCTTCATCCATTCTCTGCCTGTCAATGACCTGCTCCTCTTTCAAGGTTCAGCTCAGGCAATACCTGTACCGTGGGCTGTAATCTAAGCCTCCTGCATCTATATCTCCACCCCCTCGTTACTTGACCAATTTATTTCTTCATTTCTCAGTTTCTCATGTGAAACAAAAGAATTCATCGTCATCATCATATGATCTGACTCCTAGGATTTTCGTTTTCTTTGTTAGAATCCGGTGAGTTACTACACGTGCAGCCTTGGGAACCATGTTCCACACAGTAACTGTGTGCTCTGTGTTTACTACTATCGTCATTGTAGATTTCAATTCGAAGACTTTGTTATGCTTCTCAGATAGAAAAGACTGCAGCTGACCCTTCAACAACATGGGCTTGAACTGCATAGACCCACTCATATGCAGATTTTGTCCCCAATAAATATAGTACAGTATTGTAAATAAATTTTCTCTTCCTTATGCTTTCCTTAACATTTTTTTTCATTAGCTTACTTTATTATAAGAATATAGTATATAATCATACAACTGATTACAGTTGTATGTATAACAGTATGTACCACGTACAAAGTATGTGGTAATGGCTGTCTTTGTTATCAGTAAGGCTTCAGATGGATGGTAGGCTATTACTAGTTAGGCTTTGGGGGAGTCAGAAGTTACATATGGATTTCTCAACTGTGCAGGATGTCAGTGTCCTTACCTAGTATGTTATTCAAGGGTCAACTGTATTTCTATTGTCCCTTCTGTACTTTTTTTTTTCTTTTTTAAGATTTTATTTTTAAGTAATCTTTACACCCAATATGGGGCTCAAACTTACAACCCTGAGATCAGGTGCCCCCTTCTGTACCCTTTATAGGCATCTGTCTTAGCACTTATAATACCTTTTATTTTAAATTAACATGTAATGTATTATTTGCCCCAGGGTACATGTCTGTGAATCGTCAGGCTTACACATTTCACAGCACTTACCATAGCACATACCCTCCCCAATGTCCACAACCCAACCACCCTATCCCTACCCCCCCACCTCCCAGCCACCCTGAGTTCGTTTTGTGAGTCTAGGAGTCTCTTATGGTTTGTCTCCCTCCCCATCTCTTCCTGTTGCATTTCTCTCCCCCACCCCCCCCACAAACCCCCGCCTTGCCTCTCAAATTCTTCATATCAGAGAGATCATGTGATAATTGTCTTTCTCTGACTGACTGATTTCGCTTAGCATAATACCCTCCAGTTCCATCCACGTTGTTGCAAATGGCCAGATTTCGTTTCTCTTGATGGCTGCATAGTATTCCATTGTATACATATACCACATCTTCTTTATCCATTCATCTGTTGATGGACATCTAGGTTCTTTCCATAGTTTGGCTATTGTGGACATTGCTGCTATAAACATTCGGGTGCACGTGCCCCTTCGGATCCCGACATTTGTATCTTTAGGGTAAGTACCCAGTAAGCACTTATAATACTTGATGTAGCTCTAACTTAGCTCAATGCATGGCACATAATGGGTACCCAATAGATGTTAATGAGTGTATGAAGGAAAAGAGATCTTAGCCTTATTTCAAGTGGATTAAAAAAAATTCTCTTGCATTTCATTAAGTAACAGGACAAAAAGGGACTGTAGAATATAAGCAGGTTCGTTAAATTGAAAAGAATTTAAGGATTATCTCTCATATAATTGCTCTTCTCTAGTATTGGGTTCATGTCTGTAGGGGAAAAGGAGATTCTGGCCACGTGTGAAATCTCTTGGTCCTCTGGGAACTTGTCTCTGCTTTGTGCTCCTGCCTGTCCTTTATCTTACTTGCCTTACTGATAGTGGTTTTTTCCCCCCTTTGGTTCATTCCCCTCCCGGCTCTGGTGCAAGAAGCAACACGCTTCTTATCTGGAGTGTGAACGTGGAGCAGTGTGACCAGCACAGAATCGTGTCTTGGGGAGAGTGCCAAGGGTTCAAAGAATTATGAGGGAAAGGAGACCAGCTATAGAGGCACAGGGTTCAGAAAGACAGAGTAGAGGCCTAGGACCTAGGCAGAACAGAAAGGATGTGGGGAGGAGGGGCCAAAGCCCTTGGTTGGTGAACAAGAATGTTGTTGACTCTGCAGGGACAGTGAGCGTAAGGCCCTGGATGAAATGTGACTTTCAGGCACCTTACAGCACCTGGAGTTAGAAGTTAGGCGGGAAGATTTGGTATGTGAAGTCCACATACTATGCGGAGACCCTCTGGAGTCCAGCTCTTCATCTCACGTTCCGTACTGTCTGTGCTGGAAACAGGCTGGGGCTCAGTCAACAGATGCGGGTCATCACAGGCCTGTATTGGGTATCTGTCGAAATAATGGGTACAAAAGCATTTTGTGAAGTCCCTAATGGAACATAGAGTTTTAACATTTCTTTCTTTCTTTCTTTCTTTTTTTTTTTTGAGTTTTAACATTTCTATATAGATCTTCTATTAGAAAACACTTGTTTTTTGCTTAGCCATAGTTTCTTACTAAAATTCCTATCTTTTTCATGCTCCTGGGGGCAATGGGAGATTCTGCACATGGGAGGTACATTCTGGTGTAGCCTTGTATTCTAACTTAATTCTGAGACTTTCTCAGCAAATGAAGCAGTTATTAGTTTTAGAAGTTGAATTAAGTTATTTTTATATTGTGTATGCGTTTTGCCCCCTGGGGTATAAACTTCTTCAAGGAAGAGGTATAACACTTGCCCGTGTGAAGGACTCTGTAGATCCTTGTAAAATGGCCAGATCTAAAAATGTTCTGTGCTAGAGCTGTTAAAATTTCAGCCCTGCCCTTTTCTTGTGAAAACTATCTCCTTAGACGTGTACCTCTATTGGTAAGACTTCTGCAGTTCTGTGCTAGAGGATTAGCAAGCATTGCAGGCAAGGGCAAACACTTCAAGGAGAAACATTACAAATATTCTCGCTTCCAGGCTAGACATAATATCAGGCCATAGCTGTACATTATGAAACCATTTCTTTTTGAAGCTGATTCACTGGACCAATAATTTGAAATTCAGCTTGATGTTAGAGCTTTTTTGTTTCTATTTTTGTTAATTTAAAATGACTGGTATTGATCCACTAGGCTCTGGCAAATTACGTAAGTCATAAGAAATGAAAAAGCTTTGTTTGTAGTCTAGTGCTCAGTGTTACAAATAGTAACTCTAAAACTCCTAACAGGCATTGTTGAAGTTTTAAAAAGTCTAGCATCTGCTTCGGGCTTCTATGTAAGTTGACCAGAAGCAGCTTATTTGAACTAAATTTGAATTATTCCTTAAAAAGGGAGAAAAGGATAAGGTGAGACTGGAGTGGATGGCATTTCCAGGTGGCCTTCCAGATTCCTAGCAGGTATATCCACACCTTCTCCCAGTTACTCAGTGAAACAGTAATTTAGTGCTGCTTTGAAAGGCGCATTGCAGATATAAATAAGGTCCCAAACTAGTTGACCTTAAAATATGGAGATCATCAAGGTGGGCTTTACTCATCATAGGAGTCATTTCAATCTGGCCTAGAGGTCAGAGTCTGGGAAGTCAAAGACATTTGAAGCTCAAGAAGGATTTGACATGGAGGAGAGTCCTCTTTTGCTGGTTTCAAAGGTAGAGGAATCCCTGGGCCACGGAATGTGAGTGGCCTGTATCTGAGAGGGACCCGTGGCTGGTAGCCAACAAGGAAAGCAGGGCATCAGTCCTATAAATGCAAGGAACTGAACTCTGTTAACAATAAGGATGTGGTTGAAAACACGTCCCCTGGGGCGCCTGGGTGGCGCAGTCAGTTAAACATCTGCCTTCGGCTCAGGTCATTGTCCCAGGGTTCTGGGATCGGGACCCGCATTGGGCTCCTTGCTCAGCGGGGAGTCTGCTTCTCCCTCTGCCCCTCCCCCTTCTCGTGCTCACTCTCTCTCAGATAAATAAATCTTAAAAAAAAAAAAAACACATCCTCTTGTCCCTCAGCCTCCCAAGGGGAAGTTAGCGCCATTGTCACCTTAGTTCTAGATTTATGGTGCCCTGAGCACATAACCCAGTCATGCTGAGCTAGGCTTCTGACCTACAGGACTTTGAATTAATGAATGGGTATTGCTTTAAGCCACTGAGTTTGTGCTAATTTGTTATTCAGCAATAGAAAACAAATACGAGGCCCCGACGACTCCTTTGGATTGCTGTAGTAGCCTATCAACTATTAACTGTTCTAGTAACTGTTAACTGTTCTCTCTGGTTCTAAACTGAGGTTACTCGCACTATCTCTGGTGAAGAAACCATTTTTAAAATTTCAGTGTGTTGCGGACAAATACTAGGGCAGACTGAGTCTTACAAAGATGGCTACAGAAATCTCTTCCATCCCACATACTCTTCCTCTACAACACCCCTCACCAGCGGTCAGGAGATGACCTTTTCTCCTCCACTTGAGGCTAAGCTGACCTTAATGACTGGCTTGCAACCATTTAGAATGCAGTGGAAATGATACTATGTATCCCAGGGCTTAGGGAGAAAATCCCGGGCAGTTTCTACCTGGTTGTGTAGGAGTGCTCCCTCTGGGCACCCAGCTGGCATGCTGTGAGAGGCCAGGCCACTTGGAGAGGGTGGCAGCAGGTGATCCAATGGGCAGAATTAATTGAGCCTTCCTTGAGTCACCCCACGTGACATGTGAGCGAAGAAGCATGCTGATGCTTCCAGCCCCCCAGCTTGTGCGTCTTCCCAGCTGACGTCAGGAAACAAACATCAGGGAACAAGGACAGGTCATCCTCAGCGTGCCCTGTCTAAATCCATGATCCAAAGAAGGCACTAGCATCCTACTGTAGTTATTGCTTTATGACACTAATTTCGGGGTAGTTTGTTATGCATCAACGGATAACCAGAATACATATTTTTTTAAAGATACTATAAAAGTGAAATCTAGAAAAGGCACTCAGAATATAAGCAGAGGTCATGCAGTGACTACACTGTTGGTCAAAGCCGTTACAAACCTACCCAGACTCTCGGGGAGATAACACAGATCCCACTTCTCAGAGAGGAGAGTCAAAGAATTTGGTAGCCACAAAACAAAACAACCCAAACAAACAAAATGCACACAAAAAGACTTTTAATATTGAAATAATTTGAGGCTTACGGAACAGTTATAAAAGTAGTACAAAGAATTTCTATACGCCTTTCACCCAGCTTCCATGAATGTCAACATCTTATGGAACCATAGCACTGTCCTCAAAACAAGGAAATTGGGGCGCCTGAGTGGCTCAGTGGGTTAAAGCCTCTGCCTTTGGCTCAAGTCATGATCCCAGCATCCTGGGATCGAGCCCCACATCTGGTTCTCTGCTCAGCAGGGAGCCTGCCTCCCCCTCTCTCTGCCTGCCTTTCTGCCTACTTGTGATCTCTCTCTCTCTGTCAAATAAATTAATAAAACAAAAAACAAAAAACCCCAGGAAATTGACATTGATAGAATCGTATTAACTAACCGGCAGATCTTATTCGAGTTTTGCCAATTTTTGCCACTTTTTCTAGTCCTGGGTCTGATCTGGGGTCCCGCATTGCTTTTAGTCTTCTCTCTAGTAGAAGTCCCCCTGAGTCGGGGACAGCTCTTCATTCTTTCTTGTCTTTTATTGCTTTTTAATTTTTTAAAATAGATTTTAGTTATTTATTTGAGAGAGTGAGAGAAGGAGCAGGGGGAGGAGCAGAGGGAGAGGAAGAAGCCGACTCCCTGCTGAGCAGGGAGCCGGACTTGGGGCTCGATCCTGGCACTGGAGCCGAAGGCAGATGCTTAACTGACTGAGCCAGCCAGGCACCCTGGCTTTAACACTTTAGAAGTGCACTGGGAAGTTACTTACTTTGGAAGATGCCACACAATTTTGAGTTTTTTTCATGATTAGATCAAGGTTTATAGTTTTGGCAAAAGTACCTCAGAAGTAATGGTGTGTCCTCCTCAGTGCACGATATCGGGGCGTATGTGATGTCGTCTTATTTCTGGTGATGTGGAACGTGCTCCATTGGGTAAGGTGGTGTCGGCTGCTTTTCTCCACTGTACATTTCTTTGTGGGGAACTATTTTGAGGCTATGCAAATATCCTGTTTTTCATCATATTTTAGTAGGGTCATGTTTTAAACTGCTGCAAAGTTCAAATTTCTTATCATTAGACCCAACAGACAGAAACTTAGTTTTTCAAATTTGGATAGTTGTCTTGTTACAGACCGGTGACAGTTTGAAGACTGGCTCTGGTCTGCAGTCCATTCTTTGAGTAGGAATGTTCTGGATATGCCTTCCCCTGGTCATTTCTCGAATTACTGTCAGATTAAAGTTTGAACAGCAAATCCCGAATGTCGTGCTTCTGCTGGAAATCCTTCATAAACTCCCCGTCGCCTGTAGGTAAAGCCCAGACGTCACACGATGTTCCAGGATACGTCATTCTGCTCCGTCTTTCACGTTGTCCTTTAACTGCTCTGACTGCGCCGTTCCTCCTGCTCACCCTTTCCCTGTAGGCGCGCTTCACTTTAAATGGTCAATTCCTTCAATGCTCATGAACACCTGGGCTTGCTGGCTTTTCCCCGGGTCTGTTCCCTTATCCGTGCTAGAAGTTACCTCTGCCCGTATGCTGTTCAGCGTGTCTCTTTAGCCATTTGACTCCCAAGTTGGAAGTCACAGATGTCGAGTTCATTAGAGTAGCCCATGGCAAATGCCCAATAGGGTTAGTCATAATTTGAGTACCGAGATAGTTTTCAGGAAAAGGAAATCTCTAGCACTAAGTAAGATCTGTACGGCAGCGTGGATTGTTGACATGCGGAGACAGTGGATGGAAAAGCCCTTGGTGGGGATGGACGGTGTTCCCGGTAGATAGGGCGGATTGCGGAGATGGAGGCTCTTGACTTGTGGAGTTTGCTTCGCGCACATCGTCCCTACCTATGGTGGGCAGATAAAGACTGCAAGCTAGCAAGCAAATGTGCCCGTGCAGCTCCGTGACCAAACCTGGTGCTCCTCAGGCCCGTTTAATCACGGTTGGGGCTGCTTTCTTTGTCTTGCAAACCTGAGCCCAGAGCAGGTAGAGATCCTTTTCTTCCCCTCCTTGGAACTCTTCTCCTGCTGGCTCCTCTTTTCTCTGAATAATAGCATTACGGTAGGGTAGGTCAAGGGACTTTATTTAGTTACTCTTAATTCTTGTTCTTAGTTCATCCCAAGACAGTCTGTATGTTTCAGAGGAAACTTAAAAAAAGGTTAACAATGGTTTGAAATTCAGCCCATTTCACTTCTGTAGCTCTCTGAACAGAAGCAGAGGAATCTCCCTATTCCTACTTTTCCTACCTAAATTATGTTTAGTCATTTATATTTAATTGTTGCTAGACTTTCTATTTAGTCTGAATTGTCAAGCTTCAGTAAATAAAACTTCTAAAGAGTTTCCCCAAACTGGGGTTGCCTGGGTGTGGCTCAGTTGCCTTTGGCTCAGGTCATGATCCCAGGGTCCTAGGATCCAGCCCCTGCTCTGTGGGTGGTCTGCTTCTTCCCCTCCCTCTGCTCCCCCTGCCCGTCACTGGTGAGCATTCTCTCTCTCTCAAAAAAAAAAAAAAAAAAAAAAATCCTTACCAAAAAAAGTTTCCCAACACACTAAGGGTGACAATTACTTTAGGCACAGGAGGGAGTTAAAATGCCAAATAATGTATCTTAAAGATGTTCTGAATCAATATTTTGTAAGGAAAACTCTATAACCCCATACAATCTATTATTAAATTGTACTGTTAATAGGAAGAAATGAAACAAAGACCTCCCCCTCCAAAAAAAAAAAAAAGCAAAAAAATACATACCAAGTGGTCCTATGAACTACATTTGGGGAGAGCAGTATATTTCAGTTTTCATCTGGAATTACTTAAGAACAGTGTGCTTGGATAGTTAACATGAAGAAAATTATACTGTGATATAGTATCTTCGGAGTCCTTTGAAGGTTAGGGATAATTTCAGAAAGATCTTTTTGTTTGCTTTTGGTTTTAAAAGAAATCCAGATAAATCTTAACTTCCTTACTTCCTGTCCTTCAGGCTGTCTATAAACCATAGAAATTTTATTATTTTAGAATGTAGGATATAACAGGCTCACGTAGTAAAATGATACTGGTGATCTAAAATCATGGTGGCCAACCGCTGAATAGAGCCCAAAAATAAGATAGCCTCTCGTAGAAGTCTACTCTGCTGATTTAAGACTTACTGCCTGAACAAGTCCCTGAGACTCAGCCACATCAGCTTTTTTGGAAGTAAGCCTCCTCCTCCCCAATTTACAGAGCCCTGAGTGCCGGGGCTGCTCTCCAGAGTACAAATCAAGGGAAGGGAGCTCTGAGAAGCTTACTCCGTTACTCAGAGCACATCAAGGGTTTGATCGCTGGAGACCCGAGCCACTAATTGGACCTATAGTGGTATGAGAGGAGGTGGTTAAAATAAGGGAGACAGATTTTTAAAAATCAAAGTTTAAGAGCATATGGAAGGCAAATATTGTCTCCAAAGCAATCTAAAATCAGATTTCAGACGTCTTACTATGGCCCACATAAGAAAAACACATTTTACATCACTACCCAGTTTGCATCTGTAGGCCTATAACTGAAACAAAAATGTTACAGAACCGTACTACGTGTGACAGCTTTGGATATTCTCCATTTCATTATCATTATCATCATTATTATTGATATTCTCCATTTTATTATTTTTAATTAAGAAAATGCTAGTCAGGGCACCTGGCTCACTCGGTTGAGTGTCTGCCTTCGGCTCAGGTCACGGGATCGAGCCCCATGTAGGGCTTTCCATTCAGCAGGGATCCTGCTTCTCTCTCTCTCCCTTTGTCCCTCCCCGCTGTTCACGTGCTCTCTCTCTCTCTCTCTCTGTGTGTGTGTGTGTGTCTCTGCTCTCTTTCTGTCACATGAATAAATAAAATCTTAAAGGGAAAAAAAAATGCTAGTCAGTGAACTCATGTCATTGCGCTTATTGGCCATTTCCCACAGTTTGGAAAAACACTGCCTGAGATTGTCGTAAATATTTGCAGCCACCCTTGTTCTGTACTTTAGAGTTTTGTTTGTTTGTTTGTTTGTTTTTGAATTTACATTTAGTTGAGTCGCAGAAAGGGTCATAGAAATGGGGTGTGTGTGTGTGTGTGTGTGTGTTTAAAGTGCTTTTATTTAGCTCGAGCTCCCTTTTTATTTCCCAGATGTGGTTCTGAATCATGCCCATCCAATCAGGGAACCACAGCTGTTATGCTCGGTGGTATTCAGAAAACCATGAGGCCTGGCATGCTAGAATTGGGAGTTGAAGGGGCCTGAAGAGGTAGGCCAGGCCAGCCTGCTCCTCGTGGAGAAGCCCAAAGAAGGACTAGCTGTGATTCATCAGAACGAATTATAGTAGTTTCTGTAGTCACGTCCTAGCAGTAGAGTATATTTAAAAATACTATCATGAGGGCACTGGTGTTGTGAGTGGATGCTTGTGGATCTGAAGGTTGGGGGAGAGTATGCAAGAAGCAGCTCTCACCTCTGGGTACCATTGGAGAAGAAGTGGGACCCATGCCCCCAGGACTTTCTCGGCTGGGGTGCTCGGGCAACCCCCAGATGCATGTGCTTGGCTGTTTCAGCCGGGCCTAATAAGAATATATGTCTTAAAAATTGAAAAAGATCAACTTAGGGAAAGGAGTGGTTAACACCTTGGGAGCTGAGGAGGAAGCCTGGGAGTGTGCTGGTCTGAGGTCGAGCTCGGTCTCCAGTCTGTGCTTTTTCCCGTCCTGCCCGGACACAGTGTAAGGAGACGTGGCCTCACATCTGAGCCTTCAGTTGCCCAAGAAAGTGAACACATAAATTTAATATTTGTAATATTTATAAATTTAATATTTATAAATAAATTTAGTATTAGTGGTCAAAACCTTATCCCCTAATATATTAAAACTACAGAAATAATCACATTTATTTCTGCTAGATACTGAGCTTTCTAAGGGCTCCCTCCAGTCTTTGGGGCTCCTCTCTGTACCTCACTTTCCCTTAATACATATTTATAAACACTGTGATCTCTTTTTGGCAAGTCTCATAGGCTTTTCTTTTATCAGTGTATTATCATAGACAGACAAGCTCTAGGGAGGCCAGGTGATAAATTCCCTTCCTATCCTCCTGGCATCTTCTGTGAAATAGACAAACTGTAATACCCACAATGAAGGCGACATGCTTGTCTTAAGTGCTGTCGTTTCTCATACAAAGTCAACACTAATAAAATGAAGGAATCTGATTTATTTTTAAAACAGAATCAGGAATCACCAAATTATAACTTAGGGGCCAAATATGGCACATACTTGTTTTTGTAAGTAAAATTTTACTGGAACACAGCCATGCCTATTCATTTATGTATAATTTATGCCTATTTTTACATTATAGTGATGGAGTTAAGTAGTTGCTGTAGTTACTGTGTGGCTCACCAAAACCTAAAATCCTTGCTGTCTGACCCTTTACAGAAACAAGTTGACTGCCCTGGACTGAGGGATTATTTAGAGACCAAAGTACTGTTTTTAGTAAGAATGGTTGAGGCTATTTTCTCTTCAATGACGTGAAAAAAATCGTGACACAATAGATAATTCATAACTAGTTTTGATGAGGGAAAATTCCCAAAGTCTATTGGGTGATTGAGGTCTACTCTTTTTTTTTTTTTTCCAAAGTATAAAATTAAAAATCATTATACATTTATTCATTAATGCTGAGAAGATAGCTAATGAGACATATATGAAAGATTATGTGTGGCACACTTATAATTTAACTGTGCAGTGAGGGTCACATGATTTCAGCTGTTATTGCCTATTCTCATAGTCTTTATAATAATTGTGACTTTTAATTAATTTTTACATTCATCAATGTCAATCTATTTGAGATTATACTTGCTACAGATCAATAAGGCTAAACTAATAGTCACTTGCCAAGAGCCCCATATTTCTTTTATTTAATAGATGTAGTTCAATGTGTTAAAAATGAGTATTTAATCATCTGTCTGTTGGTCACAGAATTTAAGCAGTAAAACATGGGGTACTCCTAATCAGGGCAGTTTAAATAGGAGCTATCTAATGTGTGTTCATCTTTTTATTTTTTTTTTTTAACAGACTCGTGGAAGAGAGCAAACTGATCCCACTCATTTTTGAAGTAATTCTGGTAAGAAGGGAAATATGTCTCTGAAATTCAAGTGACATTTAAAAAATTTAAGGTTTCAACCATGTTGTGGCATTGGGTTCTAACTCTGACTCTGTCCAGAAGGATTCCGTGCCCTTCATCATCTCACTTAACCTTACCAGGCCTCAGTTTTGCTATCTGAACTCTTGTCCGGCTCTGAAATTGTATGGGACACTGCTAAATGACCTGCTCTCTTTTGCAAATCCTTCATGTGAGATTGGTTTGTGGAGGAAGGGTAGAGCTATGACCACTAGGCTTCACTGCGAATTTTCTGATGCTCAGTTCGAAGCCCTCTGACTTGGTAGTCATTGGGTCAGATCAGCAGTTTTGTGCCTATGGCCAGAAAGTCATGTCCTTCTGAATGTGGAATAGCTTAACTTCCATACATCATTTTTTTCTCATCATAGAAAGCTACTCCATTGAAAAGCCATCTGTTAAAGGAAACCTTTCTTCGGTGGCTCCTATGCAGAGAGAGTAAAATGGGATTGCAGAGTTGACTTTTCTCACTTCTGATAAATCCCGGGTTTGAGAAGTAGGCTGGAAGTTGAGTTGGAACTTGGAGCAACAGAGTGTCCTTCGCTGGAGAAATGTACTCTTATACCTGGGTTGGTGGTCCCCCTTCACTAAAAACTTGCCCTACCTACCTACCTGACAGCATGAGGGACAAAGGAGGGGACACCTCCCCAGCCACCTCAGCCTAACCTACCTTGGTCTTCAATGGAGCAATAACCCTAGTCTGATGACTGTACCCATGGAGATATTAGCTTTCTTTAATCCTAAAATATTAACCTACAAGTTGTTTTCATGTTGATATGGCTAAATGGTGAAAACATAATTTTCTTTAGTGGCAAGGTGAACCTTGTTCTTCCACGAGAGTGGGTTAGGTTTGCTGAACTACGTGGTTTGGATGGGGGACAAGAGGTGGCAGTGGGTAGTATTCCCAAAGCATGCTCCAGTGACCAGATGACACAGAGCCGCCATGCTGGGGAATGTGCAAGGTTGGAGGCTGGATTGAATTGCTTTGAATGGTAGGGGGATTTCATGAACGGTATTGGGAGAAGAAATAGAGAAAATGGGAGGAAGACCCATGGAGATGGAGGGCTGTCTGATGGGGATTTAAGCTTTGCCAAAAGTGGCATGTGTGTCTCCCCATCTTCAGTCAGGGTATATGTGACTTGCTCATTTGCTGCAGCATTGGATTTGTTGTGACGGACAGTGGGGGCAGTAAACTGCTTGCTTTGGGTTTGGTTAGGTGTGGGGCAAGAGCCAAAGCTGTCCAAACAGCCACACCAGGCTTGCCTTTGAGGAGACCAGCGTTGAAGACACGGAAAGCCATTTGGAGCTAGAAGAGGCCTTAATGGGGGATATGTCTCGTTCCCTTGCAGGGGCAGGAACTCTCTTTTGTGACTGATGAAAAGTTCTCATCTTATCCTTTGGCAATCAAAGGTTACCAAAATCTCTCTGTGCTTGATTAATATCTGTATAATGACCACCTAGAAAGGCTGCATTTTTTTTTAAGACTGTATTTGTTTATTTATTTTCCAGAGAGAGCGTGTGCACACAGGAGCGGTGGGCGGGGAGGGACAGAGGGAGAAGCAGGCTTCCTGCTGAGCAGGGAGCCTGATGCGGGGCTCCATCCCAGGACTCTGGGATCATGACCCGAGCCAAAGGCAGGCGCTTAACTGACTGAGCCACCCAGGCACCCAAAGGCTTCATATCTTACAAACCACAGTGAATATTTAATTGATTAGTGCCATGATTTAGACCTTTGTCACGTGTTAGAGCTGTCACAGAGAGCGGGTAGAGGTGATGTCTACTCTGCAGGTGAGGATCTCAGCGGGTCCTGAGCCCAGTGACCTGCCAGTCATGTCTGGGATCCTGCTTTTCCTCCAACCAGGACAGCTCTGTACTCTGGTTTCTTGTAGGATAATATTTCAGAAAGAGGTCTTGCTGCTAAAAAAAGGTAAATAAAAAAACCCAAAACAGTTGGAAATCACTGCTTTTGGGGACAGTACTCTGATGTCTTTGAAGAATATTATGAAATCCCTTTTCTACTTTTGTCTTTCTTGAGTTTGATAATCTCAACTTTTTCCCTCTGTATAAATACATTTTTTAATCAGTGAAATGTCTTTGTAGCAGGTGTCCTGTGAACAATTACCTTGTCCTTTCTAAATTTTTGTCACTGAGCAAGACATGATATAGCATTTTAGTGATTCTCTGATGCGCCTTTTTTTTTTCTTCAGATTTTAGCATTTCTGAAACTGGGATGTACTTTCCAAATCAGTGGCATTTTATGATTGCTTTCAGCCAGGTGACCTGGTTGTCATTGCCTTAACCGATTCATTTCACTTCTCTTTTTCTTTTTTATAAGTGCCCAGGAGCGATGCATTATAAAAATATATGTCTGAATATGTCTAGAAGAGCTCTTTCAAGAAAAATAAAATGAACTTTCTAAGTAATAAGAAATCATGTCATAGTTTAATTGGCAGAATTTTTCTTTCTTAGGGCTTAATAAAATAATGGTACTCTCTTAGAACTGAGAGATTCCTCGTTTCTGGAAAACAGAGTATACACTTCAGTTAGGTTTGGTTTCTAAGCTCAAGGGCCTGTAGGGCACCTATGTGCATGTAGCAGCTTCTTGGCAACAGTTTGATCAGGAAAGAAATAATGAAAAGATGGTGCGGGGTCCTGTGTATTGCCTACTGCTTGTTTTCTCGCCAGCCATTAAAAAAGTGAAAGCTGGTGGTCCACTCTGTCCTCCGGATGACTTTGTTCTCTCCTCTTAGCCCATAACTGTTCTCCAGCTTCTCTTGATGTACTTAAGCCTGATAGAGGCTTTATAATGTCCTCCTTTTCTAGAGGTCCTCATACAGTGTGCTCTTACCAGCAGTGCATCCTCTCCTATGTGTTTTTCAGTAAGAAAGCAAATGTTTCTCTTCCGACGGGCAGGGATTGCAGGCAGCTTCTGTGTCTTTTCTGTGGGCCTGGAGGGAAGTGAAGATGAAAGAAGCAGAACTATGAATTTGATGTCTTGTTTATATAAAATAGCCATGTACAAATCTTAAGAAAAGCAGGTAGAACAGAGAGCTTTAAGTATGGATCAAACTGGTCAAGATATAGTACAAGGCTGCGATAATCAAAACAGTCCACTACTGTCATAAAAATAGACACATAGATCAATGGAATAGAATAGAAAGCCCAGAAATAAATCCATGTTTTATGGCCACTCTGTGACAAGAGAGGCAAAAACACAAAATGGGGAAAAACAGTCTCCACAACAAATGGTGTTGGGAAGACTGGACAGTTACCTGCAAAAGAATGAAACTGGACCACTTTCTTACACCATGTACAAGAATAAACTCAAAATGGATGAAAGACCTGGTGGGAGACTTGAAACCATAAAACTCTTAGAACACAGGCAGTAATTTCTCTGACATCAGCCATAGCAACATTTTTCTAGACATGTCTTCTCAGGCAAGTAAACCAAAAGAAAAAATAAACTACTTGGACTACACCAGAATAAAAAGCTTTGCACAGCAGAAGAAACCACCAACAAAACAGAAAGGCAACCTAGTGAAAGGGAGAAGATATTTGCAAATCATGTATCTGATAAGGGGTTAATACTCACAATATATAAAGAACTCATACAACTCAACACCAGAAAACCAAACAATCCATTTAAAAAAATGGGGAGAGGACCTGAATGGACATTTCTCCAAAGAAGACATACAGATGGCCAACAGACACATGAAAAGATGCTCGATATCATTAATAATCAAGGAAATGCAAATGAAAACCACTATAAGTTAATCACCTCATACCTGTCAGAACAGCAAGAATGAAAAGAAACAACGAGTGTTGGCAAGGATGTGAAGAGAAAGAGACTTTCATGCACTGTTGGTGGAAATGTAAATGGGTGTAGCCACTGTGGAAAACAGTATAGAGATTCCTCAAAAAAATTAACCATAGAAATACTATATGATCTAGTAATTTCACTAATTGGTATTTATCCAAAGAAAAAGAAAACGCACTGAAAAGATACATGCACCCCTATGTTTATTGAAGCATTATTTACAATAGCCAAGATACAGAAGCAACCCAAGTTGCCCCCTCACGCACATAGAGGAATATTACTTAGCCATAGAAAGGAGGAGATCTTGCCTTTTGCAACAACATGGACGGAGCTAGATGATATTATGCTAGTGAAATAAGTCAGAGAAAGACAAATACCATATGATTTCACTTCTTTGTGGCATCTAAAAACAGAACAAATGAATAAACAAAAGGCAGAATCCTATAAATATAGGAGACAAACTGATGGTTGCCGGGGTGAGGAGGATGGGCAAAATGAATGAAGTAGAGTGAGTGGTACACCTGTGGGATGAATAAGTCATGGGAATAAAGCACACAGACAGCATAAGGAATCTAGCCCATGGTGTAATAGCAGTTTGTGGTGAAGATCAGAGGATAATGTATAGACTGGTCAAATCCCTGTGTTATACACCTGAAATTAATGTAACATTATGTGTCAACTATACTAAAAAACAAAACAAAACAAAAAAACCCAAAAACAAGAAAAAAACCCCAAAACCCCATACCTGCTTAAAAATATAACCAACTGAATGTAGTTTTTATGATTTTGAAAAAAAGCCCAATCTCCAGCTGTAACTGCCTACTCAGGAGCATAGCGCTCCCTCCTGTCCGGATGGCTAACCATCTGGGCCCTCTGCATTCATAATACAGGAAGAATGATTCACAAGCTCATAACTGGACAGTAGTGTAGGAGCTTTATGGAGAGAGGGAGACAATGCTGTGGATCCCAGGGATGAGAGGGCCCCACCGCTAATTGCAAGGTGAGGAGTCTCACAGAAGAAGTAACCTTTGAACGTGGCCTCGGGGGAGATACCATGAGGAGAGGGGGCATTCCAGCATGGGGGATGGTGAGTACCTCGCTGTGCCTGGACCAGAGACCGTGGAGAAATGCAGGGAGTGAGGCTGGAAGGTGGTTTGGGCACAGATCCTACAGGCTTCATACTGTGGGGGTTTCATATTTGTTTGGCTTTGCACATAATTGATGCTTTTCAAAAGCAGATAGTATCCTCTAATTTGAAAAAAGAAAATCTTTTGGAGCTTCTAGCTGCAGGAGCTGTGTGCAATGAGGAGCTGGGCTGCTCACCCAGAGGTTGGGACTCGGAGAGAATCAGGCTTAGGGTCAGGGGGTTATACGGAAAACTTGAGACTGGTTTAGAGCTGGATTCAGTGAGTTCTCTGCAAATCCCCATCAGTGAGGCTTTTGAAATCCACCACAGGGAGAGTGGGGAAGGAGACAAAATACAGGGCCGATCTCAGAGGTTGGATCCAAGGGCCCAGGAGTTCTAGAACCACATTCAGGCCAGAGATCAGGCAGAATGTTTTTAATCCCGAGACCCAGCTGCAAGTGCCCCAGCTCTAGGCTGGCCCAGGGTGTAGGGAAAGCCAGGTGATGGATTGCTTACAAAACAGGAGCTGTGATCGCAGCTGGGCGCTGCTTCCCTGGCAGGCCCCGCCTGGGTGAGGGCACTGTCTTTTCCTGGGCCTTGCAAGGCAGCCATGTTGAGTGGGGACAGGAGCCTCCGGCAGCGTGTGTTGGATTAAGCTAAATGGGTTCCTCTGCACAGCCTTCGGGGTCTAGCATGCTAAGGCAGTGTGGATCTAGGTAACAAATGTGGGTTCCTAAGAATGGGAGCCGTCAGAAGGACCCGGTGGCTTGGTTTCGAGTGCAGAGTTGCCAGCGGAGCAGGATGGAAGGCATTCTTCTTCCCCCTTCGCCGCTTTCCGAAGAGTAGAAGCTGCTTTTAAATGTGTCTTAAGTATGAATTTGGATGAATCAGCCTTTTGATTTTGCTATAACTCTAATCTCTCTTCATTTTATTTTAGTGGTTTATGCTTTGGCCTACTTCAGTAAATCATTTTGATGCCAAGTAATATAGGCAAACTGTATTTTATTGGAAAAAAAATCTTTATTCATGGCAGATTTTCCAATATGTGCCAAAATATCGCTCTCATGATATTTTATGTGTCTGTTCCAAAACAAACAATTAAAGAGCAATTTCAGTGGCAAATGTTAACAATAAAAATGGGATTAGCAATACACTAGTATGACAATTATATTGGTTTAACAATCTCGAGGATAGCAGCTGAAGCAAGCTTGAGTAAATCTTTCAAGTCGACAGTATCTTTAGAAAAGAGTCTCTTTATGGACCGTTGGAGCCTCAAGGATTTAATCATGGAGACACCAACATAGTACAGACTGACAGCCACTTTACATTTAAGGAATGTTTTCAGTCCTAGGCATTCATCAGGCTTTTAAAATTATTTTGCTCTTTTCTAGTTGCAGCCCATCTGATATGAATTGGTTCTTTTAGGGTATGTTAAAATGACAGGCTCCTTGTAAGATTAAAAATCTGCACACTTGTGTCCAATATGCAATTAATATGACTGCTGTGCACATGGGCATGAATTTCTAAAGTAGCAAACAAGATTTGATTACAATTTCAAAATGCTTAACTTAAGATCCTTTCAAAGTTATACAAAGAGTGCTTACTGGATGTAAGAGAAATCTGTTTCTTCAACCTATATAAATACCTATTCAGGATTTCTGTGGATTGCAGAATGGAGCTATATAACCCAACTGCTATTGCATACAGGATGATTTTATATACAGTACTCACACACTGTCATTAAAGTATGTACTTTGGGGTGGTTTTTTTGTGAGGAGGAAGAAATGGATATGCATGCATCTGCTCTTGGTAGCTTATGTCATCAATTTGTATTTGCAAAATAGCTCTCTAGGGCTAGGGTGTAATCTATTGATGTGGAATTAAATATAGTGAAGTTGCCCACATCGCTACTGAACAAATGACTAATCTGATCAATATCCTGTTATCTGGTTGGCCGAATAAATGGGTTGAAGCTAAATAAAATAAACATATATCAGCAAACTTGGTGTAAAGCATAACTAGTTTCTGTATAATTAGCCCAAATGGTTTGAAAGAAGATGGACTTTATTAAGATAAAAACCACATATTGTGGCCACTGAAAAAAAATGCTCAAGTCATAAAGTCGAGCAGAGGATATCTTTGGCCAATCACAGGGCACACACTGGCAATGTGTTACGTATGGCCTCTTCTGACCTGGTGGAATCCTGAGTTTTATCCTCATCGTCCTTGTTTCTAGTTAGTTCCGCTCTAGGTCCTGGGCTTCACTTTGAGGAAGCAGTATTCCTTCTTCCTTCTCTCTAAGGTGACAGTCTAGTTAACAAATGTAGAAATAGATGAGTGATATGTATTTCCCAAGAGGGTAGCTTTTGCATTTTTTTGGCTTTTACTCTGAATTGGTTGTGGAATTAGACTTGCAAAGAGAGTGAGGGTAAGCTAGGGCACACTGCACTTCCCAGTGTGGTAGCCAGTAGCCATGCAGAGCATTGAATGCAAATGTGCTCTAAGTGTCAAACACTGGATTAAAAAAAAAACCAAAAAACAAAACAAGACACAAAAGTTAAGTAGCTG
>CM053603.1:56511498-56523880 GCA_028646535.1 Procyon lotor
CAGTTTGGCTATTGTGGCCATTGTTGCTATGAACATTGGAGTACATGTGTCCCTTCTTCTCACTACATCTGTATCTTTGGGGTAAATACCCAGTAGTGCAATTGCTGGGTCATAGGGTAGCTCTATTTTCAACTTTTTGAGGAACCTCCATACTGTTTTCCAGAGTGGGTACACCAGCTTACATTCCCACCAACAGTGCAGGAGGGTTCCCCTTTCTCTGCATCCTTGCCAACACTTGTTGTTTCCAGTCTTGTTAATTTCTGCCATTTTTCACTGGTGTAAGGTGATACCTCATTGTGGTTTTTAATTGTATCTTGCCACATTGCTGAAAGGACAGCCTTTGCAGTATCCCATAGGTTCTGGACTGATTTGTTTTCATTCTGATTAGTTTCCATGAATTTGATTTTACTGGTTTCCTGACTCTGGACTGTCTGGGGATGCCCATTCAGTGGCCATTGGCGATCTTTTGGTTCAGGCTTGTGTTAAAAAAGAAAATGTCTGCGGTGATCATCAGGCATTGCCCGGTCTCAGGACTCCAAAACTTCCGTATTTAGGCCCCTTCGATAGATGGGAACGGAGTAGAATGACTCATAGTAAATACAAAGACTTATTGGAAGGGCCTAGTGTAAAATCAGTGATTCCTCATTCTCCATATATAACCACTGAATGTTACTTTTTCTTAAACTTCTTCAGTAGTGTAGGATTCAATAAAGTTTATTCATGAACAAAACAGGAATATCCACTTTTTAAGAAAGTGGAGATGTCAGCAAAAAGTTACTAGTTTCGATTAAAGCCACGAACATCCATTAGCATTTGCTTTTGATGCTCTTTGCGTTTGTTTTCTTGGATGAGCAAGAAAGAGCAGAATTTATACGCTTACCCGGAGCTGCAAAGGATTTTCAGACTGAGCCAGAAAATCTGATGGACTGAAGAAGTTTACAGATTTATGGGGAAAGGAAAGCTTTGTAAACAGCTTTTAAACAAGTGAAATTGCATTTTGGATTTATTAGAGGTACCAAATTGGAGAAAGACTGTGAGGAGAAGCCAGTAAGAGCAAATTATTACATAGGATTTTGGGGTTTAGTTTTTTTTCTGGTAACAAAATCAGTGCCTACTTACAAAGAGTTCAAACAGTATAGAAATGTCTAACGTAGAATGTGAAGATTTCCGTAATATCACACCACAGTTTAATGCATAGTTGTATTCTTTTCCACCCATGTATTATATCTCTTTTTAATCAAAAATAGAACCATACTAAATATTCTATTTTGTATCTGCCTTACTTTATAGTGACCATGGCAGATGTGTGTAAATGTGTGCACATATGTATTATTTGTTCTATTTCATGGCCATATAATATTTTATTGTATTAACATCATTTAGCCAATCCCCACTGTTGGACACTTCAAGTTTTTTCCCTTACCTTTTTGCTAATAAGAGCAACACTGCACAGAATATCTTTGCCATATCTTTGCACCTCTGTGAGTTTCTCTAAATTCTTAGAAGTCGAATTGTGACGCCAAAGTGTATGCATCTCTTATATTTTATATTACTCTCAAAAATGTTAATATAAAATTTCCCACACAGCAGTAGTATAAAATAGTACCAACTGTGCTAAGCTCACACTATCATTCAGTTGTCAGTTGTTTGTGTTTTGACTGGTTTGCTTTTTAAGATCTGTCAAACAGATCTTTTTTAAAAAAGATTTTATTTATTAGAGTGAGTATGTGTTGGTGCACACGCTAGCAGGAGCAGGGGGAGGGGGGAAGGCAGAAGGTGAGAGAGAAGCAGACTCCTTGCTGAGCAGGGAGTCCCATGCAGGTTGATCCCAGGACCCACTGATCATTACTTGAGGAAGACAGATGCTTAGCCAGCTGAGCAGTCTGGGCACCCCTCTTCCTCCCTCCCTTCCTTCCTCTCTCTCTTTCTCTCTTCTTTTCTTTTTTGCTTATAGCTTCTGTGTTTTCCAGCATGCTTGAACAAGGGCTTCTCAACAAGTTTATATCATATTAATTGTTTATTCTGTGCATTTATGGTGTCCTGATTACATTTTAAGTCTTTGCTCTAAAATAACTTTGTTGTAGGGAATGAGTTCAAATCTAGCTTTTCTCTTCCCCTCAGCTCCCTGTCTCATTCACTGAGTTGTTGTTCTGACACTGTTGGTCTAATTCGTCATTATGGTGACTTGAAAGATTATATTTATCATTCATTCACTAGATCTCTACATGTTGTTTATTTTCTGTCTGGGTGTACAATTTGCTGCATATATTTAGCATGTGTAATTTGATGAGTTTTTAAATATGTATATTCAATCAAGATAATGAACATATTCATCATCCCCCTAAAATTTTGCATTACTATTTGTAATCCATCCCTTTATCTCCCCTTCTTGTCCCGGCAACTATTAATTTGCTTTCAGTCACTGTAGATTAGCTTTCACATGATAGTTTGCATATAGAATTTTATATAAGTAATAATATATGGACTTTTCTTTTATGGACTCCTGGGTTCTTTAACTTATTTTGAGTTCATCAGTGTTGTAGTGTGTATCAGTTGTTCATTTGTTTTTGTTGCAAGGTATTGTTCCATTGCAAAGAATAAGAATGTGAATTAAGCCGTGTATCGGGCTCCCTGCTCAGAGGGGAGTCTGCTTCTCCCTTTTCCTCTGCCTGCCACTCCTCTTGCTTGGTTGCTCTTTCTAATAAATAAATAGAATCCTAAAAAAAAGGATACATGTTTAGCTGTGCTGTGTGATATTACGGAAGATCTTTACATTCTATATTAGACATTTCTGTACCATTTGAACTCTATATCACGTGGATGCTCTTTATCCATTGCATGGATATACTACAGTTTATTGATCCATTCATCTCTTGACGGGCATTTGGGTTGTTGTCGCTTTGGGGCTAATGCCTAGGAATGCAATGGGTGGTGTATAGATTAGGTGTATGTTTAACTATATTTTTTTATTATGTTCAATTAGCCAACATATAGTACATCATTAGTTTTTGATGTAGTGTTCAGTGATTCATTAGTTGCTTATAACACCCAGTGCTCATGACGATACCTGCCCTCCTCAATACCCATCACCCGGCTACCCCATCTCCCAACCCCCTCCCTTCTGTAACCCTCAGTTTGTTTCTGGGAGTCCATGGTTTGTCTCCCTCTATGATTTCTTCCCATTCAGTTTTCCCTCCCTTCCCTTATGGTCCTCTGTGCTATTCCTTATGTTCTGCATATGAGTGAAACCATATGATAATTGTCTTCCTCTGCTTGACTCATTTCACTTAGCATAAGCCCCTCCAGGTCCATCTGTGTCACTGCAAATGGTGGGTATTCATCCTTTCTGATGGCTGAATAATATTCCATTATATATATGAACCACATATCCTTTCTCCATTCATCTGTTGAAGGACATCTTGGCTCCTTCCACAATTTGGCTATCATGGACATTGCTGCTATGGACCTTGGGGTGCAGGTGCCCCTTCTTTTCACTACATTTGTGTCTTTGGGGTAAATACCTACTAGAGCAATTGCTAGGTCATAGGAGAGCTCTATTTTTAAAGTGTTGAGGAACCTCCATAGTGTTTTCCAGAGTGCACCAGCTTGCACTCCCGCCAACAGTGTAAGAGGGTTCCCTTTTCTCCACATCCTCACCAACATTTGTTGTTTCCTGTCTTGTTAATTTTTACCATTCTAACTGGTGTAAGGTGGTATGTCAATGTGATTTTGATTTGTATTTCCCTGATGGCTAGAACTTTTGGGACTTCACCAAGATAAAAAGCTTCTGCACAGCAAAGGAAACAGTCAACAAAACTAAGAGCCACCTCACAGAATGGGAAAAGATATTTGCAAATGACATTACACATAAAGGGCTGGTATCTAAGATCTATCAAGAACTTAATAAGCTCAACACCCAAAAACCAAATAATCAAGTCAAGAAATGAGCAGAAGACATGAACAGACACCTCTCCAAAGAAAACATACAAATGGCTAACACACATGAAAATATGTTTAACATTTTAAGAAACTGCAAAACCATTTTTGAACATGGCTGTACTCTTTTAGAGTCCCATTAGCAGTGCATGAGAGTTGTGGTTATTCGACATTTTCATTAATACTTGGTTTGATTAATCTTTATTGTTTTAGACATTCTACTGGATTTGTGGTAGCATATCAGTGTGGCTTAATTTGCATTTCCTTGCTAATTACTCTAATTACTTTTGTTGGATTTATTGGCCATCTGTGTGTGTGTGTTTGTATAATGTATATACCTTTATATATCTTTTATATATACAATGTATCTATATAAATCTTCTGCCCTTTTTTTTATGGTTTGTTTTCTTGTCACTGAGCTCTAAGAGTTTTTTTTTATATCTGCCTAAAATACTTTGTCAGATGTATATTCTGAGTATTTTTATGGCAGTGTGTAGTTTTGCTTTTTTATTTTCATTGTAGTGTTCAGAATACTAAAGTTTCTGAATACTGAAAGCTTTCAATTTTGATGAAGTCCAAATACTTTTTTTTTTTAAATACTAGATACTTTTTGTATCCTATTTAAGAAACACTTGCCAAAACCAAGCTCATAAAATTTGCTTATGTGCTTTCTTTTACTTTGCTTTGTTTTGCTTTAAAATTCAGTAAGTTAGCATATACTGTATTATTAAGTTTCAGGGGTAGAATTTAGTGATTCATCAGTTGCATATAACACCTGTTGCTCATTACATCAAGTGCCCTCTTTAATGCCTATTACCCAGTTACCCCATTCCTCCACTCACCTTCCCTCCAGCAACCCTTAGTTTGTTTTCCTAGGGTCAAGGGTCTCTTAAGGTTTGCCTCCCTCTCTGATAGTTGTAGCTCTTACACTGAGATCTGAAATATATTTGAGTATATGATGTGAGGTGGGAGTTGGAGTTTATTTTCTTTCTTTAGGGTGTCCAATTGTTCCAGAACCATTTGTTGAAAAATTTCCTTTTCATATTGAATTACTTTGATACCTTTAACCAAAGGTTAGAACCAAATTAATCATTTATGTTTGAATTGATCTCTGGACTTTCTCTTCTGTTCCATCGTTTTACATGTGTTGACCCTTTGCATTTCCATGTAGATTTAACATCAGCTTGTCAATTTTTCCCCCAAAATGCCTATTGATTTATAGACTCTGTATGATTTTGGGGAGAATTGACATCTCAATAACACTGTCTTTTGATCCATGAACTTGGTATATCTCTATTTTTGGATATTCTGTGGTATCTGTCAGCAGTGTTTTATAGTTTTCAGTGTATAGGAAGGGGAAGGGTATATATATATACTCGGTCTTTCTCAAATTTAACTCTAGGTTAATAACTCTAGGTTAATAATATTTTTGATGCTATTGTAAGTAGCATTCTTTAACTTCCATTTCTGATTATTCATTGCTAGCATATACAAATACAATTGATTTTTGTGTAGTGACCTTGTATCCTGCAACCTAGCCAACTCACTTTTTATTTCTAATAGCTTTAGGATAGAATCTTTAGAATTTTCTACATAAATGATCATGACATTTGTAAATAAAACTATTACTTGTTCTTTTACAATTGATATGCCTTTTATTTTCTTTCCCTTTTTGTACCAGCCAGGACCTCCGGTGCAGTGATGTACAGAGTGGTGAAAGCAGACATCCTAGGCTCTTTCCAGATCCTAGGAAGAAAGGAGTATCTCTGATATGGGCTATAGGTTTTTTGTAGAGTCCTTTAATAGGCTGACAAGTTCTCTTTAATTCCTAGTATGCTGAGATTTCAACGTGATGAATTTTTTTTTCTGAATCTATTGAAATGATCATATAGTTCTTTAATTTTTTTTTAATATGGTAAATGTATTGATTGATGTTTGTGTTAAGCCAACCTTGATACCTGGATCTAAACCACATGTGACATAACATAACATGATTAAAAAAATGATATCTTAAAAAAAAAAAACACATGTAACTGTGCTCTATTATTTCTTTAATGTTAGATTTGACATAGTAAAAATTTAAAGAATTTTTGTGATTATGTCCATGAAGGATATTGCTCTGCAATTTTCTTTACTTGTAATCTTTTTCTGATTTTTATATTGGAGAACTGTTGGACTCAAGGAATGAGTTAGAACATGTTCTCTTCAGTTTTTTGGAATAGGTTTTCTTTAATTTTTTTTAGAATTGGTACTATTTTCTCCTTAAATGTTTAATAAAAATCACCAGTGAAACCATTTAGGCCTAGAATTATCTTTGTGGTATGGGGGTTTAAATTAAATATAAGTTGATATTCACTAGATTATTCAGTTTATTTCTTCTTGATATCTCTCAAGAAATTTGTGTATTTCACTTAAGTTATCAGATTTATTGGCATGAAATTGTTTATGATATTCTCTTACCCTTTTAGTGTCTTAACCTATAGTGATGCCTCCCTGTCATTTGTAATATTGCTTATTTGAACAGCAATGAGAAATTGAATTTTTTTTTTCTTGATCCTCTTGACTAGAGTTTTACTTACTTTGCCTGCTTAAAGAACTAGCTTTCGATTTTATTGATTTTTTTTTTTCTTTTTCTTCTTTTTCCATTTCACTACTTTCTGCTCTTATGTCCTTCTATTTCCTTTGGATTTCATTTTTTCCTCTTCAATTTTTTCAGGTAGAAGCTGAGGTCATTTGTTTATGACTTCTGTTTTTCTAACATAACCATTTGGTACTATAAATTTCCCTCTAAGCACTGCCGTCGTTCCGTTCCTCAAATTTTGATATGTTTTATTTCCATTTTCATTTAGTTCCATGTAATTTCTAATTTCCTTTGTGATTTCTTCTCTGATTCCTGGGTTATCTAGAACTGTGACTTTCCGGTATTTGGGGCCTACTAAATATATTTTTATTGATTTCAGGTTAATTATATTGTAGTTAGAGAACATACTTTGTATGATTTGGATGCCATATAGTTTCATCAGTCTATGTTCTCTTTTGGTAAATGGTCCCTGCATACTTGTAAAAAATGTGTATTCTGCTATTGCTGGCTGGAGCGTTCCATGAATGTCAGGTGAAGTTAATTGTTAGTGGTGTTCAGTCTGGTTTTCTGGGTACTATCACTGACTGAGAGGAAGGTAAGGGAGTATCTCCTGGCTTTGGCTATTTTGCTTTTGGTTTTTATCTGTTTCGTTTAATGTTTTGAAGCTCTGTTATTCCATGTAAAAATTAGATGTAGGATTATTTGCGGTCTTGAGGAATGGAACTCTTTATCATTATGAGATGCCCCTCTTTCTTCCTGGTAATGTTACTTAGCCTGAAAATGACTTTGTCTGGTGTTACCACTGCCACTGTTGCCTCCCGTGACTAGTGTTAGTAGTAAGGACTTACCCTTTCCATCCCTTCACTTTTCACCTGTCTACCTTTATATTCAAAGAAGTGTTCTCTTGAAGAGAGATGTAGTTGAGGCTTGCATTTTTATTCAGTCTTACCACGTTAGTCTTCTATTTGAGACGTTTAGAACATTTTCATTAAATGTAATTATCGATGTTAATATATTTCAATCTACAATCTTACTACTAGTTTTCTTTTGTTCCTTCTATTCTTTCTCTCTATTTCTAGGCTTTTCTAGCCATTTTTTGGATTGAATATTTTCCTTTTTAGTGATTGGTGTAAGGTTTACAATGCGCATCTTTGTGGAACCCAGTGTCAGGTAGGTAATTACCTTATATAATGGTCACCTCTAAATGTACTACTAGACAAAGAAGCCAAGAGTTTATCAGACATAAGAGATCACAGGGCAAATAGAAAAATTCTCATGTCACACAATTTGTTGAATCAATTAAGCATGCGCAGTGAGAGGCAAGGGTTAAAGTAAATTAAATTTTACTTTAATTAAAAAATTAAATTTAAGGGTTAAAGTAAATTTATCTTATTTTAAGTAGGGTACAAGCAAGGTGAAGTACATAGCACCCAAGTCCTGGGGAACAGTGTATTCATAGCTCAGCCCGGTCTGCTGCACCAGCCTTTTTGGAGTTGAAATGTGAGAAAGAGGGCCCATCAACAGAAAATACCTCAGGCCAACAGCAGGTATTTATTGTGTGAGAGAGACACTGAGACGTGTGCAGTTGGGCCTGTATGTAGCTTTGACAAGCTCACTGTCAAAGCTGGATTTTATGGATTTTATTTGTGTCTTTCAGCAAAGAACGCACACAGGACCCGAGTAGATGTCACTAGTGGGTGGCTTTTTTTTTTTTTTTTTAAGATTTTATTTATTTATTTGACAGAGATCACAAGTAGGCAGAGAGGCAGGCAGAGAGATGGGGAAGCAGGCTCCCTGCTGAGCAGAGAGCCCGATGTGGGGCTCGATCTCAGGACCCTGAGATCATGACCAGAGCCGAAGGCAGAGGCTTTAACCCACTGAGCCACCCAGCTGCCCCTAGTGTGTGGCTTAACTAAAACTCCATGTTATACTGAATATTTGGTCCTTCCTGGTTTTGTATTTCGCTCAATATTTACTGTATCATGAATATTTAGGGTCTAGTGTCTCATGCATGTTTAATGACTCATGAATCCTTTGGTCCTCTCATCCATTTCCATTCATGTTCAGCATACATATTCTCTACCTGTACATGTCACATTGTATAGGCTTCAAACATCCCATTTTCTTCTTTTTTTCTATATCAGAATTAAATCCTCTCAGGTTGATCTAGAAATATACTTTATACCACTCGATGTCTTATGTAAGGACCTCACAGCAGTGCACTTCTATTCTTAGTGACTTTGCATTACATATATCGTAAACTCAAACTCCTGCAGAACCCTATGTGATGTACTGTGGCTACCCCTCCTGCCTCATGTCTTTCTTCTCTTTCCCTTCCTGACTGTGCTTTCACCATAGTGACCTCTCAGTTTCCTGAAGAGGCTCTGCATAGGGCTGCTCTTCACAGGACCTTTGCTTTTACTAGTCTCTCCCCACAATATTCTTCTTCTACCTCTTTGCATGGCAGAGTGCATTCCATCCTGCAGATTTCAGAGACCTTTGTTCTCTTCCTCATCTGAAATAGTGCTGTGAGAATAAGGGGCCATACCCGTGTCTCTAGCCTCATCTACCATCTGGCACAAAGCAGCCTTAGGTGTTAAGTAGCTACACACTAAGTATTGAATTAGGTAAGGGTATAGTGCATTATTATTCTTGGTATAGTGCTTTTTTTTTTTTTTTTTTTAAAGATTTTATTTATTTGACAGAGGAGAGAGATCACAAGTAGGCAGAGAGGCAGGCAGGCAGAGAGGGGGTAGCAGGCTCCTTGCTGAGCAGAGAGCTCAGTGCAGGGCTCAATCCCTGAAATCATGACCTGAGTGGGAGGCAGAGGCTTTAACTCACTAAGCCACTTAGGTGCCCTGTGCTGGGTTTAATATGCAAACAATTTTTAGAATTTTTGTACGAGTATTTATAAATGAAATTGGCCTGTAGTTTTTGTGTCAAGCCACTACTGTTTTTTTTTTTTAATATTATATTTTGAAATAGTTTCATGGGTAATTGCAAAGGTAGGTCCTGTGTACCTCACCTGGTTTCCCACAGTTGTTATGTCTTATATTAGTACAGTTTCAAAACCAGAAAATTTACATCGCTGCGCTGTGTCTGCATAGTTCATTCAGTTGATGTGCATTTGGTGTGGTTTGTCTTATGGCTCAGGATGGGGCCTCTCTTGGTTTCGGTTCCCTGGATCTCTGAAAGGAATATCTATTCTGCTCTTATTCCTTGGAGTGTTGTATAAATGTTAATGAGATCCTGTTGGCGGATGGTGTTGTTGAGGTCTTCTCTAACCTTGCTGATTTTCTCTCTAGTTATTCCATCAACTGCAGAGAGGTGGGTGTGGAGGTCTTCAACTGTAATCATGACTTGGTCATTTCTCCTTTCTTAACTCCCAGTTGATGCTTTGGTGTTTTGCAGATGTGTTGTTTCATTCATGCATCCTTAGGATGTTTATGTCTTCTAGGTGGTGTGCATAATGATTTGATTTTATCTTTATTTATTTGTTATTTTATTTTATTATATAATGTCTCTATGTTCCTTCTAATTTTCTTTCCCCTGAAGTCTTTTTCCCAATGTCAGCACAGCCACACCTGCTTTCTTTTAATTACTGTTTGCATGGTATGTCTTTTTCCATCCTCTTAATGTTCAAGCCAGCTTTGTACTTTAAATGAGTTATCTGTCTTTTCAGTGATGTATTTATGTGTTTAATATAACTATTGACATGTTAGTAAGTTTGCCGTTTGTTTTTTCCCTTCTTTTGTTCCTTTGTTTTCTTTTTTTCTGCTGTCCTGTGAATTACTTGGACATTATTTTAGAATTCCATTTTGATTTGTCAATAGTGTTTTTGAGTTATCTTTTTGTATGAGTTTGTTAGTGGTTACTCTCCGTATCATACATAATTTATATATATACACACACATATATATACGTGTGTGTGTGTGTGTGTGTGTGTATGTTATAATGATCTAATGGTGTCACTGTCTTGAACCAGTTTTAATAAAGCATGGAAACTTTATCTTCCTTTACAGAAGATTTGTTTACAAAATTCACCTCTGAAGCTGTCTGGTCATAGTTTTTTTTTTTTTCCCCCAAG
This sequence comes from Procyon lotor, assembly GCA_028646535.1. Lineage (NCBI taxonomy): Eukaryota > Metazoa > Chordata > Mammalia > Carnivora > Procyonidae > Procyon > Procyon lotor. Next base: position 56,522,103 of record CM053603.1, read on the forward strand.
TTTATTTAAATTCCATTTAGTTAACATATAGTGTAATATTAGTTTCAAGAGTTGAATTGAGAGGGGCGCCTGGGTGGCTCAGCAGGTTAAAGCCTCTGCCTTCAGGTCAGGTCATGATCTCAGGGTCCTGGGATGGAGCCCCGCATTGGGCTCTCTGCTCGGCAGGGAGCCTGCTTCCCCCTCTCTCTCTGCCTGCCTCTCTGCCTTCTTGTGATCTCTCTCTGTCAAATTAATAAATAAAAAATCTTAAAAAAAAAAAAAGTAGAATTTAGTGATTCATCACTTATGTGTAACACCCACTGCTCATCACAAGTATCCTCCTTAATACCCATCACCCATTTAATCCGTCCTCCTGCCCACCTACCCTCCAACAACCCTCAGTTTGTTTTCTCTAGTTAAGGGTCTGTTTTATGGTTAGTCATCTTTTCTTCTCTATTCATCTGAAATTCCAATATATGAGTGAAGTCATATGGTGTTTGTCTTTCTCTGACTGACTTGTTTCACTTAGCATGTGTACTCTAGCTCCATCCATGTCATTGCAAATGGCAAGGTTTCATTCTTTTATTCTTTTTAATGTCTGAGTAGTATTCCATTATGGATATATATATATATATATATATATGGATATGGATATGGATATGGATATGGATATATATGTATATATACATATACACACACACCACAATTTCTTTATCCATTCACCAGTTGATTATTTGGGCTCTCTCCATAATTTGGCTATCACTGCTAATGCTGCTATAAAGATGGTGCATGTGTCAAATCAGTATTTTTGTATCCTTTAGGTAAATACCTAGTGTCTGATTGCTGGGTCGTAGGGTAGTTCTATTTTTAACTTATTGAGGAACGTCCATACTGTTTTCCATGGTGGCTACACCAGTTTGCATTCCCACCAACAGTGTAAGAGGGTTCCCCTTTCTCCATATCCTCCCGCACATCTGTTTTTTCCTGTGTTGTTAACTTTAGCCATTCTGACGGGTGTGAGGTGGTATCTCATTGTGGTTTTGATTTGTATTTGCCTGATGAGTGATGTTGAGCATGTTTTCATGTGTCTGTTAGCCATCTGGATGTCTTCTTTGGAAAAATGTCTTCTCATGTCTTCTGCCCATTTCTTAACTGGATTATTGGTCTTTTGTTTGTTGAGTTTGATAAGTTCTCTCTTTTTTTTTTTTTAAAGATTTTATTTATTTGAGAGAGAGAAAGAGAGAGTTAGAGAGAGAATGAGAGGGGAGGGGTCAGAGGGAGAAGCAGGTTCCCCGCCGAGCAGGGAGCCTGATGTGGGACTTGATTCGGGGACTCCAGGATCATGACCCAAGCCAAAGGCAGTTGGTTACGCAACGGAGCCACCCAGGCACCCCTGATATGTTCTTTATAGATTTTTGAATACTAACCCTTTATTAGATTGATATTTGCAAATACCTTCTGCCATTCCAAAGGTGGTCTTTCAGTTTTTTTGGGTTTTTTTTTTTTTTTAATATTTATTAACATATGATGTATTATTTGCCCCAGGGTACATGTCTGTGAATCGTCGGGCTTACACATTTCACAGCACTTAACAGCACATACCCTCCCCAATGTCCACAACCCAGCCCCCCTATCCCTCCCCACACCCCCAAATCTCCCCCCCCCCCGGCCACCCTTAGTTTGTTTCTTGAGTCTAGGAGTCTCTTATGGTTTGTCTCCCTCCCCATCCCTTCCTGTTTCATTTCTCTCCCCCACCCTCCCAAACTCCCGCCTTGCCTCTCAAATTCTTCATATCAGAG
>CM053603.1:56524380-56535733 GCA_028646535.1 Procyon lotor
TGGGTGGCTCAGTTGGTTAAGCAACTGCTTTCGGCTCAGGTCATGATCCTGGCGTCCCGGGATCGAGTCCCACATCAGGCTCCTTGCTCCGAGGGTAGCCTGCTCCTCTCTCTCTGACCTCTCCCCTCTCATGCTCTCTCTCTCTCTTTCTCTCTGCTTCAAATAAATAAAATAAAAATAAATCTTTAAAAAAAAAAAAGTGGAAAGAGGAGGCAGAAGGAGCTCTTAAAATGGCCGGATGAAATGTGGGACAGACCCATCTGGCCCTTGCTGGCTTTGGCACTGGTACGGAGCTACAGGCCAAGGCGTGCTGGGAGCCTCTAGACGCTGGAAAATGCCGGCCTCCGGAAGAGAACGCAGCCTTGCCAACATCTTGGTTCTTAGTTCGGTAAGACCCATCTTGGACTTCTGACCTCCAGAACTATAACGTAATCAATTTGTGTTGTTTTAAGCCTCTAATTAGGTTTGTGGTAATTTGTTATGGTAATAATGGGATACTCACAGAAAACCAACTAACTATATTTTATAATAAGCCTACCACATAAGGAATCATGAGAAAAAATACAAAGGCGTCTTTGTAGAAGCAGCAACTGAGATTACGAAATTCTGCTTGGGTCTTTTTGTGTTTTTGTATTTGATGGGTGATAAAAATATCCACATATATTGGCTGCTTTTTTAGATTCAAAATCACATTAACATTTCTTGATCTATATTCGTGAAAGCAGAAATAATGTTCTTTTTTTTATTCTGAGGCTGCCCCCACATGATTCACATGTGAATAATTCCTGCTGTGCCGAATAACTATGGCAATTTCCAGGTTTCGTTGTAAAAATAATTCATTTTGCTCTCCATGACAGGTTTTCCTTTGAAATATATTACTCATGTGCTCTGGGAGATTGCTCACATATGTCTCTCTCTCTGTGTCTGGTCTCCTGAGAGGCTTTGTGTCTGTTGAAGCACTGGATTTTTATTTTTATTTCACTATAAAGTGTTTTATAGTTTTCCATAGCTCGAGTTGAGCCACTTTTTAGCAATTAATATTTTTAGAGGGTTTAGTTAGACCGTATGCCACGTTGTACAGCAGTTTAGATAGATGGCTGGGGCGGGCAGGCTGGAGCAAGGTCAGGCGCTCCCTCCCTTCCCGGAGCCTGCTCCGGGGGAGGGAGGGACTGGTTGGCTCCAACCAGTGTCTCTGTGTTGGTCAGTTTCTCATATAGGAGATTCTTGTGATGTTCAGCGGGTGTGATGAAGATGACCGCTCATCTCTAGGGGGCCTTAGAACTCTTAAGGTCTATTAGCTGGAGTCCTCTGCAAAGTCCGAGACTGCCAGTAATGAAGAGCATGCTTAGAAATGAATTCTGAAGAAAGTTGTTATTTTTTAATTCAGGGCAATCCGTGCCAAGAGAAGGTGGCACAGTTGCGGCACTTAGGCGTTCTGTTTTGTTCTTCACTTTTCCCTGGGTGGTGTGCGAACAATTACACATTTTACCTTCGAGCTTCTCTGCTCTGCAGAGCTGGGCCCTACCCAAATCTCTTAAGTTTGTGTTTTGAGGGGCCTGTCTCTTTTTTGGCCTTTTAAAAAAAAAAATTGTCCAGTGGTAACTCTGTGGTCTCGGGGTGGTAATCAGAGAGGAGCCCCTCTCTGAATGTAGGTGTGACTGCCTCCTTAGGACCGGCCTGGAAACCTATCCCTCCCCCATGAATACCCTCAGCACTACCTCCCCATGTCTGGGGAGTGAACCCTGACAGCAACACAAGGGAGTCCTACACTCAATTCATTGTTTGGTATTAGGGTCTTAACTGTGCAAGACACTGGACTCTCTGCCTAGAACGTTCAACCTGGAGCATGCTGTGGGGAGGAGGGGCAGGGAAACCCACATTTTCTTTAAGATATAAAAGATAGATGTACAATTTGCCATGTCCCAATGAGTGCAAAGCCTTGCAAATTTTGAGCTTAGAGAAGGAAAGCCCCCGTGTATGTTCCTTGATCTACAGGGGGAAAAGTTCTTTGGACCTGGTTCCGTTTCCTGGAGAGTCCTTTGGGATGAGTATACATTTCAGGTGGGACTTCCCTTCTCGGTTACCTCCAAGCTGCATGAGACCAAGGCCCTCTGTGGACTTGACCCTTGACTCCTGAGCAAGGAGTCTGCAGGGTCAGCCTGTTCTCAACCCAGGAGAATTGTAACAGACTCGGGGGGATCCTATTTTGGTCCGGAAGCTAGAGGTTAGGGGTGCACTAAAGAGCAGACAGTGCATAGGACAGCTACCACCACAAAGAATTACCTGGCCCCAAATGTCAGTAGCACCCATGTTACTCTGGAGTCTGGCTCCCTTTCTTCTTTTCTGTAATGACTGTCCTTGTTTTTGGTGACTTCAGTTTTCATGTGGATGCCTATTCAGTATGTCAGCTGTTTTCAATTGTTCTTTTTCAGCCCCGCCCCCCACCCCCACCCCTGATGTCCCTGTCTGTGGACACGTTTCTGACTTTGTCACCCTCGTAAATGGACAGTGCCTTCACAGTCCGGCCTTGAGACGCCCCCTCTCCAAGTGCCCTCCTGTCCTCCCAGTGCCCCCACAGTAGTGCTCTCAGAGGTTCTTCAAAGGAGATGTCCAGGCCACTGATGCAGCCCCCCTCCCCCGTCCTCTTCCCCAGCTCACCTATCTACCCATTTCCTGTCCTTGAACCCTGTCCCTTACTCACCTGTCAGACCTACAACTTTCCTTAAGCCCAGCTGTCCTTTTGTTCTTCACCAGCACCTGATCAATGAAAATCTCCTGGAGAAAAACATGCAGTGATACCAACTGGTTTCTCTTTAAATTAATTGACTCTGTCTCATCTGGGAAGCCCCACCGGCAGTCCATACGTGCTTCATCAGTCTGATTCCCGCCCTCCTGTTGAAACACCTTCCTTCACTTACTATCCTGCTGGAAATAAAACCAAGCCTCTTTCCCTGGACCCGCAGTGGCCCACGTCACCGTGCCCTGCACCTTGCTTTCCCCATGTCCTACCACGAGCCCCTTCCCCGTGTACTCCAGGCACACTAGCCATCCCGCTGCTCCAGCTCCGTTAAGCTGGTTTCCTCTTTAGATTTTCCCAGTTTCATTTGCTTACAATGCCTGCCCCTCACTTGGTATGGCTGGTGCCTGGGGTCATTTAAGTTAAAATTTGGATCTTCTTTCCTCTGGGAGGACTCCCTCTGCCCCCATTCGAGCTAAAATACTTGCTATCCGAACATCCAGTTTTATTTCTTAAATAGCCCTTAACACTTTTTGATATTTTTCTTGCTTATTTGTCCACTTTGTGTCTCTGCTCACTAAAATTTAGGCTCCATGAGGGGAAAGCCTCACCTAGAACATCAAGGGGCAATATCAGTAGTGTTGATTAAATACTTACTGAATGAATGAAAGAAGAAACATCTGTTGAGGCATTTACTTCTCAAATCCATACATTTTTCTGGTTTCAAAATTTTCATTCTAAAAAAAAAATGTTAGATGCTGAAAGATGAAAGATGGAAATAAAAATCAACTTTTCCAACCACCTAGGCATAATCATGTTAACATTTCAGTGTGCTGTCCTCTAATCATGCATATGCTCCTATGTCTAAGTATTAATACTCTTTTCTAGTTTGCATTTATTACATGTATCTTCCTCTTTAATAAACATAATTCTGTTTCATTGCTTTTAAGCAGTTGTTGGGCACTTAACTGTTTTCCATATTTTTTCTCATTTCCAGTAATTTGTAAACTTTATGAAGGCATGAACTATACCTATTTAACTACTAGATTCATAGGCTGTATCTCAATATAGCATTTATTTATCTATTTATTAACATATAATGTATTATTTGCCCCAGGGGTACTGGTCTGTGAATCATCAGGCTTACCCATTTCATAACACTCACTATAGTCATACCCTCCCCAATGTCCATCACCCAGCCACCCTATCCCTACTCCTCGCCCCCCAGCAATCCGCAGTTTGTTTTATGAGATTAAGAGTCTCTTATGTTTTGTCTCCGATACCATCTTGTTTCATTTTTTCCCTCCCTACCCTCTATAACCTTCCACCCTGCCTCTCAAATTCCTGATATCAGAGAGATCATATGATAATTGTCTTTCCCTGATTGACTTATTTCACTTAGCATGATACCCTCTAGTTCCATCCACATTGTTTCTTTTAATGTCTGCATAGTATTCCATTTTGTGTGTGTGTGTGTGTGTGTGTACACCATATCTTCTTTATCCATTCATCTGTTTTTCTTTTCTTTTTTTAAGATTTTATGTATTTATTTGACAGAGAGAGATCACAGGTAGATAGAGAGGCAGGCAGACGGGGCGGGGGGGTGGGGAGCAGGCTTCCTGCTGAGCAGAGAGCCGGATACGAGGCTCGATCCCAGGACCCTGAGATCACGACCTGAGCCGAAGGCAGAGGCTTTAACCCACTGAGCCATCCTGGTGCCCTCCATTCATCTGTTGATAGACATCTAGGTTCTTTCCATAGTTTGGCTATTGTGAACATTGCTGCTATAAATATTGGGGTACACATGCCCCTTCGGATCACTATAGTTGTATCTTTAGGGTAAATACCCAGTAGTGCGATTGCTGGGTCATAGAGTAGCTCTATTTTCAACTTTTTGAGGAACCTCCATACTGTTTTCCAGAGTGGCTGCACCAGCTTGCATTCCCACCAACAGTGTAGGAGGGCTCCCCTTTCTCTGCATCCTCGCCAGTGCCGATCATTTCCTGACTTGCTAATTTTAGCCATTCTGATTGGTGTGAGGTGGTATCTCACTGTGGTTTTGGTTTATATTTCCCTGATGCCAAGTGATGTTGAGCACTTTTTCATGTGTCTGTTGGCCATTTCGATGTCCTCTTTGCAGAAATGTCTGTTCATGCCTTCTGCCCATTTCTTGATTGGATTATTTGTTCTTTGGGTGTTCAGTAAATATTCTTTGAAGGAATTTTATTTTTTATAGGGGATTATTAATTAAAAACATTCACATATTTTTATCTTTATACATATTCTTAATCTTTAGGAGGAATTTCTAAGGATAGAATTTCCAAAAGAGGTATATCAATTTATATTACTTAGAACGGTTTATAAAATCATCTATTTTCTAAGTTCATGCCAATAGTAGTAATAAATGCATACACATGCATTTATAAATCTTTGCTATATAAATCTGTATTTTATAGGCAGATCTTCTCATAATTTCCATTTGCAATTCTCTGAATACCAGTAAAGTTTTCTGTGAAGACATTTACTAGAAATTTTACTTACTCTGTCAATTGCTTATTTATGGCCATTTTTCTATATACATATTTGTCATTTTCTTAGAGACATACAGAACTCTACATATTACATTAAACTTACTTATATGCCTTCAGTATTTTATTAGTTTGTCATTTGATTTTTAGGTGCACTTATGTTGATTTGAGACAAACATTTTTATTAATTTTGAAGTCCTATTTACATGCTTTAAGATTTGGTCTTTGATATTAATCTTTTTTTTTTTTTTTGAAAGAATTTATTTGCGAGAGAGAGCACAAGTGGGGTGAGGGGCAGAGGGAGATGTAGACTCCCCACCGAGCAGGGAGGCCAGCACGGGCTCGATCCCAGGACTCCAGGATCATGACCCGTGCCAAGCAGACACTTAACTAACTGAGCCACCCAGTCTCCCCTGATACTAATCTTTTAACATGCTTTTCCTACTGCTGATTTGAAAAGCGTCTGTCTTATGGTTGTGGTTTTATTTTTTGACATTGAACTTTCAGATTTACTTAAAATTTGCTGTGGATTGTGCTTTGAAATGAAGATCTAAGTTTGGTTTTCCCTAATTTTTACTTTTATTTTAAGATTTTATTTATTTATTTGACACAGAGCGAGAGAGACCACAAGTAGGCAGAGAGGCAGGCAGAGAGAGAGGGGGAAGCAGGCTTCCTGCTGAGCAGAGAGCCTGTGCAGGTCTCAATCCCAGGACCCTGGGATCATGACTTGAGCCAAAGACAGAGGCTTTAACCCACTGAGCCACCCAGGCGCCCCTATTTACTTTATTTTAAAAGTAAGCTTAGGGTGTTTAGTATAGACCAGTCATTCTTCTCGGGGCTTTATACTCAACTTTTGAGTAGCTGGTAATCCTCATAACAACCTTATGAAGTAGTTCTCCTTCCCTCCTCACTCATTTTACAGATGAAGGATGCAGAGGCACAAGGAAGTTAGTAACTTGCCAATGTCAAGGCTGGTAAGAGTTGGTACTGTCTTGATCCAGAGTCTGTACTGTGAACCACTTCAGTCTACTGCCTCTGCTGGTGTTAAATACTCCTCCCTGCACTGTTTTGTAAATAGCCCGTCTAGCCCCACTTCTAACATGATGTAAAGACATATATGTGTTTAGATTTCTTTCCAAGCTTCCTTGCCTGCTCGATTTAACCTCTGTTCTAGTGAAAGCCCCACGCTTTGAAGAATTGTTTTTAATTTCATCCGTTCCTCCTCACTCTTCTTTAAGTGTTTCCGTACTTCTACACATTTTTTTAAAAATAGATTTTATTTATTTATTTGACAGAGAGAGAGAGATCCCAAGTAGGCAGAGAGGCAGGCAGAGAGAGAGGGGGAAGCAGGCTCCCCGCTGAGCAGAGAGCCCGATGTGGGGCTCGATCCCAGGACCCTGAGATCATGACCTGAGCCGAAGGCAGAGGCTTAACCCACTGAGCCACCCAGGCGCCCCTACACATTTTTTTAACCAAAACCCTACTTGTAGAAAAGTGAAGTCCTGCATGTGCTCTATTAAGGTGTGGTCAGCTTCAAAAAGATTTGATTTATTATAAGGAATGATGTATAGACTTAATGGTTATGAGGAACGTTTCCCACGGTGATGACCCAACCCTGCAGGCCACTGCACGTCCAGTCCTCACTGGGTATGTGAGATTGTGGTGTGCACTTGAGCTCATTGTCAGAGACAGAGTAGGTGTTCAAAAGTGTGTGTCATAAACTTAGAAAGGAGGATAATGGGTCAATTCGCACATTCTGTTTTTAATTTTCATTTGTATCCTCTCTGTCAAATGTGCGTATTTAACAAGTAGTAATGATTTTATTTGAATGGGAAGAGGCTTCGAAATTCCTCCCTTTACCTGTGCCGGTTTCTGATGGGGAGCGGAAGATGCTGAATTTCCAGTGTCAACCTCTTCTCCTCCGCTCCTCTTACTATCACTACTGGGTTGAATCAAGAGAGGCACCAAGATCCCTGGCCTCTCTACAGGGACTTGCAGAGGGTTTATTTTCACAGAACTTTCCTCCTTAGAGCCAAGGTGATTAGGACTACTTGGAAAAGCCCAACAATACAAACCCATTGTCTGTCCTTCCTTGCCTGCCTGCCTGCCTCCTTTCCTTCCTTTTCTTCCTTTGTCCTCCCTCCTTGTAAAATATTTTGCAATAATGGCCTTGGTTATGATAATCTAGAGAGAATAAAGCTAAATGGAACTCAATTGTCTATTTCCACCCCACCCACCAAGAACCCTGCTACTACAGGTGAGAGATTGACAGTCTGAAATAGGAAATTAATTCCTTAGGATTTTATTCTCTAATCGATAGGTTTTGCTAATTATAGCTAACTGGAATATGTTTAAATTTAAGAGAATGTATACATTACTTGCATTAAGTACTTGAATGTAAAGGCAGGCCCATTATTTCTTTTAGGAGTTCTTACTGATCACAAGCCATACTCACTGACTTGAATGATCCTGTGACTATAATGAACTCACCTCTGAGAGGGATGGAAGCATCCATTATATCATACACTAGTCATTGAAAATCAGGATGGACAGAGGGATAGAAAGAGTATCTTTGGGTAACATTTTGTTATTTTGAAATTGACATTTTGCTTTTAGTATTTTTACTTGGTCTTGGTTTTCTACAGTTTTACTATAATATATGCCTGTGTTTTGTTTATTTTTAACCTGTTTCGGATTAGCTGAGCTTCTCCAATCTGTGGGCTAAGGTTTTCTGTTAATTAAAAATATTTTTTAGTCAGTTGCAGAAAGTACTTAGATGCTACCTCTTTAAATATTTCTTCTACTCATTCCTTCATTCTTGCTCCTTCTTCATTCTGGGCTTAAATTAGACCTGTTAGATCTTTTGAGTGTTCTACATGTTTCTTATAGTCTTAACTTTTTTCCATCGTTTCTTTTCTTTTTTGCTTAGTTTTTACTTTCTTAACCTGTCTTCTAGAAAACAAAACAAGTGTTTAGTTGTATGTAAATTACTTTTCAAGCCCATCTATTCTATTGGAAATATAGATATTTAAATGTTCAATTCTGGAATGTCCATTGGATTTTTTTAATAGATTATAGTATTCTGGTGAGTTTCTCTATTATTTCATCTATTTTCTATTTTCTTCATTATTCATAATTATTTTAAGATACTTTTTTTGATAACTCAAGCATTTTTATCCTCTAAATATTGGTCAAAGTTTCTTACCTCTTTGCATGTCTAGCAATTTTTCGTTGTATATTATCTTATGTAAAATCTATAGAGATTACTGATGATACCATATTTTCCATCAGAGAGCGACCCTGTCTTTTTTTTTTTTTTTTCTTAGAGAGAGGGAGACAGGGGTGAGGATGAGTAGGGGGAGAGAGGTGCAGAGGGAGAAGGAGAGAGAGAATCTTAAGCAGGCTCCATGCCCAGCAAGAGGCCTGACGCGGGCTCAGTCTCACAACCCTGAGATCATGACCTGAGCTGAAATCAAGAGTTGGACTTTAAGCTGACTGAGGCAACCAGGTGCCACCCACTTCACCCCCTTTTTCCCCTTAGTCATGGAGGGATAGAGCCTGATCAACTTAATCCAATTAGAAAGTGAGCTGAGTCAGGGCTGTCTTAAGATTTGGTTCTAACTCTTATGTAGTTCTGTTCTTTTGTTTGGCTTTCCTGGACTTTTGAATAACCCCCGATAGTTCTCTGTCCCCTCAGTCCTACAAGACCAGGGGATTCAACTCTACCTTTCAGAATGTCCCAGCCTTGTTTTTGAACTTAATACCTCACATACTTTCAGAATCTGACAAATACCTTAAGGGAGAGACAGACCATTTGAATACTTGGGGTGGAATCCTTTTCTTGACTGGTCATAGCTTCTTTCTTTCTTTTCTAAATATACTTTTTAAATTGAAGTGTAATGAACCTAGTCTTATATTAGTTTCAGGTGTACAATAGAATAATTCAACAATTTTATACATTACCCAGTGCTTATCAAATAAGTGTTTTTTAAAGCTCTTATTTAAATTCCACTTAGTTAAGAGTGCAGTATTACAATTTCAGGTGTATATTGATTCAACATGTCCATACAACACCCAGTGCTCATCACAGCAAACGTACTCCTGAATCCCCACCACCTTTTCCGCCCATTCCGCCCACCTCCCCTCTGGTAACCAGCAGTTTGTTCTCTATAGTTAAGAGTCTGTTTCTTGGTTTGCTTCTTTCTCTTTTTTGCTCTTTGGTCCTTTGTTTTGTTTTTAAATTTGAAATACGAGTGAAATCATATTGAATTTGTCTTTCTCTGACTGACTTATCTCCATAATATTCTCTGGTTCAATCCACATCATTGCAAATGGCAAGATTTCATTTTTTGGTGGGCAAATAATATTCCTCGGTGTGTGTGTGTGTGTGTGTGTGTGTGTGTGTGTGTGTGTGTGTGTGTGTTTATGATCTCTTTTTCCTTTTTCTCAGATCTAGGGTTAGGGTTATGGCTAGGGCTAAGGTGAGGGTTAGTGTTAAGATATATGCTTGGCATCCTGTCGTTCAGAGACCTCTCCAGAGAGTAAACCCCCAGACTTCTGCTGGGGTGAGAATAGCCATGGTAGCCTTCACTGAGCTGAGGCAAGGAGGGGCTTGGGGCTCTAAATACTCATCAAATAGATATTCAATTATTCCATCTGTTTATCTCTACCTTCAGACCCATCTTCAGAAATACTACCCATTCTTAAATGGTTGGGTCTTCTCCAGAGTAACTAAGCTGCTTCTCTGCTGTTTTTATTGTGTGTTTGAGAACCCAGACACAGTTGATGGTTTCTCAGACCTAGGTTTAGGGTTAGGGTGTAAGTTTGTGCCTGGCTTCCTGCAGACTTCTCCAAAGAATAAAACCCATTCTTCTGCGTGGGTGATGGGTATGGACATGGCAGCCATCCACCGAGCTGAGTCAAGGAGGGGATTTGTGGTTCTAAATACTAATTTAAGATAAGTGTATTCTTAAGCCCCTTTAGTTTACCCATCCCCCTACCCACTTCTCCTCTGGCAACCACTAGTTCTTTGTATTTAAGAGTCTGGTTTTTGTCTGTCTCTTTTTTTCTTTGTTCATTTGTTTTCTTAAATTCCACATATGAGTGAGATTGTATAGTGTTTGTCTTTCTCTGACTTATTTCACTTAGCATAAGACACTCTTGCTCCATTCATGTTGTTGCAGATGGGAAGATTTCAGTCTTTTTATGGCTGAGTAATATTCCATTCTATAGATACACTACATTTTCTCTATCCGTTCATCTATGGATAGATACTTGGGTTGCTTTCATATCTTGGCTATTGTAAACAATACTGCAGTAAACATAGGGCTTCTATATATTTTCATAAAAGTTCTCAGTTTTGATCTTTATTTCCCTCAGAAATTTTAAATTGCATTTAAGTAGAAACTTGGTTGTTTTCTTTGGATAAATACCCAGTAGTGGAATTCCTGGATCATATGGTGGTTCTGTTTCTAACTTTTTTAGGAACCTCCATACTGTTTTCCACAGTGGCTGCACCAATTTGCATTCCCACCACCAATGCACAAGGGTTCCTTTTTCTCTACATCTTTTTCAGCGCTTGATATTTCTTGTCTTTTTTATTTTAACCATTTTGACAGGTGTGAGGTGATACCTCATTGTGGTTTTGATGGGCATTTTCCTGATGATGAGTGATATTAAGCATCTTTTCATGTGTCTGTTGGCCATCTGTCTGCTGTCTTTGGAAAAATGTCTGTTCAGGTCTTCTGCCCATTTTTTGAATGAATTTTTTGGTGTTGTATAAATTTTATATGTTTTAGATATTAACCCCTTATTGGTTATATCATTTACAAATATTTTCTCTCATTTGATAGGTTGCCTTCTTGTTTTGTTGATGGTTTCCTTTGCTGTGCAAAGCTGCTTTTTGGTGCAGTCTGAGTAGTTTATTTTCACATTTATTTCTCTTGCCTCAGGAGACATATCTAGGAGACATATCTCGACACCTCTAAGGCAGCGTTGTCAAAGCAATTACTGTCTATGTTTTCTTCTAAGAGTTTTATGGTCATGTCTCACATTTAAGTCTAATTCATTTTTTCCCCCAAATACTTTT
>CM053603.1:56544326-56571888 GCA_028646535.1 Procyon lotor
TATCTAGCCCTTCCCCAGCTGTATTCACCCAAGCAGCTTTGAGCTGGTTTGTTTCTTCATTAATCTGCTGGAGACTTCTGCATACCAGGTACTGCACCTTGCACTGGGGACATGATTAAAAGTCCCAGTTCTGCCCTCTAGGGCCTCAGCATCAGATGAGAAGTGGATGAACCTCAGGTTACCATATACAGGAGGTGCTGTGATGAAGTCAGGCACAGGAAGGTGCTGGCGGTGCTGTCCATCAAGGACAGCCTTCCCAACCCCCCACTCCCACCCCTGCCAGCTTCAGCAAATAGCATCGGCCTGAATTTTTAAGAGGGAATATTAGTTTGCCAAGGCTTTACTTTTGTGACATTTTATTATCTATTATTTTGGACAGTGGCAGGGATGTGACAGGATGGCAGAAGGAGTTGCGCGCCTGGATGCACACATTTGTCTCCCCTACCTGGGGCCCGTGTTTGGCTCAGATAGGGTGCTGTGGGGCAGTTTGGCCTGGCAGCCCCCAGGCAGACACAAGAAAGGGATGCCATCTATCCCTGGGGACGCTGGCCCTGGCTACTTCCCTCCATCTCTCTCCTTTGCCAGGGCTCTCCTTCCCCAGCAGCATTGGCTCTAACCCAGTGCGCCTGCCTCGAGGGCCCTACTGGGAGCCAGGAGGATGGAAATTTCCTGCTAGAAGCTTAAATAATGTGAAAGGGCAGGAGGGCTGAGCAAGCCAAGTGACACAGTTAATCCACCAGGAGGGCGTCGACGGCAGCCCACCGCTGTTGGTGTTGAGTGAGGACTGGATTTCTCAGGCTGAGCTCAGCGTATGATTGCCAGGTGATACCATTGAGTCCACAGCCTCTCTTCTGTGCCAGCTGGGAGGTGTTACTAATAAGAACTTGTATCTGCTGCTGCTGCTGCTAGAGGGCCTCTATACTATCGAGCAGTCAAATTAAAAAAATTAAATTCTTTTCTCTCATTGTCTTTGAATCAGGAAGATGATGACCCACATCAAGGAAGAGACTTGATTCTATGCCTCCAGGCTTTTAGGGTGAGAGCGTCCTACACCTTTGGCTACAGATGGAGAAGAGCGTGCTCTAGGTATTCCCTTGGCCTCCGCCGAGAATGCTAAGCCCCCAGCAGCCCTGACCACAAGGGCACATTCACAACTGGCAGAGCAAATGCCCTGTGGTAGTCGCCCCAGCCCCAACTTCATCACACCCGAAACATGCCCGCTTCAGATGCCCAGATCTGGGCCTTGCTTCCCAGGAAATCCTATGTATCTATTTATGAGGTAAATGAGTGGAGATTAATTTTAAATTTTTGCTCCTTCAGCTTGTTCCCTTCCCTTTTCTTTACCCACAGGAGTCAGAATTTGGCTCAATAAATCATGAGAGTATTTCCCGAATCATAACATGATACTTCCTTGCGATTGAGAGCACTGTAACTCCGATGCCCTTGCTCCTACCATCCCCTGGTTCTCGTGCCCTCTCTCCCTTCAGGTCTTTGAATCCCCTGGGGCTCTGGAAATGGGATGGTGGGAAGCAACGGCTCTCCACCCTGGGCCTCCAGTGGACTCCAATATACTCCCCGGGCCTGCAGGCCCCAGGTTTAAGCCCTAGGAATGGCGATGAGTCTCGCCCCTTGAGAAAAAGGAGCCTGGTAAGCAGTGGAAGACAGGAGGCGGGGAGGAGAGACTCCACTAGGAGCTTGTGGCTGCCCCAGCCCAAGATGACAACCACCTTATCTTCAGCAGCTTCAAGAGGGAGCCCATGGAGAATCAAGGGGGATTCATTGCGGACGGGATGTGGGAGGCGAGAGAGAGGTGGCGGCCCCAGGTGATTCCAAGATTTATGGCTGGATGGTGGACAGACAGTAGAGCCCTTTGTTGAGACAGGAAGCCGGGGGACGATGTTGAGGGGAAAGAACAGGATGAGTTCAGTTTGGATCCCACTGAGTTGGAGCTGTGTGCGGTACCGCCTTGTGAAAAATCAGTAATATGACAAAGTGTCCTCTTCTGCTCCGATACATGTATTTCATCTGAGTTCTCTGAAGAGTCTTCTGGGGGCTCCGGATGTCTAGGAATCTAGCTGTATGGGAGAAGGTATAAAAAGGAAGGTGAGCAGACACTCTGTTTCTGTCACCTTTGTACTGTGTCCCGGCACATGCGCAGTAGACTACTTGCATCCTGTAGTGCTACGTGCAGAAAGTTTTCCCCCTGAAATGTGATCTCACCGTGTGTTGAAATAGGATGTGCCCTGTGTCTGTTTCCCAGAGATGATACATTTCACGTTCACAACCTTTGCGTGTGCTTCTGCTTTTCTGTCTCCTCTCGGTTTCCATCCTCTCCGGGGACCAGCGGTTGTCTTTTATTTTGCCCTTTTTGGAATTCTGACCCCACACCAAGGGCAAAAGAGAGTGACCATGGCTCATTGTTACTTTCGGTTGCCTTGACTATCGAGAGCCCTGCCACACTTTCGAGTCTGGCCATCTGATGTCTTCAAGTGCTGTTTCTGTCCTCAGATATTAGAAGAAAGCTTTGTTTACAGTGAGGCTGCTCTGGGAAGACTGATCGTTTTTCAGGAGTGTTCCTTGCTGTGCCCTTGGTAGTTCAGAGCTGTCCCCTTTAGGCACTGAAGCAATTAGTTTTGAGAAGGCTGATTCTTCAGGGTCCAGTGCTTCCCAGCCTTTCATTTGCTGAAGCTGTACATTTTAATGAAGTTGTTTCATCTGTGTTGCCAAACACGAGGATTTTGCTGCTTCAATTCTAATTATCTCTACTGGCAAATGCTATGTTTTATTAGAACTCTTAAGTGCTCTGTTTATTAAATGTCCATACGCTATGGCATTAGGCATACAAATCAGGTCAGCTGTGCTTATTGATGGGTTATGGATAAAGGAGTTAAGTATTTTCGTCATAATCTTAAAATGCAGTGGGATTGCCTTCTGTGGCTTTGCGCGTGGTTGGCAATGCCTTTTCTGATGATCTCAGCTGCCTTTCTTACCCAGCGGCCGAGATTCCCCCCGAGTGTCTGAGCAGTGGGGCTGCTGTGGGGGGCTCAAGGTATGTACGTCCAGTCTTTGGAGCAAGATGCTTATTCTGTTCTTTCCCCCGGTTACCTAGCCCCTCCACCTGGCTTCCTAGGTTCTATGTCTTACAGCGTGGTGGTGTTTACAGAGGGCTCCTGCGAAGCCAGGAGAGGCCAGTGGTGGTGGCACAGGAAGGACAGCCCTACCAAAGCAGCCCCAATTCAGTATTTCTCGGCTTCTTTCTCCTGCCCACTTCCCGCAATCTGGGCCCTTTAGATTCCTCCCACCTCACCCCGTGGGTCCTCAGGTGATATGGGTTACCCTGGGATGTGCTGATGGGCTGGTGGCTCGGACCCCCTCTCCCATCTCTCCTCTCTTGTGCCCATCACTGTGGGTCACCAGGCAATGCTGCATGGTGACGAGGTGCACGGCTTCCATCATCTCACAGACCCAATCCTAGCTTCAGCTCTGAAGAGCTGGGTGATCCTTGACAAGTTACACTTCATCTTGCTAACCTCACTGTCCGTATCTGTAGGAAGGGGAGACTGTAGCTGCTTCAGTGTTTCTGTGAGGATCACACAAGACAGGGATATAGGTTATGTGCCTGGGATACGGGCTGTGGCACACAGTGTCCCATCAGCAAACTGTCAGCACTGCCTCATCCCTCGGCAGTCCACCAGGAGGGGTTGCCCTAGAGGAGCATCTAATGGGGACCCAGTCTTTCATCAGGATCATCCCTCCCCTCTGGCTTGGCCTGTGGTCTTTGAACCAAACTTGGGTTTCCCATTTGTTTTTACACCAGGCTTGCAGGGTGCCCGAGAACAACTCTGACCCCACATATTTACTCCCCTGTTTTCTCCCTTCATATAATCCTCTACTCTCACTTTAAGTAACCGTCGTGTTTTTCAATGCATCATTTATCCCCTGTAGGCTAATATGGTCGGAGCAGCAAGAACAAATCTTATTAAAGTTGCTAAGAGAAATGAAATAACTCAATTTGATAGAAGTTAATGGAAGTGTGTTTAACTCATTTTTATACTTTCTCAACTGTGCATGTATTTTATTCTTTCTGGGGGAAATGATGACCTGGGCCATAGCAGTAGCTGTCTCAGCCCCCCTGGAGAACCGCAGCATCATCTTGAGGA
The DNA here is from genome assembly GCA_028646535.1 of Procyon lotor. Classification (NCBI taxonomy): domain Eukaryota; kingdom Metazoa; phylum Chordata; class Mammalia; order Carnivora; family Procyonidae; genus Procyon; species Procyon lotor. The sequence goes on from CM053603.1 coordinate 56,548,487, forward strand.
GGAGCAAGGACTCTGTTCAACACTCCTCCTCCACAACACTGTGTAGGAAATATATATACATATATATATATACACATATGTATATATATGTATACATAAAACATATAAAAGTAAATTTAATTTATGTAAAATATATAGATTTTGTATATATTTATATACTATATATATTATATAATATATATTTGTAAATATATATATTTATAAGAGAGATCATAGATGTATCTGTAGATACATATAGCTACAAGAGAGAAGAGTATGTAAATAAAATTCCCTGCTATAATTTTTACAGAGCCCTCACTTTATATTTGACAAAGGTCATAGTGTATGAATAGCTTGAAATCTAACAAAAAGAAACTAGAAACAACGATGTTTTTGATAATGACTAGAAAAGAAAAGGAGCCATTTTTCCCAGTCTGGTTATAGGATTATTGGTCTCTTTTATTTCCTGCATCAAATATTTTATCCCGCAGACCCCCAGTAGATATGGTGGGCTGGGGCTTTTAATGATCAGAGTACATCTGGCTTTCTGTGCCTCTGCACACTGAGTTGTGGGGCTGGCAGAGGCCTTCATTTTAAAGGGGCTTCATTCCCTGGGGCTCTGGAACCTCCAGGGCAGGCGTCCGAGAACCTGACTGGCCAGGGGACAGTCCTGGGTTTGTAGTGTTCAGGGGTAACGGGGATTTGGAAAGTTGGCTTTTGTATGAAAGGAAATGCCTATATCAGCAAGTGGCGCTCACCCCAAGAGTACAAGGGAAAACAGAAATATTGGCTTCACAGGGAGGCAAAAATATTACCAAGAGCATCATAGAAAAGGTACATTTAATCACAAGAAATGTGTATAGTGAAGGAACAATGGATTTATCTCCAGCAAAACTGCCCTATATTTGCTGACAGGCTGGTCTTTGAACAAGGAGTGGAATGTGTTATTTTATCGAATGGGACAAAAAAGAAAGAAAAAGAAAACCAAAAAGATGTATTAGCTTCTCTCTCTCTCTCTCTTTTTTTTTTTTTTTTTTTACTAGAATAGGTTTCCTATGTATCATTAGTTACTTTACCATGAATAGCATGGTAAAGCATCTTGTGCTTATTAATCACCCCTTCCTTCCAACCAGCTGTGTGAATAATTAGATGAAATTGGTGGCAGAGCATCGCTACCATATTCATCTTCTTAAACTGGTGTCAGTGGAACATTCAGACATGAACATCTACTCTTAAGCGTGTGTTTCTAAAGAAGGGTAGAAATTGTAAGGCACTGGTGTTTGGAAAGCAAGCCCCTTGTCTCAGATCAAGCGAAGACGTAGATGGTAAGACTCGGAACATCGCGTGGCCGGCGTGGCTGGGAGGCACACACCTGGGGACCGAGGCAGCACTGGTTTCTGTAAGCTTTGGAAAGCACGTGTCCGTCAAGGTTCTCCTGGTCACCCTGCTACATTTGTCACTCTGAGACGTTGTATCTTTATTCTGTGACCTCAGTCGCTTTCAGGTGTGGTCTCCTAAGCTCCATGTGCTTGATTCCTAGTCACCCTGACCCCCCCCCGTCCCCCAGCTAAAGCCCAGAGAGCTGTGTGGTTGTCACTCAGCTCGTGGGCAGGGGAGTGCGTGCTGCAGCGCTGGTGCCCTGAAGGGTTCGTGCTGCCTTCCCGAGGCCTTAACCCCCTGATGGGGAGTGCCGTAATACAGGGGTCCGCTTCTTTAAAGCGCAGGAAGATAATCACTTAACCTTTTGCAGACTGAAGGGACAGAGGTCGTTTGACCATTTGTCTCTATCACGATGTAATTGCAGTTCTGTATAGTTATGATGAAAATTGTGATCTATTGCAGGAACATCAGGAGAACATTCTGGGTAACACCATGCAAAGTGTGATTGCATTGCTCAACAATCTGGTTGCCTGCAAAGATTCAAATATGAGGCTACTTTATGAACAAGGTAAATGCTCCTTAGAATTCATTTTGAGTCTTGATTTCTGCCTGTTTGTTATTTTCCTCATCATATATGGCAGGGAGTCAAGAAGTGCTATTCCAAGGTGATGAATCCAAATAGATATTTAAGAACCTATGAATAATAATAATGTTATCAGTGAAAATAGGAAATGTGGTTGGATTGTGGTGGTTTCTCTAAGTTCATTTATTTTCCTTTAGGACTCAAAGTTTCCTTCCTCCTATGGGCACTGCTACAGATGATAAACCAAGAAGTACGAGTGTAAGCATGGTAGTTAAACTTAACTTCTGTCAGTCAGAATAAAAACATATTTAGTCCAAAGCATCTTGGAAAATGACATTGGAAGAGTTGCGGGTGGCTTTATGTTACATCTTATGCATACCTTAAGATTTAAAACTTTTAACATTAAGATTTAAAACTTTTTTTTAAGACTTTATTTTTTTAGACCAGTTTTAGGTTTAAAACCACATTGAGAGGGAGGTACAGAGATTTCCCATATAACCCCTGCCCCCAATATCTTCCCCTTTTAATTGTCTTTTTATTGTCTCTCTAGTTTTGTCTTTTCCAAAATGGCATAGTTGGAATCCTACAGTGTGTGGCTTTTTAGGATTGGTGGCTTTCACCTGGTGATAGGCATTTCCAGTTCCTCCATGTCTTTTTATGACTTGTTAACTCATTTCTTTTCAGCACTGGATAATATTCCGTTTGTCTAGATATACCACAGTTGGTTTTTTTTTTTTTAAGCCGTTCCCCAGCTGAAGGATATCTTGGTTTCTTCAAGGCTTCATAACTAGGATGTTGTCATCTAAATTAAGTCTAGATATGCATGAGGCCCCTTGTGTGCATTTTTGTACATTTTGTACATTTCGTAGCTCCTTGAATTTTGGTCCTCTCAAACTTGAAGACCTGTGAACTAAGGACACAAGTGATCTGCTCTGCCTCAGTTCTAGACTCCGATGAGGAGGTACAGAAAGAAGGACCCTCATAGAAACTCTAATTTAAAAGGAAAAACTAAAAGGACATAGTAGTCACTGATGCATGACAATGTTGAAATCTTAGCAGATACATTTGCTGATTTCCCTTTGTTCCACAGGGAAAGAAAAATATCTCTTGCTTTGAGACTAGTTCTCCCTGCAAATGCTTCTCTATGGTTCTTGCCTCTAACTTCTGGATCATTGTTCTTTTTCCATAAAGATGGCCCATCATTGTAGCTGAGTAAAGTTCTAAGCCTGATTCCTGTCCATAGATGTTTGGGGCTCTACAACCTCATTTCATTCTCAAAGGAATTATCCCTGTTCTTTTTAGTCCAAATCCGTGGTACTTCTTACAATATAAGTCTAGCAAAATCTTTGTTACTTTCTTATAAATTTTTTTTCCACTTTTATTGAGAAATAACCAACATAACAACACTAAGTTTAAGGCATACAGCATGCTGGTTTGATTTGCATATACTGTGAAATGATTACCATAATAAGTTTGGCTAGCATACATCTCCTATAGGTAGAATAAAAAGAAAAAAAAATGGGCAAATTTTTTCCTTATGATGAGAACTCTTAGCATTTACTCAACGATTTTCCTATATATTGTACAACAGTGTTGGCTGTAGTCGTCATGTTGTATATTATATCCCTAGTACTTACTTGTTTTCTTACAGTTGGGGGCTTATACCTTTTGACAACCTTTTTCCTATTTCTCCTACCCCCACCTTCTACCTATATGTGTGTGTGTGTGTGTGTATGTATGTATTATGTATGTAACCACACACACATACACAAACACACACACTCTCTGTAACTTCTTTATTTATTTATTGGTCGATAGACATTGAGGTTTTTTTCATATCTGGCTATTGGAAATAAAGCTGCTATGAACATGAAGGTGCAGACATCTTTTTGAGTTAGTGTTTTCGTCCTATGGATATATGGATATATTCCCAGAAGTAGAATTGCTTCTACAATCATTAGATAGCTCTTTCTAATCTATCTGATCTATAGGTCATCTGATAGCTCTATTTTTTTTCTTTTTCCTTTTTGAGGATCCTCCATCTTGTTTTCCATAGTGACTGCACCAATTTACTTTCTCACCAACAGTGCTCAAGGATCCTTTTTCTCAGCCATGCCAGCATTTATTAGCCCTTGTCTTTTTGATGGTGGCCATCCTAACAGCCATAAGATGGTATCTCACTGGTTTTAATTTGCATTTTTCTAACAACTAGTGATGTTGAGCATTTTTTCACTTACCCATTGACCTTTTGTGTATCTTCTTTGCAGAAATGCATATTTAGGTCCTTTACCTGTTTTTTAATTGGCTTACTTTTTTTTTTTTGCTATTGAGTTGTATGATTTCTTTATATATTCTGGATATTAGCCCCTTGTCAGATATACGGTTTGCAAATATTTTTTCTCATTTCATAGGTTGTCTTTTCACTTTCTTGATAGTTTCTTTTGCTGTACAGGAGCTTTTCAGGAGTGTTTTTTTTTTTCTACTTCTGTAAAAATGCCATTGACTTCCTCATAGGGATTGCATTGAATATATTGATGGCTTTTGGTATTTTTGACATATTAACACTATTAATTCTTCCAATCCATGAACACAGGATACCTTTCCATTTCTTCCTTTCTTCTTCAATTTCTTTCATTAATATCTTGTACTTTTTGGAGTAGAGATCTTTCACTTCTTTACTTAAATGTATTCCTAAGCATTTTGTTGCTTTTGATGCTATTGGAATTGGAATTGATTTCTTTCTTTTTCAGAAAATTCATTGTTATCATATAGAAATGCTATGGATTTTTTGTTAATTTTGTATCCTGCAATTAACCTTATTTATTTATTTAAAATATTTATTTATTTGACAGAGACGTACTGAGAGAGTGAACACAAGTAGTGGGTGGTGGGAGAGGAAGAGGGAGGCTCCCTGCTGAGCAGGGATGTGGGGCTTGATCCCAGGATCCTGGGATCATGATCTGAGCCAAAGCCAGATGCTTAATGACTGAGCAACCCAGGCGCCCCTGTATCCTGCAACTTTAGTGAATTTACTGTTTATATCTAATAGTTTTTTGGTTAAGTCTTTAGAGATTCTTTATATAAAATAATGTCATCTACAAATAGAGACAGTTTTACTTCTTTGTAATTCCTTTTACATGCCTTTATAGTGACTTTTATTTTTTTCTTGCCTGATTGTTCTAGTGAGGACTTCTAGTACTATGTTGAAAAAGAATGGTGAGAATGGGCACCCTTGTCTTTTTCCTGATTACTTAGAGAAAAAGCTTTCAACCTTTCACAATTGAGGATGACCTTAAACTAGGCTTGTCATACATGACCTTTATTATGTTAATATGTTCTTTTGATGCCTAATTTTTAGATTTTATCATGAATGGATGTTGAATTTTGTCAAGTGATTTTTCTTTATTAAGATGATCATATGTTTTTTCTTTTCATTTTATTAATGTGATGTATCACGTTGATTTTGCATATGTTGAATCATCCTTGAATCCCACATGATCATGGTGAATGATCCTTTTTAATGTGCTGATAACTTTAGTTTGTTAGTGTTTTGTTGATAATTTTTGCATTTGTGTGCATCAGGGATATTGGTCTTTTGTTTTCTTTCTTAGTAGTGTCCTCTTGTGGTTTTGGTAACAGGATAAATACTGGCTTTGTAAAATGAATTCAGGAATATTCCCTGCTCTTCTGATTTTTTAGAAGAGTTTGAGAAGAATTGATATTCTTTAAATGCTTGGTAAAATTCATCAGGGAAGCTATCTGGTCCTGGGCTTTACTTCATTGTGAGGTTTTTGCTTACTGATTCATTATCCTTACTAGTGATCAGTCTGTTCAGATTTTCTATCTTTTCCTGATTCAGTCTTGGTAAATTGTACATTTCTAAGAATTTTTCCATTTTTTGTAAGTTGTCTAGTTCGTTGGTGTATTGTTGGTTCATAGTAGCCTCTTAACGATCCTTTGATTTCTGTGGTATCCATTGCAATGCCTCCTTTTTCATTTATAATTTTGTTGATTCAAGTCCTTTCCCTCTCTCTCTCTCTGTCTCTCTCTCTCCCCCCCCTCTCCCCCCCCCTTTCCTTCCTCCCTCCCGCTCTCTTTCTCTCCCTGCCTCCCTCTTTCTCTTTTGGTTAATCTAACTAAAGGTTTGTCAATTTGGTTTATCTTTTCAAAAGAACCAACTCTTAGTTTGGTTAATCTTTTCTACTGTTTTTCTGTTTTCTATTTCATTTATTTATGCTCTAATCAGTCTTGTTTTCTTTGGGCTCAGTTCTTTCTTACTTTCTTTTTTTTAAATTGAGGTATAGTTGAGTTTCCAGTGTACAACATAGTGATTAAACAAGTCTGTACATTACGTTGTGCTCATTGCAAGTGTAGCTCCCATCTTTTACCATACGATGCCATTATATTATTAGTTGATTTGTCTTTTTCTGGCTCCTTAAGATGTAGGTTTAGGTTGTTTCTTTGGAGGTCTTTCTTCTTAATGTAAGTGTTATCACTGTGAACTTCCGTTTTAGAACTACTTTTGGTATATCCCATTAATTCTTTCTTTCTCCCATAAATTCTGATGTTTCTATTTCCACTTGTCTCAAACTTTGTTTTAACTTCACCCATAATTCTTCTTTGAAGCATTGGTTGTTCAGGAGAGTGTTTAATTTCCATGTATTTGTGAATTTTCCAGTTTTTGTTACTGATTTTTAGTTTCATGCTGTTGTGATCAGAGAAGATACTTGATATTACTTCAGTCTTTTTAAATTTTCTAAGATTTATTTTGTGGCCTAATGCATGATCTATCTTAGAACGTGGCCACCATGCATTCAAGGAGAATGTATATCCTGTTGTTGTCGTATAGAATGCTCTGTGTATGTCTGTTAGCTCTATTTGGTCTCTGGTGTTGTTCAAATCTGGCTTTTCCCTTATGGATTGTCTGTCTGGATGATTTAGCCATTGTTGACAATAGGGTATTAAAGTAACTAACTGTTATTGCTGTTATTTCTCCTTTTACATCTGTTTTTGCTTTATATATTTAGGAGCGCTGATGTTTGACAAATAAATATATTTTTAAAATTTTTTACTTAAATTCAATTTAGTTAACATATACTGTATTGTTAGTTTTAGGGGTTGAATTTAGTGATTCACCAGTTGCATATAACACCCAGTGCTCATAACATCAAATGCCTTCCTTAATGCCTATCACCCAATTACCCCATCCTCCTACCCTCCACCCCTCCAGCAAACCTGTTCGTTTTCTAGAGTTAAGCGTCTCTTATTTATAATTGTTATATCTTCATGTATTGATTGATGTCTTCCTCATTATATAATCTTCTTTGTCTCTTTTGATCATTTTTAGTTGAAATTCATTTTGTATAAGTATAGCTGCTGCTTTCTTGAGTAACCATTTAAATTAAAATGTCCTTTTTTATATCCTCACTCTCAGTGAAGTCTCTTGTAGCCAGCATATTGTTGTTGTTGTTGTTTTATCCATTCTGTGTCCTTTAATTAGATAATTTAATCTGTTTCAAGTAATTATTGATAGGTAGGGACTTACTGTTGCCACTCTGTTGATTGTTTCTGGTTATCTGATAGGTTCATTGTTCTCTGTTTCTTATCCTGCTTTTTATGAATTTTGATGTCTTTTGCCATCCCTGTGCTTTGACTTCTTTATCATGTTATTTGTGTAATTATTATGGGTTGTTTCTTTGTGGTTGCCATAAGGCTTATGTAAGATATTTCAAACTTGTAACACCCTATTTTAAGCTGATAACAACTTTAGTAGAATTTTTAAACTTAACACTTTTACTTCTCTCAGGTTATTGCTATTACAATTTATGTGTTTTTTATATTGTGTAATAACAGATTAGTGTAGTTATTATTTTTAACACACTAGTTTTTTTAAGCTTACAAACTAGAGTTGTAAGTGAATTATTCACCACTATTACCATATTGCAGACTCTAACTATGACTATATACTTAAACCATTACCAGTGAGATTTATACTATCTTTTCATATTTTTATGATGGTACTTTAGTTTTACTTCCATTCAAAGAATTTCCTTTAGCATTTCTTGTAAGGCAGTTCTGATGGTAATGAAGTCTTTTTTGGTCATTTAGGGAAGTCCTTATTCCTCCTTCATTTCTGGAAGACAGCTTCATGGGGTAGAGTAGGGTATAGAATTCTTGATTGACAGCTGTTCTCTTTCAGTATTTTAACTATGCCATCCCATTCTCTCCTTTCCTGAAAATCGTCAGGAGTCTTGTAGGGGGTTCCCTTGTGTGTAACTTCCTTCTTTTCTCTGGCTGTTCTTTAAATTCTTTGTTTCTGGCTTTTGACAATTTAATTATAGTGTCTCTGTAACCGTATTCAGGTTCACCCTACTTGGGGTTGTTTTTTTGTTTGTTTTGTTTGTTCCTTTGGGCCTCAGACATGGAGACGTCCATTTCTCTCCTGAGCTTCTAGAAGTTTTCAGCCATTATTGCTTTAAATATACTTTCTGTTCCTTTCTCTTCTCATTCTGGAATCTCCATAATATGAATATTGTTTCCTTTCATAGTGTGCCCATAATTCATATAGGCTTTTTCACTCTTTTGTTGCTTTTTCCTGTTGCTTTTATGACTGTGTATTACCATGTCCTGTACTCCAGGTCACTCGTTCTTCTGTATTGCTAGAAACTCTATTGAATTCATCAGTTTAGTTATTGTATTTTTCAATCTAGGATTTCTGTTTGGCTGTTTTTTTGATGGTTGCTATTTCCTTATTAAACTTAAGTATTTTGTTCATACATTGTTTTCTGAATTCATTTACTTGTCTGTGTTTTCTTATAGTTCACTAAGCTTCCTTAAAAGGATTATTATGAATTCTGTGTCTGACAGTTCATAGATCTCCATTTTGGGGGGCCAGTTATTGGAGGTTTATTAGTTTCCTTTGATGTTGTCATCACCTGACTTTTCATGATCCTGATTTTTTGGGTCAATATCCACACATTTGAGTAATCAATATCCTCGAGTTTACAACTTTGCTTTGGCAGAGATGATTCTTTGCCAGTTAGCTCAGTTTGGGTTTCTGGGTGTGTCTGGGGGTAATGACCTTGAGCAGATGGGATGGGCCATTTTGGTCTATTTTATGATAAGGCAGCTATTTGTCCTTTGAGGACAGCGCTGGAGGAGATGTGCCACAGGCACAGAACAGTTGGATAGGACTGCTGGCTCCATTCCCTACTTGAGTGAGGCTGTGGGATGGGCTCCATGGTTGGTTGGATTCTCTGATTAGGCTACTAGATGGTCAAGACTGGGGCCTAGATGAGGGCTCTGAATTAGCTTGCCTGCTCTGGCAGGGCAGCAGGGTGACACCCAGCAGCTGTATAGCTCGTTATTTGGGAATGTGAATTAGGTGAGGTTGGTGTCCTGAATTCTCCGGTCAGGTGATGCTACCAGTTTAGCTCTACAGATGGGGGAAAGCATGGGCTGTGCTCTTTGCTCATGTGCCACTGTACATTGCGTAATTGAATGGGCTTTAAAATTTCCTTCGTGCTCTTGTTAGGGTCCCTGGTCAGATTGGCTGAAGGCTATATCCAGGAATCAGCAGGGCTATGAGTTAGATTTCCTGTCTGGGCACAGTAGGAGAAGTGGCTCTAAAACTGGTAAAGCTCGTTGTTGTCTTAAGTCAAGCCAACTTTCACCCCAAGTTCTCTGATCGAACAGGGCCACTGGCTTCGCTCTGCAAACTTTTGGCTCTGCTTGCCCATCTCTTGGCTCAAATGCCATCAGGTTGCACAGCTTCTAGGATTTGTCACAGCCCTTCTGATCAGATGAGACCAAATAACATCACCTCCATGGGTGAGGCTATGGTGCTGCTCCCTTTCCTGAACAGGCCAGGACATGGAGGGGCCACACGAGGCTACTCTCAATTCCAAACAGCCTCTCCAGTTGAGAGGGGTCAGGAATGACCCTCAGCCTTGGCTGTGAACAAATCCCTCTGCTTGTGCCTAGCCCAGGAATGCTCCATACCCAGTTCTGGCTCTGCTCTGTGGGTGATCGGCTCTGCCTGCTCACCTGCCTGTTGGCTCAAGTGCCACTGGTCTACACTGCTTCCAGTTGTCACTTGTCACCAGCCTTACTGGTCAGATTGTGCTCGACGTCACTCTCCATAGCAGGTAAGCTGTGACTCACCTTCTTGCCTGGGCATGGAAAACTGGACACCAGGGATGGCAAAACTTGTTTGAAGATCCAGATCAGGCAGATGTGCACCCTGCCCTGAGTTCCCTGGTCATAGTGCACCCAAACCTGAATCTACAGATGAGCAGAGGCTTTCATTGAGATTACTGTTCAGGCACCTCAGGAGCAAGCCCAGTCTGCCGAGATCCCTGTGCTGGATGTCGCAGACCCCTCCCGGCCCCAACGGTGGAGCCCCACAGATTCCCCTTGCAATCCCTGTGGTGCAAGATCAGACTAGGGGCTCCTGAATAGCAACCCACAATGTTGGGGAGCTGGTAGTTGTCCTTGCAGGTCCTTTTTTTTCCCACTGGTAGAATTAAAGGCTCAGAGGGACCTTTCCGTCGAGGGGGCAATGTGGCCAACACGGAGCTCCTTCTCTTACTCTTCAGAGATGGTGCATCTCCGTCTCTTTGAAACAGGGTATGCTTCAGTCTCGCTTCTGTGTTCTAGGATTCTCTCAGTGGTGTCTTGTTCCTGAACAGTTGTCACTTGTGAGGGAAGTGGAGTCAGGAACAATCTGTATCACCATCTTAGTGACGTCACTCGGTTTCCTGCAAATCTTACTGCTATTTGTACCATTAAACCAAAAGCCCACCCATGAATCCCTTCAAAGCATTCTAACTTGCACCGAGGATTAGGATACTGTGAAGCAGTGCCCATGGGATTCTTAGTTGCCGTGTTGGCTGGTTGGGAGACAGGGTAGGGAGTCAGATGGCTGAAACTGAGATTAGAGAGGTTGCAGCTACTGGCTCATGAAAGCATGGAATTCCAGGGCTGAGGCAGCATGAAGGACAAAATGCTAGAGGACAGGAACCTAGGGAAGTGAGAGATCAGGCATGGAAGGATTGTTTATGAGGTGATCTCAATGGCTACAGAGATTTTGTGTTCAATGGACTGTTCGAGCCAGAGCAGCTGAAGAAGCTCGGACAGATCTACCACCAAGCTAATGAAGCTTAAGTGCCAAGGGCCCTCTTCTACAGAGGGACAATTTTACACTCGTAATTTTTTCTTCTTCTTCAAGTCTGTCCCCACCCCCAACCAGAGAAGCTTTAGTTCTCATGGTATCTGGCCCCATTCCAGGTTTTATGGGGTGAACTGGAAATCACAAAAGTTATTATGGCTAGAACAGTGTTAGTTAATGGTAATACCATTAGTGATGTTAGTGTTAATATTGCACTCGGGGTGAGAGGAGTGATTTAGTGGTCTGAGGGTGACGACAATTGGGAGAGAGGAAGCAGGTGGGAGGGACCGTTGATCTGAGATGTAGTGAGCCGTGGGCTGCTGGCTGGCTGCTTGCTTTTGCAAATGAAGTTTTTTTTGGAACATAGACATGTCCATTCATTTATATTCATCATTGGCTGGTTTCGTTGTATCATGGCACTGTCCGTAAAGCCTGAAATATTTGCCATACAGCCCTTTGACAAGAACATTTGCCAGTCTTCGGTCTAGAAGCAGCAGCATGGAACAGACGACTGCGCTCAGATACATAGAGAGAGAGAGGTGGACAGTTTGGGAGACTTTGCTGATGACTCTGTGTTCCAGATGTCACAGTGGGAGGGCTTCCGGGTTTGAGAAGGGGTAGGCTGTTGCCCTTGAAAGATGGTGTGCGAAACTGTCTTTGTATTGGGACCGCAGGAGATGGTGGGTGAATGACTTGGGATCATAAACTGCTTGTGGCAACGGAAGGAGACACAGTGGGGCATGACGACTCCGTGGGGTCTTAAGGCCGAGGGGGCGGTGTCAGGCAGCAAGGATGGCAGGGCGAGGGGAAGGGTAGTGAATTCCACGAGTACAGACTTTGGGAACTCCTCGCTAGCCCCTGCTAGCAGAGGATAAGAAGGAGGGGAAGGGAGGAGGCTCCTGTGGCCTGAAACTGTCTGCTTCCCATCTCTGGAGATGAGCGCCAGGTCTGATTCCCGTCATGCCCTGCTACTTTCCAAACTCCTTGGCTATTAAATGTGTGGGTTGATTTTTCCGGGGGTTGGGTAAAGACCCAATGCATGTTTGCAAACCCAGAGCGTATTAAGAGTCATGGGAGTGTGGCCAGGTGAAGAGTCATTGACGACCTGCCACTGCATGGCCTTGAGTGTATGTGGTTGGTTTGAATGAAATCTCGTTAATCTTTATTTCTGATCGGTCCTGGCTCAATTACTGGTTTATATATTTATTAGAATTCCTGCAGAATTAAATCCCCTCTTCTGAACGTAGAGCTGTTTCCAACATTGATACTTTAAAAATCACCGCCATCTAAGTAAACTGTAAGGTAGATGAAGAAATGATTATTCTTGCATTCAGGTGCCTCATACCGCACTGTATTGGGTCAGTGGCTAAGCTGAGTTTCATCTGCAGACTGTGCACCAACAAGGGGGAGAGACCTCGAGTGGGTCTACTCGGGCCATGCTCTCTTGTATCAGGGCTCTGATGGCACACAGCGTGCGGAACAACATGGACAGCGAGGATTCTGAGTTGCAAAATGACGAAAGAGTCTTCCTCTGAATGGGAAGAACTTTTTAGAACAACGAAACCAATTTTACTTCCATATTCCTTTTTATGTCCGTATAAAGGCAACAGGTGAGAAACTCCGCCTCGGAGTTTCAGGGAGCACTCGCACGGAGTGTAGGATGGGGTTCGGAGTGATAAAGCGTGTGATGTAACGTGATTGGCAGCATTTTTTTCTTTCTTAGTGGTATATAAAATAGTGCTGTTTCTTCTGAGCAGTGACATCTTAGACTCAATGAAGTGTGTCACAGTATGGTGTCCGCCGCCTGGTAGGCCTGCCACAAAGCACTCGAGCTCTGTTAAGTATAGTCACTGCCGTGTCACCAGCATGCAATGACATTACGTCATTCAGGTTTTTTGCTTCAACATTTTCATTTTTAAATGAACCATTTAGGGAGAGAATTATAAAACAAAGCAGACTTTTGTTTACATTTGAAAAATATCAGAGTTATTAACATTTTAAAACTGGCTGCTGGCTTGTCCCTGTGCAGTGACCTTTCAATAATGGATATTAATTCCAGCTCCATTTTACCAGCAGAGCTGTCAGAAAGATGTATTTACTTGACACACTGCAGCAGCTAAAGAACTGTGGTACTTTGAAAGAGGCATTTAAAGAAATTATGTTTGTCTCCTTTGGTTTATGGTGTGTCAGAAATCAAAATACCCATTTCTTACGAGGTTTATTAAACCCCCGGAACTGGTGTTTACTTAAAATACCAGAAAATCACTGAGTTGTTTGGGCTTTGAAAGTGTACTTGGTAGCTGTCTTAGATTCTTTTACTTTTGTGACTAAGATTCAAAATAATGCTGTGCAGTAGAGGTTGGCAAACACTTCCTGCAAAGGACCAGATAGCAAATACTGTAGGCCCATAGGCTCCATGGTCTTTGTCATTGCTACTCAGTACTTTTAATAGAGCAAGAAAGCAGCCGTTGAGAATCCATAAATGAATGGGCATGACCTTGTTTCGATAACATTTTATTTCCAAAATTAGGTGGCCAGCCCACTGGCCATGGTTTGCCAACTTCTGTTATACAGCAACTAAATCAGACTTTCTCAAAACTACTCTTAAATCCTTACAAGTCAACATATTTATGACATTTAGTTATGAAGTGAGCAAGACGTAACAGCAAAAAAAGAAGTAACAGAAAATTGCATATAAATTAATAAGTTAAGGAAGAGCCTGCTGCCATTATAATAGTATGAAGGCATATGGAGAAAAGCAGAAATTCGCCCTAAGGGGTTAATCTAAAAGTGATAATTATTGAATTTCATCGTGTCAGTTAGCCTTTGCTAGATGGTACAGCACACCAAAGCTAGGTCACTTACGTCATTTATTTTCTCCCCATTCTGTGGGTTAGAAGCACGGGCTGGGCTCCCTTGGATGCCTGGATCCTCGGTCGGGGCCCCTCATCCTCAAGGGGGGCTCCCTTGGGCTTCCTGACACGGCAGCCACATTCGGGAAGAGCCTGCACGGAAGCTGCACAGCCCCTCAGAAATCTCATGCCCCTTGCATCACATGCTCTTGGTTGAGGGAAATCACTAAGCCGGGCTGGTTCAAGGGGTGAGAAAAGAGGTTCCGACTCTTGATAGCAGGAGCTTCAGAGAATACATGGCCATCGTTAATCCAGTTGAGTTCCGTAGGCATTTAGAACCAGAACTTGACACGCTCCACAAGCAGGGCACTAGGGGTCGGCAGACCATTCTGTAGAAGAGCCAGGTAGTACGTCTTTTAGGCTTTGTGGTCACAGGCTCTGTGGCAGCGACTCATTTCCTCTCAGAGCTCTGAAACAAACGTAGACAGTACATAAAGCAGTGAACATGACTGTTTCAGTAAAAATTTATTTACAAAAACAGGGAATCCCCCGATCTAGTTCATTCAGTCTTTTAATAGATCTGTGTGTGCCAGCCATGTTCTAGTGCAAGGAATACAGCAATGCACAAAACTGATAAATTTCTCTGCCTTCTTGAAACTTACATTCTGGTGGAAAAAAATAAAAATTAATGAAGGAGAGGTTTACATTACAGAACATTAGATATTACGTGGTGATAAGTACTGAGAAAAAAAACAAAAGAAGAAGGGAATAGGACATGTCTGGATGGGTGTAGGATAGGAACCCTACCTTGGGTAGCCAAGGAAGGTCTCACTTTGAAGGTGATAAGTAAAAACTTGAAAGAAGTGAAGAGGTGAGTCCCTCAGGTAACCGGGGGTCAGTGGGCAGGTTGAGCAAGCAAGTGCAGAACGAAGCGGGCGCATGGCTGACAGGTGGGAGGAATAGCGGGGAGGCAGTAGGAAAAAATCAGCAGAACTGGTTGGTATGTCCAGGGTGCACGGGGCCATTATTTTTGTCCAAAGCTATTGAAAGCTTTAAAATCACCTGGAAACTTGTGGCTAGGCTGAAGTTAAGGGTGTTTTTAAAAGATTATTTACTTATTTATTTGAGAGAGAGAGCAAGTGAACAGAAAGGGCAGAAGGAGAGGGAGAAGGCTCCCACTGAATAGGGTGGGGATGTGGGGCTCGACCCCAGGACCCTGGAACCATGACCTGAACTGAAGGCAGACACTTAACCGACTGAACCACCCAGGCGCTGCTGCAGTTCAGTTTTAATGGAGGACTAGGTTTGGTTGGTGGCCTCCCTACCAACCTACCTACCTTGGCTAACGTGTAAAGATCGGACCAGTGTTTTAGGTGAAGCTACTGATAGTCCAGGTTGGAAAAATGGACTCAGCTCCTACCTGGCATCTCTTATTGGCTGTCACCTTGAGAGATGACTGTGTGAATGGCTCTGGCATCGGAAAGCCCTTTTTTGTGCAAAGCAGCACATTTCACCTTTGACAAATTTTTTTTTTTTTTAAGATTTTATTTATTTATTTATTTGACAGAGAGAGAGAGAATGAGAGAGAGAGAGATCACAAGTAGGCAGAGAGGCAGAGAGAGAGGGGGAAGCAGGCTTCCTGCTGAGCAGAGAGCCCGATGCGGGGCTCGATCCCAGGACCCCGGGATCATGACCTGAGCCGAAGGCAGAGGCTTTAACCCACTGAGCCACCCAGGCGCCCCACCTTTGACAAATTCTAATTGTTAGGAAGGGTTTCTTTATATTGAGATGAAACTCACTCGTTTCTACCCTACTTGATCCTGGTTCCCCCCTTTGGAGCTACTTAGGCAACATTTTGTTATTTCAGTTCCCTACAGGGGGAATGAAGTACCTTGCCATATTATGTGTCCAAGTAGAGTTTAGATTACAGTGATATCACAGTTTGCGTTTTATAGTATCTTACTGTTTAAGATGCCAGAAATACATTACTGATTTTGTTTTAGCTGTTAAGAGACCTATTTCTTTCTTTCCTACCCTGTGTAGCTATTTATAGTACCCTTTGTTAACGTATCTCTCAAAATGCATGGTGTCCCTTGATTTTGACATTCATTTTACTTCATCCGTTATTGAGAATTTATTCACTTATACCAATTTATTCTAGATGGTGTTTATTGGTGTTTATTTTGGTGTTTATTCTAGATGGTGTTTATTTTCGAGTTCTACTGGCTGTTGTAAGATTATGAAGCACCTCATAAATCAGTGAATTAAAACAAAAATTCTATTATTTTGACTCTCGTGTCCAGAGGTTGGCTGGGGCTCAGCTCTAGGCTAAGCTGTGAAAACTTAACATGAACAGATTGCCTGAGTAGGATGAACTCTAATGGACTCTGATGAAGTTGGGGTCTTCTACAGTTCTCTTTAGTTCTGGACGCAGTCCAGCTGATGCCTCAATGCTTTCATGGCCATGGTCAATGCTGCAAAAATAAGCATGTTAGTCTTTCAGGACACAAAGGTCTCAGTGTGCTTCCCTGACTGCTGAGGACATAATTTCCTTGGTGGCCCAAGCATTTCACCTCAGTTTTCTGAACCCTCATCTTTCTAAATGGCCTATTGTACCTGACAGCAGTTTCTGTGCCCTCATAGTGATTCCGTGATTTGGGAGGAAAGACTGATTTTAAGGATTGAGGTGTTCAAGTTTCTCAAGATGGTTCTAGAAAATATTTTACTCCTATGTATTTAGTGAAATTTTAGTTATTTAAAGTGTAGTTTTAAAACGAGATCAAATTCATATACCACAAAATTTAACATTTTAAAATTCCTAATTTGGTGATTTTAGCATAGTCACAAGGTGTACCACTATATCCACTGTCTAATTCCAGAACATTGTCATGACTTCAAGAAATCCCTAAAATAAAAAACCAAAACAAACCCCGTGTTCTCCTTCCAGTCATTCAGTCATTTCCATTTACTTCTTCCTCAGCCC
The DNA here is from genome assembly GCA_028646535.1 of Procyon lotor. Classification (NCBI taxonomy): domain Eukaryota; kingdom Metazoa; phylum Chordata; class Mammalia; order Carnivora; family Procyonidae; genus Procyon; species Procyon lotor. Next base: position 56,565,433 of record CM053603.1, read on the forward strand.
CTGGAAAACACCAGTCTACTTTCTGTGTCTATGAAGTTGCTTATTTTGGACATTTCATATAAATGGAATCATACAATATGTGGCCTTTGTGTTTGACTTCTGTGACTTAATGTACAAATTTTAATGTTTAAAAGCACAAATCTAATTTAAAATATTAATCAACTTGGGTATGTTTAAATAACACTTATTTTCATTACCTATTTGAATTTTTCTTACTTCTTACTATCTTGATATCACTAAAACTTCACATTAACAAGTTACCCCATTTGCTTCAAAGAGTATTTATACATGTCTATGTAAATCTGAAGTAAATTCCTACGTGACAAATACGTTTAACTCAATAACTTGTCTCTGTTAGAAATCATTCCCATTTTAAATGAGTAAAAAAGCATTGTAGGAGTGTAAAGAGTGCTCTCAAAAAAAGTTGAGCTTTAACTGAGCATAGAGCGGGCATTGCTCAAACTAGCATGACATTACTCATTAGGACAATGTTACCAAACTTAAGAGTAGTAAAAGGTGGATGCTAAATGGGCTTTTCTTTTCTCAAAGATGCTTTGACAACTCTTTTCTGTTAAGCTAATATTTGGATAAAGATGGACTTATAATGAAACTTGGAGACAACAAAAATCCTAACTTAAATCTTAGGATATATCTTTTTCTTGGGCTAGAAAACACCGCAGCCTTAGTTTTCAAAGCTGCATATGGGCATGAGTTAAAACCAAGTATCTGGAGGGGTCCCTGGGTGGCTCAGTCAGTTGAGTGTCAGACTCTTGATTTCAGCACAGGTCATGATTTCAGGGTCCTGGGATCGAGCCCTGAGTCAGGTTGCACTCAATGCAGTCTGCTTGTCCCTCTCCCTCCCCCCCCGACTCTCTCTCTCCCAAATAAATAAACTCTTAAAAAAAAACCCAAGTATCTGGGAAAACTTTACTTGAGCCTGATCTATATATAGGACAGTATTTTCTTTTAGTGGAATCCTGAGATATGACACAAAGTTCTCTTTCAGCCTATGTTGAGACAAAGTGTATCTTTTCTTGTCTTGCTACTCATACTAACACCAGTTTACTGTACTTAATCAATGGAAAAATCAGTATTCCCCCCTTTCCCCCATTTCCTTAGTTTCTCGCTTATAAAGTGGCTATAATAATATTTATCTAGATGCTCTGCAGGTGAATGAATTGTTTGACTTTTGAAACCCCTCAGGAAAGATGCTGTAGTTAACAAAACATTCCCTAACAAGAAGGCTATAAAATGAATTCTTTCTATGTAAATGTCCATATCTATAAATTTTTAAGAATAAATTCAAGCATACAATTAGACCTAGGTTCTAACAGAAAACTATAAAAAATACCTGTGAAGGCAGGATTTTGGGGAGTGGTTTCAGGATATGAGTTACTAGGGGAACTCAAGCTTGGCCTGATCAGTCTTTGCTTCTTGAGGGTGTGTCTGCCTATGAGCTGTGGCCAGTCCTCCTGTCTTACCATGTCGTTTATATACCCACTCTCAGAGGGAGTACATTATTTGAGTTTTTCTTTGATGAAATGAAAAATCTAGAAATCTGAAATTCCATCATCCTATCGTGTCTTCACAGTGGGACCATGAAATCTGTTTTCTCATTGATAAAGTAGAGCTTAAGTCTTCTTTGCAGGGTTGGGAAGATTTATATCAGATCATGTATGTAAAGCACTTGACAAATAATGGAGTCCCAACAAATAGTAACGATTATTACTACTACTGTTTTGGTGTCGTGCTTGGTAAATAACTACTTGCGAGATGAATTGCAGATTTGATTTTTTCCAGGCCTTCTGAAAGTTTCTGGATAAAGTAGCAGGAACCCACTTAATTTTACTCCCACATCCCCAAGTCCACATAAAACAGAAGCCCAACTTCATCTCCAATGGAAAAAAAAAAGACCTTCCAAACTTCAAGCTGAAACCTTTGAGGTATACCTGGCAAATACCATGAATTCTGTACAAAGATGAGAAATAGACACCACCTTTAGACTTTGAGCAAGGTGTATGTTTCCCCCAAATAAGTGCCACAATCCTGAAAGACTTATCTAGTAAGTCCTTGATTGGAGTGACAAGATACAGGTCAGCCAGGTGGTGATGTCCCTAAAAAGAGAACTGTTCAGAACTACGGGGGCTTTAGGAAACCCATGGGAAGTGGAAGGCTGCGGGGGAGACCATATAGAAAACCATGCTTCTGGATCATTTCTGTCATCTCTCAGCTTGCCTTCCAGCTGAAGGCAGCCACCTCAGGAAATGTGTTAAGGAGGGCCTTTGGCAGGAGCTTGTGTCTGAATCGACTTAGAAATGGCCACACAGGTTTCTTGAATGTTAACGAGATACCCATGGAGTTAGCAGACTGATTCCACTCATGCTGGCCCTGGCCCTCTCCATATTTTTGAGCAGGGAGCCTGTTCTTTTTCAAAGCTGAGTAACCATCAGGAAGGAACCAGCCATAAAAACTGGACGAAGGGAACTTACGTGAAAGGTAGAGAAAGGACCAACATTTCAAGAGAAGCAGAAGAATCCATTCACGTTTTCTAAGTCTGAGAGATGTAAACAGGCTCCCTCTAGACGAAGGAGCCCAAGGAGAGTTGCAAGAGTTCAGAGGAGACATGAGACAGAGAAGGGAGAGCTTGGGAAGAAATGGAAGAAGGGAACTTTATATTGTGACATCGGAAATTACCTGTCACAGACATGAAAGCTACACCAGAAGCTTCGAAAAACTGAGTCAGCACAGCTGAAGGTATCAGCAGGGGGCAAATAGACTTCAGGAAGTCACACAACACCACAAAAGAAAACAGTGATTTAAAAACACAAATAGAGGCAATGATCACTGTCCTTGGCAAAGAAGATAGTACATAGTAAGGTTGATGGGTGCTCTTAAAAAAGAGGCCTGAGCAAATTGAACAGATAAATACTTTAAAACAGTAGAAAATGCTCCATAAATAAGTAACTGCAGATTAAAAAGGCCTGTCCTATCCTAGGAAAAATGATCCAAGGTGACCTATTCCGGTGGTAATATTAACCATCAAGAACAGAAAAAAGGTTATTTGTATCTTTTTTAATATGACCATCCTAATGGTGTGAAGTCATAGCTCATATGGTTTTGACATGTATTTCCGTAATGGCTAATGATGTTGAGCATCCTTTCATTGGCTTATTGACTATTCTTTGGCAAAATGTCTATTCGGATTATCTATTTTATTATTGAATTTATCTATTTTATTATTGAATTGTAGGAGTTCTTTTCCTTTAGATTTTAAAATTTCAGAGGCACCTGGGTGGCTCAGTTGGTTAAGTGCCTGCCATTGGCTCAGGTCGTGATCCCAGGCTCCTGGGATTGAGCCCTGTGTTGCGCTCCCTGCTCATTGGGGAGTCTGCTTATCCCTCTCCCCCCTGCTCATGTGCATGCTCTCTCTTTCTCTCTCTTTCTCTCTCAAATAAATAAATAACATTTTAGAAAAGTGAATTTTAAAATTTCAAATGTTTTAATTACATTGCTGCCTACTAGGGATTTCAGAGGTGGTTTGTTGGGGGCTTGCCTTGGGAACAGGAGAACATGGGAGTAGCAGATAAGAGAATTCTCTGACCTATATTTTGTAGAGCAACAGCCAGAATGATCATTTCAGGGGGCAAATCTTATATTGCTCCCTCTACTAACTTCATGCTGTTTCTAAGAACAAGAATGGAATCATCATATAGCATAGAGCTCCCGTTCTATCTGCTTCATCTCAAGCTACTTTTCCCCCTGCTGTCTGTGCTTTGGCCTCATTTACCATATCTCAGTTTCTGTCACGTACCATGCTTTTTTCTATCCCATGCCTTCCGCCTTCCCATGTACCATTTCCTATCCTTCTCTCCTCTTTACTGTCTTCAGAGCTTAGTTCAAATAGAAACCCCATATTCTCCTCTGTTGTGCTTTTCCTAGCTTTAATTAAAATATGAAGTAGGCAGTTAATTGCTTAATGTCCCAGTCCTCTGCTAGAAGGAAATCCCCATAAAGTCCAGAACCTGCCTGTTCCATTCACAATGGACTCCCCTGCACAGCTTGTGGGGCATGGAAGCTGCTCAGTAAATATGGACTGACTGAATGAATGATCGTGGACTACCCAGTGTAGGGCTCATATTCTGTTTCTAGAATAAGTGCTTCGAGTCTCTGCACTCTGCTCATGAGCTCAGCCACAGAATGCCCCGACCATATGTGTTGTCCCAACTGCTGACCTCATCTGTCGTGATGCGCTTCTTATCTTTCTTCCCTCCATGCATATTTACATAAGACGTGTGTGCTAGATTCTCCTAAGGCCTCCAAATTGAATAAAATTTGAGCTGCTGACTGATTTTTCTTTAGTTCTCACCTAGTTCCTCACCTTTGGGATCCAGCTGGCTGATCTCCCAGGGGCAGATCTTGTCACTTTGGAGCACACTGAAAGTCACTGCCTGAGGCTGAGACCATCCTCTTGGACTTAGCCAAGCAATTCTGGGGAACTAAAAGCAGTGATCTCATTTTTGTATCTTTTCTTGTATTTGATTTTAAAATCAGGACAACTAGATGTTAGATGGACGGAACTGTCCACTTACCTTTCTTTCAGGTTTCTTTAAGCTAGAAGGACCTGTGCACCATAACTCCCCTTCCCAAGAGGGTCCTCACCAACCCTCAGTTCGGCTTTTTAATGTCAGAAATACTCAGAAATATCAAAGCCACATTTTCACGTATCAAAAAAGTTTTTTCAGTAAAAGGAAAAAAAGACATTTAACAGGCTTTTTGATTAAATCAGATTAAAAACATGTTAAATAGGAGGGAAGGACATATAATAGAAGATATAAATATTTCAAAGAGCTACCAAAAGGTTTTTGAAACACTCTTCAAAAAGAAAAAAAAGGATATAAACCCATTATTTAGGGAAGAATTTGAGAAGTTAGCATACAAGTGAAAGAGGGTTACATGGTATGGCAATTGAAATAGCTGGGTTTGAATCCTGAGTCTACAACTTATCTGTGAGATACTGTGGGTCCTAGTCTCTTTAGGATAATGGTACCTATTTCATGTTTGTTTTGAGGATTAAATGATAATATATGTAAAACTTTCATGTATAATTAATAAAATTAGTGTAAGTATTTAAAAGTACTAAAAAGAGCTGAGTGGTCCTCCCGTGTGACCATATAAGGAGATCCTTGGAATGAGAGAAGTAAAGCCCAAGAGAAATTATTTGATTCTAAGACAGTGTCAGCCATTTTAAATGAGTTAAACTTGACCACTTCAAAGAGTTTATAATGCAGTGTACTAAAAGATCCCCAAATATGATCTCTGAGCCATTTTCTCTTCTTTTATAATTAGATATTTATTTGTGAGACTCTTTCTCTTTCCTTCTTCCTGAGATATAATTGACATATAACAGAGTGAATGTTTAGGGTGTATAAATGTGTTGATTTAGTACACGTATAGTGCAGAGTTATATCACATAACTACCTTTTTTTGTGGTGAGAGCATTCTAGCAACTTTCAAGTATACAATACAGGATTGTTAACCATAATCACCATGCTGTAGATTAGATCCCCAGACCTTATTCATTTTATAACTGAAAGCTTATACTCAGTCATCCTTCTCAAGAAGTTATAGAGAAATGTGGATGCTAAGATTGTAGGACGGAAAGGATCTTTTACAAAAAGAGGAATGGAGGGATTTCAGAACTCTAGATAAGTCCATCTTAACAAAATAATCATGCTCTTAGTTTGTGATAATTGAAAAAAGGAGGGTTGATCAGGGGATGCCTGAGACCATATTTAAGAGGCACGAATGGCGATGTAATCTAGGGGATGGAAATCATGAATTCTTAGAACTTACAATCAGAAAGACTGAACATTTGGAAGGGAGATTGTGTTAGATTAGGTAATGATAGCTTGTGGAGGAAAACAACAAAAATTTCAGTAGATGAATACAAAAGAAGTTTATCAGTTGTATAAATAGTGGAATTTGTGGCCTTCTTGGTCACAAGAAGATGTGATCTTCTTTGTGCCCATCTCCTTACATTTCATGACTCCATTATACCCCCTGGGTCTTAGCGTCCTCCATATCCAGTGAGCAGAAGAGTAAAATGGTAGAGCAGGCGCACCTGCTTCTTAAGAACCCTAGCTAGACTACCCTATGACCCTGCCATCGCACTCCTTTTTTTTTTTTTTTTTACTCCAAAGAAGCAGATGCATTACAAAGAAGGGCCACATGTACCCCAATGTTCATAGCAGCAATGGCCACAATTGCCAAACTGTAGAAAGATCCAAGATGCCCTTCAACAGATGAATGGATAAAGAAGATATGGTCCATATATACAATGGAATATTATGCCTCCATTAGAAAGGATGAATATCCAACTTTTGTATCAACATGGATGGGACTGGAAGAGATTATGCAGAGTGAAATAAGTCAAGCAGAGAGAGCCTTATGGTCTCA
>CM053603.1:56572388-56610184 GCA_028646535.1 Procyon lotor
TCTTTTTCAATGTTCCTCTGCCTATTCATGGTCTTTTCTGGTTCCATGTAAATTTTAGGATTATTTATTCCATTTCTTTGAAATAAATTGATGGTATTTGGATAGGGATTGCATTAAATGTGTAGATTGCTTTAGGTAGCATAGACATTTTCACAATATTTGTTCTTCCAATCCATGAACATGGAATGTTTTTCCATTTCTTTGTGTCTTCCTCAGTTTCTTTCATGAGTACTTTGTAGTTTTCTGAGTACAGATTTTTTTTGCGTCTTTGGTTAGGTTTATTCCTAGATATCTTATGGTTTTGGGTGCAATTATAAATGGGATTGACTCCTTAATTTCTCTTCTGTCTTGCTGTTGGTGTATAGAAATGCAACTGATTTCTGTGCATTGATTTTATATCCTGACACTTTACTGAATTCCTGGATGAGTTCTAGCGGTGTTGGAGTGGAGGCTTTTGGGTTTTCTACATAAAATATCATATCATCTGCAAAGAGTGAGAGTTTGACTTCTTTGCCAATTTGGATGCCTTTTATTTCTTTTTGTTGTCTGATTGCTGAGGCTAGGACTTCTAGTACTAGAACATCTGTATATCCTTTGAGCAATTCCTCTTCTACAAATCTTAGGGAAATTTTTGTGTATGTCAGTCAAGGGAAATATACAAAAATATTCATATCAGCATGGAAACAACACCAGCAAACATCCATAGAAGAATGGATAAATAAATGTGGCAAAATCCTACACAAGAATATTTTCCAGCCATGAAATGAATGGATCAAAGCCAAATAATACAAACTATTGAGAAAAAATAGAAGCTGCCCAATTCCATATGAGGTGTAAAACCAATTTTATAAAACTCAAGATTAAAGAGTACATTTAGGGATACATACATATAATAAGACTGTGGAAGCAAAATCAAGGGAATAAAACATTCAAATGTAGAACAGTGGATGTATCTAGGGAGGATTGATTATCCAGGCAGATTACAAAGAATTGGTAATATTCTAATTTTCAAGTTGAGTATAACATTTATAGGTGTTCATTTGCTTATACTTCATAATTATTGATTGTATCAAAATATCATAAAATTTAATGAAAAATCAGGACTACAATTACATATTATTTAGAAAGTAAGGACTCAGGGAATCTATAATCTTATGCTTTCCTTATTTTCAGTTAAGCTCTCCCAGATTAAATAGATTTGAATTCCTTTTATTTTAAATAAGAAAAGTGGAGATAAATGGATCAAATATTCAACTCGGTGTTCAAGCGAAAGCAGAACTGAATGGATGACTTAGTGGATGTTTTAAAGCTAAAAGTAAAAGTAGAAGAAATTTCAGAATTTAACACTTATTGCAGGGATAAATAAGGACTTTTCAGCAAGCTCACACAAGTACAGAATGTCTACTGGACCTTTGGCTGAGGTGCTGTGGGGGAACTTCTGGGCAGAGAGAAGGGAGAAACCTTGCAGGAGACTCTGGGCCATGGCACGTGGGACATTGTACGTAGGTCACAGGGACTAGATGCATCACGAGGGCAGGTGGGTAAGTTGGGCGAGGTGGGCTTTCTAGGCAGGGAGTCTCTGGGCCACAAGCAACCTTGTTTGCCACACTGTGCCAGGCAGATGTTACTTTATTGTCTCCTCTGAATGTGCCATTTTCATAAAGCTGGCAAGCTTCTGCAGAATTAATACCAGTAATTAAAATTTCGAAAAGTTACACATTTTTTTGCCACCTAGCAGAAGTCAGAAATGAAATTGAACGCCTGAAAAAAAAAATCCTCAAGTTTAATTACTTTGTGTAGAAGTTAAACTTTAAACTCCCACCCTTTGCATTCTGTGGTAGATTATACGCAGGCTGGGAGCCTACCACACATTTTACGCCAATCAAGAAACATTTGCCCAGGGTGTCCTGCCTTCAGCACCCTACACATTAGAAAAAAGTTGCCACTTTGCCAAGAAATGCTAGGATTCTGTTGTGGTGCCTCGGAAGTTTTGCAAATATTTAATGTTGAATGTAGTCAGCTCTTGATTGCCCAGACCACTGTAGGAAGAAAGTGGATGGTTGGGAGAAGGTGTTCAAAGGTTCAAAGGTAGATCACAAGCAAAATAGCCTTTCTTCATTTCAGCAGAGCCCCCCTACTCTCATCTGTTTTGCACAGTGGGGTTTTTCATGATACATCTTAGCAGAATTTTTATCAGTAAAAATAACTCGGAAAACCAGTGTTCTGTATTGCATTTTACCCATAAGAATTGAGTTCCTAGCTCCATGAAAATATTAGTAAAATAATGACTGAATGAATGACTGTTTTAATTGAGACCGATGTTTAATTGCCAGCAAACTTGATAAGACAGAAAATAATACACTGCGTGAGAGTCAGGGCAGATTTCTGCTGGGCCAGATTTGCCATTTCAGCTTTTGGTTTTTATAGGTTTGTCTTTTCTTGGCATTTCATATAAACGGAATCATTCAATATATCATGTTTTGCATCCAGCTTTTTTTTTTTTTTTTTAAGATTTTATTTGAGAGTGAGAGAAAGCATGAGTAGAGGGAGGGGTAGAGGTTCACACAGACTCCCTTATGAGCAGAGAGCCTGATGTCAGATCCCAGGACTCAGATCATGATGTAAGCCAAAGTTAGATGTTTTACCAACAGAGCCGCCCAGGCGCCCCTTGCATCCAGCATTTTTTAAACTTAGATGGCATTTTTGGGGTTTATCCATATTGTAGCATGTATCAATATTTCATTTCCTTTTATTACAAAATAGTAGTTTTAAGTTGTGTTCCTTTTCTTCACTTTCTGTAGGGTTTTTATCAATTTATTAGTTTTTAAAAGAAGAAGCTATTATATTTGTCTATTTTCTGTTTTGCTGATTTCTGCTTTTATCTTTACTAGTTCTTTCTATTTACTTTGGGCTTATTTGGAGGGTGGGGGTTCCTAGGGTGAGGATTTAGAGAATGGATTTTAAAGCTTTTTTCATTTCCAGCATTTAGAACTACAGATCTTTGACTAAGCACTGTTGTATTTTCATTATCATCCATTTTGACATATTTTCTGATTTTCCTTGTGATATCTTCTTTAACCTGATCGTGTTTTAGAAGTATCTTTAATTTCCATGCACTTGGGGACTTTCTAGGTACTTTATTGTTACTGATTTCTAGTTTGTTTCTAATTGTGTTGAAAGAATTCAGTGTTTTGGAATTTTTGAGGCTTATTATTTTGGCCTGGTATGTGTGTGGTCTGTCTTTGCAGGTTTCATGTGTACTGCTAAAGAATGTATATTGTACAGTAGTTGTTGGATATAGATACAGTAGTCTGTAAAAATTGTTGACCTCAAGGTCATTGCGAGAGATGTTCAGTTTTTTTTTTGGCTATACTAATTTTTTTCTACATACTGATTTTTTTTTTCAGTGGTTCTATCATTAAGAGAGAAGTATCTAAAATCTCCCATTATTGGGATGCCTGGGTGGCTCAAATGTTAAGTGTCTGCCTTCTCCTCAAGTCATGATCTCCGGATCCTGGGATCGGACCCGATGTTGGGCTCCTGGCTCAGTGGAGAGTGTGCATCTCCCTCTCCCTCTCCCTCTGCCTCCACCCCTGCTCATACTCTCTTTCTCTGTCTATCTCTCTGTCTCAAATGAATAAATCTTAAAAAATATCAAATAAAAAATAAAATCTCCAGTTATGACAGGATCTATTTTTGTTCAGTTTTATCAGTTTTTGTTTTATGTAGTGTGAAAATGTTATGAAGTGCTCTTACATTTATGATTGTCACTCTTATATCATCATGAAATGTCCCTTTTTACTTCTGGTACAATATATTTGATTTTCTTGAGTTGGACTATTGACAAATATTGGTATGGTTTTATTTATAATTTTCCTGCTTGTAGTTTGCTGAGCTCCTTGATTTTACAAGTGTATTTATAGGTATGTGTATACACACACACACACACACACACACGTAGACACACACACACGTGTATTTTAATCAAATTTAGCTGACTGTGAGCTATTATTTTTCCAAATATTTCTTCTCCCCCGTTATTTCTCTTTTTCCTCTAGAACTCTGGTTATTATATATATCCTGCATATGTGTTAGTCTATTTGGATTTATTATGGTCTTTATTATTTAAAATAATTTTTTTACGTACAAAAATGGGACTTTATGTATTTTTAATTTTTTTTTGGTGTAACATTATACATGGGCATCTATTTCAGATTAGTATATATGGTTCTATCTTCTGCTTTTTTTTTTCCCCCAAATATGTTTATTTTATTTTTTCAATGTTACAAGATTTATTGTTCATGCACCACACCCAGTGCTCCATGCAATCCGTGCCCTCCTCAATACCCACCACCAGGCTCGCCCAGCCCCCACCCCTTCTCCTCCCAAACCCTCAGTTTGTTGCTCAGAATCCATAGTCTCTCATGGTCCATCTCCCCCTCTTACGTCCCCCCATTCACCCTTTCCTTCCTTCTCACAAAATTTAAATTTGTCTTTTCCTCTTTTCTTCAAATTGGATAATTCGTATAGATCTTTTAGTTTGCAGACCTTTTTCTCTGTCATCTTTAGTCTTCTCTTGCTCCCAACCAGTGACAACTTCATTTCAGATAGTATACTTTTTAGTTTTAGAATTTCCATTTGGCTTATTGTTTTCATTTCTTAAGGAGTTCTGATCTGATAATTCATTATGACTGTATTTTCTTCTGTATCTTTCAATATATTTTCATTAGCTGCTTTAAAAACCTGGGTCATCTTGATCTCTCCATTTTATATATATATATTTATTTTTTTTTTTTTCTTGGTTATGGGTTACATTTCTCAGTCCCTAATTTTTTGCAATATATAATGATATTTGCACAGTGGCAATTCTGCAGGGATAATAGGGACTCTGAATTTTGATGTCATTAGAGAATATTGAGTTCTTTCTGGCTGTCATTTAATTTACTGGTAGTTCAGCTTGACTCTTTCAAGCCTTGTTTTTAATTTTTGTTCCATGGGTCTTTTAATAAGGTGTGGCTTTTCTGAGGTCTCAGTCCATTACTCAGAGTATTTAGCAAAATTTGTTCTCTCTGGATTGCCAGAACTCTTGTCTCCCAGCTCTGTGCAACTTCAGGCTCTCCCCTCAACCCACAGCTTCCGGGGGGCTCTTGTTTATCCCACTAGCTGAAATCTCGTCCAACCGACATCTTAGCACATGACCAAAGACTTTCGAGTCCCACTGTGCAGATTTCTGAAACTGCTTTTCTGAGCAGCTGTACTCCCTTCGCTAGGCTACCTGGGAAACTCCTGCTGCCTCAGCAGACCCTAGCTCCAGTCTCCTGCTGCACAGCAAAGTGAGGCTGCTGTGCTCTGAGTCCCACAACCCCATGCCTTCATCTGGAAAGTACCTCAAAGGGAGAAATGCCAGGAAAGACAGAAAAAATACCAGGGTGATTATAGGGCTTATTTCCTGCATCTCCTCTCTCTCTCAGGAATCAGAGCCCTTTACTCTTTGTTGTCTAACATCTGAAAAGAGCTGTGTCATATATTTCGTCTAGGTTCAATCTTGTTTATGTAGAAGGATGAGTTTGATGCCAATAACACCATCACGACTGGATATCGCAGTCCTCTTTCTCTCTCTCTCTTTATTTTTGAAGTTTACTTATTATGAGCATCTCTTCTTTTACGAAAGAGCCATTTGTATTTCCTTCACTTGGAACTATTTCCCTGTTCATTTTCTTTGACCACTTTTCTCCTGTGTTTCTAAAAGTGTTTTCTTATCAGTTTCTCAGTGTTCTTTACAAGTAAGTGAAAATCGGCTCCTGTGATTCATTATGCAAATATTTATCGCTTAGTTTTTGGACAGTTCATTTTATTAATGTTGTATTTTGGTACAGAAATTAGAGTTTTAGTAAGTATTACTTAATTTTTTATAGCTTCTGGGTTTTGTGTTCTATTAGGAATGCTTTCTCAACTCTAAATTATCCTCAATTTTTTTCTGTTACTTTTATGGATTCATTTTTGATTATTAAATCATTGATCTACCTGGAATTTATGTGATTTTAAGTCTTGAGGGTAGGATTTATTATTTTATGACTCCTTAGTAGTACTGTTAAGTGTACATTCCATCTTTTCTCCACGAATCTGAAATGCCATCCCATTAATGTATTTTTGTGCAGATTTTCGGCCTCTTCATTTTTCCCTTTGATTTTTATTTACTCACATGTCAGTGCCGAACTCTTTTAATTTTTGTGGTATTGTTATGTAGTTAGACATTTGAATGGGATAGTTCCCGCTTCTAGTTACGTTATCTATTTTAAGAGTTTCCTTGCTTTTTTACCTTTTGGTTTTTTTCCCCTCAATAACTTTGTAAGTATCTTGTCTAGTTTCAAAAACATGTTGACTCCTAATGTTTTTGCAGTTATTTTTAATTCATAGATTAATTTAGGAAGAATTAGCATGTTGATGATTTTGAGCTTTTCTAGCCAAAACTATGGTATGACTCTCCATTTGTTTGTCTGATTCTTTATCCCCCAGTAATCTTCATTTCTTCATGTGCACCTTGCAGGGTCCTTGACACATTTATTCTTAAGTATCTCATCTACTTTTGTTGCTGTCGTAAATGGGATCTTCTTTCTTCTATTACTCTTCCCCTGCACATTTTTCTTTTTTCAATAAATTCTAAACTGTGATATTCATAACCTTCACCTAAACACTGTCTGCTTCCTCTGTCTCATTGTCATTTTTTTTCTCATTGTCATTCACCCATGGATTTATTGAGTCCATTAAGATGGGCTCTGGGTAGAATGATGCACAAGATATATTCATACCCTCAAGTGCCAGCGGTCTAAATTAGTCATTTATTTGTTCATTCAAAAGGTATTTACTGAATATCTTCAGTATTCAAAACACCACGATAGACAGTGTAGAACTCACAAGAAGCACCTTGGGCAATTCAAATATATGTATTTAATATTTCTAAAATGTGTTTTTCATTCCATTACACTTCCTTTCTTGGGGAGCTTGTGGTCTCGTTGGGGAGAAACATTTTATGTGAAAGGATAAGTAACAATACAAGATGATAGTGCACAAATGGATGGTATAAACTTACAAAAGTTTATTCTCACTCACAAAAGTGAGTGAAAGTGCATGAGTGAAGTGGAGGCTGGAGGCAAGCTGAGGAAGAGAGGTCACGTTAGCCGGAAAGAGCAGTGGGAGCTGAGCACAGAGGCGGGATTGAAGGACTAGAGCACGGGAGCGCGGGGCCCATACATCCGGGCTGGAAGAGCGAGTCTGTGTTGTCAGGCTGGGCTGGGGCCAGAGTGTGGAGGGCCTTGAATGCCAGCCAGGTAAGAGATGGCAAGTCTGGCACTCAGGCTCTCTTCGCAATGTGGAAATATTCCCTCAGTGATGCTGAGCAACATTAGGCCACCTGCTGGTGGGATGGAGATTGGAAGCAGAATTTCAGGAGGCAAAAACAGGAGCTGCAGGTATGTGGTGATACCCACCAGTCCAACCTGGAACGGGAGAGGAGCTGATGGGGCTTGGCGAAGGGGCACAGCTGGGACTAGCAGGCATTTGGGTCGAGAAGGAGGACGTGGCATTGCCAATGAGCTTTCAGATCTCAGGGGGAGTAACAACTCATCATGCCTTTGGCCTCTTCCTGAAGATGTCGGTTTGGGAGTCCCGTCCTCTGATTTGGGTTAATAAGTTGGGGAAGTGAAAGAATTCATATGTGAGGATAATCCCCTGTGTGTTAATGCCCTATGTTTTAGGCTTTCTAATTAGAATCTAGCAACTAGAATGTTGCTAGCCATGATTGGTGGGAGGTGACATCTGAGAGACTCTTTCTGGAGCGGGATCAGTCGAGTCACTAATCCACGGTAGAATTATGTTTACTGGCTCTCGGGGTGCGTTAGTGCTGATGAGCTTGAAAACACAGCAGGCACAGTGGGTGCATTTCTTCTGCTGGAGAAAACTTGGCAGATAGTCTCAGGGGAGATGAAGGTTGGGGGGAAGCATCTACTTCTACCCAGGTTGGGTGGGAGAAGAAAAGATCGTGCCAGGAAGGGAGATGGTGTTGCTCTTTGTCTTATCAAGTTGTTAGTGGGACTTGGCTCCATTATCAGGAGAGATTCTGTTTTGATTGTGAAACACTGGGCCAAGCTAGAGAATAAAAGCATGACACACCCTGCCCTCTAGATGCTCTGGTCTTCAGAAAGATCCCATTACCATCCCATCGTGCCCAATGAAGTATTCTGTTACCAACCAGCTGTGATGAGCAACAGAGAACCCCAGAGGGCAGTGAGAAACAAGCCAGGGTTGAGAAGAGGTGAAGTGCTGTGGTCAAGTACCTTTCGAAAAATCTAGTGGTGACTTTCCTAGAAGAAAAAAATGGAAAGGAAACAGATTGGTCTACATTGTCAGTTAAAAGAAAGAGGGATAGGATGGTATTTTCAGTAAGGGGGCATCAGGGCCGGTTGAAGGTTTCCTTTGGAACTGAAAAATTGGCTTAGTTGAAAAAGACAGGCGAAGGAAGAGATGAGGGGGACTTACATGAGGTGAGTGACTCGAACAGGGAGGCGGGGGTGGAAAGTTTGGAGAAGGCAGAGGGACTTGGGGGGAGCTTACGGATGAAGGATCCGTAAGCTGATCCCTGAAAAGGGATCAGACTGCTTTTGCTCAGAGACCTCCAGGAAGGATGATGATAGGGTGTCATATTTTCAGCTCCCATTTTCTCTATCCTTGGTTTTCACTTTATGCCCGTTGGCCAAAGCCATCCCAACTAGACAGGCAAAGCCAGTACTCTGATGTCCCCCAAGACGCCAGGTGGTATTTCTTTTCTCAGTATCAGCTTCTCATGGTTGAGACCCTGGAGACTTCCTTCAAGGTGAAACAAGCCTCACAAAAGTGTCAAAATGGAATGAGAGTCTCAGGTGGTGTTACAGAGGTTCAGTCTGAACCCTGAACAGTAGCTTTTATGTGCACGTCCGAAAGTGTCTCAAATACTATATCGTTCCTTCTTCTTTTTATTTTTTTATTTTGTTTTATTTTCATTTTTTTTCTTGGAACACTGAAAAAAATAAAATAAAATAAATTCTTCTTATTTTGTAAACATGTAAAATATCTGTAACTTTTCTGACCATAAAAGTAAAGTGTATTCAATAGAAGCATATTCATGAATGCAGAGGGGTATGAAGTTCAAAAGTGAACTCACCTGGGTCGATGAACTGGGTTCTCCTCATGCATAAAGGCTTACCAAGTAGTACTAGGTAATGAGGAAGAATCCAGGTCTGGGGCTGTACCTCACTTCCAGTTCTCTGGAAGGTCCCTACCTTCTCATCTGCAGGGTAGCGGGTATAACTGGGAGGCCATGGCAGATTGGATGAGATAATGTGTGTAAAGATAGTGTGTGCAAAGGAGCACGGTGCTTGAAAGATAGGACATGTTCAACAAATGACTCTTAAATGCCTTCTCTACATGCTGTTATTCTGTGTGTGCAATTTTTTAACTCAGTTCTCCATGTTTGATGTGATAGACATATGTATATGTCAATACATGTAGTTCTTCATTTTTTTTAATGATTTCAAATCTCACTGATGCCCTCCCTAAGTAAGCTTTTTGAGAAGCCTATTAACTATCAGAGTTGTTATAGTATTATCATTGCCTTGGCTAGATTAGCCAACAGAATTTTGAATGAAAATGGGGAGTGAGCATCCTTTTTCAGTTCCTGACCTTAACAGGTATGCTTCCACTATTGAGAGGGTGTGTAAATAGCCAATGGCCAGTTCACATATGAAAATAGAACTCTGACTCCCAACCTCTGGAAGCCAAACTACAGCCACTCCAGGATGCCGCATCACCACCTCTGTAGGAATTGGCACAAATTGGTTGGGACTTGGTCAGTAACTGTCAGCTTCCTTAAGTTTTGCCCCTGCTTCTGACTCAGGATCAACCACAGAAAACCAAACCTGCTCCCTAAACCCATAACAGGACCCTACTTCTAATTAAGCTGCTTCCAGGTTCCCCATACCAACAACCTCCGACCAATGCATACCCGAAGCCTTCCTGTCCTTTTACTATAAAGCTTTCCCACTCCCCTGCCTGCCTGTGAGTCTCTGCCAACTGCAAGGGGCCATGGCTGATCCCACCCCTCTTGCTATAAGAAGCTCTGAATAGCCTCTGCTAGTTCTTCTTTGGGTGATCTTTGTTTATTTCCATACACTGTTCAGTGTAATTTCCAGTAATGGCTTTTCTAATGATTAATCAGCTGTGAATTTCTATAATGAGCTCTTCATTGGTCACGTAATGTTAGTTACTCAACACATGTTTCTTGAGAACATGCTATGCGCCAGGGTCTGTGCTAGGCTTAGATAAGATAGGAATAACCCAAACAGATGCGTTTTCTGCTCTTGTAGGATTTATGGTTTAGTAGGCAACACAGGCATTCATCAGATAAGTACACTTGATTGTGGGGTTTTGGAGAAAAGTGCTCCAGGAAACTGAGAGTGAATGGGCAGGGAGGAAACTCAGAAGAGTGGGATGCCCTCTAAGCCAAGAGAAGGTGGCCCCATTTCCAAAAGATCACATGTGACAAGAGCCATCAAGAAGTCAAGTGCAGGGGCACCTGGGTGGCTCAGTGGGTTAAAGCCTCTGCCTTCGGCTCAGGTCATGATCTCAGGGTCCTGGGATCGAGCCCTGCATCGGGCTCTCTGTTCAGCAGGGAGCCTGCTTAAAAAAAAAAAAAAAAAAAAAAAAAAGTCAAGTGCAAGGAGGTAAAGAATGAGTATTATGCTCTTCTATTTTTTTTTTTTTTAATGCTCTTCAGCTTTTTTAACCACATTTCTTCATTTATTTTCCTCTGTGGTTATTTCTGAAGGCTTCATTTTTTACATTCATATTTAAGTGAGCATTTACAATTCCTTTATAGCTTGAATTGATTTCCAATGTGACTTCAAATTTTTTTTCAGAAATTTGATATGTAGAAGGTGCATATCAAATTCTTCCTAAGTAATATTTATTTTCTCCACCAGAAAGCTGAAAATGAAATGCACTCCCTGCTGATTGTTGTCATTTACCTGACAGCGCTGGCATTGAATATCTAATATTGCTCCCCGTCTCCTGCAGCAGCGGCTTGATGGGCTCGCTCTGTGAGTGGCACCTGTTAATTAACTAATGCCGAAAGCTGTCACCGAAGCAGAAGACCGTCATGGGATACCAGACCTGCTGTGTACAAATGCGAAAATAACTTTTGCAAAATAAGATTTTAACGAAGCAGATTTATTTCCAAGGCACAGTGTGGCAATTTTCTGTCCCTTCATTCTGTTTACTGATTTTTCAGCCCTTTATATTTCTCTAGTGGAGAGGGAGATTCACCTTGGTATGTGTCGCCCTCCCCCTCACCTTTCTTAGCCTTATCTGTTCCTAATTCCATCTTTCTAAAACCTGTGTTTTTTTTGTATTTTTTAAGATTATTTATTTTCTGAGAGAGGGCACACACCTGTGTGCGGGGGGAGGGACAGAGGGAGGAGAGAGAGAGTCTTAAGCAGACTCCCTGCTCAGTGTGGAGGAGCTGATGTGGGCCTTGGTCTCTGGAGCCAGGTGGCCGTGGCAAAGTTACTCAATCTTTTCCAAACTTCAGTTTCATCATCTGTAAAATGGAGTTAAGGGGATTTTTGGTTAGATCATCCATTAAAGCGCTTAGAATAGTACTTTGCACATGGTAAGAGCCCTATAGGTGTTTACTATCATCGTTCTTTCTCTTCATGGCTTATTCTAATATCTAATTTTTAGCTTTGGAGTATTGATTTATAAATGATAATACCAGTTTGTTATTCTATCTCTTGATTGATAGTTTATGGAAATAAGTTTCCTTGCGGAGTTTTAATAGGTTTAGGGTAAATGAGTACTACTTAATATTCATTTGTCACATTCTGACTTATAAAATATTAAAGCTAAGAGAAACCTCCAATGTCACAGAGTGCTCCTTCTTTATTTTCTAACAAGGGAATTAGGACTCAGGAAAATGGAGTAAATTGACCACAGTCACTCTGTTAGGTTCTGATAGTGCTGACACCAGGACCTGTCACTCCCAGTCCAAGGAGTTTCCTGTGCTATAATTTGAATGATATAGTTCCCCCCCATTTTTGGATGACCAAAAATGAGCCAGTTCATCAATTTTTCCCACAGAAAAATGTAGTGAATGTAGTATCTCAGATATTATCCAACTTGGGTTCTTTAAGTTCTTGGTCCATCAGCTGACGCAGACTCAGAACTGCATCTCCTCAGCAGAAAGTGACTGAGGACTTCTGGGTCAAGATGGCGGATCGACAAAGGGAATTACGTTTGCTTCCTCGTCATATTGGCTTCTTATTGCTGTTGTAACAACGCCACAAGTTTAGTGGCTTAAAACAACACAAAAACGTATTCTCCTGGAGTTCTGGAGGTCAAGAGTCTAAAGTCAAGATGTTGGTGGCTTCATTCCTTCAGGAGGCTTCTGTTTCCTTGCCTTAAAAACCCAAGCTGAAAAGCTTCTAGCTGCTGCCTGTGTTCCTTGTTCCTTGGCCCTTGTGCCACTGCAACCTCGTATGTCTATCTTCACATCACCTGTTCACTCTGACCTCCTGCTTTCCTCCTATAGGAGTCCTTTGATTACATTGGACCCATTTGGATCATCCAGGATAGTCTATCTCAAGGTCCTTAACCGATGGGACGCCTGGGTGGCTTAGTCGGTTAGGTGTCTGCCTTTGGCTCAAGTCATGATCCTGGGATCCTGGGATCGAGTCCTCCATCGGGCTTCTTGCTCAGTGGAGAGCTTGCTTCTCCCTCTGCCTGCTGCTCCCTCAGCTAGTGCTCTCTCTCTCTGACAAGTAAATAAAATCTTAAAAAAAAAAAAAAAAAAGAGGATCCTTAACCAAATCACATTTGCAAAGTTTCCTTTTCAATGTTAGGTGATACTCACAGTTTCTAGGAATTAGGAAATGTTTATCTTTGGGGGGGATGGTGGTAGGCATTATTCATCCTACCACACTCCCAGAGCACCATTAAAATGTGAGTCAAGTCTTCAAAGTTATTAACTCTAGAGAAAACATGAAGTTGCCCAGAAAAGGAAAAATTATCATAGTTTTCCATGTAACTTAATTGGGAATAATGTTTATAGAGTCATTAGCAATGTAATCACCGTCAGTCTGATCGAAATTAAGAGATACCTGCAGTGGGGGGATGAGGAGTGAGAGCTGTGTGGGGGTGAGGTTGGACATGGGGAAAGAGCTTCTGCCTCCCTTCCTGTATAAGGGGACGTCAACAGATAATGCCTGCAACTCAAAAAATACAAGTGTGTTTTATTTAGAGAAATGGGGGGGAGTGATAATTAGGTAAAAGAAGTGAAACAATGCCTCTGGGAAGAAGGTTACCTGGACCACAGGAAGACTTTGAAAAGAATAAAAAAATTGAAAAATAAATATAGATTGAAAGACAGGGAAGACGAGGATCGTGGGTAACGCATGGAGTCGAGAAAGCATGATGCTTTGAAGATAACTAACATGAAATTTGACACCTGGGAGACTGATACTCTGTCCCATTAAAGATTTAAAGAAAAACAATTAGAACTCCCAGTCCCTTGAGCTGGTTAGGACTCTTACATACACATATCAGAAATTCAGATTAGCCACATGGAAAAAAAAATGTCTTACCAGTGAGAGCATTTCTGATGGAACTCAAGCTAAGAATCATTCTTGGGCCCCAGAAACAGCTAGAACCAGGGGCCCAAATATGATACTCAAAGCTCCTGTCCCCCAAGTTTCTCTTCCTCCCCCATCATTTTCCTTTCCATCCTCCATGCAGCCTAGTGTTCTTGTTCCTTGGTCCTTGAGATGAGGCATCGGCACTGCCGCTCCCTGTTTCAGATGTTGAAATGTATTCGTTAGAGAGGAACTCTGGCCTCTGCCCCATTTCTGGAACTCCAGGGGGAAGGAAACAGCTGGCTGTGGCTGGGGACAGTCACTTTGTGTCCAATGAATGTTACACAGTAACCAGGTGGTGCCTGAACTTCACCCTTCCTTTTTGGATTGCTAGCTGTATCACGGAATTTCATCTTAAAAAGGGACCCTGTACAGTTACTTAATAGAACAAGTTAGCATTTTATCTATGGAATGGGGTAAGATACAGAAGTGTCTGATACACCTTTCAGTGAAAAATAGCAAGCTGTGGGCTATATTCCATGCATCTGTGTATGCGTGTATTTGCATGTGTTTCATATGCCCTCTACAGCAAACCCTTATGCATGGTAAGTTTCGAGGAAATGGGATGCCAGGGATCTTTGTATTGTCTATGTCATGCTTCCTACCTACAAATACATTGAATTTTTACATTTTACATTACAAAATTGGATTTTTACAGAGTATAAGAAGAAACGACAAGTGTGGCTTGGATCATCATTCCCTCCGGCTGATAGCACCAAGCCAGCATTTTATTCCATGATCTGTTGGACACGTAGATATCTGTTTATGGGCCCTGAAGGGAAGGGACCATTTCTTGAATTCTTTTCTAGTTCTTTCCTTGTGGGGCACTATAAAATTTACATTACAAATGTTCAGCATATTGCAAATGAACCCAGGATTGAATGAATGTTGCGTGTTCTCTCCCGAATGTTTACCTATCAGCTCAGAGATAGATCACAGGGAAAGAGAAAGGGTAGGCGGGAAGATGTGGTATGTGGAACTTGAGACGATGTGCTCTAGCTCAGGGCCCAGCTCACAAAGGCCCCTTCAGACTTCAGCAAGTGCTGCATTGAAGTCAGAATTCAGTTGGACAAAGCTTTCGCAATTTCGGGGCAGACCCTGGGTGTGTTGCTGCTAAGAGGGGTCAGACTCCCTCCTGAGAAGGTTTCCTTCCCTGTTACTCCACTTTCCTGGGCATTGCACATATATAATCAGTCATTCTGTTACTCCTTCATTTCCTGGTAGAAATTGGAAACTTAATGCACCTCTGAGTAAATAAAACTTACTTTTTTGAATTAGTCATAAACATTATATCTTAAGTTTTGGATATGAAATGAGCATTCACTTCTACTTTTTGTGTTCTCCCTTTCAAAAATGGCTTCAGATAGATTTGTGTAAATCAATTCTAATCTACTTTAGCTATCCGAGTAATCAAAAGGTGTGTATGTTTCAGCGCATAAATCCCTCAAGTGTCAGACTCCCCTTTTTACCAATTTTGTAATTGAGCTTATTCTATCCAAAATTTTTACCTCTCAAGTATGCATGGAAGGGGAAGGCACAGAAATAGGTTTCCATGTTGCTAAAATGCAGGGTGTGTGTTTCAAACCGAAAAGGGCATTTCAGTCTCCTGGGATAGGTGACCAGAATAAATTGTATACTTGGAATTATTCTATACAGTATTCTCTGTCCTTGGAGTTAAGTGCTACACTGATTCTGTACTAATCATGGGGGTCCGGGAACCACTGTGGGCTCCGGGGAGCCAGGGCAAGGTTGTTTTTAAGATACTCTCATATAGAGAGTCCCTTCAGGTTGGGGGGGGGATTATTAATTAAAACATCAGCCTCTGTCATATTTGAGCAGTGCCCAGCCTCTACCATGGAGTACTTCCAGTTTTCAGGTTTGATGGGTTACTTGACCTCAGCAGAACACAGCGCTGGGAATTGGTGGGTCCTACACGCCAAGTGAAGCTAACTGGAGAGAGCCAGACTCCCACGGGCCCTGGTGTTTGGGCAGGTGTGAGAGGGAAGGCTTGAGATGTAGCGTGGAAACCAAAGCTCCAAGCTAGAGGACATGCAGAATTGGGGCGGCGATTGCACGGGAAGGATGAGGGCTAGAGCACGGTGTAGACACCCAGGGCCTCCTGAGAAGGGGCTGAAATAACCGAGGCAAAACCCGGCACTAAGATGGTTCTTAAATCTTTAGACTGAGAAAGGGGGCATGTTTTCATTCGGGGTCATGTCCGTGTGTGCGCGGCTGCTCATTAACCTTCAGCCAGAACCACTTTTGTGTGCTTGGGTGCCCTGGCTCCGGACCCCGAGTTTACAGATGCAGGCATTTACCCCGCCAGTGTGTCCGGGATGGGCATTGCCACGTTCACCCTCCATGGTTTTCTGTTTAAAAGCAGACTTTTAACTCCGCGGCTTTGTGGTGATTCTGCATTCGGTGGTGGAGCACCAGTCAGCTTGGGAAAGAATGGTTTGCCCACGTCACATCTCACAGATGCCCTTATACTGCCCTCCCAGATTATCTGTTCAGGGTGACTTTCCCGAACCCTAGCGGAAATGACCGCATGTTTGTGTGATGCAGATATAAACTTACCCACAAGGAAGCCTCAATTTGGGGAGGTTACGTTTGGATTTAGAAGGTTGTGTTCAAGTCGTTAATGATAGAAATAGAAATTGCTTTCCAAAAGCTTGGTGTTTCACAGTGTACTCTCATGTTATCTCTCTACTCCAACAGATTTTGAAAAAGTAATAATGTAATCGGGACACAGTGACCGGGGCTGGGAGTAGCTCATGCACATTAATATTCCCAGAACATTAAACGCTTGAAAATAACTCATGGGGATGACTCCTTTAGAGATTTGCTTATAATTAATACAAAATAATTCTTGGATTTTCTTTTGATAAGTTGGTTCTAATTAATGCAAAGTAATTCTTCGTTTCTCTGGCTTAATGAATTTTAATTTCTCTTCGAGGTATGAGGATGGGGTATTAAGAAGTTCTTACAGTGACGTTTGACCAAAGGACTGGGAAAAGCTAGAGCCCCATTTCAGATGCCTTTCTACAGCATCTCTGAGGGAGCTGATGAGGAAACAAGGCACAGAGACCTTCTTTATTGTGCTGGTCTACATAGAAGGCTGCTTTTAGCCTTACTTCCTATATTAGATCCACCTGCCAGACTGGAAACCAAGTTGGTTGTGACTTTCCCTGTGTATTTGTCTCAATGTTGAAACATCAGTCTTACAACTTAACACTCGGGCAGGAGAGTTTCCCCTTCACGCAGATGCGTCCCAGCATGGACCAATGGAGAGAGGCGGGGAACAGGTGCATTTGCCCAGGGGTCTGGAGCAGAGCTGAACCTAAGCCACAGGTAGCTACTAAATCTCAGATAGGGTCTGGATGAGAGAGGGGAGAGAGAGAAAACCCCCCCAAACCATGAAAGGCATGGCCGGGCCTTTCCCGGGGGTGCAGGCCTCTCGCTATGCCGTATACCACCAGCCTTCTTAGTGGAAGAGGAAAGTGGTAAGAGCCACACATCCATGTCCACTGGATGCCCACAGTTGAATCCCTTGGAGAATTTTCACTCTGGAGAACACAGCCTTGACAATGTCTCTGAACTTGACTCTATCTCTCTGGAGGTAAGAATATCATTCTTTTGATTATCACTTATCTGTGGAGAAGAACAAAAGAACAGAAATAGGGAAAGATTAACATCCTTTCCTGCCCTTTTGCTTCCTTTTTAGATTTATTCCTTCACTTTAGTAAAATGCATCCTGTTTTAGCTTATTCACAGAGCTTTGCCAGTATTAGCAATCTAATCCTTGAGTCCCTCGGGATAAGATGAGGGGACCGTGGTCCCTCGCTTTGCTCCATAGTGAACACGGTCAGCCTTAGGCAAGTGCAGATTCAAACCCTTCTGTCCTTCCTAATTTCCTCTATGGAGAAATTCCAGACACACCGTGGAAGCAAACATGTCAAAACCCACAGGGTTTTTGGGGAAAGCGCACCAAGAAAGATACGGTAACT
The DNA here is from genome assembly GCA_028646535.1 of Procyon lotor. NCBI lineage: Eukaryota > Metazoa > Chordata > Mammalia > Carnivora > Procyonidae > Procyon > Procyon lotor. The sequence continues at coordinate 56,590,114 of CM053603.1, forward strand.
TGAAGTTTGACTTCAGGCCACGAGATTACCAACGACTGGCATCAATTGCCTGAAATGCCCCAGTCAGTGAACTTTCCTTAGGCTTATGAACCGTGCCAATGAAACACCCTTCCTTGACACCTTTTTCTTTTTAAATTCTAGTCATTCCTTTTTATCTACAACATGACTACGTTATCATGATTATTTCTCTAGTAGCACCTTTTCCTTCCTTTCCTCTATAAAGCCTGCCCCTGTCTGGGATTTCTTTGCTCAGTGCTGCTTGTCTTGCTTATCTGTCTTGACTGTCCTTTGGGAACCCTTCCACTCTCTCTGGTCATCTTCACTTTCTATTTTTCTGGTCTTGACTGCCACCCAGTTTCTAGGTTTTAATCTCGAACTGCCATTGGTCATTGGCTTTTGGGTGTTATCTCAAACTCATGTCTTAAAAGCTGCCTTACAGTGCCTAGAAAACCCACTCCCCAGTTCTTCCAGTGCTGATACAGTTCTCCTATTCCTTATTGACTCTTTTTGGCCCCATTCCACTATTGCCACCGCATTAAAAATCATACTTCTTTAGTGATGTGTCTGCCTTCCTCCTTACTTCCCACCACCACTTGGTTATGGCATGATCTCGGGGGCCTACTCATTGGTCTTCTGGTCTCGGTTCCCCACTGGTTGGCCCAAGAAGCTCCACAATATTGACAAAAGTACATGGATTTTGGAGTTACACATGGGTTCAAATCACTTTTGTGACTTGTACCTAACGCTGTGACCTTGAACTTGTTACTTAAGTCCTTGCTATTTTGAGTCTTTGTTTTTGCTTATATAAAATTGAAATATCAGCATCTGCCTCACGGAGCTGTTATAGAATTCAGGCGAGGTATTAAATGTAAAAAGCCAAGTAAAGGCCCATTGCCAGCAGAGCAGTGCACAGTAAATGCTATCATCCTAGCACAGACTGCACTGTCAAAGTATGGAAGATTTCCATCACCCTAGAAGGTTCCATCCTGTCCCTTCCCTAGAGGCAACTACAGTCTGATCTCAATAAACATAGACATTTTTTTTCCAAAATCTTACAGATGTATTCATACCACTGAGTTTATGCACCTGTTTCTGGTGTCTGTCTCTCAGCATCCTTTTTGAGATTCACCCATGTCCTTGTAGGATTAAGTTGCTCATTTCTTTTTACTGCTGACTAGTATTCCATTGTATAAATATGTCCTATTGTGTCTGCTCATTCTCCTTTTGATGGACACTGGGGCTATTTCTAGCTTTGGGCTATGTTGGATAAAGGTCTAATGAGTCTTTCTGTAGATACAGGTTTTCACTTTACTTGGGTAAATACCTAGGAGTGGAATTACTAGGTAATATACTAACTATATTTAAATTTATAAAAACTGCAACTATGTCCCATCAGCAGTGTATATGGGTACTGGTCACTCCACATCCTTACCAACATTTGGTGGTGTCATCTTTTTTTGCTGTAATTATTCTTGTTTGTGTGTGGTAGTATCTCATTGCGATTTTAATTTCCATTTTGTTCATGACTAATGATGTTGAACATTTTTCGTATGCTTATTGACATAGATCTTTGGTGAATGGAGTGTTTAAGTTTTCTGCCCATCTTTAAAATTGATTTGTCTCTTTATTATTGAGTTGTAGGAACTGTTTGTGTATTCTGCATATAAGTTCTTTATTAGATATCTGTGTTGTAAATATTGAATTTTGTGATGAAGTTTAATTTACTGATTTTTTTTAAAAGATTTTTATTTATTTATTTATTTGACAGAGAGATCACAAGTAGGCAGAGAGGCAGGCAGAGAGACAGGGAGAAGCAGGCTCCCCACTGAGCAGAGAGCCCGATGTGGGGCTCGATCCCAGGACCCTGAGATCATGACCTGAGCCAAAGGCAGAGGCTTTAACCCATTGAGCCACTCAGGTGCCCCTAATTTACTGATTTTTAAATGATCCATGCTTTTTGAGACTTTAGAAGTCTTGCCTGCCTTGTGGTAACAAAGATCTTCTCTTATATCTTATTTTAGAACCCTTTAAGTTTTAGTTTTTATGTGCAGATCTGTGATTCATGTGAAACTAGTTTTGCATAGCATATGATATCGTGGTCAAGCATCCTTTTCTCCATATGGATATTCAGTTTTTTCACCTCTTTTTGTTGAAAAGAATTTTCTTTTGTAAGGAATTCATTTGTTGCCGTTTACCTGACCATATATGTGTGGGTCCATTTCTGGACTCTAAAACTGGGAGTATTGGCATGAAGTCATTATTTGTCTCTGTCAATGTGTACTTGTTATCTCTGTTCACTAAATCAATGACCCAGTAGCAATCAATGATCATCCTTAGTTCTCAGATCATGGTTTCCAAACACAGTTTCTTCTTAAAAGACACCAGGGCTTCTTGGAGAACTAGCTAATGCCCAGTCTGAGATGGGAATTTTTTATTTTTTTAAACCCTTCATAAAGCTTTTAAGTTCATTTTATTTTATATGTTTGAGGCAGGAATTCTTAAGATGAACTTGGAACATATTATAGCAGTAGCTAGGACACTTTCAAGGGGCTGTCAGTAACCAAAGATAGAAACAAGTTGGACATTAAAAAAAAAAGATTGAATCCACTGAAATCTATAAAATGTATCCTTTAAACATCCAGTATATTCACAATGATACCACAAAATGAACTCATTAGTAACTTTTGGTAGTTTCTAGCTTCTCCCCCCTCTCCCCCATTAGTCACGTTTGGTAATTGCTTATACTCCAAATCACTGTTCTGAAAACTGGTAAATGACAACAAAGAAACATTTATTAAACACATATCTTGCCTTTCCTTTACAAACCATATCATATATTTTTTGATAACCAGATATTGATAAAAGAAGATCCTCCCTCCCTCCCTTCCTCCCTTCTCTCTCTTCTTTCTCCCCGCTACTCCTTCCTTCCTTCCTTCCTTCCTTCCTTCCTTCCTTCCTTCCTTCCTTCCTTCCTTCCTTCCTTCCGAGATAGAGTGAAAGAGAGAGCACGAGCAGGGGACAGGGCAGAAGGAGAGGGAGAAGCAGCCTCCCTGCTAAGCAGGGAGCACTTTATGGGGACTCATCCTAGGACCTCAGGATCATGACCTGGGCCAAAGGCAGATGCTTAACTGACTGAGGTGCCCCAAGAAGATTCTTTATAGAAGAAACCCAGCTGAAAAAATGCAGGAGTGATAGAATATGAAACTTACTGTATTGCCCTTATCTAGTGAAATGTGGGACTAGATGGTAGTCCTTAGTAGGTAACATCTGATGTTGAACTTTATGATGAATGGGTTAGACTAACAATCCCTGAATCTGATACGTGTAGAACAGCTAGACAGTGTATCTGTCCTTCCAGATATGATGCAGCAGGACATGTAGAGACCCAGCCCCAAATATTAGTGCCAAAATAATTGAACCTGAATTAAATGGAGTCTCTAGTCACTACTATTGTCATTTTACAGGAAATACAGGGATACAGGAACAACACCACAAGAAAATCTACAGGAAAACAACATTCTAACTTTTCCAAAAATAAATGGCATGAAAATTGCAGGCTGGGGAAAGACTGTTAGACATTAAAGTGGATGTAAGGTCTGCAACCAAATGGAATGTGTGGACCTGGTTTGTGTCCTCATTTCAACAAACTAATCCTTAAGACAGTTTTGAGCCTGTTGAGTTTTGAACGTGGGCTGCGTATTGCCTATATTAAGTAAGTTTAATTTTATTAAGTGGTAATAATGTTTTTTAAAGAAATAATCTTTTTTTTTTTTAAAGATTTTATTTATTTATTTGACAGATCACAAGTAAGCAGAGAGGCAGGCAGAGAGGGAAGCAGGCTCCCTACTGAGCAGAGAGCCCGATGTGGGGCTTGATCCTAGGACCCTGAGATCATGACCTGAGCCGAAGGCAGAGGCTTTAACCCACTGAGCCCCAGGTGCCCCTAAAAGAAGAATCTTTATCTGTTAGACTGTACAGAAGTATTTACAGGAGAAATAAGAGGATGTCTGATATTTGCTTTAAAATCCTAAAAAATAAAAAAATGGGGATAGATTAAACAAAGATGGGCAAAAGTGTTGAGAATTATTGAAGAAAATGATGGGGGTTCTTTTTACAGAAGTGTCTTGTGACTTTGTTTTCATAATAAAAAGTTTAAATGAGAAAAACGTGTATTTTGACCCTGAAGTGAAAGTTCTCGCCATGAAGAGCCCTGAATATGTAGCTGAGAATAGACCGCTTGACATCGTACTAATGAGCTTGCTGCCATTATCACCGCTGTGGAGAAATATTTTGTGTCATGCTTCATTCCCAATCTCCTATGAGCACCTTCCCTGACAGCTGGTGACTTCAGAGTGTCAAGTCAGAGCTCGGCATTTGTCGCCCGCTTTTCCACACAGCAGCCTGGAAAGACTTTCTGTCCCAGCAGGGATCTGATTGTGTTCGCAGGCTTTCCTTGAAGACGGAATGAAGATCAGGAAGATCGCTCTTGCTCATCAGCTGTTTAGTGAGTCAAGCTGCTTGTAGAGGGATATTCCGGGTGTCTGCCTCCCCCTCTGAAGAGCCACATCCTCGTCTGCTGTTCCCATAGTTCTCACCCCTTTGCACCTCTGACCCTCTGTGTGATGTGTTACAAAGTAATCCCAAACCCCCAATGGCATGTGTTTACCAAACACTATGTTTTAAAGCCCTTCTGCCCGGTCTGCAACTCATGCCGAAGTGCTAATTCATGGCATGCGAATGAGTGATGCTGCCTGATTCAGAGGAGAACGCCTTCTGGTGTCGTGTACATGTCATAATAATTGCTTTTGTGGGCTGTGTGTCGTCGATGATAGGTGCCATCAAACCTGGTCGTCAATTTTGCCAATAGTTAATTCTACCTTCTCTTCAAGTGTATTTATCTTCAGCTCTGTGACTTGTACCACTCTTCGCCACAAGGAGTACAACTTGGAGACCTCTATAATTTTGGTTTCTCTCTGCCTTGAGTGACAAAATTAACTATTTTTGAAGTCTGAGAATTACTCTGTACCGGTCTAGGAGAACTCAGTTGCTTTACTGGAAATAACAATGGCATTGTTTGGAAGAGATGCCAAAGCTTGGATGGCTGTGCTTGGCAGAGTTTTCATCCAATTGATCATCTGAAAACCAGGAACAAATGGATTGCAAGACCAGTGAAGTCCAGCTTACTATATAGCTCCTGACCGTGCTTCCCCCCCACCATCTGCTGTGAACAATATTTTATTTTTGAAGATTCACTTTTCTAGAGCATTCAGATGATCTACTGAGGTCAGAGGTCCTGTTCACGATGTTAGGTTTATAACACTGAGTGTTGTATTTTCACCACGTTCACATCTGAATCATCTTTGTGAATTCAAATTGTAATGCTACATAATAGTATCAATAAAAATGCCAATTTAAGTGTAAACAATAATGCCCCTACTTGTGAAAATGTATTTTTTATGACCGACTACATCAAAGTTGAAGACCAGCCGCACTGTTAACTGAGTACGAGGTTTGCAGAGGCAGGATGATAGAACCTGGAAATTTCTAAATACCAGAATTCTTAAAATCATAGTTGATCTTACATTTCGATTTTTTTTTGGAATGCATGTGGAAAAAAATTGCCTCATTGCTTTATCCTCTTGGAATGACCCCATTACTTGTAGATCCTTGGGTCCCCTGGGCCCACCTGTACAGCCTGATCCTTCTTGTGAAGAATTGAAGTTCAGAGAGCCTGGGGACAGTATGTTCAAATGTCACATGTTTTCTTCCAGGGTCAGGGAAACCCTCTGCCCTTGCGAAGCCTCTTCCTGTAGGATCATGTTTCTCAAAGTGTAATTTAGGGAACCCTTGCATCAGGTCACCCCAGGGCATGCACTTAACACATCCCAGGCTCCTGAGCAGACTCTGGGAGTGAGGCCTGGAAACCTGCATTTTTGAAAACGTGCCCGAGGGTATCCGGTATGAGGACAGTCGAAGGACCGCTTTGACTTCACACAACATAGCACGCACGTGCCTGCTGTGCTGGGTTTATGTGACACATTAGTTTGTAATTTACGAGGCATGTTGTACCCTTCTCCTTCTCACCCTCAGGACTGGTCCGCCACGTCTGTGACCTGTTCACTGAAACCGCCACACTGTGCTTGGACGCCGACAACAAGAACAACAGCGAGACGGCAGCCGCACTGCTCTTCTCCCTGCTGGATATTCTGCACAGCATGTTGACCTACACGTCCAGCGTGGTTCGGCTGGCTCTGCAGGTACAGGGCCTCTTCGCCCGTGTCTTGAGCAACCCTACACCACGTCACCCTTCCCTTTCGTTCTCCCCTTACTGATCTTCCTCTACTGAGTCTTCTATTTTTGAAAAAGAACGTATGATTCTATAGAGGGACTACGAGATAAGCCATCTTCGGGGGACCAATGTCAAGGACACACAGTGTGAACACACGATCTGAAAGGAAAGCAGGAGAAGCCTCAGGAAACACTTGCCAAGAGCTAGTTGGGGAAGTCTACTGATGGAGGAGATAGTTGGCCTTATAGGCAGCCGAGGGCTGGCCCAGCAGCATGCCGTCTTTCCTACCTGGGGATGGCACTCCAGCCCACCCTCAACCGGATGAATTAGCTTGCTTGCACAGTGGATTGAGATTTTAGACAAACACACACAAACACACACACACGTTTGTACATACATGTACAACACACAAATTTTCTCACTTTCTCTTATGACCAATAACATGGAATTGCGAAACAGTTTTTGAGGACTAGAAGTATGTTCAGTGGCCCCTGGAAAAGTCAATTCACCCCAAAGTGTAACGATTTTACTTCCCATCATGCTGGAAGAAAGGAAGAGGATGTAGCTTTACTGAGTACTTTCTGTGTTGGGTGTTAGGTGCCCACACATGGCTATTTCATTTAATCAACTGAGTCTGCCAATACTTAGATTATGTGAAAGCAGACAGCTAATATGAATTCATTGCTGTATTTGAAATCCCAGTGAAATTGCAAGAGGTAAATACATCAAATGGTAGCTTTCTGGCTTGGAGAGATGCAGAAGCTCAAGTTGAAACCAAGCTGTTTGATACTTTGCCAGGAATTCTAGTAGCAGAGCCAAGAATGATTCCCTAGACTCTGGTTTAGTCTGTTATTCGTCATTCTGATAAATGGTATCTTGTATCCCCATTTGAGCTGGTCAAGTGTTTAGCTTGTCTAGTGTGGTTTAATAAATAATTCCAAGATCCCCTTAGTAAACATGATAGTTAACCCAAACTTTACAAGTTTAACCCAAACTTGTAAAGCCAGTAGATGGAAGTGGCCTTCAAACTGCTGGTTGTTTTTATTTGCTCATCTCTAAGAATTGCAAATGAACAGGTCCCTGTTAAGAACTTAAGCAATCCTGCATTACGGATTTCTCTTTGCTTTTCCTCTCTTTTTTTGTCCCCCCCCCCCCCCCCGAGAATGTTGTTTCTTATTTCAGTTTTGACAGTGGTTTTAGGTAATTCTTCAAGGCGCCAGCAATAGGTACTCTGCAAGATGCTTTGATGATATCAATCTATAAAAGATTATGTTTTGTAGATTGTAGATAAAAAGGATCAGAAGCTTAAAAATTCCAGAACAATAGAAATCCTTTTGTTATAAGTGATTTGGAGAGCGATTCAAGGATATTTAAAAGAAAACTCCTTAATACAAAGCATTTTCTAATTCTGGTATTTTTAAAAATTTTCTATATACCGATAGATCACTGGGTCTTACTTTTTCATTTCTTCTACACCATTGTATATTTTACTGCTAACATCTTTCTAAATCTCACCCTGTAATACCTGCCACATACTGCTTTTAGCCTTGACTGTCGACTTTGATCTTTATATACTCATGTCAATCTGACAGAGGCAGAGTCTTTGAGACAGAATTAGGGGAAAGGGCTGGGGAACAAATGTTATGTGTATTAAAGACACATCCTCCTGGAACACGGAACTAGAAGTACTTTCCAAACCCAAAGTCACTTCTTCCATTTATAAACATGCTCCAGGGGCACCTGGGTGTCTCGGTCAGTAGAGTGTCTGCCTTTGGCTCAGGTCGTGATCCTGGAGTCTCAGGATCGAGCCCCGCATCGGGCTCCCTGCTCATCGAAGAGTGCTTCTCTGCTGCCCCTCACCCCGCTCATGCTCTCGCTCTCTCGCTCTCTCTCTCTTTCTCTCAAATAAATAAAATCTTGGGGCGCCTGGGTGGTTTAAGCGTCTGCCTTCGGCTGGGGTCATGATCTCAGGGTCCTGGGATTGAGCCCCGCTTTGAGCTTTCTGCTCAGCGAGGAGTCAGCTTCTCCATCCCCCTCTCCTTCTGTGTGCTTGCTCTCTCTCTCTCTCAAATAAATCAATGAAAAAAAATCCTTAAAATAAAAAAATTTTTAAAAAATCTTAAAAAAAAATAAAGTAAAAAGAAAATAAAGAAACATACTCCACCCTGGGGATTCTTCGGCATTCAAAACCAGATCTGCTTCTTGCAAGAATGACCATCAAGCAGCAGGATTGAGGGTTGCCAGAGTTTGAAGTGAGAAGTGCTTTGCTTTTCTTTTTCAGGGAGGAGAGTGATATGATAAATGAATGTGTACTAGGAAGGCAGGGACCATGGGAAGGCAGGTGTTAGAATCTCCATCAGGAGTTCAGTCCCTGGCCCCAACATGCCTTATGATTCAAAACCGGTCCTGGTTTCACCTGAGGGTTGGGTGGCAGAGCTGTGGAAGAGGAGACAAGTATGAGCTCCAGGCTCTCTGGCGGGGGATGGGCCTTGGATGCAAATCCCCACCACACCCGCTCTATCTGTCTGACCCTGGGCAAGTTTCTTCACCTGCTAGTATTGGTTTCCTCAGGTGCAGGGTACAAAGGATAACAACTGCTCTCCTGAGTCATTGTAGGACTTAAATGAGAAGAAGATAAATGTGAGTAGATGTAAATAGATAGTGCCTTTGTATTTACCCGGCCCAGGGAAGGTAAGCACTAAATCAGTGGTCACTGTATCATTAACAGCGAGAAGAGAAGAGCTCCCCTCGCATTCCTGTTCACACAAGGCTTCCTGTGGACGGTGCCTTCCTCAGGTCTGTGTCCTGGCACGTGGGAGGCTGCTCAGGCCACGGCTTCTGACTAAACCGACTCCTGGCAGGCGAACAAAATATTAATTCACGGTTTGCTTTTGCACCTATTAGCCGGGGACAGGACTGGGTGCGGAGATTTCAGCAGGGATTTAGGGAGGAAGGATGTTAACGCCTGGGGAACTTGCAGTGTCGGGGGGAAGACCATCACCACGCCAATGGCGAGCAAACGGTCATCCCGATACGTCTATGAGGTACAGGGCGCTGCAGGGTGAACGTGGGAGAGGAGAACCTAACCGAGTTTTGGGGGTCGGGAAGCCCAATTCAATATCAAAGTCCAGGTCACCTGACACCCCCGTCTGGGCCTTGACTATTATTTTGGATGGGGGACCTTCACACACTGCTCTTGTGATCATGGGACCGTTAGACTGCTGCTTCTAGGCAGACATGTGGGTGTTGCCGAGAGTGGAATGTGGACAAGAGTCTCTTGAAATGATCCAGTTTGACTCCTTTGTCGTGTCCCCCTTGTTCATGCCCATCGGCTACCCTCTGCCTGGTTGCTGAACGCAAGGGAGATCTTTCTGCCATCGCCCATTATCCTCCCCTGCCCCTCCCTTCCGTGGCAAACCTCAGTGACATCTCGTTATCCTTGATGGGCCCTTCTAACTCGATGAGACAATTAGGGCCTGGGATGATCCAGCCCCAGGGTGCCTTCCAGCCTGCCCACTCCCGTGCCAGATAGTCAGCTCTCGGGGTTTCACTTTTCCTCCTATGCCTTTTCCTCCTATGGTTCCCGGCCCCTAAAATACCGCCATCCACACTGTTCCCTGTAGACCTCCTCCCCACCATGGAAATGACGAAGTCACATGTCATCTTCTCTTGCTTCCCCCACCACGCAAACTGTGTCCACCTCTGCTTTCACACTCTGCCTTCAGCACAATTATTTGTAAGCCTGCTGTCCTTTGGAGCAGATGGTGAAACCCTACAGAAGCAGGGGCCGAATCGTGTCATTTGCCCATCGTGAGCACCCACGTGATGATAACTGGGGAGCACAGCGCATGCTGAACTGGTCCGGGTGCCACCATTGCGAGTTGTGCTCCATTGTGGGGAAATCAGACAGCAGCTACCTGAGGAACTGACTGTTTCTTGTTCTCTACAGCTGCCTTCCCTCCCTTGTGTTTATTCTTTTTCAATTTTTAAAGAAGATTTTATCTTAGAGCACGAGTAGGAGGGAGGAGAGGAGCAGAGGCAGTAGCAGACTCCCCACTGAGCGGGGAACCTGACCTGGGGCTCGATCCCAGAACTCCGAGATCAGGACCTGAACTGAAGGCAGAGGCTTAACCGACCGAGCCTCCCAGGCACCCCACCTCCATGTTTGTTTACCTAACCTCTCTTGAGTACCTACCTGTGTGCCCTAGATTCCTGTAGCAGTGCTAGATAGAATTGTGTTTGCCTCACCTTTGGTTTATTTTCATTTTTTTTTTTTTAACACTGTACTCCTTTAGCTCTTTTTGAGTGATGCTATGCTGCCATTTAGTATTAAAGGTGGCTCATAAGTTGAAATTGCCAGGTTTTATATGTTTAAGTCTGTTAAGTATTTTGTTTTTCTACCCAGAGTCCTCCCAGGAGGTCCATCCTTAGAGATCCAGCAGCTTTCTCTGCATAATCACTAGAACCCGCCATCATCACCTCAGGTTCAACATGTCCACAGCTAAACTCGGGATTTGCCTCCCCCAAACATTCTGCTGCCAGCAAGGCCAGCCGCCTGCCTTCTGCTACGCATACTAGAAACCTGGAAATCACCCTTAAAATTGTTCTCTTTTTCGCATTTCGTATCAAATCTGTCCTCAAGTGATGTAGATTTTACCTTAAATACCTAGTAAGTCCAGCCACTTCTGTCAAACCCTACTGCTGACTCCCCAGTACCGTCTGCCGTCTCCTCTTGCTTAGACCATGACTGGGCGGGTCCGGAGCACAGGCCGGCTGGGAGTGGGGTCGGCTCCCGTACGGCCGTGATGTGAATTGCAGAGCAGAGGCAAGGGCAGAGGGCCTAAATGGAGAGGATGGTAGCAGTATCATAGCAGAAAGAGAATCCTTGCTGCGGAGAGGGCCCTTTATGAAATGCACACAGTGGGCCACAGATGGGGGTATCAGGAAGCTGCCTTTAGGGAGTATGACACCAGGGAGAGAGAGGTGGATTGGGGCCTCTGAAATTGTTGCTCAGCGTCTGTTTTTCTTCCTGCGGGACTCCCTGCTGGGATCCCTCTGTGCACAGAGCTTCCGCTGCAGTCCCATATTGTTGTAAGGAGAGGAGTTTCTACTGCATTCCGGGTGTGTACTTCTCTTTCCGGAACCCTCAGCAGCTTTGCAAGGAGGTGGTACCTGAATATGGGTGGGGAGCATCCGGATGGTTTTCCGTAACTATAATCAGTGACTGCGTGGACTTAAAGGCTATGGAGGACGCTGGAGGGAGAGTCGTCCCACAGTGTCCACTTGGCTCTCCTGGCCCCATCTGCTTGCTTCCGTGTGTTCGGAAAGGAAGCAGTGGCCTCATGCTCCCTCTCAGCCCAGGGCTGGTTCGCAAGACTGCCTTATCTTTCCCAGGAGAGAATCCGTTTGCTCTCAAGGATGATGTGTTCATTTGAAAAGGCCAGTCTTCTATCTTGCACTCTGCTTCCGAAGGCGGGATCAATAGCCAAGAGTCAGGAGGGTTCAGACCTCCAGGGTAGTGTCGCGCATCTGTTTTCTGGAAGGAAATTCTACCTTTCTGGTAAAATCAGTTGGGAAGGCCGGAGGTGGGGAGGGGAGGGGAGAGGGAAGCTCCGGGCTATGATTGTGGAGGTTCCCCCTGGCCCTAGAGAGGTGCAAGTTGTTAAAGGCAGGTTCTGCTTTTTGAGTCGAGCTCCTCTGAGCCAGAGAAAGCAGGCCGCTTAAATTCTGTCCAGAAGGAACTGGACCTTCATGAAAAGGGTCCTGGAGTCCAGGCTACTAACCTGAGCCAGGCGGTCTGCAGAAGGCTCTGGCAGAGGTCCTGACATACAAGTAGTGTGGTTTCTTCTGACTGAAATTAAAAACAGAGAGGAGGTCTGTGAATGCAACGTGTATATATTGTAGCAAACATAATAGTCAGTGCCTCTGTTTGATATAAAATTATTCACCCCTTATCAGAGAGATTAGGCAGTCCCTTGAAACTCCTGAGAGCAGGCCCACTGAAGCGTAGAGCCACTCACTTCTCATTTCCTTCTGCCAATGCAGTTTCGGCCCGTCCTTCCTAAGCAGCGGGGACCTGTGTCTGAGGCCTCTCCGGGCGCTGGTACATGAGACAGATATTCCAGATGTTATTCCAGCGTGCAGATGCATACAGAGAATGAGAGCATAGCAGAACCATACGATGAGGGTGTGCATCAGGCAATGTGCCTAAAAATGCCCATGAGAAACGAGCATCTGTGATTCGGAGTCCGGCTTTGTCGCTCATTGTCTGTGGGGCTTTCGACAAACTACTTAACTTCTCTCAACTTCAGTTTTCTCACCCGAAAGATAGAGGTAGCAGCCCCTCAGCACAGCATGGTTGGAAAGGTAGAGTCCCCTGCACAGTACGCGAACATCAACATCCTTCTTTCAAGGACAGCCTCCATCTTGCTTTATCCGTGGGCCGTCCAGGCCGGCCTCTGTGGCCTGAGATGGTGGCGGTGGCCCTGTGTGAGCTCTTTGTCCTGTTGCAACAAGGCCTAACCTCTTCTCAGGGGGCCGCGGGGGATTGCTTCCTCCTCCCCCTTCCTCTCTCGGGATCTGTCTCCTCTGGCCAAACTGACTAATCTCCAACACCCCCCTTCCCTTCTCTTCTTCCCGCTCAAGGCGCAGAAGTCTGGCTCAGGAGGGGACACTCAGGCCGCCGAGGACCTGCTGTTGCTCAGCAAACCTCTGACAGACCTCATCAGCCTGCTCATTCCGCTGGTAAGAGCCCACCTGTTTGTGGGTCTTTCGGCAGAGTGCTGAAGTGAAAGTTATTTTCTTTGAATTTCGTGATGCCTTGAATTTCTGTGCCACTTGAATTCTTTTCAAAGCGGAAACCGAAAGAAATTTCAGAGGATGATTTGGCCTAGAAATACTAAATTTTGACTTTATTTTAAAACTAGATGGCTTATCATTCATTTTGATAGGTATTTAAGGCAGAATCTCAAAGCCATCTTAATGAGAGGTAGAAAATTCGGGAAATGAATTCCAAGAAGGAAGGGGAAGTCATTATGGAGAGCAGTTCTCTCTCAAAAAGACATTTTAGAGTTGTACTTGGCATGCAGGACCCCTGAGGAATGCAGAAGCAGGCACGTAGACTTAGAGCGTCCTCCCCTAAATCTCCACAGAGACCGAAGGAAATAAAGTTAAATGAAGACAGGTAAAAAGGCACAAGACCACTGAATATATGGAAAGAGCCCAGCAGAAACTTGGGAGTTTGGACCAACTAAACAATTTTACCCACACTTGAAGAGGACCCAGTGCTTAGACACATGATTCCTAAAGAGCAGCCAGAGGGTGGATTGATAAAAGTCCATGAAGACTCCTGAATACCTCTCCAGATTTGGGGATCCAAGGATTAGGGGGGGTCCCTGTGACCCCGATGAACTTAGGTCTGGTTCTTCACAGGGACAGACCTTCAGTTCTCTCAAAGTGACTAGGATTTGTCTTTTTCTGCTCTATAGCTTTCAAAGGAAGGCAAATGCAGTTTGGATGAATAATTCCTTAGACTTAATTGTATTTAGCAAATAAAGGTTTGGTTCAACGGGGTGAGAAAGAAAGAGGGGAAAATCCATCAGTTCTGGGTTATATTAAATAATGGCACATGTGGAGTCAAGCTGTCACAAAAAAAGTGGCAGTGGGCTCACAATGAAGTAAGGAAACGTCCTCCAACCCCAAAGTGGAAGGGTATTTGGTGTAGAATATCTTTTGGATGAAGCTGCATGGAAAATAGGACACTAACTGCTATAGCTCAGATCATGGGGGCTGAACCCAGATAGCCAGCTCTCTCTTAGGCTAAGGGCAGGAAACAGATGCGGCTCAGTGAACAGAGGAAAGACGAACACGAACTAGACTCTCTTCTGTAAGAGACTCAAAATGACATCAAATTTAAAAATGTATATACATATATATAAGTCAATGCAACATATGATACATTGGATAATAATTATAGAGAAAAAGATTTCAAAAGACAGATGAAGAGGATCTGTCTTAAGGACAGATGCAGAGGCGACTGGGTGGCTCAGGCTATTGAGTGTCCCGCTCTTGGTTTCAGCTCAAGTCATGATCTCGGGGTCCTGGGATCGAGTCCCACTGTCGGGCTCTGTGCTCAGCACAGTCTGCCTGTCCCTCTCCTTCCCACTCGGCTCCTCCCTGTGCGCTCTCTTTCTCTCTCTCAAATAAATAAAACAAAACAAAAATATAAATAAATAAATAAATAAATACACTCTCTTTCTCTCAAATAAATAAAACAAAACAAAAATATAAATAAATACATACATACATACATACATACATACATACAAACGGATGCAGAATCCCTTATGCTTAAAACTTCCAGGATACTCTTTTTTGCATCTATATTATAGACCAGGTTTTGGTGTTTGCCACATTGTCAGATTTGCTTTCTTTTAATAGATGAATTTATTCCAACTGGATTTGTGGTTAAAGTTCTCTTTTCTTAATTTTATTCTTATTTTATATTTTCTTCCTAAATATTTTTTAATATTAAATATAAGTTTTAATGTACAAAATGTAGAAAAAACTTTTAACAGAACAAAGAGGATACAATGAAAAGGAATACAATTTACAGGAGGACATAATAACTATGAACCTTTTTGTGTTGGATATTAGATCATACAACTGTAGAAACAAAGGACTAAAAACACACAGGAGGAGATCCAAAAAACATAGTAGTGTTGAGAGATTTAACTCCTCTTTCTCATTGCTTTACAGACCAAGTAGTTAAAAATAATGATGTAGGACAGGGATTGATAAACTGTGGCCTGTGGGCTAACTTTGGCCCACTGCCTATTTGTAAAGTTTTAAATTTTTTTATTTCGTTATTTTTTAAAAGACTCTTTATTTCGGGGGGAGATAGTACATGCTCTGAGGGGCAGAGGGAGAGGAGGAGAGAGAAAATCTCCAGCAGACTCACTACTGAGTGTGGAGACTCTCAGGGCTGATCCCAGGACCCTGAGATTATGACCTGAGCTGAAATCAGGAGTCAGATGCTCAACCAACAGAGCCACCCAAGTGCCCCACCCCCCCAAATCCCCGCACTACCTATTTTTCTAAATAAAGTTTTATTGAATACAGCCACACAGACCATTTGTTTACAACCTTATAGCTCACAAGTCTATATTATTTATTATCTGGCTTTTCACAGAAAAAAGTTTGCCTACCCCTATATAAAGGGTATAAATTTTCTAAAAAGATTTTGTTTATTTATTTGACACACAGAGAGAGCACAAGTAGGGGGAGCAACAGGCAGAGGGAGAGGGAGAAGCAGGCTCCCCACCAAGCTGGGAGCCTGATATGGTACTCGATCCCAGCACCCTGGGATCATGACCTGAGCTGAAGGCAGATGCTTAACAACTGAGCCACCCAGGCGCCCCAAGGGCATAAGTATTTTAATAAGATTGAGGTAAGAGAAATAGATCCATCTCTGTACCCTGAGATCAGAAACTGTAACTTTTCAGTTTTCCAGAAACATCTTTAAAAAGTGGGCTATGCATTATGTTAAAAGGATATCGATAAATTCTGGTAAGTTGGAATTGCATATACCACATCCTTTAACCACAATACAGTTAAACGAGAAGGTAAAAATAAGAATAGAAGATGCACTTTTAGCAAATACTATCCATGAGTGTAATCAAAGAATGGGTTTTCATTGTGATTATTTTAGTCTGGGTCCAGTCAGAAGGGAGAAACCATACAGTGATTTAAATGGAATTTTAATATAAAACATAATTAGCTATGAAAAAAAGAGTAAGCATAAGATTTAAAAAGAACTTCCTAAGGGGCCCTACAGCTGAGCGAAAGTACTCAAGGAAGAACAGAGTTGATCGGAGGCGCCCCTGCACTGAGGCTGTGGGTCAGACCTCTTTGGGGAAGGCTGCCCACGGGACAGTGGACAAATTTTCTGGTTTGCCTGGATCAGAGCGGGTCCACTGTCCCCCGGAAAGCAGGAAGCAACCCTTCAGGGTGCAGATGACTTCTAGTCAGGGCAGGCAACAGCGGGACAGGGTGCCACTGGCAGTGGGAGGCCTGAGGAGCCCAGTATCATGTAGAGAGGACCACAGGAAACAAAGATATGCAAGAGGCAGATGGGGGGGGGGGGCAGGGGGCTGCAGCGTCAGGTGGCCTGTGTTCATGGGGGGCTGGAGTGCACAGTGTGCCCTGGGGAGGGCAACCGGACCTTAATCACAGTTCAGGCTAGAGCTGAGGGTTGCTGAGGGGGCCACACATTCTGGGCCCTCACATTCACACCTCTGACCAACAGAAACAGCAGGGGAGCCTCTTCTTCCTGCACTGTGTCTGAGAGACACACTGAGACACACTGAGAGAGATCCCTGCACTGAGAGATTTTCCCCAGCTCTCTGAGACTCTGAACTCTTGTTACTAGTGACTCGATCCCACTTACGTTCTAGTGTATGGCCAGACGTCTGCCTAGCGTGCGTGAGCTGTGTCGTGTCACTGGTTTTAAAAATGGCCTGTGACAAGAACATTGCAATATATCTTCTCTGGAAAAGATTAACACACATTTATAGCCATGTATAAAGTGAAGAAAAATAGTAATAAGGCAATTTAGGACTTAGACTAGAGCACATACAGACCAAAGATAAATTTTATAGTGGTTGTTAAAAAACGTAATAGGTTACGGAATAAGGTGCCAAAATTGCTTTCGCATAGGGAGAAATAAATAGACTTGCAGTTTTCATCTGACTTGGATAATTTTGGAGGTATTTCACCTAAAGGCAGGTGGATGAACTTGTTCGCTCTTGAGGTTCTTTCCAGATTATGGTCCTACGAAAGAAAATATATCCTTAAGAGAAGAGAAAAGCTGTCAACCCCTAATTTATGCCCTATATTTTTACTATACACTGTAGTAGAATCATAGTGGAAGATAGATGGAAGATAGTGATTCTTAGTGTGCTTTGAACGTATACTGCTTTAGGAATCTGAGAATTCTAGTCCCTCTTCCCAGAAAAATGTGTAGACTCATTTATGTGCTAGGTTCTTGGCACAATTCACAATTTCGGGGGGGTCTTTGTTTTTTTAATTTCAATTAGCCAACATATAGTACATAATTTTTTTCCCCAAATACTTTTATTTTTTTCAGTGTTACAAGATTAATTGTTCATGCACTAGTACATCGTTTTTGATGTACTGTTCAATGATTCATTGAATCCTTGCACTGATGTAATACCCAGTGCTCCTCACATCACCTGGGCTCCTTAATGCCCATCATCCAGTTACCCCATCCCCCAACCTACCCCACCTTCCGCAACTCTCAGTTTTTTTCCCAGAGTCAAGAGTCTGTCATGGTTTGTCCCCCTCTCTGATTTCTTCCCATTCAGTTTCAAGGAGATCTTTGGACCCTCCCTTGGAACATAGTATAAGATCTGGCTAATAAAAGGTGTAGCCAATTGACCATATCTCCTGAAAAAAAAAAAAAAAAAAAAAAAACCAAGGTAATTGTTTGAATTAAGTATCTTATTTAGGAAGAGGAAATGAGCAGCTAGGCTGTACATCCTCCATAAGTTTTATAACTAGATAAAGTTGCCATAAGAAATTAGGCTACAGCCTCCTTCTCCCTCAATTAAAATAGGCATTTTCAAACTTGCAAGAGGTGATTGTTTTTACAATTTTTCTTCATTTGGTCTGAGCTGCCCTATGTAGCCTGGTTTGTATGTTTCGCATTAGCCGTGCCTTCCTTGGCCCCTGAGAAGATGGCCTTCTGCAGTCAGGTAGGGATGGCAGTCCTCCCCGAGCCCCAGAACGTGAGCTCCCTCCTGTGCCGGAGGGCTAGGGACCTGAGCCGTCTCCCGAGCCGCTAATGGTTCTGCCAGGAGCAACGGTTAGGCCTGTGTCAGCACAGTCCAGTTCACGTTTCTGACGCCACTGTGCAATTTAAAAAATTGTGCCCCGCTAAGTTTTTTTTTTTTCTTTCCATTTTCTAATTTCTTAGTCGCTTTTTCTCTTTACATAGTAATGGACTTGAACTTGTCCATTCTTTCTCTTCATAGTCAGTGGGCTGAAATCTGGGTGATGGTTTATGGTAATTATGGTTGATGGTGACAGAGGCCAGAGGTACTGAGTGGTCCGTTTGCAGGTCAAGCCTAAGAGGTTGGGCATCTTGATAGTTCTCTAGTAAGCAGCTGCTCTGAGGAGTTACTGCCCCATTTAATAGGGATATCCCTCTTTCCCACTAACCACTGCCCGTCTCGCTGCTCGGCATTTCCACTGGATACACCATAAACACCTCAGACACAACAGGGTTAAAACAAAGCCCTAGTCACCTCCTTAAAATTGTTTCTCCTCTGTGTCCTGTGTCAGAGAAGGAAATTCACTTCCCCTCAGTTGCCCAGCCAAGCACGCAGGCATCCTCTTGGCCTCTTTTCCTTTGCCATTCTGCCCTATTCCGTCAAGCCACCGAAGCTCAACACAGGCTGTCCTTTCTCTTCGCTCCCATGGACAGTATCAGAAAGGCCACCGCCATCTTGTGCTGGCGGGGCCCCAGTGGCCTTCTCCTCGGGATTTCTGCCTGCTCTTGCCCTGCCCGCTGTCTTCTCACTATGGAAGCAGCAAGCTTTCTCTAAAATGCAAGACTCATCTTGTCACTCGTTGACTTAAAACCTTTCAATGATCCCCCACTATTCAGGAGAAATTCTGACTTCTGAACAAGTTTACAGAACCATGTATGATCTGACACTGAGTTTCTAGCCTCATCTCTTGACTCTCTCTGTTCTACTCTGTGTTCTGTGCTCCAGCTTTTTTCAGTTCTTTAAATGTACTTTGATTGCCCTTGCCTCTGTGTAGAACATGCTCCTCTTCCTCCTACTTGACTGTTCCTCAGCTTTCAGCTCTTGGCTTAGATGTCCCTTCTTTTCAGCTTTACTTTTGGGTCTGGTGCAGCGGAGGGATTTGATTAATATTTGTGTAGGAAAGCGAGCTAATTGCTAACAAATGCAGTATATTTTCTGCCTTGCCTTAGTATAACCAAGAATAGACTACATCTGGTAGGACATAGATTGAAGTACAAATTTATCCAGAGAGTTTGTCTGTGCCCTTGCTGTCCTGCCCTGGTTAAGCCACCCCCTCCTAGGGGGTAGTAATGACATGTCTCACTCGCTTGCTTTAAAATTGCGTCATCTGGATTTCTTTCTAGAGGTTGACCTCTTCTTGGCAGGAGTTGTCCTGACCTTCATTGGGCAGCCTATATTCCTGAAATAACCCATACTCTGCCTTAGATTGACAGGAAAGGATACAAAAGGGCAGGTAGCATTGTCCAAGGACTTCCGTTTCGGGAAAATTGCTGTACTTGTAGCAACTGCAAAATATAAAAACTCAGTCTTAGAATCCCCACAGCAGTGGTGAGCACAAAAGCCTCTGAGCCATCAAAACAGGAGCCCATCCCCCAGAATTCTGACGTTCAGTGTTTGAACTTGGGTTACTGTGGGAAAGACTCCCAGAACTACAAGTGTGTTTTCTGCCGTTACTTCTTAATACCTTTATCTTGAAGTGGTTGCAATATAGTGGTATGGGCTTTTTAAAAAGATTTATTTATTTATTTATTTGAGAGAGAGAGAGAGAGAGAATGAATCCTTAGGTAGACTCCCACTGAGTCTAGAGCCCAACTTGAGGCTCGATCCCAAGACCTGAGATCGTGACCTGAGCCAACATCAAGAGTTCGTCACTTAACCTACTGAGCCACCCAGGTGCCCAATGATAGGTTTTTTAATAACATTTGGTTGT
>CM053603.1:56610284-56621181 GCA_028646535.1 Procyon lotor
GACAGAGAGAGAGAGAGAGATATCACAAGTAGGCAGAGGAGCAGGCAGAGAGAGGGGGTAAGCAGGATCCCCTCTGAGCAGGGAGCCCGATGCGGGGCTCAATTCCAAGACCCCGAGATCATGACCTGAGCCAAAGGCAGAGGCTTTAACCCACTGAGCCACCCAGGCGCCCCTAGAAAATTGTTCTTACCCATTGGTGATCCAGACGCCCGTACTCTTATTGCCCTCTTTACAAGCCTTCTTTTAAATAGTAATGCTTTAACATGAAAGCATGTGACTTGTTTCACAAAACAAGACCAGGGTAGCAGTACAGATCAGTAGAAGAGAATGAGGAGGTGAGAGTGTGAGGGACAAAGAACTGGATATGAAACTGTGAAACTGTGGCATGGGTCATGCCAAAACCAGAGTCTAGTTAATAAAGATTTTTGGGGTAGACTTTATTCTCTGTTCCCAGTACATTTGCCTTCACTTAAAAAATAAAAGAAGGTTAATAATTAATGGGTGAGTCTTTCATGTGCATCTTTGAGGAAAGTGAATGTTAGTAATTGGACTCTTACAGCCAGCTCTAAAAGTTATCAGAACCAGTTAAAAACGCATCGGAATTATGGTGTTGATTTTGTATTTACATCTCGCTTTTCTAACAAATGCATTGGAAGGCAATACCAGCCTGGGGTTTTTGGAACCCAAAAATGAATTGAGGCAGTGTCCTTAAAGAGGTGCTCTATAGAAAGAGGTCATATAAATTGCCTGGAAATAGGTATCCCAAGAGAAAAGTGAGCAAAGGACTTGAGTGGGCAACTCACAACAATAAAAATGCAAATATCCAATGTTAATTTCACTGGGCATATTTAGGCATACTATAAATAGTGGAATTATTTTTTAAAAATGCAGTACAGTCCTCAAAGTTAGAAGCTGACTTTGGGGACAAAAAGAGACAAATAAAAATATACATAGTTCTGTATCAAAAGCCTTCAAATTATTTATATCCTTTAATGTACTCAGTCTATTTCTAGAAAATTTTTGCATAGGAAATAATCAGAGAAATACTGAATTTTTTGTGTAAACATATGTTCTCACAACATTATCTCTAGTATCAAAAACTTTGGTAATAACCTATATGTTGCTCATTTGGAAATTAATTTCCATTTGTAGGGTAGAAGTCCGTTGTGCTGTCAAATATCATATTTTCCAAGCGTATATAACAACATGGGAAAATATAAGGCTAAAAAAATATCAGAATATTTATTAATTACAGAATAATACTAATTTAAAACTTAATAAAAATTTCTAAATACACATAATCAAAAATGTGTATGTATCCAAAATGTATATACATTTTAAATTAGCATCATTTTTATAATTATTATATATAGTGATGCTCACATAGAGGCAATCCTTACTTTCACAGAGCTTTAATATGCACACATTTCAGCCAGATAACAGCAGTGCCCCACAACATGGTTCAGATTTCAATTACCATGTTGTATTCACTGTGAGTAATTGTGTGAAGTACAAATTTACTGCTAGCTCTTCAGTGAACAAATCACCATGTAAATAGTAGGTGTGCATCATCACCAGTACTCAATCCTGCATTTACATGAAAATCTGTCAGCAGTTGGTCGATTTGCATTTATTTTTTAATTCCCACACAGACAGCAAAGCATGTAGTTATGTTTCCTCCTTGTCTTCTAGTGATAAATCCACATAGCATTTCACAAAAACTGTTCATCAAAAGAGGGAATTCGCAACAAAGACAAAAGAGCAACAAAGAAGCTAAAAGCTATAAGGTTGGAAGGGCAATTTGAATCTAATGTAAACGGCGTTGCAGAAGAAACAGCAGCCTTGAGGAATGTTGACAGTGGTGCCATTTAAGAGGTTCTAGATAGGCAGCCAGAGGAACTTAGTGGAAGTGAAGTCATCTACGTAAATAAGAAGACTTTTAAAAATTAATTAATTTTTTATTATGTTAGTCGCCATAGAGTACGTCATTAGTTTTTGATGTAGTGTTCCAAGATTCATTGTTTACGTATAACACCCAGTGCTCGTTGCAATAGTGCCTAAGGAAAGTTTTTTTTGAAGAAAAGAATGAAGTCTCAGAGAAGGCAGTGCAAGCCAAAAACAAACAAAAAACCACAAACCAAAACAAACAAACAAAATAACAAAAATCCCTTTACACTAAAGGCATTCTGGGAGATATTTTCCAACAGTGAAAGCGCAAAGGATAAATTGTTGGGAGCTGAGCCAGAGTTAGAAAGGAGTAGGACAGTTGCCCAAGGCATAGAAGGGATGCTTTCTCTGTATGGTGAGTTGAAGGTGGTGGTGGCAGAGGGGCAGAGGGCAAAGGAGAGAGAGAATCCCAGGCAGGCTCCATGCCCGTTGTGGAGCCTGTCCCAGGGCTCGATCCCATGACCCAAGCTGAAACCAAACTCTGGATGCTCAATGACTGAGCCACCCAGGCACCCCAAACTGCTCTTGATAACTGTTTTTTTTAGAACAACAAAAACAAAAAAAAAAACCCTTTTATTCTCCATGTTTTTTTTTTTTTTTTTTTTTTTGGTGATCACGTTTATTGAAAGGATTGGAAAAAAATTAAAATGCCCATTAGCTAAAGAATTTTTGAGTTACCTGCAAATCAACTCATTTCAGGAGTGGAAGAATCCTTGGTCATTTCTTAATATCAAAATTTACGCAAGTTTCTCTTTTCAGTGTCTTCTACATTTAAAGAAGCAATCATACAAAAACTCCTATATTCCAAACACGATAAATTCCTTGTTTCAGCCAACTCTTAATGGAGGGGCAAGTAGTACAACACCATCTCCCCGGACAAAAAGCATCAGAATATTCCGTTTTGTTGATTTATATATCTCTGTATGTTTCCTCATCAATTTCTATAGTAGTCACAGTTTCTTCCACATCTCCCAATATCATATTTAAATGCTGAGCATAAGCATGTAATCTGCCTCGAAGCTCTCTGTCATTTCTCATTTTTACATAAATTCGCTCATCCAGGCTGAGCCTGTTGAGATCCAGGGGCTCTTCTATGGTGTTGGTAGTTTGTTGCTGGTCTGCGTTATCCGCCATGTTTCAAACCCTGCCTATTCTCCATGTTTCTAATGTTTTGGATTACAGCAATAAATATTAGGTTTACCGTTTTTGTTTTTTAAAGATTTTATTTATTTATTTGACAGAGATCACAAATAGGCAGAGAGGCAGGCAGAGAGAGAGGGGGAAGCAGGGTCCCCGCTGAGCAGAGAGCCCGCTGCGGGGCTCGATCCCAGGACCCTGAGATCATGACCTGAGCCATAGGCTGAGGCTTTAACCCACTGAGCCACCCAGGCGCCCCAGGATTTGTTTATTCTCCTGCACATTTATCACTACACATTTATAATTGACAATGAGAGTTTTTAATGTTTTGATAGCATTTTAAAGGTCATGGAATAGTTGTAATTTCCCCATTCATTAAGATCATTTTGTGTGGTTAAAGTTGGCATGGTCATTTTATGGTTGCCTGCTGAGTAGGTAGATAGGTAAATAGATAGGACAGATACCTGCAGTGGTTAACTCTGGGTGGTAGAAATACATGTGATTTCCATTTTTGTAACACCCATCTGTATATTTCAGATTTTATAAATTGAACATTTATTACTTTCATAATCATAAAAAGTTTTAAGTCCTTATTTCTATCTTGTGTAATCCCATTTTACTCAGCAAAAACAACTTATAATACTGAATTTCTACCTTCTCTGTCCTTTCTCAGTTTCCTACTGTTGTTTTGTGACTGGCCTTCTATTGAACGAGTGACTTTCCTTTTCTATCAGCCAACAGGTGATCAACTTTAGACTTTTAAAAAAAAAATCCCACTGCCAAGTTTCCCTCCACTTTTCTTCTCCCATAATGTCCTCTGGACAACTTTTCTTTCATTGAAATATCTAACAGCAATTTCAGCCATAAACCTCCAGCCTCCTGACAATACATTCTTGAATTACAGAGATCCAGAGTATACTCTTCAGAGAACATACAGGTTTTCCAATGTATCTTCAAAAACATCATGCATAAGATCAAGGAATAGCCACAAACTAGCAAATCCATCACACGATAAAATATAGTGAATCCTGTGATAAGCTTATAGGTATCATTGGGTCCATGAGTTGGACCAAGGAGGAAGGTCTGGATGAATTTTTTTCCAATTTTTTTTTTATTGTGGTAAATTAAGTGTAAAATTTACCATGTAAACCATTCTTTAGTATATAGCTCGTAGTTAAATATATTCATAATGTACAACCATCACCACTTTTCATTTCCATAACTCTTTGCATCTTGTGAAACTGCAACTCTATGCCCATTAAACATTAGCTCCCTATTCCCTTTTACTCCAGCACCTGGCAACCACCATTCTACTTCCTGTCGCTATGATTTTGACTACTATAAGTACTTCATATAAATGGAGTCATACCTTAATTGTTGTTTTGTGACTGGCTTATTTCACTTAGCATGATGCCCTCAAGGTTCATCCATGTTGTAGTTTGTGTCAGAATTTCTGTGCTTTTTAAGGCTGTATAATATTCTGTGTATGTATATACCACATTTTGCTTATCCATTCATCTGCCAGTGGTCAATTGGATTCCTTCCAACTTTTAGTTGTTGTGAATAATGCTGCTGTGAACATGGATGTAACTTTTTTGAGACTCTGCTTTCAGTTCTTTTGAATATATACCCAGAAATGGTTTTGTCAGGAGCTTTTCGATTACTGAATCAAACTCCCTACTAGTTATAGTTATATTCACATTTTCTATTTCTTTGTGATTTAGTCATGGTAGGTTTTACATTTCTAGGAATTTGTCCATTTCATCTAGGTTATCCAATTTGTTGGCTTACAGTTGTTCACAGTACTCTCTTAGAATCCTTTTTAATTCTATAGAATTGATAGTAGTATTCCCATTTTCATTTTTGTTTTTTACTAATGTGAATCTTTTTTTTTTTTTCCTGTCCATCCAGCCCAAGGTTTGTCCTTCTGTTGATCTTTTCAAAGAACCAAGTTTTGGCTTCATTGATTTTTCTCTGTTTTTCTGCTCTCTATTTCATTTGTCTTTGTTCTAATGTTTTCTGTTTCCTTCTTCTAGCTTTGGGTTTGGTTTTTTCTTTTTTTTCCTTCCAGTTCCTAGAGTTATAAATTTAAGTTGTTGATTCAAGATCTTTCTTATCTTTTATAAGCATTTATAGCTATACATTTCCCCTTTAGCATTGCTGTGTCTCATAAGTTTGTCTCATAAGTGTTTCATAAGTTTGGGTATATTGTGTTTTCATTTTCCTTCATCTCTATTTTCTACTTTCTCTTATGATTTCTTCTTTGATCCATTGGTTTTTTAAGAATGTGTTATTGAATTTTGATAAATTTATGCATGTCTTGTTTTTTGTATTGTCACTGAATTCTAACCCATTCCTGTTGTTGGAAAGATATTTTCCACAATATCTATCATTTAAAATCTGAGATTTATGACATTTCTCTCTTGCTCTTTGTTTTTGGCCTTTGAAACTTTGAGCATTGTGTGTCTCCCTGTGGGTTTTTTTTTTTTTTTTTTTTAAGTTCATTTTTCTTAGAGTTGATTGAGCTTCTTGGATGTTTATATTCAGGTCATTCATCACATTTGGGAAGTTTTCAACTACTCTTTCTTCAAATATTGGTATCTTTGCTTTACCCTTGCTATCTCTTTCCTCTTTCTCAAACTTTCACAATGTATATGTTGGTCCACTAGATGGTGTCTTACAGTTCTCTTAAGCTCTGTTCACTTTTCTTCAGTTTTTTTTGTCTGTTTCCCAGGCTCAGTAATTTTCATTTTCCTGTTGTTCGCTGATTCATGCTTAGATATGCCTTTGAATCTCTCTAGTATATTTTCCAGTTCATTTATTATACTTCTAATCTCCATAATTTTTTTAGGTCTTTTTAATTTATGTTTCCATTTTATTCATACATTGTTTTCTTGACTTTCTACACAACTTCCTTTAGTACTTTTGGACATGTATAAGATAGTTACTTTAAAGTTTTTTTTTTTTTTTAAAGGTTTTATTTATTTGACAGAGAAAAACACAGCGAGAGAGGGTACACAAGCAGAGGGAGTGGTAGTGGGAGAAGCAGGCTTCCTGCCGAGCAGGGAGCCCGATGCTGGGCTTGATCCCAGGACCCTGGGATCATGACCTGAGCCGAAGGCAGATGCTTAACGACTGAGCCACCCAGGCGCCCCACTTAAAGTTTTTGTCTAGTACATTTACCTTTAGGTTTTTTTCAGAGATACTTTCTATTGATTACTTTTCTCTTTTGAATGGGCCATGATTCCTTGTTTCTTTGTGTGCCTTGATGTTAAAAAAAAATTTTTTTTTTTGAAAACTGGACGTTTGAGTCTAATAATGGTAACTGTGCAAATCAGATTTTCCCACTTCCCCAGGATTTGCTATTTTTTTTCTTGTTTTGTTTACTTAGGGTTTTTTGTTTGTTTGTTTGTTTGTTTTTTTTGTTATTGTAGGTTGTCTTTGTGCTGAGGATCAGTTTGCTGTGTAAATGCAAGCTCTTTCCAGGCCTTTTTTGAGTGTGCACCCTTCCTGGGCACATGTGGTTACTTTCTAATTTTCCCAGTATATGTAGCTGCTTTTTACTGTCTCATTCCCCAAAGAGGAAAAACAGAAAAATGTAGTGGGGTGAGGGGATATGGGGGGAAGGACACTGTCTCTTTAACTCTAGAAGTCACTTCATCCAGAGGGGGAGAGACTTGCAACAATAAGGGAGGTGAAACAGGAGTGGCTGTCTGCCTTTTTGTCTTCACCTGTGATCAGAAGCAGCCATCAGTGATTAAAAAACAGATTCCTGATATTTAGAGGACTGAGTGTTTTTTGTCTACCCTAGCTCCTGTAAGCTTTGTGTAAGCTGCCCCCGAAACGCATAAATAGCTGCCTGCGTGAAGCTGGGAGTGGGGAATGGGAACTACTACTATGCTAAGAGCTGAAATTGACCAAAATTAACCTCAATTTACTATCCAGGCCTTCTCCTGGAAGTTGTAAGCAGTAGGTTCCAGAATTGTGAAGCAGTTACATCAGACAGATTCTGCCACTGTAATTGTTGTCTAGGTAGTGAGACAGATTTCTGGTGCTTCTTATTCGTTCCCAAATCCTCCAGGGCTTTTTGAATTTTGTTTGAAGAGTGGATGACAGTGTGCCAAATAGATATGGCATGGGGATGGATGAAGGACTGAAGGGTCGTATACTACAGGTAGAGGACATACTCATAGGCGTAGAAGATCACTGGACGTTTGGGGCTCTGAAGGTAGTGATGGAATTGGAACTCAGGGTGTTCCAATGTAGTGACAAGATACATACTTTGAAAAATTGTCGGGGACAGATAGTGAAAAAAATATGTAAGCCTTTTCACTAAGTGTAAATCTTAATTAAATAACCAGTGTCACTTTATTTTTCTAAATCAAATGAAATCTGGCATTATCAATGGATGCTAAAATTAGTGGATAAAGGTATAATGCGAAATAAGAAATAAAATCTTAAATTACCTCTTCACAAGATACTAAGTAATCACAAAAGAAAAAGTTGTGATTTTTTTTTTACAGTGCAGAAAACTGATAGTTACTACCCAAACCAAGCAATCAAAGTTAATATCACAAATGATAAGCTGATTGATATCCTGTGACTACTAGTATAATGTACCAAAAAGTGCACAGCATCACCTCCTGATATTCCTGGCAAAAATGCATTGCCAAGATTTAATCATGAGGAAACATCAGTTAAATCAAAGTGTCCTACATACTAACTGGCCAGTACTCTTCAAAAGTGTCCATGTCATTAAAGTCCAAGAAAGACTAGATGGACTATCACAAATTGTAGGAGATTGAGGAGGCGTGATAGCTAAATCCTATCTGAATCCCAGATTGGATCCTGGACCAGAAAAGGACATTAGTGGAAAAACAGGCAAAGCTTGAATAAAGTGTGTAAATTAGTTAATAGTAATGTCTCAATGTTAAATTCTTTATCGTAACTATACTATGGCTCTAATTTTTTACATCTAGTAAAAAGATGTTACTATTTAGGGCAATAAAGTGAACTCATTTTTACTAATTGTTGTAGCTCATTTAAGTCCAATATTATATCAAAATTAAAAATGAAAAATTAAAGAATTGAAGAAAAGAAGAAAATCTGGCTCCCACATGCCATCTACTCTTTTTAGTATAAAAGTCTTAGTCCTTCTCCCTAGATTAATTTTCCCCTATAGAATTCTTGAAAGGTATCTTGTTTCCCAAGACTGTGGCACTTGGGGTTCTACGTCCATAGCACTTAGGCACTACCTCCTGATGGTCACTTCTAAACCTGCCTTATATGGCCTGCGTATTGTTTTCCAGTTGTAAACCCTTTTCGTAGGTTGGCCACTTCCCTGTCTCTGAAATCTTCAAGCTTTCTATGTCACACAGAGCCAGCTCTTGGGTTATACTGAAGAATCTCCAGGAAACTAAGGCATCATTTCTTCTAATGTGGGTCATCCAACATTACTGTATTTCATCTCATTCAATGATAGTAATAGTACATTTTGGAAGAATTTTAAACAAGAGTGTGCTATCAGATTTTTGTTTTAGACTAAAGACTGAGTTGAGATGAAGCTGAGAGGATTAACAGAACAAAGTGACCAGAGTGCCCAGGACAGAAAGTTGCACAGGAAGAGAATCCCAGAGATCTAGAGAGGGTTTCTCTCAGTTATTTAGGAGAGCATGTGTATATGAGGAAACAACAACAAACAGGCCATAAGGATTAGAGAATAAAGTCAATTATTCACACAAGACCTAAAATAGTTCTTTTTCCCACCGGACAGACCAGAAACAATTCTTAATTCATGGAGCATTGGAAAGGATACTCAGGAAGATCTTGCTTCAGTAGTAGGGAAGAATTAGTCCTAGACTGAGCACTGCTCCAGACCCACCTAACACATCATAAAAACAAGATCTGAGAGGATCAAACTATTTCCAGTTAACTGCCTCCCGGGGAAAAAAAATCTTATGACTATTTTTAGGAATACACATATATCAAGCACTCAACGATGTTAAATTTGCAGTTCCTAGCATCTCTCTAAAGGATAATTGACCATTTAAACTACAATAATAGCTATGTGTATCATGAGGTTTATAAAAGCACGTATGTATGTAAAATGCAAAATCTGGAAGGGAAAAAGTGGAACTATACTATTATAAGATTCTTATACTAATGTGAATTGCTGTAATATCACTTGAGGATAGACTATGTTATGTTATGATACTGTTAAACCCTAAAGCAGCCACTGCACAAAACAAATAGTCATAACTAGTAACCAAGGAGATAAGTGTGATAATAAATAACAGTTCATTGGAAAGAAGACCAAAAAAAAGAGAAGAGAACAAAAACTTCTGGAACAAATAGCAAACAAATGTCAAGAAGGTAGACTTAAACCTAACAGTATCAACAATCACATAAAATATAAACAGTCTAAACACCTCAATTAAAAAGCAAAAATTGTCATATTGGGTCAAAAACCAAGACCCAACTATATACTGCCTATAAGAAACTTACTGTACTTATTAAGACAGAAGTAGGCTAGAAGGAAAAGAATGGAAGAAGATGTGCCAAACTAATACTAGTCAAGAGAAGGCTGGAATGACTATTTTAATATTAGACAAAGTGGATTTCAGATCAAATAATATTACTAGAGCCTGGCCCGGGCCTCGAGCGGCGCACGGCGCAGGTCCCTCCCGCCATGGCCCTGGGAGGCCGAAGCACATGGCGGCCGCAGTGGCCGTGAGCGCGCCCGCGGCCCGCCCCGGCCCCCCCTAGAGCCCGCCGCCGCCACCGCCACCGCCGCCATGGGCGTGCAGGGCTTCCAGGACTACATTGAGAAGCACTGCCCGAGCGCCGTGGTGCCGGTGGAGCTGCAGAAGCTGGCCCGGGGCAGCCTGGTGGGCGGCGGGCGGCAGCGAACCCCGCACACGCCGCTGCGCCTGCTGGGGGACGCCGACAACTGCCTGCACCGCCTCTACGGCGGCTTCTACACCGACTCGGTGAGCGGCGGCCAGTGGAACCACATGCTCGGCTACCTGGCCGCGCTGGCCAAGGCCTGCTTCGGCGGCAACATCGAGCTCTTCGTCTTCTTCGACGGCGCGCTCGAGAAGGCGCGGCTGCACGAGTGGGTCAAGCGGCAGGGCAACGAGCGCCAAACGGCGCAGCCGATCGTCAGCCATGTCCAGAACAAGGGCACCCCGCCGCCCAAGGTCTGGTTCCTGCCGCCCGTCTGCATGGCGCACTGCATCTGCATGGCGCACTGCATCTGCATGGCGCACTGCATCCGCCTGGCGCTCATCCGGTTCCACGTCAAGGTGGCGCAGAGCCTTGAGGACCATCATCAGGAGGTGATTGGTTTCTGCAGAGAAAATGGCTTCCACGGCTTGGTCGCCTATGACTCCGACACAGCACACGCGCTGTGCAACATCCCTTACTACTTCAGTGCCCACGCCTTCAAACCGAGCCGGAATGGGAAAAGTCTCACCACGAGCCAGTAACTGATGCACGAGGTCGCCAAGCAGCTGGACCTGAACCCAAACCGCTTCCCTATCTTTGCTGCTCTGTTAGGGAATCACATTCTGCCTGACGAAGACCTGGCTTCCTTCCACTGGAACTTGCTTGGTCCAGAGCATCCACTAGCCTCACTGAACGTCCGGGCCCACCAGCTAGTCCTGCCGCCGTGCGATGTGGTGATCAAGGCTGGGGCTGACTAAGTCCGCAACATCCAGGACCTCTCGGACTTGGATGCCGTAGCTAAAGATGTGTTCCAGCATTCTCAGTCTAGAACAAATGACAAAGTTATTCGATTTAAGAGAGCAATTGG
>CM053603.1:56621281-56641488 GCA_028646535.1 Procyon lotor
GGTGGCACCTGAGGTACTGAGAGTGGCGGAGCACCGGCACAAGAAGGGGCTCATGTACCCCTACATCTTCCACGTCCTGACGAAGGGTGAAATCAAAATTGCTGTTTCTATTGAAGATGAAGTCAGCAAAGACCTGCCTCCCGCCGCCCTGCTCTATAGGCCAGTTCGCCAGTATGTTTACGGAGTGCTGTTTAGCTTGGCAGAAAGCAGAAAGAAAACTGAGAGACTTGCTTTTAGAAAGAACAGACTTCCACCAGAATTTCCACCCGTGATCATTAAAGAGTGGGCAGCTTACAAAGGGAAGTCTCCACAGACGCCGGAACTGGTGGAAGCGCTTGCCTTCAGGGAGTGGACCTGCCCCAACCTGAAGAGGCTGTGGCTGGGGAAGGCGGTGGAGGACAAGAACCGCAGGATGAGGGCCTTCCTGGCCTGCATGAGGTCAGACACGCCAGCCATGCTCAACCCGGCCAGTGTGCCCACCCACCTCACGGTGCTGTGCTGCGTCCTACGGTATATGGTGCAGTGGCCTGGAGCACGGATCCTGTGTCGCCAGGAGCTGGATGCCTTCCTGGCTCAGGTGCTGTCCCCCAAACTCTATGAGCCTGACCAGCTGCAGGAGCTCAAGATCGAGAACCTCGACCCCCGAGGCACTCATCTGTCAGCTCTCTTCATGAGTGGTGTGGACATGGCCCTGTTTGCGAACGACGCGTGTGGCCAGCCGGTGCCCTGGGAGCACTGCTGCCCTTGGATGTATTTTGATGGGAAGCTCTTCCAGTCCAGACTCCTCAAAGCAAGCCAGGAAAAGACCCCACTCATCGACCTCTGTGATGGTCAGGCTGGGCAAGCTGCCAAGGTGGAGAAGATGCGGCAGAGCATCCTGGAAGGGCTGAACCTCTCCCGGCAGAGCCACCCACTTCCCTTCCCGCCGCCCGCAACGCTGCCTTTCTACCCTGCCTCCGTGTACCCCCCGGCACTTCGGGCCTGTCCCCCCGGCTCAGGGCCGAGGGCGGGGCTTTGCAGATCCCACAGGAGTCTGTGACTTTGGAGGCCCCTATGGGGAGACTGTAGCGACAGGTGCTTACCGTGCCTTCCGAGTGGCAACGGCAGCGGGACACTGCAGAGCCTTCTCCGGCGGTGACAGCAGCAGGACTAGCAAGTCGCAGGGTGGACTGCAGCCTATACCTTCTCAGGGAGGGAAGCTAGAAATAGCTGGTACCGTGGTCAGCCACTGGGCTGGGAGCAGGCGGGGCCATGGGGACCGTGGGCCTTTCCCCCTGCAGGTAGTTTCTGTGGGAGGACCAGCAAGGGGGCGTCCAAGGGGAGTGATTTCCACCCCGGTGATCAGAACGTTTGGAAGAGGTGGACGGTACTACGGCCGAGGCTATAAAAACCAGGGCGTGATTCAGGGCAAGCCTCCTTATGCTGCTTCAGCAGAGGAAGTGGCTAAAGAACTGAAGTCAAGATCCGGGGAATCCAAGTCGTCCGCTGTATCTTCAGATGGGTCCCTGGCTGAAAACGGAGCGGTGGCTGAGGAGAAGCCTGCTCCCCAGATGAACGGGAGTGCAGGCGACGCCAGGGCCCCCAGCCACTCGGAAAGTGCCTTAAACAATGACTCTAAGATGTGCAATACAAATCCTCACTTAAATGCACTAAGTACAGACAGTGCTTGCCGCAGAGCTGACGCTCTGGACGCTGCTGTCTTAAAGAAAGAAGAGTAAACTTATTTTTTATAGAGGGTGAAGGATGCTGGAAGGGTAGGATTCAGGAATATCTGGAGGGAAAGAGAGCCTACAGTTATGTACATTTTTTCCTTTCCGTAAGAGAAAAATGAGGACTTTGGAAATTCGGATCCCTCTTTGATATCAGAGATTTAAACAACACATTTTTAGTTTTAACCAGTTGTAGTCAAAATGCTACAATAAAACAAAAAGAAAGAAAATGAAGAGCATTTGACTCCCACACTTAAAATGAAGTACACACAAAGTTTAAACTGGTTGTGACAAAGGCCTATAGTTGTGTTTCTTGAACTATAAAGGAAACAAATTTTGGCAGTCTTTAAGTATATATAGCTTAAAATATCATTTTTAGCATTTGGCACCATATGTATGCCATTATCTTTGATTTTGCATTACTGTTCACAAGAAAGCTTTGTCTAAGGCTTTGATTTTATGATTATGAAAGAAATAAGGCACACCATGGTTTTTCTTTCTTACTTAAATCTCATCACTGTTGATGTGGTTCTTTTGTGTTAAAAAAAAGTGCAACTATCAAAACTAAAAAATTATAGAGTAATATTGCTGTTCTGCTGATTTTAAATATGCAGTACATCATACTTTACAAGCAAGTTAAATGGAGATAAAGTTGAAATCATAGAAGATGCAAATGACCTTTCAAAATCAACAATGTGTTCTGAAACTTTTCGTGACTTAATACCATGCATCTGTGATCAATGAACTATGTGGTTTTGATCGGACATAGACCATTAGTGCTACTACTTGAGCTAACCTTCTGCATGGTTCATAATTTTTAAAGTGTGTAGTTAATATTATGCATGTTATTGTCCTTCCATTCTTACCAGTATGTGCCCATTTGCAAAACAAAATGCTAATAATCAGTAATAGTCCTATAAAAGATGTTAACTCTGTTTAGTCATTGATCTTGCTCTAACCTTAAAATTTTGTGATTATTGACCTCTGTTGCATTTATTCTAAAAACTCCCCCAAAATTATCTAGCTGTTTCAAATATCAACATTACCCTGGTGTATTCACTGCTGTATGCATTATTGTTCTTTCTTGCTGTTTTATGCCTTCATATTAGCAAAATATGAAATTCTGTGAAAAACAAAAAAAATCCCTTTGATCTTTAAAAAAACAAACAAAAAAACAACCCCCCCTTCTGTAGCAGGAAACAAATTGCTTGTTCTTGAGAACTTTCCCATCAAGAATTTAGTAGAAGCAGGGTATACTTATATCATTTTGATGTTTTTGTTACTGTTTCCAAACAATGTACTTTGAAATCAGAATCACCTCTTATTCGT
This sequence comes from Procyon lotor, assembly GCA_028646535.1. Lineage (NCBI taxonomy): Eukaryota > Metazoa > Chordata > Mammalia > Carnivora > Procyonidae > Procyon > Procyon lotor. The sequence goes on from CM053603.1 coordinate 56,624,320, forward strand.
TTTCATATAATTCTCCTGATGCTCTTCATCACACATTAGTGATCAGAAATGAGATGTAATTCCCCAATCCCTGCCCGCGAGACCTGAGTAGGATCTTACTGCAGTGAAGGGAGTTCTGCCCTAACTCATGGATTGTGCAAGAATGAACTGCTGTTGGGTCTGATTGATTGTAGGTGGGTTGTGGCGTGCTGTACTGAAGGCCGTTGAATGCAGCTTACAATGCTTAATAAAAATCTTTATTCTTTTAGTATAAAAAAAAAATATTACTAGTGGGGCCCTGAGTGGCTCAGTGGGTTAAAGCCTCTGCCTTCGGTTCAGCTCATGATCTTCAGGGTCCTGGGATGGAGCCCCACATGGGGCTCTCTACTCAGCAGGGAGCCCGCTTCCCCCTCTCTCTCTGCCTTCCTCTCTGCCTACTTGTGATCTCTCCCTCTGTCAAATAAATAAATAAAATCTTTAAAAAAAAATAATATTACTAGGGATAAAGAAGGTCATTTTCTAATTATAAAGTAATCAATTAATCAAGTAGACATAATAGTCCTAAATAAACCAAATGAAACAAAAAAGTGTTAGAAGTGCAAGGCTGAGACAATAAATCCAGTTTTCATCAGGGGTTTCAATACCCCTCTCTTGACAATTGATAGAAGAAACTGAAGGAAATCATCAAGAAAATAGTATACTTGAGTGACCCTATCATTTAGTGTGACCTGATTGACATTCATAGAATACTCAACGAAAGAAGAAAACAATCTTTCAGGTGCAAACCGAGCATTTTAGCAAGGTAGATTATATTCTGAGTCTTAAAGCAAGTCTCAATAAATTAAAAATTATTCAAGTCATATAAAATATTTCCTCCCAGCGTAATAGAATTAAATTAGAAATCAATAAAAGATACTTGGAATATTCAAAAATATTTGGAACTCAGTAACTTATTTCTAAATAATCATGGATCAAATTAAAAAAAAATGAAATTAAAAAGTATTTTGAATTAAATGAAATGAAAACACTATTAGGGGGAGAGAAGTTTATAGCCATAAAGTTTATGTTAGAAAATAAGAAGGGTTTCAGTCAATGAGCTCAGCTTCTACCTTAAGAGACTAGAAAAAGAAAAGCAAATGAAACCCCAAATAAGCAGAAGAAAGGAAGTAATTATGACCAAAGTAGGAAACAGGAAAATGGAAATAGGAAACAGAGAAAATAAATGAAACCAAAATCCACTTCTTTGAGAACATCAACAAAATTGCTAAACCCATTGCCAGACTGATGAGGGAGAAATGAAAGAAGACACTAATTGCCCAGATCAGGAATGAGAGAAATGTGAAAAATATCACTATAGATCTTACAAATAATAAAAGGAAAATAAGGGAAGATTATGAACAGCTTTATGCTAATTAAGCATATTTCAGCAACTTAGATGAAATGGACAAATTCCTTAAGAGATCCAAACTGTCAAAGCTCACTCAAAAAGAAAAAGATATCCTGAATAGCTCTATCTATTAAGGAAATTGAACTTTTAGTTAAAAATATTTCCGTAAGGAGGACTCCAGACTCGGATGGCCTTAGCAGTAAATTCAAGTCAACATTTAATAAGAAATTCCAAATTTAAATTAACTTTCCCTGAAAATTGAAAAAGAGATATGATTTCCCATTCTAAGAGACTAGCATTGCCTTGATACCAAAATTCATACAAAAGCATTACAAGAAAATCTACCAAGCAGTATACCTCATGAACGTGTAAAATTCTAAGTAAAATTTTAGCAGTAATATATAATGCAACAAAATATTAAAAGGATAATGCATCATGATCAACTGGAATTGGTCCTAGTAATACAAGGATTGGTTAAAAACAATAAAGTATACTTCACTTGCAAGCTGAGAAGAAAAACCTTATAATCATGTTAATAGTTGTAGAAACATATATGAAAAACCAACATTTAGTATCATACTTGATGGTGAAGAACCCAATGCTTTCTCCCTAGGATCAGGAACACAGAGATACCTGCTTTTGCAGCTTCCACTTGCCATTGTATTGTAGGTTCTGGCTAGTGCAATCAGTCAAGAAGAAGAAATAATCATTTAGATTGGAAAGGAAAAGGTAAAACTGTCTCTATTCCCAGATGACTTGATTATCTTTGTCAAAAAAATCCAATGAAATCTAAAAATTAGCTACTGGAAGTAATAAAATTTAGCAGTGTTGCGGGAAACAAGATCAATATATAGAAATCTCTTATTTCTAAGAATAGGTGATTGGAAAGTGAAATAAAAATAATACTATTTAGAAAAGCAGAAAAATACGAAATTCTTAGGAATAAGTCTGACAAAAGACATAAAAACCCAACAACATTGCTTAGAGAAATTAAAGAATTTATAAATAAATGGAGATATACCCTGTTCATGAGTGGCAGACTCAATATTGTTAAGATGCCACTTCTCCCCAGATTCATTTGCAAACTCAGTGCAATGTCAACCAAACTCCCATCAGCCTTTTTTGTAGAAATGGGTCAACTGGTTCTCAAGTTTACGTGAAATACCAAGGACATTTGTATAGCCAAAACAACTTTGAAAAAGAACGAAGTTGGAGGGTTAACACTAACTTCCTAGTAAGTCTTTACTGTGAAGCTGCTATAATCAAAATTGGGTCAGATATTACTGAAAAGATACCTTTGAAGGTTGTGGATACCTATGTTCCTTATCTTGATTGCTGTACACTTTAAGTATGTGTGGTTTAAACCATTAGAACTAGGGGAGCGCCTGGGTGGCTCAGTGGGTTAAAGCCTCTGCCTTCTGCTCAGGTCATGATCTCGGGGTCCTGGGATCGAGCCCCGCATCGGGCTCTCTGCTCAGCCAGGAAGCCTGCTTCTTCCTACTCTCTCTGCCTACTTGTGATCTCTCTCTGTCTAATAAATAAATAAAAAATCTTAAAAAAAAAAATAGGAAGTCATTCCTCTATTATTTTCATTACATTCTGAGTCCGTTCACCTGCCAGTTATTGTGTTTGGTGGTTCTCTTTTTCCATTTAAGGCTTCCTTCCTACTCAGTCTTACCAAGAGTGGGGGTTATTTGTGTTTTGTGGGGCTGTCGTTTCTTCTCTGCACCAGCGCCTCCCTATCTAGTGGTACTGCAGTTACCTCGACTCTTCCCAGGGTCCCTCAATCCAGAAACCAATATGAAATCCAAATTTCCATGTCGTGGTGAAACTGGGCGGGGCCGGGGGTCCCTTGGTTATCACAGATCTTCAGGGCATTTGGCTCAAGTTCTTTTGCTGCTGTTTTCAACAGTAGAGGAACTTCCTTTCTTAGCTAGAGCGCCAGAGCTGGAGCAGCTTCTTCAGCCTCCTTTTGTGGACAGGGAACCCCAACAACCTCCATTTCATACTCTGGATCTTTGTCCTTGGTCTATATGGCGTGGTAGCCCCACTTACATCGGAGAGCCCATCTCCTGGTGGTTTCCTCTCACTGGTTTTGAGTCTCAGGCTTCTGTGCATTTGTTCCGTTTCTGATCCATAGAGATATTAATTTGTATCTTTAATTTTTTTTTTCTTATTTTCATTATGACAAAGGTATCGGTGCAAATTTTGAAGTCACACACTATCTTGCCTGGAAGCCATGGGTCTGTTTATTTCCCAGCCATATGCCTGGCACTTTTCAAAGTGCTAAGCCATTGCAAGCTCTTAATAAATAATTTCAGGATGCATGAATAAGATAACTGAGTGCCCAAACAAGATTCTATTATGAGCTCGCTCATGTCATACTCAATATATGTTTATATAAAGTGCAACAAAAGAAATGATGGTGGAATGATTTATACCAAGGGTTTAGCAGGATATTAGTGAACCATTTTTTGCTTTTTAAAAAATGCCCTTCCGTGCTGTCTCCCTCCCACTCTTTATTGTTGTCGTTACAGTAAACATGAACTCTGAATACACAGGACTTATTTTGACCTTGGAAAAACTAAAATAGTGATCCTGACTCTCAAGTTCCCTGAAGTTGAGGCCCTGCCACCCTCACCCTCCCATTCCTTATTCCCAAACCTCAAGTCATGTCTGTATATGATTTTCTGTCACCTTTCTCCCCAGCCTCCTCTTCCTCCAGGACCTCACTCTCAGGTACTCTACAAGGACCAAAAGTTTCTGAAAAAGTAAACAGAATATCACCCTCATATCCCTTCAAGAAGTCATTCCATCTGCTTGATACTGCTTGAAATTCCTTTAGTTAGGATAAGAAGTCAAAGCGTTAGGCTTGGATTGCCTTCTTGGGAAAGCTAACAAACTAATATGTACGTAGGTCTGGCAATCAGTGATGGCATTCAGATTTTTTTTCCATGTTGTTTGGGGTGTGGGTAATAAAACAGGAAGGCTAAATGGTCATGGGGTGGGGCAGGGAGGCTTTTAAGAGGGCACAGGACAATTGACATTCGACCTCAGCCTCAGAAACCTTTCTCCACTCCAAGAGTGGCCAGAAGCTAGCCTCAGAGGCATCTCTTATCTGCCTCAGTGAGGACCGAGTGGGCTTTTTCTCTGCCCGGAGTGTGATGTGTAAGACACGGAAACCAGGCAAGGCAGCAGCTTCCTGCTAGCTCTTTCCCCTCTAAAGATACCTGGCATTCTCTCTATCAGATAGACAGAAATATCTGGAATGTATTCTAGCTTCAGAATCTTGAGCATTTTTCCTGATACACCTTATCATTTTTGTAAACAGTGAATTTGTTCCTAAATATAGGATTTGAAATCCTAGTCTCAAATCTGATAAGTAACTCCAAGCTTCTTGGATGATTCAGAAGCACACATCCTTCCCAGCCTCTTGCCAGTGGCCAGCACAGTAGGAAAACTTCATAAATATTTACCAGTTCTGCAATTCTCACAGTAGCTGCTATCAACAGAGTTCACTCTGGTTCTGCCAGGAAAGGTCAACATACTGTTCTGTTGAGTGAAAACTAAGAAGAAACCTAAAAGTGACAATAAATAAGCTCTGTCGTGCTTTAATGTATATTTTATGTATAGTTTTGGTCTCCAAAATAAGTACTAGATATGACTAAGCATAAAACTTTAGGTTGTACTTAAGAATGTTGTTCATCTGCTTTTGAGATTCAGTAAGTTCCTTCTCTTGGCATCTGTGCCGTATCCATGAAATGAAAAGACTGGTAAAAGCAGACGAGATTTTGGATCTATATTACTTGTGATGGTTGCTAATTGTAATTAATGTCTGATGACTTTCCTGAGGGCGCTGGATTGTGTCCCTTTGCTGCAGAAGACATACCAACAGCAGCCCTTAGACTTGCCCTCTGATTACTATGAAAAGAGCATGGCTGCTCGATCTCTCTTCTCAAGCAGACTGTTTGGGGCAGATAGCCCTTACCGTGTCCTTATCCAGAGACCTAGTGCAACCAGTTGACACAGTGTGTAAAGGCAGCATTTTCATCCAGTTCATCTGAAAGATTGATGGGGAGTTAAAATGACCATTTCCTGCTACCAAACTGCTGGTTCAGTGAGAAGAGTTCTGTGGGCCTCTGGAAGTTCTATCATTTTGAAATTCACTTGAGATAATGATAAATATCTAGTATCAGTTTGAAATGGTGTATTTTTTAAAAAGTATCAACCGGAAATATTTTTTTGAAAAGGTAGACTTTTAATAACTGCTTTGTTAAGACTAATAATTTACATATTAAATTAGTCAGAATTTACTAACCACAGTTATGATATATAGTCCAAAGAGTACAGTAACCTCCTATCGTGTCAATCAGAAATATTTTTTAATAATATTGGTTAGGGACGCATGGGTGGCTCAGTCAGTTAAGCATCTGCCTTCGGCTCATGTCATGATCCCAGGGTCCTGGGATCGAGTCCCACATCAGGCTTCTTGCTCATTGGGGAGCCTGCTTCTTCCTCTACCTGCTGCTTCCTCAGCTTGTGTGCTCTCTCTCTCTCTGTCTCTCTCAGATAGATAGATAAATGTTATATGTAGTTCCATTTTCCAACTTTTGAAATATCCCTTGGGAAGTCCTAGCCACAGTAATCAGACAAGAAAAAGAAGAGGCATCCGTATTGGTAAGGAAGAATTTAAGCCATCACTATTTACGGACAACACAATACTGTACATAAAAAAAACTACGGATTCCACCAAAAAATTATTAGAAGTAATAATTGAATTCAATAAAGTTGCAAGATACAAAATTAATAGCCAGAAATAGGTAGCATTTTTATACACTAATAATGAAGCAGCAGAAAGAGAGATTAAGAAAACAATTCCATTTGCAATTATACCAAAGAGAATAAAATACCTAGGAATAAACTTAACAAAGGACGTGAAAGACCTGCTCTCTGAAAACTATGAAACACTGATGAAAGAAATTGATGATGACACAAACAAATGGAAAGATATTTCATGCTCATGGACTGGAAGAATTTATATTGTTAAAATGTCCATACTACCCAAAGCAATCTGCAGATTCAGTGTAATCCCTCTCAAACCACCAGTAGGATTTTTCATAGAACTAGAACAAATAATACTGAAATTTGTATGGAACTACAAAAGACCTTGAATACCCAAAACAATCTTGAGAAAGCAGAACAAAGCTGGAGGTATCACAATTCTAGATTTCCAGATATACTACAAAGGTGTAATAATCAAAGCAGTATGGTACTGGCACCAAAACAGACATGCAGATCTATCAAACAGAATGAGAGCCCAGAAATAAGCCCAGGCTTATATGGTTAATTACTCTATGGCAAAATAGGCAAGAATATGCAACAAGGAAAAGACAATAAATAAATTGTGTTGGGAAGACTAAACTGCTACATGCAAAAGAATGAAACTGGACCACTTTCTAATACCATACAAAAAATAAACTCAAAATGGTTAAGATCTAAATATAAGACAGGAAACTATAAAAATCCTCGAAGAGAACAAAGATAGCAATTTCTCTGATATTGGCCATCGCAATGGTTTTCTAAATGTCTCCTAAGACAAGGGAAACAAAAGCAAAAATAAACTACTGGGAATGCATCAAAATGAAAAGCTTTTGCATGGCAAAGGAACCCATCAACAACACAAAAAGGCAACCTACTGAATGGGAGAAGGTATTTGAAATGATTTAACTAATAAAGGGTTAATATCAAAAATATATGAACATCTTATACAACTCAGTGCCAAAAAAAAAAAAAGATTTGATTAAAAAATGGGGAGGAGACCTGAATAGGATTTTTTTCCAAAGAAGACATGCATACAAATGGCTAACAGACACATAAGAAGATGCTCAACATCACTCATCAGGGAAATGCAAATCAAAACCATAATGAAGTATCAACTCATACTTGTCAGAATGGCTGAAGTAAAAAAACAAGAAACAAGTACTGACATAGAGAAGAGACCCCTCATGCACTGTTGGTGGGAATGTAAATTGGTGTAGCCACTGTGGAAAGAGTATGGAGGTTCCTCAAAAAGTTAAAAATAGAAATATTATGTGATCCAATAATTCCACTGCTGAGTATTTACCCAAAGAAAATGAGAACACATTCATACAATATCATATGAATATCATGTTCATAAAGATATATTCACCCCTATGTTTATTGCAGCATTATTTATAGTAGCCAAAATATGGAAGCAACCTAAATGTCCCATCAATAAATAGGATAATAGGATACACACACACACATACACACAGACTGTGATATTCAGCTGTAAAAAAGGATGAGACATATTACCATTTTTGACAACATGGATGGAACCGGAGGGTATTATTCGAAATGATATAAGTCAGACTGAGAAAGGCAAATATTATATGATTTCACTCAATTGTGAAATCTAAGAAACAAAATAAATGAATAAATGAAAAGCAGAATCTGACCTATAAATACAGAGAACAAACTGATGGTTGCCAGGGGAAAGAGGGCGGGAGGAGGGACAAAATGGATGAAAAGGAGGGAGATACAGGCTCCCAGTTATGGAATGAATAAGTCCTGGGAATAAAAGGTCCAACGTGGAGAATCTAGACACGTATTCTATGTGCTATTGTAATGTGACAGATGTAGCTACACTTGTGGTGAGCATAGCATAATATATAGAGAAGTTGAATTTTGTACACCTGAAACTAATGCAACATTTGTGTCAGTTGTACTCAGTAAAAAAAATAAAAATGAAGAATCCCTTGGGCCAAAAAGTAATTGTATTCATATTTAGATCAAAGTTACAATTAATTCTCATATAGAGTTTTATTTAGCAATATTTTACTTATTTTAGGCCATACCTACAAGTCCTGGTGAAGTAATTGGGAAACAGCAACCTTGATCCATTTGACCTCATTAACATACTTCTTAAAAATCAGTCTATCGTTCTTTTGCATTATAACTTATGTATGTATCTTCTATTAGGTATTTATATTTTTACTTTGTCTGGATTCCCTGTGGTCTTTAGTAGTTCGGCTTCTGTAGTTTGTCTTTGGATTAAGCTATCTTCAAGAGCAGCATGATGTTATCTCTGAAAACACGGCATGTGGGGTTCCTTTGCTGGGATCGTTCCATCATCGGGGGCAGGCCTCCTGGTCTGCACATTTCCTCCCTCCCTCTCTTCCTTCCTTCCTTCTTTCCTTCCTTCCTTCCTTCCTTCCTTCCTTCCTTCCTTCCTTCCTTCCTTCCGATTTTAGATTTTAGATTTTAGATTTTAGATTTTAGATTTTAGATTTTAGATTTTAGATTTTAGATTTTAGATTTTAGATTTTAGATTTTATTCATTCGACACAGAGAGAGATCACAGGTAGAGACACAGGCAGAGAGAGAGGGGGAAGCAGGCTCCCTGCTGAGCAGAGAGCCGGATGCGGGGCTTGATTCCAGGACCCTGAGATCATGACCTGAGCCAAAGGCAGAGGTTTTAACCCACTGAGCCACCCAGGCGCCCCTGCACATTTTCAAATGTAGCAGACGACCACTCATTTTACAGAGAAGTAAATTTAAGTATACATTGTATGGTTAAGCTATTCCTATCTTTCTTTTTGTCAGTGTGAATTGAAGGGTAAAATTTTCAACTCATAACTTATTTTGTAATTATGGTTTAGTACATAATTAAAGATAGACTTGAGGCAAAAAATAGGAAACTCACATTTCATGTAAATGAGACCTCAAAGCTGTTTGGAATGTGGAGACCAAGATAATTACAAAATCCATCATGCAGAAACACTGCAAATACAGAAAATTCAATGTTTAACCCAGTGATCAGTTTCTCTTAATTCATCACTGAGAGAAAAATAAATTGAATATTGAAGAACTAAACTCCATTTTTGCGTGATAGTTATTGTTTAATAATTAGTTGGAAAGACTTGGAACATTAATGCTGAGCAAATATAAAATGCTAAAATATAAAATAATAATAAAATGAGACATTTTCATGTTGGGGCCTCACATACATGATATCAGAAAGTGCAAATAAAAAATGAAAAATTAGTCATCCTGATGTATGGGCAGAATAACTCCCTTCTGAGTTTTTAGTGAATATGCATGATACATTTTCTCTGGGTGTGTCTCTGAGGGTGTTTCTGGAAGTGATTGGCATTGCACAGTTGGCCCCATAGGGCAGCTTGTCCTCACCAGCTTGAGTGGGCCTCATCTAATCCCTTGAGGGCCTAAGTAGGACGGAAAAGCAAAGGAAGGGTGAATTTGCTCTGTGCTTGAGCTGGGACATCCAAATTCTTCTGCCTTTGTACTTTGGAGCTTCTGGTTCTTGGGTTTGCAGACTCAGTAAGTTTTACACCATGTCCCCCCACCCCACCCCAGGTTTCTGGCCTTTGGGTTTAGATGGGAATTAGACTGCCATCTTTCCTTAGCTTGCAGCTTGGAGGTGGCAGGTTGTGCTACTTCTCTTATGATTCTTAGGATTCTTCTCAAATGATTATGGCTCTCCTTAATCATGTGAGTCAGTCCTTCATAATAAATCTCTTTCTGCATACCTGCATATCGCCTATTGGCTCCGTGTCTCTGGAAAATCCTGTCTGATATGCTAAGTGAAAGGGTTATAAATTTTTAATTTTGTTATATATCTTGTCAAATTGCCCTCCTCAAAAGGTAGAGTACCAATTTTCATTCTCAGTCAAATAGAAATTGCCTGTTTCCCTGCGGCCTTGCTGATCCTTTTTGATAACATTTTACCTTTCTGACACATGAAAAGTTGTAGGTCTTTGCTGTTTTGTATTTACTTCATTGTAAATGAGGTTTTCCTTAACCATTTGTGTGTCTTAGATTTCTAGCAATCCCTTTAGTGTAAACTGTAATCTAGTTTACGTCTTTCTATTGATATTTGAAAGTTCTTTTTATGTTTATTTTGTTGTAACAAATGTACTCATTTCCTCTCCACGTTTTTAGTTTTTATTGGTATTTTAGCTATAAAGATAGTTTCCCTTTAGTAGTGAAATGTTTTAGTGTTTTCCTTCATGCCTTTGAGTTTTATGTCACGTTTTAAAGGTCTTCCTATTCTAAGGTTATAAATATACTCACTCATATTTTCTTCTAGTGCTTTCATATTTTGCTTTTTTGGCATTTAGATATTTGATTTATTCAGGATTATTGTGTTATAAGGAGTAGGGTGGACATCTTTGTGGTGGGTGCCAGATTTGTAAAAGATTTCAGACATCAAATACTATTAAGATTTTGTTTCGTTGGTTCTATTTACCTTTTGCCATAGAATTCTTAGCTAAGTGGGAGTAGCACCTGCCTATCTTAAAAAATAACATTTCTTTAAATATAAATGGTTGTGTTTACTCTTTGTACCGTATCATTAAATAATTGGGGGTAGTTTGTGTCCTTGGAGAGCAGCAAAGCATATCCTAAGAAAACATCAACTCTTTGACCTAATTGGATATCTTCCTGATAAAACTAAACAGAAGGAGGTGAGACCGTAGTGATTGTCTTCTATCACAGAACTGGAGATGAGTAGTGACCTCCAATATTCTGACATATATTCCCCAAGGATTATATGGAAGAGCCTTGCTTTGCATTATGTGATCCTCTAGAGAAAGTAGCATTTTTAGGATTGGTTCCCCCATGGAAAAACATCTTTTCTTCACCGAGTCATCAGAAAGAAACAGTTTCAAGACATGTTTTGCCATTTCTTTGGGGATTGAGGAGGAAAACTCTTTAAATCTCCATTGATTGGGGCGCCTGGGTGGTGTAGTCACAGTTAAGTGTCTGACTCAGGATTTTGCCTCAGGTGATGATCTCAGGATTGTAGGATCCATCTTGCGTCAAGCTCCATGCTCTGCTTGGAGTTGGCTTGAGATTCTCTCTCTGCCTTCCCCCCTTCCCCCACTCACACTCTCTCTCTAAATTAATTAGTTAAATTAATTTTCAAAAACTCCATCGAAGGATAGTGGGTAATTTGCCATGCATTTTATGTGTGCATTGATATATGATACAGATATATTACCTAGTATCTATATATTATGTATCTATCTCTCTCTGTATAAACCAGATCTACTTCAAGGTCATACTGATGGCATTTTCCTTTGTCAGTCTGGTCTTTAAATATCTTGGACTCTTAAAATGTGGGCTAGAGTTTTAAACCGTGGAAACTGCTGTTGCTCTGTGGTCAGTTAATAGCCTGATAGCTTGCAGGGCACTGTGCTTTTACAGGTAACAGCAATGAAAGAGAAATGATTGCATCTTCACAAGGGGAAAACCAAACAATGTTATCTAATTGATTTGACATTCCACATGGGGCTGTCTGACCGGACACAGTGGCATTTCCATGATTCATTTGGGTTGTCTCTGAACATCCATGTATTTACCTGTGGTGAAGTTGGCTTCATTGGTTACCATACAGATGACCATGGGGAAGTTAGCCTCCCATTTCTACATCAAAAAGAAAAAAGGAGGAAGTGTTAACACCTCACAGGGTTGTTGGGAGGACAAAGAACCAATGCTTGAGGAACTCCTGGCATAGTACTTGGCACATAGTAAATTCCCCCCCCATGTTTCTTTTTATCTCTGTTTTATCATTATTGATGCTAGTATTATCTTTATTACTCAGTAGTACAATAACATGCAGTGAAAAACCCATTATGGCTACAGCCTTGAAATACAATTCCTGGGTGTCTTTAGAAGTGGGCCATATTTGAAATGAGCAGTAAACACCCTGAGTTTGCTTTGTTTTATTTTTGCTATCCCCCCAAAAGTCTTTGATTTCATGTAAACTCAGGAAGTATGCCTATGCATTATTCTTGAAGCAAGAAAATAATGCGGATATTTAATAGTGTGGATATTTACCCATAACTATGACACAGTGAAGTTAGCAGTTTTGATAATGATGTTTGGCTTTTTTGTTTTGTTTAATGCCTGCAAAATTATCCTGCCTACGGCTCCCAGAGGCCCTTCCCATACAGCATGTTCTGTAATCATATTACGGATCTAATAAACATCTATCTCATTGTAATAAACTCTCTTTGCGAACAGCCTCATTAATGTGCTGAAATAATGTACCCGGGGGTATTTCCAGCAATTTCATTGTAGCTCTAAAATTAGCCGCCCTAACGGCTCTATTGGTGGGAAAACTGCCACTTCAGCTCCAGTGATCGAGTCTTAGGCAGTGCCTTGCTGATCACGAAGGGACATGGGGCAGAGCTCCCAGTAAAGGTGCTTTGGGGGCAACAAAGTCCTACAGTGTAAAACTTTAAACAAACTGTCTCATTTTAATTTTTTAATTCTAGATCAGTCTCTTTGAATAAATGAACCATTAGTTTATAAATCTGAGACTTTACCTTACGGAATTCACGCTAAGTGTCTAGATAATAAAGCCGTAACTATGCTTAACTGATTTTATACAGAGAATTTTCTTCTTCCAGTTGTAAGAATTGCCTGGTTTGAGAAGTTTTTTACTGTTAGGAAGTGTTTTTTTTAAATGTTATTAGCCTTACAATTTTATTCTAAAATATCCATTCTTTTAATCGATGCGAAAACCCTCTTTTAGGGATAAATATATTATCTTTTATTCTTTTTTCCTTTGGGGTATATTCTCTAACTCAAACCTGCATTATTTAGAGATGAGGTTTTTAGAAAGGAATTATTTTAGTATGAAGAGGACTTCGGGTATTTTTTTAATATCCTGCCTTCAGTACGTAGTAATTTTTTAAAAGTTTTATTTATTTTAGAGAAAGGGAAAGAGAGAAAAAGAGAGTGCTTGAGTGGGGGGATGGGCAGAGGGAGAGAATCTCTAGTAGACTCCCCACTGAGCAGGGATCCCAGCCTGGGGCTCCATCCCCTGACCCATGAGGTCATGACCTGAGCTAAATTCAAGAGTCAGACACTTAACCGACTGAGCGCCCCAGTGCACGGTAATTTTAACAGATTTCTAAACTATATACCTCTGTAACACATTTTTGAATCTTATAACCAAAAAGGAACATTTCCAGGTTTCTTCGTTCATTAATTGACAGTCAGGAGAAGTGCTAGTGTGTTACTGGAACTGTTAGGGCGGGTTTAGCCCTTCGCATTTTCTCCGGCCATTATTGCTGGTTAAAGCAAGTCTTGCCTTAGCCTCGTGTCAGTACCTGGGGGGTCATTACAGGGAGAGCCCAGGACATTTACTGCCTTTTGAATTTTAGGGGGAGGGAAGGCAGATTTATAACAGATATTTTTATTTCTGTATCTATGTATGTAGTTGACACTTTCAGATATTTGAATTATAAAAGCACTATAAGCACATTATAACAATTCAAACAATGTAGAAATGGTTAAAGTAAAAGTAAAGTCTCCCCCTAAAGTAGAACTAAACTATCCCTTACTGTAAGCACTGTATACATTTGGTATGTATTCTTGCATTATGTTCACTTTGCTTATAATCACATGCACTTATATCATTGATTTTGTTTTTTATTTTGTTTTAGCTCTCATTCTTACAAGTAGATCCATAGTATATATGTAGATAGCGTATAACTTTTTACTCCTCTCCATATTATGGACATCTTTCCAAGTGAGTACTGATGTGTAATCAGTCCCATTCTTTTAAAGAGCTGTATGATATTTCATGGTATAAATGTACTATTATTTATTCAATTCAAACATCTCCTGATGGATGGCCCTTCAAGTTGTTTCCATTTATTTGCTATTATAAATATGATACAATACACATCCTTGTATGGTTTTCAGTACTTCTGCATTTTCTTTAATTAGATAAGCACCCAGAAGTGAGATGGCTAGGTTAAAAGGTGCTTTTAAATTTCAATAAATATTCATTACCATATATATGTTAACACTTTATATTCTTTTTTTTTAATTTTTTTTTAAAGATTTTATTTATTTATTTGAGAGAGAGAGAGCACAAGTAGACGGAGAGGCAGACAGAGAGAGAGGGGGAAGCAGGCTCCCTGCTGAACAGAGAGCCCGATGCGGGGCTGGATCCCAGGACCCTGAGACCATGACCTGAGCCGAAGGCAGAGGCTTTAAACCACTGAGCCACCCAGGCGCCCCAACACTTTATATTCTAATTAAAGGTGTAGAGATGTACTTTTTCCCCTACATTATCACCAGCATCATATCTTCTGAGTCTTTCTAAAATTGCCTTGTCCATTTAAAAAGTAAAAATAAAAAAAAAAAAAAGTAAAAATAATGCTTCATATTCCATGACTATAGCATTTAGGAAAAGGACATGCAGCCACACACATGTGAAATATGTATCACATGAAGGTGTTAACTTTGGAAATACAAAGAAGTAGATGATAATATAGCAAATTATAAATTACCAAAATTGGCATCAGAATAGATAAAACTATCAAGCTTCAAAAGTGGTTAAAATTTAATCATTGATGATAGAAGTCTCTCAACCTCTTTTTTTTTAAATGGGAAGCCACAAGGTTTAATTTGTTTATACCACAAGCAGGTGGAAAAGAGAGATGCTAACCCAACAAAGAAATCTTACAGTATATATACACCATGTAGAAACTCGAAGTTGTCAGTGTAAATATTATCATCACAGCAAACATCATTAGGTAGGATAACTAATCAGTTACTTATGTCTTAAAAATTAGACATTGATTTCACAGGACATGATCACCCTTTCTTTCTGTCTTTAGGTGTCCCTCAAGACTTCTTTATTAGAGATGATATTTTTCAAGGACTACTTTTTGACGCAGGATATAATCTGCTCTTCTGTAGCTGCAGGGAAAGAAAGAGCATTCTATATTAATCCTGTAAGATTTCTTTCACAAGCAGTTAGAATGGTAAATACTAGAATTCCATTACTTACTTACCAGAAGGAAAAACTTACAATATGAGGGGAAACAAACAAACACATACCAGACAGCTGAATTGTAGTAACGTGATATTTTGCATCTACAAGATTATCATTAAAATATTACAATTCTAGGTAGTTTTACATGTGAGTTCTAAATTTCCAAGCAATAGACCATTTCTGTGCTATTTATTTCAGAGTATAGAAAACTATGAAAAGCTTTCTGGTTCAGTTTTGTAAAACTATAGTTTTGTAAACTATAATAAGTTTAATGCCATAACCCACTTTAAAATAAGACAGAACCACTGTAGATCATTTTAATTTATGAATATGGCTAAGAAAATTTTTTAAAAACAGTAAATAAAATCTAGGAATGTATTGAAGGACCACTATAACCAAATTGGGTTTGATCCAGGACCAAGAAAGTTCAATCACTAGAAAAGCATAACTTAATATTTTAAACAATTGAAGGAGATTAAAAACATGGTCATAATAATCAATGCTAAAAGGTTCAACTAGCCATTCTTCATTTTTTAACTCTATTTAAGACAGAGCGTATCTTCTAAACCTATTGTAAGTTATTTCCTTGAAATTAATAGTAAACACTTTAAATACTGAAGGCAATTTCATTAAAATCTGAAAAAGAGGAATACCTTCCACTATCACTAACGGTCAACAGTGATTGGCGAGGAGGTGGGGACTTACAGATAATGCTGTGAGGTAAGAGAAATAGTCTAAAAATGCTCACTACTTAATTTGATAAAAATTTTATACCCAGAAAAAGATTGAAGTAAAAAATTTGTTGGAACTAAAAAGCAAAGTTCAGTAAGTTCGTGGATTATAATGTAATGCACAAAACCCAACGGCTTCTGTTAACATTAGTCTGATAGAAATGGGAGGGGTCCCTTTTAAAGAAGTGACTAAAACCATCCCATGAAAAGGCCCAAAATAAATGTAACAAGAAAATTCAGATCAGGTGATAACTGTAGACCATTTTGAAAGACATAATATATGACCTAAATAAATGGAGAGACATGCTGGGTACCTGGTAGTAAGACTTAAAAATATAGATTCTTTCCAAATTCATATACAAATTTAATTTTTTGTTGTAATTCCATCCACACTCAGTCCATTGAAATGATCCTACGGAATAAATGTGAGGTTTGCCATGGAAATCTTCAATAGGATGGCCTCTTCCCACGGTTCTTTCTCACACAATCCTCTCCTCTCACAAGATGCCTTTCAAGGAAAAGTGCAGGAACTCAAAAAGAAGTAACTTATAGCAATGAAGAGAAAAGGAAAATGGGAGTCAGTAGCAGATTAAGATCAACATATTTATGGAGGACAGAAGGAAACCTATAGAAGGATTAAACTAGGGCAGAAGAAGCCTGGCCCCCAAACAGTGTGGTGGGCAGCGTTGGCCTTCCCACTGAAACCCCACAGCACCTCCGGCCTCAGGGGAAGAGATGAAAACCAGGGCATTTTCAAAAAGGCTATAAAAACAGCTCCACGTTCGATCCCCTGTTTGCTCTTCTCCAACTTGCACACGCAGAAGACTAAGTAGTGTAGTATATGCTTTCCAACATGGTGCCAGGACTTTCCCCTAGAGAAGCTGAAGCTGAGAAGAAATCCAGTGGTACCACAGAGTAAAGCATTCCTGAATTTTCTGAGGAGGCGTGGTGGTAGAGCTGATGATGAGGCCTCCCTAAAGTAAAGCTTCCCCAACTCCACACCCACGGTGGAAGGATGGGCTACCACCCAAATGTGTATGTTTAGTCATGATCCGTCCCCTGAATTCCATACCTGAATGTCCTGTGCTCTATAATATCTCCGTAAGAATATCTCTGCCAGCGGTGGATCCAGCAGTGAATGAGGACCAAACTGCTGTTTTGTAGGCTCTGTGTTCCCTCGCTGTCTTGTCTGCGTTGCCTGGCTTCTGGCACATTCACTGCAGTCACACTGT
>CM053603.1:56641588-56668990 GCA_028646535.1 Procyon lotor
AAGAAGAAGAAGAAGAGTGATATGATCTGATTCAAGTTGAAACAACCTCTCTGGCTTTTGTGGGAATACAGATTGGAAGGAGCACAAGTGGAAGCATGAGGGAACATTTGGTTACTTTTTGAGTGGCTATCTTGAACATCTTTCTCCCATCTAGTGTCTGTGAAACCCACTTGAATTCCTCTGTGGTTTCCGTAGCTTTGCTGCTTCAGTGGAATTGTTTGAATCTCCTCTTATATTGATGGGCTCTGAGTTTTTAAATGAGCTCTATTTCCCCATTCTGTTGTTACTGACAAGGAAAATGTAAAGTTCTGTCACAAGAGTTAGGCAGGACAGTGTAGGAGCCGTGGAAGTCAAGGTCAATTTGATCTACCTATGACTTTAAACTTGCTTTCAGATTTTTTTTTTTTTTTTTACTCTAGCATTCTGGTCTGTGATATATAGACTTACGACTAAATCAATAATGGTAGTGGCAGGTTTTCTTCCCTTTAAATGTTCACTTTTAGGAATATAATTTGCCTGAGGGTCAATGAGCCTAGAGAGTAGCCTTATTTCTCAAGGGTAAGGGGGCAATGTCAAGACTGTGGGCAATAGTCTTTCCTTGGACGATGTCATCTGGAATTACCACCATTTATCAGCTTAATGGTATTTTCTGCTGCCTCTTTAGCTGAATTTGGGCAGGAGTAATATATTAAAATGAAGAAGAACAGAGATTGATAGCCTAATGTGAAATCTTGTTAAAGATGTCCTAACAATACAGACAGAGTCGGTTCTCAAGGTGCTTTTAAACAGCCTAAAAATAGAAAACATTGCATTATAAGGAGTTATTTTTCTTCTTCCTTGGTTAATTTGTTCTCTTCTCTGAAAATAAATATTCTCATGTATTTTTGACTACCACCAGGCAGCATTTTTAATAAATATAAAAGGAGAACAATTTTCAAGTGCATTATTGTATTGGATAGATTGAATAAAGGGAAACACAATTGTGATTTTTAAATTGGTTTAAAATAGTTTTAAAAATTCAAATGTAAGTTTACTTTGAGATAGTTCTAAGTTGTGTGTGTGTGTGTGTGTGTGTGTGTGTGTGTTTGTATTTTCTCTTCCATAAAGCATTTGAGTTGGTCAGTAAGAATATTTGCAGTAAATTTTAAGTTGCCAAGTGGACATTCTTATACTAAAAAAAAGATTTGTTGTTTATCTGAAGTTCAAACTTAATTGGTTTTGGTTTTTTTTTTTAAGTCTGGCAATTCTAAGTAAAGGAGAAAACATAAGTAAAATAATGACAATGAGATAGGGTGAAGTTTCTATACAGGTATGAAGTCTAACATAATCACTAAAGTTGGGTCATGGTTTTGTCCTTGAGAATTCTGGTCACCACACAGAAATGGAAATATAACCGCTTATGAGATGTATGTTGCCCAGAAAGAGACAGTTCCTTGGAGTCAGGAAACATTTTCTACTCCTTGGGTCTGAAAAACCTCTTCATGGGTCTCCTTTAAAGGGAGGAATACTTTGCGATGGGGCTGGTGATGGTGATATCTACCTTTTATTGAGCATTTAATGAATTAGTGTCTTTCAAAGAGAATTTTTTAATTTAGATGAAGTTCATTTTACCTTTTTTTCCTTTTTTTAAATTAAGCTTTCACAGTTAGGTCTATCAGCCACTTATTGTTTGTTTGTTTATTTATTTATTTTTAAAGAATGAAATGAGTTTCAGAGATTCCTGAGGTCTTGGATTTCTTTCATTGAGTATGGATGTTCCCTGGTGATTCCGGGTCACTGGAACTGACCTGTGTTGGCAACCATTTGGAATTAATCTTGGTATAGGGTAAAAGGTACAGATTGAAGTTTATGTTTTGGCATATTGTTCAAGCATCTTTATGATAAGGCTAGAAAGCCAGTAATGTTAGTTTTTCAACTTTTTGTTCTTTTTCAAATTTATTTTGGCCATCCTATGTCCTTTCCATTTCCATATGAAACTTATAAGCAGCTTGTCAGTTTCTACCCAAACAAACAAACTACTGGGATGGCAAATGAGATTACATTGAATCCGTAGACTAATTTGGAGACAATGTCATTTTAACAAAATTGAACCATTTGACTTATGAACAAGGTAGATCCCTCCCTTAGTTTGGTCCTTTTTAATTCCTCTCAGCAATATTTTGTATTTGTCAGTATACAGGTCTTTCACCCTCTGTCACGTCTAAGTTTTTCAGTTTTTTAGGTTATTGTACATGATATCGTTTAATTCTGATTTTTGATTGTTGCTTACATATAAAAATACAGTTGATTTTGTATGTTGTTCTTGAATCCTGTAAGTTTGTTATATTCATTTATGAGCTCTAGTAGCTTATTTGTAAGTTACACTGGATTTTTCTACAGAAAGGATCATGTCTTCTGCAAATAAGCAGCTATATCCTCCTTTCCAGTCTGAATGCCTGATTTTTGGGCTCTGGCCAGAGCCTCCCATTTGATGTTGAATGGACGTGGTAAAGCAGATGTCCTGTCTTTGTCTGATCTCACGGTGAAGCATGCATTTATCAGGTTGAAAAAGTTTTCTTCTATCTTCATTTGCTGAGTTTTTGTTAGAAACAGATGTTGAATATGGATAAATATTCTTTCCATTGAGATGATCACATGGCTTTTCTTTTTTACTTATTATTTTTTTTCTCCCAAATATGTTTTTCAGTGTCACAAGATTAGTTGTTCATGCACCACACCCAGTGTTCCATGCAATACGTGCCTTCCTCAATACCTACCACCAGGCTCGCCCAACCCCCCCCCCCCAAAACCCTCAGTTGGTTGCTCAGAGTCCACTGTCTCTCATGGTTCATCTCCCCCTCTGATTTCCCCCCATTCCCCTTTCCCTTCCTTCTCACAATGCCCTCCATGTTTTTCCTTATGTTCCACACATAAGTGAGACCATAAAATAATTGGCTCTCTCCACTTGACTTATTTCACTCCTCATAATCTCTTCCCATAGCAGCAATGGCCACAATCGCCAAACTGTGGAAAGAACCAAAATGCCCTTCAACAGATGAATGGATAAATAAGATATGATACATACATACAGTGGAATAGTATGCCTCCATTAGAAAGGACGAATATCCAACTTTTGTATCTTTTTTACTTATTAATACAATATTAGGGATTGACTGTAACCATGTTAATGAGGGATATTGTTTTGTAGTTTACTTTCTTTTTCTTTTATTATTTTCAATTGAAGTATAGTTGACACATAATATTATATTAGTTTTTGGTGTATGACATAGTGATTCAGCAATTACATACATTATGAAATACCACAATAACAGTAATTAACATCTGTCACCATTCAGAGTTATTACAGTGTTATTGACTATATTCCCTATGCTACATTTTTCTTTTTAAGATTTTATTTATTTATTTATTTATTTATTTATTTGAGAGAGAGAGAGAGAGAGAGAGAGAGGCAGAGACAGAGCACAAGCAGGTGGAGGGGCAGAGGAGAGGGAGAAGCTAAGCAGGGAGCCTGATGTGGGGCTCCATCCTAGGACTCCAGGATCATGACCCAAGCCAAAGGCAGACACCCAACTGACTGAGTCATCCAGGCACCCTATGCTGTTTTTCATCCTATGTTTTTCATCTCTGTCAGGACTTATTTTATAACTACAGGTTTGTACCTCTTAAACCTCTTTACCTATTTCACCTATCCCCTACCTCTCTCCCTTCTGGCAACCACCAATTTGTTCTCTGGATTTATGACTCTGTTCCTTTTTGCTGTTTTGTTGTTTGTTCATTTGTTCTGTTTTTTGGAAGTCATATCATATTTGTCTTTCTCTGACTTATTTCACTTAGTATAATACTCTCTAGGTCCATCCATGTTGTCCCAAACAGCAAGACTTAATCCATTTTTATGTCTGAGTAATATTCCACCGTGTATACATACCATATCTTCTTTATTCATCCACTGATGGATACTTAGGTTGCTTCCATATATTGGCTACTGTAAATAACACTGCAATGACCATGGAGGGTGCATATATCCTTTCAAATTAGTGCTTTCATTTTTTTTCTGGGAGTGAAATTACTGGATTGTATGGTATTTCTATTTTTCATTTTTTGAGGAAACTCAATAATATTTTCCATAGTGGCTGTACTGATTTATATTCTCACCAACAGTGCACAGGAGTTCCCTTTTCTCCATATCCTCATCAAAACTTATTTCTTACCTGTTTGATACTAGGCATTCTGATTGGTGTGAGGGAATATCTCATTGTGGTCTGGATTTGCATTTCCCTGATGACGAGTGATGTTGAGTATCTTTTCCCATGTCTGTTGGCCATCTATAGGTCTTGTTTGGAAAAATGTCTATTCAGGTCCTCTGCCTATTTTTAAATTGAATTTGTTGGTGTTTTTTAGTGTTGAGTTGTATAAGTTCTTCATATATTTCAGATATTAAATACTTTTCTTCATATATTTTATGAAATATATTTCATATTATTATAAATATACTTATAAAAATAGTAATATATTTTATTTCATATATTTTAGATATTATACATTTAGATATTTTAGATATATTAAATATATTTAGATAATATATATTAGATATTAACTAGATATTAACCCTTTACCAAATATATCATTTGCACATATCTTCTCCCATTAAGTAGGTTGACTTTTTGTTTTGTTGATGGTTTCCTTTGCTGTGTAGGACTTTTTAGCTTAATGTGGTCCTAATAGTTTGGTTTTGTTTTTGTTTCCCTTGCCTGG
Organism: Procyon lotor; assembly: GCA_028646535.1. Classification (NCBI taxonomy): domain Eukaryota; kingdom Metazoa; phylum Chordata; class Mammalia; order Carnivora; family Procyonidae; genus Procyon; species Procyon lotor. Next base: position 56,646,341 of record CM053603.1, read on the forward strand.
GGAGACACATTCAGAAGATACTGCTAAGGCTGATGTCCAAGAGTTTTATTTTAGTTAGGAGTTTTATGGTTTCAGGTCCACAATTAGGTCTTTAATCCATTTTAAGTTTATTTTTGTGCATGGTGTAAGAAAGTAGTCCACTTTCATCCTTTTGCATATAACTGTCCAGTTTTCCCACACCATTTATTGCACTCTTTTTCCCATTGCTACTCCTGCCTCCTTTTTCATGGATTAATTGACAATATAAGCGTGAATTTATTTCTGGGCTCTCTGTCCTGTTCCATTGATTTATGTGTCTATTTCTGTACTAGTACCATACTGTTTTGATTGATGTAGTTTTGAAATCAGGGAGCATGTTCTTCTTTCTCAAGACTCCTTTGGCTATTAGAGGTTTTTTATGATTCCATACAAATTTTAGAGTCATTCTAGTTCTGTGAAAAATACTATTGGTATTTTGACAGAGATTGAATTGAACCTGTAGGTTGTTTTGTATTGTATGGAGATGTAAACAATATTCATTCTTCTAATCCATGAGCATGAAATAGCTTTCCATTTGTGTCGTCTTCAATTTCTTTCATCAGTGTCTTATAGTTTTTAGTGTATTTTTTCTGTGTTTTTAATTATAGCCATCCTAGTGTGTGTGAAGTGGTATCTCATGGTAGCTTTAATTTGTATTTCCCTGATGACTAATAGTGTGGAGCGTCTATTCTTGTGCTTATTGATTTCTATACATTTTTTGGAGAAATGTCCATTTTCTTTGCCCTTTTAGCAATTAGATTTTATCTTTTTTGTTACTGAATTGTCAGTTTTTATATTTTATGTATATACATACAGTTTTATTTAGATATAATTGACATGCCCAAATATATATATATATTTTTAAAGTAAACTCCACACCCAATGTGGGACTTGAACTCTGGACTCCACAATCAAGAGTCACATGTTCTACCAACTGAGCCAGCCAGGCATCCCTATAATCCTTTTACTATGTTGCTGGATGTGGTCTACTAACATTTTGTTGGTGATGTTTTCACTCATATTCATAAGGGCTATTGGTTTGTAGTTTTCTTTCGTGGAAGATCTTTGTCTGATTTTGATATAAGGGTAATACCAGCAACATAGAATGAGTATGGAATTGTTGCTTTTTCTTTAGCTTTCTGGAAGAGTTTGTGTAGGAAGGAAGAAACTTCTTCCTTGAATGTTTAGTAGGATTGGCCAGAAAAGCCATTTGGGCCTGAAATTTTCTTTATAGGAAAGTCCTTAACCATACATTTATTTTATCTACTGGATAAATCACTATCCAGGTGATCTTTCTTTTTGAGTGGACCCATTCCCCTGCTGTGTTCTGTCTAATACCTTGTCCTGTGAGCTCTAGCTGCTTTGGATTTCTGAGACTTTTAACTCATAATGTCTCCTTAATTTAAGGAATCTGCTACAAGAGCAGAGCTCACCTCACTTGATTCCCATCCTTTGGGGATCACTGTCCTGCTTTGCCTAATGCCCAGTGTCTTAAAAACCATTGTTCTGTGTATTTGTCTGCTGATTTATTATTGTGGGCAGTTGGGTATATCCTTTCCCTGTTATTCCAGAGAAGATGGGAGTGGGGGATTTTTATACCGTCACAGTCTTTTTTTGGGTGAGGGGCACCAAAAAAAAACCCCTACAAACACTATGAGATTTACACTTATCCAAGAAATAAGCCACTTTGAAAATGTTGCTTATGATAAACAGCCTCCAATTATTTGAACAATGAAGCAAAATTAGCTCAGAAAGGAAGAAATGTTAAAATAGAAGCCTGAAGACCTGTGCCTACCTCACCAACTACCCACAATGTATAAAAATAGAGAAAGGATTAAATATATCTTAAAATTTGGGGAGAACAGAAAGAAAAGCTGTTAATGGAAAAGAAATTTTGTGCAGTTACTAGATGATAGAAAGCAGATGGGATTGAATCAAAATAGTTAAGAAACCTATTACCCAGAATATACATAGGAGAAAACTAACCGGAAGGTAGGAACAGATGCAGAAGATCTATAAACTCAGAGTGAGGTGAAAAACTGATAAAGACCATAAGGCATTTCCCAGGCTAATTGAAGACTAACATTTAGAACAGGCAGACCAATCAGACCCTCCCTTATCCATTTTTTTCCACTTTTTTCACCGCATAATAAGTCAAGAACTATACTCTAAAGAGGATGACCTGTCTTATCTAAGGTGATTTCTTCTATGGGGTCAGAGCCTAGGAATAAGCATTGTGGAATTTGAGAAACTGAAGAACGCAGACAGGGGAAGCGAGCTGAAGAAACAGATATATACAAATGCAGAAGAAATCCATACCAGCTGCCTATAATAATCTGCCCAATCTTTCACTCATAAAATAGAAAACCAAAGATGGCTAGACATTTGGGAGAGCATAACTGCAAGAAGCAAAAACAACAATAACAAACAAACAAACAAACAAACAAACAAAAAAAAGCTGAGCACAGAAGGAACAAAGTTGATAAGAAGCGTTACGGGTTGAATTGTGTCCCCCATAACTGAAGTCCTAGCTCCCAGCACCTTATTTGGAATTAGTGTTGTTCCAGATGTAATTAGTTAAGAGGAGGTCATAGTCAAGTACAATGGGCCCCCAATCCAATATGACTGGTGGCCTTATAAGAAGACAACCATATGAGGACAGATACACGGGGGAATGTCATATGATGACAGAGGCAGAGGTTGGAATTATGCAGCTACAAGTGAAGGAATGCCAGTGATGGCCAGAAGGTAGCAAGGGTAGAATCTGCTATGGGTTTCAGAGGAAACGTGGCTTTTCCCTTTGGTTTCAGACTTCCAGCTTCCAGAACTGTCAGACAACAAATTTCTATTGTTCATGCCACCTGTTTGTGGTACTTTCTTATGGTCTCCTAGGAAACTACTACTGGGAATTAAAGTTCTCTTTCACTTCCATAAAATGAATGTTTAAGTAGTCCACAGAAAGGCTTAAAAAATGGGAGGGAAATCAGAATAACAAGAGACAGAGGAAAAATACAGAAGATGAACAATAAAATTGCATATTACATTTAAACCCTAGCATCTTGATATTTGCCTTAAATGTAATTTGTTTAAATGCACCAATTAAAAGATAAAGATAGCTAGACTGGATAACAAAGCATGGACTGGATAACAAAGCATGATTCAACAATATGTTGTCTAGTAAAAAACTCATTTGTTAGGTTGAAAGTAAAGGTTGAAAAGTACATACTATGCAAATATTAATTTTTGAAAAACAGGACTGGCTTTCTTAATATCAGATAAAGTAGATTTCTGAGCAGGAAAAATTACTAGAGATGGGGATATTGCATGATGGCAAAAAGGGCAATCCCATTGAGGTGACAACTATTTCAATTGTTTGTATACCAAACAACAAGACTGCAAAGTACATGAAACAAAAAAATGGTAGTACTAAAAGAATAAATAGATTCACGACTATAATGGATTTTAAAACTCCAGTCTCCAGTGAATAAAAGATCAACTAGACAGAAAGTCATTAAGAATATAGAAAAATTGAGCAACACAACAGGATATAATTGACATTTATAGACCACCTTGCCCAACAACTATAGAATACATATTTTTTTCAAGTACCCATGGAATAGATACACATCCTGGGCCATAAAATAAACCTTAACAATTGTAAAATAAAGTAACACAGAATGGATTTTCTGAGCATAATGAAATCAAACTAGAAGTCAGTAATTAAAAGACCATAGGAAAATTTCCAACACTTAAAAAGAAAATACCCGTTAAATAATTTGTGGGTCAAAAAGGATGTCACAAGGGAAATTTTTTTAATGCATAAAAGTGAGTGAAAAAGAAAACATATCAAAATATGTAGAATGCAGTGGCACCTGGGCAGCTCAGTTAGTTAAGCATCCAACTCTTGATTTCTGTTCAGATCATGATGTCAGGGTCCTAGGATTGAGCCCCATGTCTGGCTCCATGCTCAGGGGGGAGTCTTCTTGAGGGTTGTCTCCCTCTTCTTCAGCCCCTCCTCATCTGCTCTCTAAAATAGATAAATTTTTTTTAAAAATATGCAGAATGCTGCTAAAGCACTACTGAGGAAAATTTATAGTAACAAAAGCTTTCATTAGAAAAGAAGAAAGATCTTAAATCAATAATCTGAGTTTCCATCTCCAGAAACTAGAAGAACAGTATAATGAGCCCAAAGCTAGCAAAAGGAAGGAAATAATAAGGACAAAACCAGAAATTAGTGAAATTGAAAAAAGAAAAACAATGCAGAAAAATCAATGAAACAAAAACCTGATACAGCAACAGAATTGAAAAATATCTAGCAAGCTAACAAAGATTAAAAGCAAAAAGACAAAATTACCAATAAAAGGAGTGAAACAGGAAGTGTCAGTATAGATCTACAGTTTTTAAAAAGGATAATAGTGGAATATTCTGAATAATATTATGCTCATAAATTCTGTAACTAGAAGAAATGGACAAATTGTTTAAAAAGTACCAAAACTCAGCTGAGATAAACACCTTAATAGTCCTATAATCATTAAAGAAATTGAATTTGTAATTTAAAAGTTCCTGAAAAGCTCTCTCCTGGCCTAGATGATTTCACTGGAGAATTCTACCAAACATTTAAATAGTTTTTAATACTAATTTTAAGGGGAGTTTTATGAAGAAATTTTTACCCTGACACAAAACTAAAAACAAACAACTACAAAAAAATAACCTAAACCTACAATCTCTCTTATAAACTTAGATACAAACATTTTCAACAAAATATTAGCAAACTGGATGCACCAATGTATAAAAAGAATACTATGACCAAGCAGGATTTATTGCATTTGCAAAGCTTGTTCAGTGTCCAAAAATCCGTCAATGTATTCTACCATATAAACAAGTGAAAGAAGAAATATCACATGATCATATCAGTTATTACAGAAAAAGGTATTTGACAAATCCAGCACTCAAGATAAATGTTCACATCAGACTAGAATTAGAGGGAGAACTTCCTCAACTAGATAAAGGTCATCTATGCAAAACCTACAGCTAACGTCATACTTAATGATAAAAGACTGAATCCTTTTTCCCTATGATTGAGAACAAAGCAAGGGTGTCTGTCTGCCCATTTTTATTCACTGTAGTACTGGAAGTTCTAGCCAGTTCAGTAAGGCAAGAAAAGAAATAAAAAACACACTGTATTAAAGAAAGAGCTAACGCTATCTATGTTTGCATGTGACATGGTTATCTATGTGAAAAATTCAAGGGAATCTACAAAAACACTGTTAGCGTTAATATATGAGTTCAGCAAGGTTGCAGGATCCAAGATCACCAAACAAAAATCAGTTGCATTACTCTTCTCACAGTGAACATGTGGAAACAAATATTAAAATCACCATTTATAAATTGCAAAGAAAATTATGTACTAAGAAATAAATATAACAAAGTGCTTACAGGATCTATATCCTTGACATTGCAAAATTGTGATGAAAGAAATTAAAGAAGAGATACCTAAATCAAGAGACATTGCATGTTCCTGCATTAGAAGACTCAGTAGACTAAAAATATGGTTTCATAGACAAATTTTAAGGCAATTCCTATTAAAATTCCAGTAAAGTTTTTAAAATAGATAAGCTAATTCTAAAATTTATGTGGAAAAATAATGGGCCTTGGTATAGCTAAAATAATTTGAAAAAGGAGAATGAAGTTGGAAGAAACACTCTACCTGGTTTTAACCTTTATTATATAGCTACAGCAACAAAATGGTGTATTATTGGTGGAGAGATAGACACTGAGATCAATGGAACAGAATAGAGAACTCAGAAACAGACTCATACAAACACGCCCAACTGATTTTTTTAATGAAGATGTGAAAATAATTCAGTGGAGAAGTCAATTTTTAAGAGTGATGCTGGAGCAATTATACATTTGGTGGCAAAAATAAATAAATAAAAGAACCTCTACTTAAACCTCACACTTTATACAAAAATTAGTTTATTTAAGTGTAAATTTTGAAAATTTTAGGAAACAGATAGAAAATCTTCAGAACTGAGGGCTCAACAAAGAGTTTTTAGACTGGTACCAAAGGCTCAATCCCAGTAAAATAAAACTACAAATTGAACCTATTCAAAATTCAAATTTTCTTTTGCAAAAGAATAAAGTGGATGAAAAGACATGCTACGAACCAGGAGAAAATGTTTGCAAGCCACATATCTGAAAAAGAAGTTGTATCTAGAATATTTAAAAAAACTTTGAAATATCAAAAGTAAAGCAACAAAAATCCAGTTAGCAAAGGACAAAAGACATGAACATGAAAAGATAGTCACTATCAGTTGCCATTAGGGAAATGCAAATTGAAACCACAGTGAGCTATCACCACCTGCCTATTAGAGTGGCTAAAATAAAAAATACTGATAACACCAAATGCTGGTAAAGATGCTGGGAAACTGGATCTCTTATACATTGCTTCTAGGAGTATAAAATCATAAAATGGTACAGGCATTCTGGAAAACAGTTCACTAGTTTCTTAAAAAAACTAAACACAAGCCTCCCATTCAACCCAGTAATGTACTCTTGAACATTTATGACAATGAGAAGTGAAAGTTTATGTTCACATAAAAACTTAAACAAATGTTCCCTTAGTAGTTTTACTTGGGATAGCTCCAAATGGGAAATAATTCAAATTTCCTTTAGGGAGCAAGTAGTTAAACTGTGGTACATCTATACCATGGGAGGCAACTCAGTAATAAGAAATGAACTGTTGATACTCACAAAAACTTGGATGACTCTCAAATTGTGTCGAGTGAAGAAAGCCATATGTACTATGTGCTTTCATTTATGTAACTTACTCGAAATGACAAAATGGCAAACAGGTTAGTGGTTTCCAGGGATTAGAAATGGAAGAGGGAAAGAGTTGGCTTTTGCTATAAAAAAATCTTTATGATAAAATTGTTCTTTATTTTAAGGTAGTGAGTGTCACTAAATCTACTCATGTGATAAAATGGCATAGAACTAAATACATACGTATACACATATGCAACACACATTAAAAGCTGTAGAATCTGAATAAGGTCAATGGGTTATATCAATGTTAATTTCCTGGTTATGCTATTGTACTTTAGTTATGGAAGATGTTTCCATTGGGGAAAATGGGTGAAATATGAATGAGATCTCTTTGTACTGTTTCTTACAACTACATACGAACCTACAGATATCTCAGAATAAGCATATGCAAAAGAATGAAGTTGGACCCCTGCTAACACCATATTCAAAATTAACTCAAAATGGATCAAAGACCTAATCTAAAAGCTAAAACTGTAACATTCTTAGAAGAAAAAAATAAGCAAGAGCTAAAAGTATAAAAATTCTTAGAAGCGTAAATCTCAGAACATTGGAGTAGGTGATGATTTCTTTGGTAGGATACCAAAATCACAAACAATAAAAAAAAAAATAGGTGAATTTGGATTCATCAAAATAAAATATTTTGTGCTTCAAAGGATACTATCAAAATGAAAAGAGGGGAGAAATGAAACAAGCTGGGATAGGGAGGGAGACAAACCATAAGAGACTCTCAATCTCATGAAACAAACTGAGGGTTGCTGGGGGTTAGGGGGTAGGGATAGGATGGCTGGGTGATGGACACTGGGGAAGGTATGTGCTTTGGTAAGGGCTGTGAAATGTGTAAGCCTGACGATTCACAGACCTGTACCCCTGGGGCAAATAATATATTTTAATAAAATTTTAAAAAAAGAGTGAAAAGACAACCCACAGAATAGGAAAACATTTTTGAAAATCTGCTGAGGGAATTGTTTTTAAAATATATAAAGAATACTAAATCTTGATCACAAAGTGGTAGATGACTCATTTTAAAAATGGTCAAAGGATCTGAATGGACATTTCTCCAGATATGTACAAATGGCCAATCAGCAGATGAAAAGCTGCTCCCTATCATTAGTCATCATGGAAGTACCAGTGAAAACCACAGTGAGTTACCACTCTACACCCACTATATGGCTGTAAAAAAAAGGTAGAGATAACACCAAGTGTTGGTGAGAATGTGGAGAAACTAGAACCCTCCTACATTGCTGATACTAATGGCAGCTTTGAAAAACAGTCTGGCAGTTCCTCAAAAGGTTAAACATGACCCAGCAATCACATCTGGGTGTACACCCAAGAGACATGAAAATCTACATCTGCACAGAAACTTACACAAATGTTCACAACAGCATTATTCGCAATAGCCGGAAAGTGAAAACAGCCCAAATGTCCATCCACTGATGAATGGACAAACAGGATGTGGTCTGTTCATGCAATAGATGTCATTAAACAGTAAAAAGAAATGAAATACTGTTATCTGCTATAGCAGGGATGAATCTTGAAAACATTACATTAAATAAAAGAAGCCAGTCACAAAGGATCGTCTTTTGTATGGTTGCATGGTTTAGGTAATGAAAAGAAATTCTAAAATTGACTGCAGTGAAAGTTGTGTGACTCTGCATATACTAAAAAGTCCCTACATTGTACATGTTAAATGAGTAAATGGCACAGGAATTGCATCTCAAGCTCTTACAAATAACCTTTTCATTTTTAAAGTTTTAAGATGCTTTGTAGTCTTAGATTATTATTTCATACTGTACCTTTTAATATGTAACAGAAATGATGCTCTCTGTCCCACTGGTTTAGTCAATAATTTGGACATGGACAAGTTCAGAATGTTCTTTTGTATCTTCTAGGAAGTAGATATTTCCTGAACAGTCGATAGTAAGCAAGGATGAGCCATGCTCCTGAGAAATATTTCCATTCCCACAGACGGACGCACAGACCTGTGCGAATATATTCACATACGAGGATTGCATGTAAAATATATGCCGGTCTTGTCACAGGCCGTTCTTTACTGTGGATTAAAGAAAGGACTGAGGGACTTTCTTGTGATTTTGTGCTGTTAGCCTTGACTTATTGTATGCATTTTGAAAAAGATTGAAAAAAATCCCGAGTTAGTCAATCTTTGTACTCACTCCGACTGACGTTCTCCCCGTTGAGCCAAATTTTCCCATGATTCTTGAGGAATACCAGCACCATCCTCAATTCACTTAAGTAGTCTTATTTGTTAATTTGCAGCTTCCAAATGAGGATCCTGAAATTTTTGAAGTGTCGTCCAAGTGTCTGTCCATACTGGTTCAGCTGTACGGAGGGGAAAACCCGGACAGCCTGTCTCCCGAAAATGCGGAGAATTTTGCCGACTTACTGACATCCAAGGAGGACCCAAAAGAGCAGAAGCTTCTGTTGAAGATTCTCAGAAGAATGGTGAGTCCACACGGAAACTGGGGCCACGGTGGGTGGCTTCTGTGGCAGCTGATGGAGAGAGTAGTGATTTTCTTCCACCTGATTTCAGTAGAAGAATCCCTGGGTACCTTAGTCGGCGGTCACCTCTTGATAACATTTATCGCGTTCTGCCTGTCTCTCTACGTACAAACATATTTTTTTTCTGAACTGTTGAAGAATAAGTTAGAGACATTGTACCCTCTCACTCCTTAAGGCATTAAATGTACATTTTCTAATGAGATGGATGTTCTTTTCACCAAAGTAATCAAAATCAAGAAATTTAACAATGATACACTTTTACTGATGGGCTATTCCTATTGCAATTCTGTCAATTGCCCCAATAATGTCTTTTATAGCTTTTTTTTTTTTTTCCTGGTAGAGGGTGCAGTCCAGGATCACATATGTTGGTAGCCACTTGTCTTTAATCTGGACTAGTCCTGCTGCCTTTCTTCATCTTTTATGACATTTTTGAAGAACATAGGCTGAGTGGTCTGTAGGCTCTCATTCAGTTGGGTTTGTGTGATGTTTTCTGATGATTAGATTCAGGAAAACCCCAGAAGGGACATCATGTCTTTCTCAGTCCTTCACACCCAGAGGCTTATGATGTCTATTTGCCCCTTCACTGGTGATGCTAATTTTGATCCCTGGAATTAGTCAATGGCAGCCGTTATTTTTAATGTTGCAATTGTTGCAAGATGGAGATCTTCTGACTTGCAACATTTCTAACTCTCAATATTCTACCTTAAAGGAAAAAATTTCCTTTTGCCCCATCAGTTTTGTTTTATATTTTACAAATGGTTATAGCTGATGTTTACTTGCAAGTACTTTTGAAAACTGACTTATTTTCTTTTTACAGTAAATATTATTCTCTTGGTTTGGAAAGCCATTATATAGAATAGCTATTGTTGAAATTAATGAAGGAGTGGAGGTCCCATTTGTCTGCATCATGTTCCGACTTGTCAGTCTGTGTGTTTACCTCTAGCTACAGATAATCTCGAGGGGTCCATTGGCCGTGGAGGCTGTGGATGCTCCAGAGACTTATATTCAAGACAACTTTTGTGCCAGTTTGATAGACAGCTGTAGTGCGTGACCCAGCTAAATCTGTCGGGCAGGTTATGGGTGACAGATTAGAAGGGCGATAGAGATTTACCCTGAAATGATATCTCTGCAGTTTCTGACATGCCACCTATAGGGCCCGTTAGATCCCATTTGGGGAAGAAAAGTTAAGTCCAAGTGACTTTGACCTGTATATGTGAAAACAGAAGTTTCTGATGGTGCTCATCCTTTTTCATTTTTTAATTGAGGTAATATATATTATATATTATGATATATGTAACATATATATGTTTATATATAAAACATAATATGTATATTATATAAAAATTATTTAGATATATAACCTAAAATTTACCATCTTAACCAGTTTTAATTATACAGTTCAATGGTATTGTGTGCATTCTAATTTCTGTCTCTATAAATTTGTCTACTCTCGGTCCCTTGTATAGGTGGAAGCAAACAGTATTTGCCCTTTTATGTCTGTCTTATTTCACTCCCTCTAATGTCTTTGGGGGTTCATCCATGATGTAGCCTGTGCCAGAATTTCCTTCCTACTTAAGGTTGAGTAATACTCCAATTGTGTGTGTGGACTACATTTTGCTTATCTTTCCATTTGTTGATGGACATTTGAGTTGTTTCCACCTTTTCTACTCCATTTAATCTTTTCGTGTGTCTTTTTATTATTATCATGGCATTTTCTTTTTCTCAGGGTGTTGTAATCCACTGCATTCTAGGATGTGGCCAGTAGGAACCCCTTCTGGGGGGCTGTGTGGTTTTTTTTTTTGAGCACTTCCATCATTTTTCTTTTTGTAATCACATGTGTATTCTCTTTTTGTAATTGAAGTGTTGACAGACAATGTTATTATTGGTTTTAGGTATATAGCATAGTGATTCAGCAATTCTTTCTATACATTAAGTGTTCACCGCAATAAATGTGGTTCTCTGTCACCATACAAAGTTATTAAAATTATTGCCTATATTCCCTGTGCTGTACTTTTCATCTCTGTGATGTATTTATTTTATAAGTGGAAGTTGGTACCTCTTAATCCCCTTCAGCTATTTTGCCTACCCCTACTTCCTCTGCCCTCCCCTCTGACAACTATCAGTTCTCTATATTTGAGTCTGTTTCTGTTTTTGTTTATCGTGTGTTGTAGAGTCCACATATAAGTAAAATCATGTGGCATTTTCCTTTCTGTCTGACTTAATTTGCTTAACATAATACTCTCTAGGTTTATCCATGTTTTAAGTGTGTGTGTGTGTGTGTGTATTTCATTGTATTTCATTGTATGTACATACAATAGTGTGTACACACACACACACACACACACGCACATCTTTATCCATTCGAATCAATGGATACTTAATTAGGTTGCTTGTGTATCTTGGCTATTATAAGTAATGCTGCAGTTGGTATTAAAAACTCTTTAAATATTATGCCTCCATCAGAAAGGATGAATACCCAACTTTTGTATCAACATGGATGGGAGTGGAAGAGATTATGCTGCGTGAAATAAGTCAAGCAGAGAGTCAATTATACGGTTTCACTTACGTGTGGAGCATAAGGAAAAACATGGAGGCCATTGGGAGAAGGAAAGGAAGGGTGAATTGGGATTGGGGGAAATCAGAGGGGGAGATGAACCATGAGAGACTGTGGACTCTGGGAAACAAACAGCGTTTTGGGGGGGGGGGCGGTTGTGGGGTTGGGTGAGCCTGGTGGTGGGTTTTGAGGAGGGCACGTATTGCATGGAGCACTGGGTGTGGTGCATGAACAATGAATCTTATCTTGGAACACTGAAAAAATAAAATAAAATTAATTGGGGAAAAAAAGAAAAAAAAACCTCTTTAAATGTTTGGTAGAATTTTCCACTGAAATTATCTAGGCCAGGAGATGGCTTTTCAGGAACTTTTAAATTACAAATTCAATTTCTTTAATGATTATAGGACTATTAAGGTGTTTATCTTAGCCGAGTTTTGGTACTTTTTAAAAAATCTGTCCATTTCTTCTAGTTTCAGAATTTATGAGCATAAATTTATCCAGAATACTGCACTATTATCCTCTTCAAATTAGTGTTTTCCTTTTCTTTGGTTAAATACCCAGCAGCAGAATTACTGAATCATATTGTATTTCTCATTTTTTTAGGGACTTCCATACTGTTTTCCCGAGTGGCTGCATCAGTTGACATCCATACCAACAGGGCACAGAGGTTCCCTTTTCTCTACCTCCTCACCAAAACTTGTTTTTTGTCTTTTTGATTCTAGCCATTGTGACAGGTATGAGGTAGTATCTCATCGTGCTTTTCGCTTGCTTTCCCTGATGATGAGTGATGTTGAGCATCTTTTCATTTTTCTGTTGGCCATTTGTATGTCTTCTTTGGAAAAATATCTCATCAGGTCTTTTGCTCATTTTTTCCATCAAATTGTTTTTTTCGATGTTGAGTTATGTGAGTTCTTTATATACTTTGGATATTAACCTCTTATCAAATGTATCATTTGCAAATGTCTTCTCTCATTTAATAGATTGCCTTTTTGTTTTGTTGATGGTTTCCTTTCCTGTGCAAAAGCTTTTTAGTTTGGTGCCATCCTAATAGTTTATCTTTGCTTTTGTTTCCCTTGCCTCAGGAGTCATATCTAGAAAAATATTGCTATGGTTGATGTCAGAGACATTATGGCCTGTGCTTTCTTCTAGGATTTTTATGGTTTCAGGTCTCACATGTAGGTCTTGAATCCATTTTGAGTTTATTTCTGTGTATGGTGTAAGAAAGTGGTCCAATTTCATTCTTATGCATGTAGCTGTCCAGTTTCCCTAGCACCATTTATTGAAGAGACTGTCTTTCCCTCAGTGTATATTTTTGCCTCCTTTGTTAATTAACTGATCATGTAAGTGTGGGTGTATTTCTGGGCTCTCTATTAAGCGCTTTCCCTCACAGCGTGATATTCCAGGTTCATCTTCTACCTTTTTTCAGCAGCAGCCCTAGAGTCAGCCATTTTTCTAAGGAACCATGGAACCTTTTCCTGGAGTTTTCTTGGGTGAAATTATGAGGACTGTTTGCTTAGCAAGGAAAACAGGCAGGACAGTCCCAAGAGCCTTATCCCAACTTGTACCGTCTCATAGAGGAAGGCTCTGCAGGACCCTGATGTCTCTGACTTAGCTACACGGGAATGCCTGTCATGTTTGCAGGCCAGCCATCTGTGAGGCGTGTTTTAAAATCTCCCAAAGCTTTCTAAATTACCCTGGGTCAGTCAGTGGTGGATTCAAGTAAAACATAGTCAGGGATTCTGGGGCCCATTCAGCTCAGCTGGCGCCTGGAACTTGCCCATCCTGAAACTGTGTTTTAGTTGCACTTAACACTGAGTCCAGTACGTTCAGAGACAAATGGCAGCAGATTACTCAGAATCATATAATGCCTGATTTAGTCCTTCCTCCTGTCTGGCCCACTGCTCCCCATCCTTACCTCTAAGGCGGCCATTTTTCTAACCATTGGCTTACTTTCTGTTTTCATCTGCTTATTACCAGGGTAGCGATGTCTTGTTCACCACTGTGTCTTCACTCCATTAGTCTCTGATCCGTAAAAGGGGATCAGCAGATGTTTATAGCCGTGCCGGTCCCTGCATTGAGGACTTTCGGTGCATTGTCTCATTTAACAGCAACCCTAGAGGTCCGCCCCACGGATCAGTCCCATTTTGCAGGTTCAAAACTAAGACTCAGAGAACTCAAGTAATGTCCCCACGGCCAACAAGTAGGAGATGGAGGAGCTGCGGCCACATTGGGTTGCCCCTCGCCCGGGCTCTTTCCAAGCAGCTGACCACCTTGCCACTGCTGCCCATTGCTGACCTGGGCTCTGGGCGTTGGTCAAGCTGACTGCGACCAAATTTTGATCTGGAAGGCACTCAAGAGGTTTGTTCTTTCATTCATGTAAAAACAAGTCAGGGAATTTTATTACCATGTGTAGGCGTGGCATCAAGAATACTAGGACGGTAACGCATCATCTTCCTGCTCCCTATTCTCGAGGCTCTCTCCCTGGAGAGAGAGGAAAACACCTAGCCTCATTACAAAACAGACTGCAATCCGCCCTACAGTGGAGGAGCCAGCGAAGTTCCTCAGGAACAGTCCTTTTCGGGATGAAGTTGGCAAGGTCGTCCACATGTGGAAAGGAGGAAACGCATCCTGAGCAAAGGATCTGAGATTTATGGAGCTAGAACAGGAGACATGAGAAAAGGGCCAAGAAAGACCAGACCGTTCCAGTAGCAATTTTAGTAGCATTTGGAGTTGGGATGCTATTTTCTGGAATTAGGAAACTCTGACCTTTGAAACAAAAGGGCAGTGACAGCATGTAATTGAACTCCAATCATCTGTACTGGGAAATAAAGCTTTATCATAGTAGCTGGCATGTAATAGGTATTTAATAGGTCTCCAAGGAGCTGAGTGAGAAATGTGTATAAAATCTCTGCTTTTGTTATTGACAGTTCATTTTTGCCGCTCGCCGTGTGTATCGGGAGCTCACTTTAGTGCTTTACGGATGCATAGGTCAGACTGAGAGGGGCGTCGTAAGGCATGGAGTTAGCCGACAGTCTGCTCTCCCGGTCTCCTCCACGGTATCCCTGCCAAGTTTCTGTGGAGCGCGTGAGATCGGAGAGGCAGATGTGTAGAGAGGACAGGAATTCGAAAGATCCAGGAATGTAAGCAGCGCTTTCCTGTGGCCTCTGGAGGCCAGCCTCTCAGGCGCACCTCACCTCACAGGACTAGAGGAACCAGATATGATAGAGATCCAGGCACCCTTCTAGATATCTTACCTGCTGTCAGTAATTGGCTTGAGGAGGCCCGATAGGTACAGCCTCCTGCCCGTAAGGAGTTAAGAAGGGAAAGACAAGTTCCTGAGGATCTTCCTCAAAGGATTACTCATTCCTTGAGTGCATACTTCCCTCATGAGCACTTCCAAAAAGGAAGCCCCATTGCTGTGGGGTTATCTCTTTTTAACGCTGATAGGGGAGTCCCCTTCTTTCCATAAAGCCGAGCGAGCTTGCCGATTTCACCCAGAGAGGGTGACCTCAAAATATAGGTGACCCCATAGTTTACAAGGGCAAGTAATAAGTATGTTGGAGAAAGGTAAGCCACCGTCCTCCGAGAGCTTTCTTGGGGCGTAACGTGGCTGATCCCCCCGTGAGTCACACGACATAGATATAGACATATCTGTCTATAGTCCCAAGCTCATGACAGTGACTTTCGAAAATCACAATTTTCAATAACCAGTTCAAGATACAGAATGTTTAATTTGTGCTAATGGAGGTGGGATATGTTCTGCCCCTAGGGTGCTTTTCCTTATTTAGTCTGTATTTAGAACATCCGGAAAATGTTGAGCAGACCTAAGAATTTAATTATTATAATTTACCTGAAAATTGGGAAGTTTTATAATTATACTTTGTGCTCTAGCTTTAAAAGTGTGATGGACTCTTTCGAGGTGCTCGGATGTTTACGTGTCCCTTAAACTTGATATCAGTGGGAGTTTTCCCAGGGTAATGATTATAAATTAGCTACTCGTCACGTAATTAAAGCTCGTTTATTCCGACACTGGAAATACCGAGTGCACATAAACCACCACAGACTCATTCTGTAAAACTGGCTTAAACATAAACTATTGGCTACTTTATGAGAGCAGAGAAGTGATCTGTGGGAGGGATGAGGGTGAGATGCTTGATGTGTCTAACGCTTGTCAGCTGTCCACCTGTCTACCAGGTGCGGCGGAGGTGACGGGATGCGATTTGGGATCACTCTCTGAAAAGGGTTAGTACTCAAGATTATTACAAATATCTATCTCTTGGATCCCCTTTCCCGTACGGCTTTCAGAAAATCTCCCTGCGCTCACCATCGTTTTCCTTCCAAATTCTCACCTACGTCCCCTGGTCCTTCCTTTCCAGCATAAGAAGAGAGGGGCTCCGTTGGTAAAAAGCAGTGTGACAGCACTTCTTCACATACAGAGTCTTTGAAGCTTTGAGGAGACCACATGAAGAAACAGAAAATTCTGTGGCCATGCTTTTTCTGTTTTAGGACCAGGATGAGCTATAGATTTAGGATCAGAAAGGACTTCATTTCTAGTCGAAAAGTAAAGAAGTGTTTCTTGAAGAAGTAAAGAAGTGTTCCTTATAACAAAAAGGCAAAATGATTCCTCTCTCTTCCTAGCTTATTTTTCTCACGATAAGATCTTCTGTTCTTGCTTTATTTTCTCAAAGGAAAAAAGAAAAAGAGGAAGATTGGCGGGAAGCTAGTGAAATTTCTAAGAGAAGCGCTATGTACCCAAATGCGTAAAAAGTAAATGTAATCAATTTTGTGGAAATCTGGTCACTTAGAAGGTTTTTCTGAAACTCTGAGAGGTGCTTTTCTGGGTTTGCAAGGGAGATCTTTCCCTGAATCCATACACGTCCATTTGTAGTTACACTGAGCAAGCATTCTCCAACAGTCATTGCCATGGGATCGCAAGGTAACTGGGGACTCTATGAATGACTTAGTTGTCTCTTTCTCACAAAGAAAAGCATTGTCTTGTTTAGAATTTTACTTAAGTCCCTGAGCAAACAGTCCTGAGCTTTGGAGCAAGACAGGCTCCAGAAGCAAATGGCCAGTGAAATAGGGTCCTTGATAGCCCGTCCCTCACAGGACGGAAACTTCTGTCTTGCAGTGAAACAACCGACCCTCTCAAGAGCCCGAGGGAGCATGTGGCTCCTTGCCATAGCTTTCTTCAGGATGTGCCTGCAGCAGAGAAAGCTTCCTTAAAGTCCACTTTTTACATGTGTCATCTTACCCCACATCTTTCCCTATGTGCACCTGCTCCCTCCTTCCCTTCTTACATGGAGGCTCCTCGGGACGAGGCTGGTCACGGTCCTGGCCTCCTTCACAATCTGTTTGTGTCCCCTGTGCAGCATAATTGTCCTTCTGTGTTGACTTTTCCTCAAGAGGTTCATCTCCCTTGCCCACTCCCTCAAATTCTTCCGGGAAAAAAAATTTGTTCCCTACTTTCTTTAAAGAGATTGCCAGTTGATGGTACTTTTACCCTCCTTTTTATCACACAAGTTTCAAAACCACAGAAAAGTTGAAAGAACAGTTCAGTGAACACCAGCGTAATCAAGAATTGTTATCAGAATCATTACCATTTTGCCATACTCACTATTTCTATGTGTTTTCCAAATTATGTGAATGTAAAAGCAGCGTGACACTTGGCCCCTAACTACATCAACATCACACCCAAGAAAAGAACATTTTCATAATATCGATAATCTCTAGTTCATATATTATTTTCCTAGTTGTAAACAAATGGCTTTAGTAGTCCTTTTTTTTTTTTTTAAAGAACCATATAATTGTTGGGGCACCTTGCTCAGTCTGTTGAGCATTGGACTCTTGATTTTGGCTCAGGTCATCTTCTCTCAGGGTTGTGAGATCGTCAGGCTCCAAGCTCATTGGGGAGTCTCCTCAGGATTCTCTCTCCCTCTGCCCCCCCCAAATAAATAAATAAATAAACCTTAAAAAAAAAGAACCATATTCTGGTTAAGGCTCAGACACTGAATTTAATTATTTTTTTTTAATCTCTTTCTCTCTTGCGTGCACACTCTCTAATCTCTCCTTGCAATGTGGGACTCAAACAACACAACCCCAAGATCAATAGTCACATACTCTTCCAATGAGCCTGCCAGGCACGTCTTGATCTCTCTTAATCTAGAAGAGTCTTTTGCTTTTTGTTTCCCTCCCCACCTAGGAAATTTACTTTTTAAAGAGCTCAAGTCATTTGACTGGTAGCATGTTCAATATTCTGGAACATATGATTGTTTCTTCATGACATTTTTGGTGAGAATATCTCACTGGAAAAAAAC
Organism: Procyon lotor; assembly: GCA_028646535.1. NCBI lineage: Eukaryota > Metazoa > Chordata > Mammalia > Carnivora > Procyonidae > Procyon > Procyon lotor. The sequence goes on from CM053603.1 coordinate 56,664,572, forward strand.
CCTCATGTTGCATCCCATGGGAAGCATGCGATGCCGGGCTGCCCCACTCGTGGGAGAAGTTTGATCGCTTGTCTAAGGGGCTGTGTGTCACACCTGTCCGTCTTGCAGATATATTTCCCATTGCGATTACAAAGTAATCCTCAGAGAGATGCTTTGGCACTATGTGAGCATCTGTATTCCCCACAACTTTTTATACCAAAGGACAAGAACTATATAAATGGGATGATGTTCATGGAGCAAAAGAAATAGGTGATTTGTAAGCATGAGAGAGGGAACATCTGAAGTGTGGAAAGGGCCAAACTGCTGTCCTTGGTAACAGGTAGACTGTCCCTCAGAAAGATGGGAGACCCACCAGCAGCGCTGCTTCCTTCCACAGTATTAATTCCCCAAGAACGCACTCAGTGGAAATGGCAAGTAAAAAGCTAGAGTCCTTGGAATTGTTTTATGTTCTGTAGCCTCCTAACAACCCGGGAGGAAAAAAAAAAATAAGGAAAAACAAACAGAGAAGAAGTAGCTTATTCTGAAGGATCATTTATTTATGCAAGCCTTACATATTCCCACTTATAGGGACTTATTATCTGGTTCAAATTAGGGTGATTATGACTCACTCTGGAGTTGTCCTGATTTTTTGTGATCATTCTGACCATAATCGACCCCACTGCGCACCTGTTGCTGTGCGGACTGCTGCAGACTCTGTTGGTTATGTGGGATTTCCTTAATGACGTGCTTTTAATGAAAGCATCTCAAAATAATGAGCATTCAAAGCATGTTAAGTGTTAGAATGAACATGTTTGAAAAATACCTCCTTTTGGTTGTGGACAGCAAAGAATATTGTTCTGAGGGCCCTTCCCTTATAAATAGCTACATTAAATATTTCTAATTTTTTTATTTTTAAAATAATTTTATGTATAATGTTCCTTCATATAATCTATATTAATTTTAAGAAACTAATTCCATTGGTTGAAGGAAAAATTAGTTAATATCTACATTCTGTTCATAGGAATATGTTTTGTTCCTTAAAAAGATCGTTTTCAAGTAGATTCACTGTGTATGACAAAGAACGAGAATTTGGTTTCAGGTTTTCAGTTTTTAAATAATCCTAGAAAAAGCTAAAGATTAAAAAATGTTTTCCAGTTGATATTTTAAATATCTGAGAGAGTATTTTATTTATTTTAACTTTTATCTACTTATCTATCTATCTATTATCTATTTATTTATTTTAGAGAGAGGAGAGAGGGGGGAAGGTGTCGAGAGAGAGGAAGAATCTTAAGCAGGTTTCATGCAAAGCACAGAGCTAGGTGCAGGGCTTGATCTCACAACCCTGAGATCTCACAAACCTGAGCCAAAATCAAGAGTCAAATAGCTGACTGAGCCACCCATTCGCCTCTGAGTGAGTACTTTAAATTGTAGCTTTTGGATAACTTGAATTAAAAAGTATATTATGACCTCTTCTTCTTTGGCTGGTTGGGGGGGGGGTAAGTAATTGATCAACAGAAGTACTTAACCAAGTTTAGGCATACGATTTTGTAACATAGGAGTTCCTTTTTGTTCCAGAACAAGTGATACTGAAAAAATAACCACTTAGTGTAAATTCATGTAAACTAACCACACAACAATTGTGATAAATAATGATAGGATATATGGTGGGACTTGATCTCAAAAAAATAAAACTAAAATTTATTAAAGTGAATTGATTTTTGTCTTTTAACAAATTATAAAGGCATCTTAAAATGAGTTACTGCTTAGTATTTGGCGACACTATGCAGACGAGGTCTTCCACTCTTAGTGAAGACTGAGCACTCAGTGAACAGTTATTAAAAGTGCCTACTCTGTGGCAGACAGAGTTCCAAAGGCTGGGGATGCAGCAGTGAACAACACAGATAAAAATCTCAGCTCTCCTGGAGCTTTCTGGGAATGGGAGATGATAGCCACATAGGTACAAATATAGCTATGTTATACTTTAAGCAGTAAAAGCACGAAGAAGAAAAGTATAGCAGGAAAGAAAGAAAGCGGGACATTTGCAACTTGAGATAACGTGGCCAGGGAAGGTCTTACTGAGATGGTATCTGAGTAAAGAGTGGACATATATGATGTGAGGGAGATGACGGGGAGGGGGTGACATAGAGGAAGGAAGTTCTTGCTGCCCCGGAAGCTCCTGAAATGACTGGCCTTGATCCTGAGGGTTTTGAGCAAGGGGGGGGGGCTGAGATTGACCTGGTCGTTGTGTTGAGAAGAGTCACTGAAGAAGATCAGAGGTAAGAGATGTTGGGAGGTTACCGTAGTCCAGGAGAGACCTGATTGTGGCTTGCAGGGTTTCTATTTTGGGTAGATCCTGAAACCAGAACCAGTAGTGTTTGCCAACAGTTTGGATATAGATCAAGACAAAAAGAATACTCAAAGATGGACTCCGGTTTTGGTCTAAGCTAAACCCTAGATGGCCGGAACTCATGGGGAGCTGGCTTGGGGGCGGGGGGAGGGTGGGGAAATCAGGAGCTCAGTTTGGGATAGGTTCTGTGTGAGCTCCCAGGCAGACAACCAAGTGGGAGTGTCTGTTTGCTGCTTGGGCCCTAGATCTGGAATTCCAAGTAGGCGAAGTCTGGACTGGAGCGGGGAGCGATTGGAGGTGTTGACCAGAGTGTGGGATGCTTGCATGTGGATTCTGGAGGGCTGGAGTTAATGGTAATGACCAGATCTAGGGTAAGGCCATAGGGGTGAGTGTCTGAAACGTGAAGGGGTCCAAAGTCATTGGACAGAAAGCCAAAGGACTGAGTGCCACGAGAAAGATCCTCTCTGTGGATATGGATAGACAAGGAAGACCTCGTCTGCATCATGTCGCCATAGTGTTGCTAGGCACTGTGACAGGAGCAGTGTCGAGGACAAGCGTCGAGGACAAGCACAGTGAGCTGGGGACCAACTGATCCTGTAATTGCAACAGGGAAGAGTAGCAGATGGCATTCTCTGGTGACATGAGGTTTAAAGCTGGGGAAGAGGGAATGGAGGAGGGAATGGAATGAGGAGAATGGTCAGCAAGCACCGGTGAGAACCAAGGAGCCACCTCCAGGCCCAGTGGTTCAAGAGCTGTGAGAGACGCCTGCAGGGGAGGAGGCAGCATTCTGAGAGAAAACCCCAGTTTCGGTTAGAGCGACAAGGTGAAGGGAACGTCCTGGGGAAAGGTGAAGACACAAGAGATTTTTCTGGTGACTAGCCAAAGGGCACAGTGCACAAAGTTCAAGAGGAGGGATGACAGGGAGCCCATGAAAGGTCTATACTGAGCCTTTTGGGAATGACAGTCCAGGGGAAAGGGGCACTTGGGCTTTGCATACTGACCAGTGTAAACTAGGATAGAACACGAGAAGATGGGTCCTGACTGTTCTAGGCACACAGGACGGGGGCGGCTGAGAGAGAGTCGGCAGAGGGCTGGGCTGGCTCTGAGTGTGCACTTCCCACCTGAGCCCTGCCAAGGTGGCCTGTAGCCAGGCCTTTCCACCCAGTGATTCGGGACTTGCTGTGTACGTCATATTCCACGTTCTCACCACAGAACGATGGCACATTGTAAGAGCCTGCACGTTGAACCTTCTTAGCACCATCTTAGAATGGTTTTTGCCACATTGTTTGAGGTCTTTGTGAATTTTCCATTGCTCTTAAAATTAGTGTTCCCTTTTGAAGCGCCTGTCCTCTCTTCTCACCTGAAGGTGTTTGTCCCTTCTTCCGCTGGTGATCATCCAACCTCTCTGCCAGACCCTCACTCTTCAAAGGTTCTGAGTATGATTCTTCCACCCTCGCTGGCAATGATTTAATGAAATCGTTAACGAAATTTAATGAAATCCCATGTGTTTTGCAAGATTGGAATTTTCATGTTGCAGTCGATCTGTGTATCACAAATAGGTGGACTTGTAAAAAAAAAAAAAAACAGTTTGCCTTGCACAGCTGTGTGCTCTCATGTGTGAGCACCTGACAGGAAACCATCCATCAGTTGATCAGCGAACTTATTTGTGCTCCAAAGACGTGTGCTTCCCAACTCAATCGGGGCTCATGGGGACTTGGGTTTTGAAATTAAATATTTGTAGATTAAGAACCCTCTGCCACCCTGTAATGACTCTTTTAACTTTGTAAATTTGGTGATCCCACATGCAGACATAGTTTGCATTTAAGAATTTGCCTTTAGGGGCGCCTGGGTGGCTCAGTCGTTAAGCGTCTGCCTTCGGCTCAGGTCATGATCCCAGGGTCCTGGGATCGAGCCCTGCATCGGGCTCCCTGCTCAGTGGGAAGCCTGCTTCTCCCGCTACCATTCCCTCTGCTTGTGTTCCTTCTCTCACTGTGTTTCTCTCTGTCAAATAAAAGATAAAAAATTAAAAAAAAAAAAAAAAGAATTTGCCTTTAAAGTCAACCTCCATAATAAATGACCCTCCTGATCTATGT
>CM053603.1:56669490-56797446 GCA_028646535.1 Procyon lotor
TGGCGGCCAGAGTGTCCTGAGCCTGGGACCAGAGCATGGGGAGAGTGAGCTTATACCTGAAAAAGAGGGGCCCCGGAAATATGAAGGGGGCAGGGAAAGCAGTGTTTAAAAGGGGGACCCCAGGGGCGGGACTGGCGAAGACCTCAAGGGGAACACCAAAACCTGATACAGAGTTTTAAGTCTTCTTTTTCGAATAGCAAATCCCTTCTGAAATGCTCAGTAAAGACTGTTATAAATACTAGTCGAGTCAGGGGTGCCTTGAGGGACAAAGGAAGGAGCAATAGTGTGTGCTGTGACCCTCACCATCCCTCAGTCACTACAGTGATAGTTGGAGCATGGATGGGGGAGGGAGTCAGTGGTCCCCAGATCCAGGTGGTAACCAGGACCCTTCCAGAGATGCCTACAGCTAAGTAAAAAGCGCAAGACAGATAGCGTGAAAGTCCAGAGACACACCAATCCCCTTCTTCAAATACATTGGAGTGGTGTTCGTGAATCTTTCATTATGATGGTGATGATGGTGATGACGACGATGACGATGATGACGACAATGATGATGCATCCAAAGGAACCTTTGCCTCTCCCTGTAAAATTTTAATACTGCAGACATTCTATCTATCTGTCTGTCTATCTGGTGGTCCTTGGGAGAGCCGTAAATTGCTGTAAATCTAAGATTAAGTCCTACCCCCACCAAGAGCCAGTGATCAATATCACCCTGTTGAGAATGCATGTTCTAGAAGGTAACCCAGAAAGGAGGGAGGGTGGATCTTTTGCCCCGTGGATGGGGGTGACCCTAGTAGTCACACTGAAAGGAGCAGCTGTCCGCCTGATGTGGAGAGTCACCTGATGGTAGGGAAGGTGGCTATATTTGAAAAGTCAGAAACCTGGGTTTGTCTCAAAAGGAAATCTTTATGTCTAGGCAGTCAGTAAGGCTCTTGTAGCAATAGTGGCAGTAGGGGTAGGGGCAAGGGGGGCCAGGGGCACATCCGTAGCTCGTAGTTTGAATGAGAAGAGAAAGAATGAAGTGCTGCCCTGTCAAATACTACTTTAGAATGGCCAGAGTTTCTAGATTCCAAGTATTTCAATGTACATCCTGGAGGAATTGGTAATTCTGCCAACTTTGCATCAGCTGAAACTGGAGGCAATTCTTGGTGTATTTCCAGAAACTAGGCCACGGCTTTTGTCTATCAGACGCGTGTTGTTTTGACCAAAGAGCTCCTGGTTTGACTCCTTTTGTGAGGAAGGAAGGACATCAGTCTCTGCCTCCACATACCCTGGCCCCAGGCCTTCCACCAGCAATCCCACGGAAGTATTTCCCACTGTGCTAAGTTGTGTTTTAGGAGAGCCAGGGCTTTGACTCACCGGCTTCTAAAAGGTTTGGTAAAGTGGTACCACAGGGTGTAAGTTTCCCACTCACTGCCCTGAGTTTGGTGGCTTTCCAGAGCACTCGGGGGGCTTAAGCCCTCAGCAGTCTGGAGCACTCCTCCTGTGTGGCCTGGGAAGGAAGGCGCCTGCGAGGAGCTCAGCGGAAGGAGTTGATCATGGAACACTTAGTAGTTTCGTTTGGATTCTGGCCATCCGAATGAGGAAAATCGCTCAGTATCGGGTCCTACGGTTCCTTTTACTGGTGCTTCTGAGAGTTCCTGAGCACCTTTAACTGGACTTCCACTCTGGAAGAGGAGGGTGCAGGTGGGTGTCTTGCAAACGGCCCATTCCTGGAGGAAGAGACCTGGTGGCCGGATCCCCAACCAAAGGACCAGGCCTTGTTAATTTCTCTGCGACAGGCAGTCTGCGCGCATCTGGCAATACCAGCCAGCACCTTTGAGGGCTCTTCCTGCTCAGATTTGAAAATGGACATTTGGATTTCTGGATCTCTTCCGTGGTGACCTAGGCAGCCCCAGTGAGGCGGACCTTGCCAAATGCAAAGATGCTTCTTGAAAGACATCATAAAGACTAAACCGGATTCATCACAGAGAATACAAGACGACCCTGGAGTTACTTGAAGCCACTTTAGCTTTGGTTACATTGTTAAAACACCCCCCGCCCCTCCCCCACACCCTGGTTCTCAAGCCCCAAGGCCATAAATTCAGTTACTCACTCAAGTTAAATAACAGCGAGCCTTCAAATTGAAGTTCATTCTTAAGCGGCCTCACTTTGTCAGTTTATATGCTCAATAAGCACATAAAAAAGGCAGGGAAAGCTACCTAATTCTTTGTAAAAATTATTTCTCCGTTGTAGTTATGTTAAGGAAATAAACTTCCAATGAAATAGAACTAGTTCTATGAAAACTTCGTCTCTGCTCATGCACATTTCTCTGGAGAAAGGATCTGTAACTTTCATTCTTAAAAAGGTCCGTGACTTGGAACAAAAAACAAAAACAGGATCAAAACCAAAAGATGGAGAACGTGTTCCCTCTGGAGGGGAGACCAAGATAGCCAAGTTAGAATAATATAAAACGATTTCTTCAATTTACGCTTTTACTATCTTCTCAGGTTAAGTATGGGAATGCTAAATATGATGGATGATAGGTTTTCCTAAAATATGGAAAAAGATCTGTGTTTGTGAAGAAATGACTTTCAGAGATCACATTTATCATAATGTAGTGTTAAATTTTAAAATGTCTACCATGTGCCTGGAAATATACCCATGAAATATCAAAGGAATTTATGCCCATATTAATAATGGGAAGATAGACAAAATAATCTACATCTTATTTTTCACAAAGATGTGTGGCCTTGGTGGCACCATGGAGATATTTCCTTCACTTTACAGGGGGATAAAAACACATAAAGAAAAATTATGCTATCGCATCAAAAGTGACAGAAAGGAAGCTTGGGCCCCACATTCCATAGTGAGACACCTCCAGGGAGAAACCTCTCCGCCTTCTCTGTGTGCCCAGAGCTCCATGGGGACATCAGTTTTATGTTCATATTTGATAAACAGACTGAGGGTAGAAAAGATTCCGGTTTTGCCCTCCTGGAGTCTGACTTGGCCCCTCCTAGAGTCCAATTCTACAGGAGGGGTGGGACTTGCGAAGCCACTGCTGCTGTTTATTACAACTACTACTAGTAATCATATTAGTGCTGCTCCAACACCTACACCTACACGTCCCGCTCATCCGTATGCCTGTGACATACCGGGTGTGGATGGATGGGCCAGTTCCATACTAGCCCCTGAGAAGGACTCAGATGCAGGGGCTGGAGGTGGAGTTTGGCTCAGGTCATCCTGCATGGAATGGACTTGGAGGCGAGCTCTCAACAGCCAAACTAGATCATCAGGCTTCCTTAAGATCACCCTAGAGATCTGCAGTTTCGGAGCATACATTGTTCAGCAGGTGCTTTTAATTTTCTGCCCCTGGTCAAATGGCAAGGGTCTGTGACTGCCTTCTAGGAGTTACATTAGCCATGGAGGGAGGGAAGGATGGGCCCTTTGTTGCGGGAAAACTAAGCTCTCTAAATGATACGTTGGGTGCAGGGGTATGTGGATTCAATAGGAGCTCAGCCTTCCATCTCATGTGACCATTAGTACAGCCTTAGCCCTGGAGACCCTCTGGTCTTCCAGGCATGCTAGTCTGTAGCCCTTGACCGAAGACCTCCACCACTGCGTCTCTGGATCTGTGGCGTGGAGACTAGGGAAGTGTGAACTGCTTTGATCACAGCTTCATGAGGCTGTTTGCATCCTTGGGTCTCTTGGTTCTGGGTAGGCTTCCAGAAGGTGTATGTTTCTCTGTGGAGTCTTGCAGAAGCTGAGAACTAAGGGCGTTGGTGCTCTCTGGCAAGGCATGGCCAAACCAATGTCTGTTCATACCTGAGTGATTCAGATGGTGTTGAATCTAATAGGTGAGTAAATTCAAGGCTGTGGATGCTGTCAGAGGAGTGTGATGCATTATGCGGTGGTGAGGGGCCTCTGTTGACCTCTTTTGATATTTCCTGCTATAAAACTACCTGTGCACAGAAGAGTTTCACAGTTACATTTCCCTGTGTGTTCCTGGGGCTTGGAGTGTGCGTGCAGCTATATTTCTTTCTCTTAGAGTACAGTGCTCTTGGGGCAGCGTAGGGAGTGGGACATAGAGGCAGAAGGAATTTTAGCTGTTTGTACCTCTCCAAGCTCACTTAGCCTCTCTGACCCCCATTCCACATCTGTAAAGCAGAGATCATGATATGTATATACTAGAATTGTTTTGAGAAATAAAACACTGTAAGTAAGTCACCTGTGCGTGTGCGCGCACGCACGCGCACACACACACCCCCACACACACCCCTGCAGCATTTGGCTGACACACTAAAATGATCGCTTTTGCCTCGTTCTCTAGGACATCTTGTATAGGGCCCCAGAAATGCTGAATTGTGAACACTACTGCTGTGCTGAAACTTCATTCGCATTCGAGACCTTACTCTTTTCTGCCTTTTCTCCATTCATTTACTTTTTATAAATGAAGTTTTTATTTTAATTCCAGTATTGTTAACATACAGTATGATATTAGTTTCTGGTGTACAATATAGTGATTTAACGCCTCTGTACATCAGCCCGTGTTCATCACAGCAAGTGCCTCCCTTCGTCCCCATCACCTATTTCACCCATCCTCCCACCCAGCTCCCCGCTGGTAACCATTAGTTTGTTCTATGTAGATGAGGGTCTCTTTCTTGGTTTGTTTCTCTCTCTCTCTCTTTTTTTTCCTTTATTCATTTGTTTTCTTTCTTAAATTCTACATATGAGAGAAATCATATAGTATTTTTCTCTCTCTGGCTTACTAATTTTGCTTGGCATTATACTCTCTGGATTCATCCATGTTGTTGCAAATGGCAAGATCTTATTCCTTTTTATGACCAAATAATATCAAATCGTTTGTATACACACACAAACCACCACCACCACCACCTCCACCACCACCACCTCTTTTTTATTCGTCTATTAATGGAAATGGACACGTCAGTTGCTTCCGTAATTTGGCTGTTATAAATAATGGGGCAATAAACGTAGGGATTTGGTGCCCTTCATTTACTTTAACTTATTATTTAATCAGCAAATATGCCTGTTCATAGCTTCCCAGTACCTTACTGCTCATGTAGGGAGCAGGTACTGATGACTGTTGTAAATCAAGTCATGCCCCAGGGGTCACCTTGGGTTTGCCCTGCCTCCATGAGCCTAGAGTAGATGGGACAAGCCAGCAGTACATGGTTCCATGATTCTGTTGGGATGTGAGGCTCCTTTTTTCTGCAGATACTGGGCAAGTTTCTTAGATCAGGTCGCATCTGAGATGAGTATGACATACATGTAGGATTTGGACATACAGATACGGAGGGAAGAACATTCCAAAGACAGGGAATGGTATGAGCAAGAGTATGGAGGCAAGAAAGGGAGAGCCATATATAGAGAAGGAAAGGAAGTCTCAGATGGAGTGTCAAATTCTTGAATGAGAGGACGAAGAAGAAATGGAGTTGACAAAATCAATCAGAGCCTGGTCTGGAAGTAACTTGGCTATCTCTTGATTTTTCAGAGCTGGGGAAAGTAGCCATCTTGCTTGTTCCCTACAGTGTTTTTTAAGCTGTCAGGCCTCACCTTTTTTTAGGTGACGAACTCTATACTAGAAATATAAGAAATAAGAATTCTTTATTTTATAATTCACCCCAAAACAGAGAGACATCTTGCATACCAAAGACTTGAAAGCAGCATGCACATGGCAAGTCTAGTTAGCACATGTGTGACTTTGGACTGAGTCTTCTGTTGGGATGAACTTGAAAGCTGATGCACTGTGCCTTTGAACCCAGAGCTGCAACGATGGCCCTTGTATTTAGTGCCTGTTCTGTTCAGAAAAAAAGTATAAATCTTTACTTGTGAACTCTGTGGTTTTTTTTTTTTCCCCTGAATACTTGTTCCGGTGTTTAAAAGGGGGGAGGGATTCTAGTGACTGAATTCTGTATTTGGAGTCCTTTGAAGATAAATCCTGAGTAATGACTCATGTATTATAGGTTATTTTTAAGCCATTAGAAAAGTTGGAAGCTCATCAGAAAAAGCAGTGAGTTTGTATGTGACCGAGCCCTCACATCCAGATGACTGACTCGCATTCTTTTGTCACGTTCAGTGCTGTGTACCTAAAACTACTTGGAAAGCGATTCTTTAAATGAATTATTTTAGAACAAGAGAACTCAAGGATGTAGTAGCTCTACTTGCTGTCATCTTTTTCAGTTATTTTACTTCAGATGTCTTTTCCACAGCACACACACAAAAGAGCCCTTCTCATTCATTTCGTAGTTATTAAGGAGAGTCCTCAACAATGAGAATCAACATCCAAAAGCTGGAATATGTTAAACTAAGCCTACAAAAATGAACTAGCCGGAGTCTTCTCATTGCCTTGCCAGCCTCCCTTCCTTCTTCCCTCACACCCGCGGCGGACTTGCCTCTCGCCCCCCTGGGCTCCACGCCCTGGGCGCTGGTAGGAGCCCTGAGCTCAGGTGTTCACGGCAATCACCTTCTGCAGAGAAAGAGTACTGAGGACTCAGTATGCCAGAAATAGGACTTATGCTCTTTGGAAAGGAAGCCTGGCGTTCCTCGTGAGGCACAAACAAGAAGACGCTAGGAACTTTGGAGAGACAAGTAAAATCAAGTCCTGATGGTCCTGATGTGTCTACACGAGAACGATGGGTCACGGAAGTGGCAGGAAGGAGCATCTCCATGAAAGCATGGGCCATGTCCTCAGTAAGCGTTCACTGAGCATCTGGGGAAAGCAGCATACTGCCTGGCTTAAGCCCATTGGTGAGCCCCCACTGCCGGTCCACCCTCCCCCCTTCCCCGTCCCCTCACTGGCCACTCTGGCCACCAATAGTTCCCCTCGTTAGGCGTACTTTTAACTCGCCTTTGAGCTGTCCCCTCCACCTGGAGCCAAGTTCTTCCCAGCCTCACTTCCCACCCTCCCCTCTTGCCCCCAGCACATCCCTGCTTTCTCTGCAGATCTCAGTTCACAGTTCTTTTTTTTAAAGATTTTATTTATTTATTTGACACAGAGAGAGAGATCACAAGGAGGCGGGGGGGTGGGGGGGGGGAAGCAGGCTCCCCTCTGAGCAGAGAGCCCAATGCGGGGCTCGATCCCAGGACCCTGAGATCATGACCTGAGCCGAAGGCAGAGGCTTTAACCCACTGAGCCCCCCAGGCGCCCCTCAGTTCACAGTTCTGACTAGAGGGGGTACCACCCTGTGCTTTACCCCATTGTGACATTTCCCAGCATCATCACGCTTAGTTCCTGCATGTAGACCGCACAGTCTTTGGGGAACTGTCTCAGTTACACCCACTAACATTTAGCCGAGTACATGGAACAGAGGACCTTCAGACATCCAGAGGAAAGGAGGACAGAAGGACGAGAGGAAGGACAGAGAGAGGAAGGAGGAGGAGAACGAGCTGAATTCCCGCATGGGATTGAGCCAGACACTGGAAGTAAAATTTGAGCAAAGTTCTCTTGGCCACAGGAGCTCGAAGCCTCGCGGGAAAGAGAGATTTGTACCAAAATTAAAAATGCAGTGTACAAAAGCCGATGCTAGTGGTACACACCAAGTGTTCTGGACCCCACAGGGGCTCCTGAGTGTTAGTGAGACCTTGCTGCGGATCTCAGGATAGTGGGCCCGGGAGGTCGGGCGATGAGATTGCCCTGGAAGGAAGGGTGGCCACCAAGGTTGAATGCACAGCCCCAGGGGCCCACAGGACTCTCCTTGCTTCCACCTGAGGGGGCTGGATCAAGCCTGTGTGTGCTTTGTGTAGGGACACTGAGGCTCTCTGGGCTTACAGGCCCTAAATCCTGGGAAGGCACAGGGGGCCATGGCCCCCTGATTGCTGCAGGCATGATCTCTTACCTGAACACAGAGGCACCTCCAGCCTGAGCGTGGTTCTGATGAGCTGCTTGAGGCCAGAAGGTTCGCCTTCTTCCCAGAGCTGGCCGAGCTTCCATCATTGCCGTGATGCTGCTAGAAGAAAGAGCACTACGGGCAACTATATTCGAGCTTACCAAACGTGGGCATTAACAGGTGTGATCTCGCTTCAAGTGCTTAAAAATAAACAGCTGGTGGGAGGCGCCCCAAGTACGGTCCGAGTGAGTAGCCGTTCTTCCCATGAGCTGTGGAGCAGCACCCGAGAGGCACACGCCGGCCCTGCTGCGGCTCCTCACTCCCATTCTGTCCTCGGGAGTCCCACTGGCTGCGGTGGGAAGGACAAAGCTAATGAGCGTGAGGCTGTGGGAGAAGCTTCCCCGGTGACTGAGGCGTATTCATTGTTCTGTAAGATCGCAGTGCTATGGGAACTTGTGAGGGTTCAAATTAAAACAAGACCGCAGCCTGGGGGGTGGTTTACTTTTTTGTTCATTTGGCCCTTTATTAGGCAGTCGCTGTTGCGTATTTCTTATATGACGTTAGCTCTAATGACAGTAGCAACATCCTAATTATCAGGGGCCCCCTCCATCAGCTTTGATTGCAACAGAGACCAGGGAGCTGCTCTAGTAGAAACCTCGGGCTCCGTAGAGACTCGACATGGAAGCGTTAGATTGTGGCGCATCAGCTTGGCGGGCGGGCCTCTTCCTGTCCCTTCTGCCCTCCCGCCCGTGGCTGTGCAGTGGCCGTGGCTACGCGTGTGCGTTTCTGATACGGCCCCCAGCCGTGGCCTGTCCCCGTGCATGAGAACTGAGTCCGGGATGTTTGATCTTGAGCCCTCCGCTCAGGAAGGCACGCTCCCCAGACGCTTCTTTACCCACCGTGGACCCCGCGCCGAATGGAGGGAGGGCAACTCCTTAATCCATCGTGGTTTTTTTCTACTTGCCCCACATCCTAGCACAACCCAGATGGAATTTTTCTTTTTCTCCAAACCTCACCTAACTTAACACCTCAGCTCAAACTCTGAGCTTGCCTGGCAAAATTTAAAAAATTTAAAAAAATATAGCAAAATTTGCTTGTAAATAGTTTCGGGAATGTTCTGACAGTGGAGACAGTTCTGCAAATGCTGCAGGTTCCGTTTCGTTTCCAGAACAATAGGAGCCAACTCTCAAGCCCGCGGTTGCGATTCTTCCAGGCGTTTGTGTTGATCCTCCAAGAGACAGATTTCATCCTTTACAAGGAAATAAAATGTGGGGCTGCTTAGCCGTGCTCTCTCCCACGGAGCCTGCCGTAAAGTCGGTCATCCTGGTGTCCTGACAGCAGCCCCCCCCTTCACTGGTCCCGTCCTTCTGTCTTCCAGCCTCCCCTCAGGGGCCAGCTGACATCAGACAACTGATTCTCAGGGAAGAGCAGCCCTGACGCCAAGCCACAGAGTTGAGAGCTGGTGTCCCCTCCACTGCGAGCGGACCAGAGAGGGAGGTGGGCTGGGAGAGTAGCTCCCGCCGGCCATTCACGTGTGTCTGTGACATACTGCTCCAAGACACGGCTCCCACACTTGTGGTTTTATGCCCAGGGCTCTCTGATGATAGCATAGGGGGTAGAGAAGAGTGAAAATGAAGGCTTTGAGGGATGAGGTTATTTTCAAAATGTCCCCTTTCCGTCGCAGCTCTAGAGCCTAGAGGCAAATAGTGTGCTTGGTGAGGAGTGCTTAGGCACGTATGTCTTCTATGAAATCGGTGATGATATAATGACGGAGCTGCTTCCAACATCCAGGTTGCTCTGTTTTGAGCTGCCGTGCTGGGCCGGGCAGGTGTCCGTGGTCCACGTGGGACTGTGGTGGTCAGAACCCACTGTCCTCACCGTGCTTGATGTGGTGCTGCCAGGCCAGTTCCTCAAAAGAGATCAGTCACTAAATAAAATTGCAGCCTCAAATCATGTCCTTTTCCTGAGCTGAGCCTGGCCCGCCCTCCTCTCACCACAGTCAGTCAGCTAGTGTCACGGTAACACACAGCCCAGTGACATCACAGACCGCCCGGAGCCCCACAGCATCGCACCAGTAGGCATTTCTTTCTCGATCCTATGATTGTAGGTCACCTGGGTCCCGCCGATCTTGGCTGGGCTCTGCTAGGCTTGGCCCACTCCGCAGCTTGGATCCAGCTCTACTCTATTCCCCAAGGCCAGTGGACTAGTCAGCGCCAGGTCCTTTCAGGCAAGTGGCAGAAACACAGAAGTCCAAACCCATCACGCGGAGACATTTCAAGCTGCTGCCGGTGTCGCATCCACTTTCACCCCCATTGGCCAAGTCAGGTCACGTGGCTCAGGCCCCTAATCATGGAGATGGGAAGCGTCTCCACCCCATGAAACCAAATCAAGTTCACGGGGCCAAACCCAAGTGGATATTTGTGGAAAAATAACATAAACTCTCCCACCATCACAGGGCCTGGCCACATGAGGTCAATCCCATATCAGTCTTCCTGTTTCTCTCTTGCTACGTACGCTGAAATGTAACCCTGCCTATATTAATGGTGGTATAACCACAGCACTGGTGGGAGAATTAACTCACACGTGAGAGAACACAATCTAGAAGGAACAGCAGTTATGACGCTGGCCTGGGATAGTCCCAGCAGTGGGCTGGCATAACACATCGGCTTTCATTTGGAAATTTTAGGAGCCTGGTCCTATACTCAGCTGAGGAACCATTCTTAGTACCCCCTTCCCCCCCCACACAATGTATTGTTTGTACATATGTCTGTCTTCTGGAAGACTCTCATTTCCTCCCAGAGGAGAAACCTGCCCCTTTGTCCACCAACCCCCACCCTGTGTTTGTCCCTCAACCCCACTCAGTTCTGTGAAAGCTTCCCAGCGAACACCTACAAAATGGCAGCAGCCTCAGCTTTGCGCCGTAGGTGGTTAGCAGTATGAACTTGGGCTTCTCATTACGTCATTTTAATTGTAGCACATTAGAGATCATCTAGTTCAGCACTGTCTAGTCGAACTTTCTGCAATTGGAAATGCTGTAGATCAGTGCTGTCCAGTACAGTAGCCATCGTCATCGGTGGCTGCTGAGCACTTACGTGTCTGGTGGAACGGAGGAACTGAATTTTAACTTTATTTAATTTTAATTTAGATTTATATTTAGATAGTCACTCATGGCTAGTCACTACCATATTAGACAGTGTAGATCTAGTTGATCCCTTATTGGCCCGGAATAGACATCGATAGATGGTTCTTGAGTGAATGAGAAGGAGAGAAATGACTTTCACCCAACATCACCCAGCAAACTGGTGGCAAAGCCAAAATAAGACCCTGGGACGTGGAAGGGCTGGCCTGGGCATGCCGCTGGCGTCTCCTTGATGCCTATATGTTTTTGCACTAGCTTGGCCTTACTTCTCTACCTATAACCTTCCAACAGTATCTGCACACCTCGTAGTTAGATAGGCTGGGATGTGGGCTGGAGACACCAAACTATTTTTGTGTCTTTAGTAATTTGAAGAGTGAGCATCAAAAATGCAATCAAACATCAAATAATTTTTACACAGTAGAAATAATATACACCTTCCATCCGAATTAAAACACAGGCTCCCAGCAATTCAATTATGCAAATGTGATATAAGCAGCAGCAAAACAGTGTTAAAGGGGAAGAATGA
Organism: Procyon lotor; assembly: GCA_028646535.1. Classification (NCBI taxonomy): domain Eukaryota; kingdom Metazoa; phylum Chordata; class Mammalia; order Carnivora; family Procyonidae; genus Procyon; species Procyon lotor. The sequence continues at coordinate 56,680,985 of CM053603.1, forward strand.
AGATGGATAAGCTAAGATTTCCAGTGACATTTTCCTTTTCTAATTTCCTCTTTTGGTTAATACTGTGCTGATTTTCATGCACTGCTTAGGTGGATACTTTATTTCTTTGTGATAAGTGCCTGTACAAATTTATGCAAATAATACTAATCACTGTTGAGAAAAATAGCAGCCATCACGAGCCCTACTGCCCACACGTGTTAGGTGGTGGCACTAGACGAGTGAGTCCTTAGCCATGAATTTGATTAAATACACTGGTCAGCAAAGCTGCTGTGTCAGAAAGGGCTATTTTCCTGCAGCTACATGGAGAATTCTAGACACTAAAGTATAGTTCCCACCTTTGTTCTACGGGAAGCCCAAAGCGAAAATCAAAGAGTAGATATAGACTGGTGTGCTCCTACCTTCTCAGAGGAGCCCCATGCTCTGGCTCTTTCCAGTCAAGACTTGTCGTAGGGTGGGTCTTTTGGAAGCCAACCTGGAGATGAGGATTTGGGAACAAGTAGTTTATAGAGGAAGTGCTCCCGGAAGAAACCTGTGAGGAGGGTGGAGGCATGGGACATAGAAGGAGAGAAAGGCAAACAAGAGTGGGATTTTAGGCAGAGCCCCATGGAGAGTAGCTTCATCCTGATTCCACAGGAGCCACTAGATGTATTTGTCCCTACGCGAGGCCAGGGGACTGGGCTTTCATAACGTGGACTCCAGGTCACTCATGGGCAAGAGTCATCCTGAGGCACTTGCTGCTCTCCGGGAGGACTGGTAGAGCAGATATAGGTCAAGGGCAGACCTTTGATGGGAGCCACTGGGGCAGGACTGTGGGTGGGCGCACAGAGATGGGAGGGGACTGGGCAGAGTGCTGGCCCTGTCCTCCAGAACCTTACCCCATGTCCCTGCCCGCAGCTGGCATCCCTAGCTCGTTGCTCTTCTTCCAAAGTACATGGCGTCTCTCGCCTGGAGTTCCCCCTCGAGAGCTTTACGTGATGTCCAGGCAACTGGGATTTTTTCGTAACGGTTTGTATTCTGTCTGATCACGTTGGTATTTTGGCAGCAGCCTGTAGGGTTTTAAACGGAAGGGAGCAGTGGAGGGAATCAGTAGCAAGCCCAGCTGAGAAAGTGTTTAGATCAAGAGAGCTACTCATGGGCAAGGCCAGCTCATAAGGACCCCACATACGCCAGAAACTAAGTTTTCTTCTCCAGCACCTGGGAGTTTCCTGGGGATGCTGTAGAGAATGCACCTTGTCATGCCGGGACCTCTGGGGCTAGATCTCTGAGCAGCAGAGACAGTCTCCAGCAGGCCTTCCTTCTGCCTCCGGAGCAGCCTCCCCACACCTGTGTCACTGCTGGGAGTGGGGGGACCGAATCCCAGGAGCCAGGAACCCTTATATCGAAGCACTCAGATCCTATTGGAGAAAAATTGGAGCCCTAGATACTTTTTTCTCATTTACCTTCTTTCAAGGAAGGTGTTCTCTTTTTGGCTCTGTGCAAAGCAGAAATGCTATTTTGAAGGAGAACATAAAAGCTCTCTTGGCAAAGAAATTGCTTTGTTCCATTTGAGAAAGCTCTCTGCCTTTGAGAGAAGAGAGGACGTGGGGCTCTGAGAACTTGATTAGCTCTCAGCATCTTTCCCTCTGGTTTCCAGGGACGAGGCTAGACAGAAAGGCTCACACATTCTCCCCGTGGCTCTCTCTGTCCCCTCATTGCAGAGCTTCGGGGGCCACACATCCAGAGCTGCCTGAGACTCTGGGATCCCCGTCAGGAGGGCAGACCCAGAGGCCCGAGCCTAGCTAAGGCCCACGCGGGGGAAGAGGAACTGTGTTTGCACCTACCGCCTGTAGTTGAGCTGGTTGGGCCGCTAAGTGGCTTTGAAAATCCCACCTTAGGAAGTGAGGCTAGTAGCACTTAAGCACATGACGCAGAGCTCGTTGTAAACTGTGAAGTGCCAAGCCGTTCCCGTCGGTGATGGTGATGATGAACTCTGGGCCACAGGACCTCCGAGTGCTGTGTGTTGTGCGCGCATGCATGTGTGCGCACATGCACGTGCTTTGTCCTCTTCTAGCAGAGAGTGTTTGGTGGTGATGTGCCCCTCAGGAACCGGCCCCACCTCATAGAGCATAGCAAGTGGGGAGCCCCCTCCTCCACCCAGGCCCTTGACTGCAGCAGTGACACAGGGCAATGACCGTGACTCCTATTCTTGAACTTCTCCCTACCCGCCGCCCCCCGCCTCCCAGCCCATGCAAGGACTCTTGTCAGAACAGTGTCAGTTTTATTTTACTCAAATTGCCTACTCTTAAACAAACATAAAAACTATATACTGTATAGTAGCACTTTAGAGCCCAGAAATGTAAAATTGAAAATCAAAGTGGAGTGCTCATCGGGTTATTGAGTAAGAAGACGTGGATTTGAGGTTGACTCATTATGTACATGCAGTCTCTCCGAGCCTCAGTTTCCCCATCTAGCAAACAGCACTAAGGCCCAGGTAGAAAGAGTGTGCCAGTCCAGTAAGATGATATTTGATCAATGTGAGCTATAGAGCAGAGCACTCCTGATACGGAGTTGGTAGCATCAGCGGCCTCAGCAAGGTGATTCGGAGCCACTCTACGGCCCTTTCCCCTGTTTCCTGGATGAGGAAGCAGAGCCCCAGATCGGTTCAGACTCCTTCATGGCCCCCTAAAAAGTGACTGACAGCGGGGCTGTAACCCCACGGCTTCCTGGGCAGGACATCCCCTGCGCTGTAGGCCAACGCGGGGCTGCACGGCCTCACGGGCCCCCTGGAGCCCAGTCCTGCCGGCTGCCAGCCAGTGCCAGGCTCTGGAAGGGCCAGTGCTGGAAACCTGCCTGAGGGGGCTAGTGGCGCAGTCAAAGGAGGGACAGACCATGGAGATTTGTAAAAGGGAGTGGACTTGGACTGCGGTGAAATTGCTCCCTCACCTTTGAGTCAGCCCTGTGCCTGCCTGTTCCAGCAAGTTCTCTCCTCAGACCTCCCGTACATTGACTCCTTGTCCTTGAAACATGGTGAGAAGTGGACATCTACCCTCGTGCAGAAGCTACACAGGCAGAAGTCCACAGCACCCTCCTCCCCCCACTCTCTTTCCTGAGTGGACCCCAGTAACACTGGAGAATTTTTCAGGGGTCAGGGTTGAAGTTCTACCACCATTTTCTATTGCATTTTCTTAACAGGCTTGAAAGCGTTGCAGGGAGGAACCTTTAGTGCATGCTATTTTCCGACAGCTCTTGCTGGCTGTTCTCTCTTGTACTGAAAGGGTTTTCCTCCAGAGCATTTTCATTAGTGTGGTGATTTTCCCGGTACGAGTAGTGGGGTCCTGCCGGGAGTGCCTGAGGCTGGAACTCCGCCTGTCTCAAGGGTGGTGAACCAGAAGGAACCCCGGTTCTCGCACTCACCCACCCATGAGCTGAGAGTCTAGGTCGAAGCTGTGCTCATGTTCTGTGTGCCATACATGCCGTCTGCTGACACAGCTGCTTTCTTGTGTCCACCCTCCATCTGGGCATCTCTCCCTCTCCTTCTCTCTCTCTGTCAGAAAGCCTTGTTCTAGGGGCGCCTGGGTGGCTCAGTCATTAAGCGTCTGCCTTCGGCTCAGGTCATGATCCCAGAGTCCTGGGATCGGGCTCTCTGCTCGGCAGGAAGCCTGCTTCTCCCGCTACCATTCCTTCTGCTTGTGTTCCCTCTCTTGCTGTGTTTCTCTCTGTCAAATAAATAAAATCTTAAAAAAAAAAAAAAAGCCTTGTTCTAAAAGAAGTTTGCAGTTTTCCCTATTTTCAAGTTAAGTATTTCTTTACAAGCCTGTGGAGCATTTTTATTTGGGTGACCTCATGTTGATGTGTTGCTTTCCGTTTTTTGCATGTTCCTTGAAAGCCTCGGGCTAGACAGTTTTTAAATATTCAAAATAAGAAATACTGTGAGATGAGGAAGTCAGTGATGTTCAAAGAGCACTACATCCTTTCTTTCTTCACACTTTTGACATGCAGCTCCCTTAAATCTTATGCCTCTAGGACACACATGTTTTGCCAGGACCATTTTCCATGGAATAGGCTGGTATTACGCACAGCACTCTTTAACAAAAGAGTTCTTTGCTTGTACCCATTGCAGGCTGTAATTTTCTCACATCTTGTGTCATTAGTGGTTGTGACTTTTTTTGCAACAGGGAAAAAGTCTTCCATTTTGTCTTCCTAGCTCCTGAATGTTTAGTGTGCTCCCAAGAAACACCAACTACCACCAAGACATATTTTAATAATTTTCAATCTCATTAAACTCGATATGAAGATGAAGATATTCTTACCTAACTTGTTAGGGATTCATTAAACAAATGAAAATAGAAGTTGATAAATATTCAAAGTTGGTGATTACTTTTGTCCCCATTTTTTAAGTCCCAGGTCATGAAATCCGATTCATTACCCTCAGATCATCTTACTGTGAAGTTTTAACCAGTATTAAAGGCCTATTGTGCCTTAGCTCCTAACTCAAATTAAGCTAACTTACGACTCCACTCTTTTTTTTTTTTTTTAAGATTTTATTTATTTGACAGAGAGAAACACAGCGAGAGAGGGAACACAAGCAGAGGGAATGGTAGCAGGAGAAGCAGGCTTCCTGCCGAGCAGAGAGCCCGATGCGGGGCTCGATCCCAGAACCCTGGGATCACGACCTGGGCCGAAGGCAGACGCTTAACGACTGAGCCACCCAGGCGCCCCACGACTCCACTCTTAATGAGTATATGTAATAGTGTCGTTTCATGAGTTAATTATCCACTCTACTTGTCTTGCAAAGAACACTATTATGGAAGAAGGAATCGGGTGCCATTGTTAAAAACACCTTTTAAAAATCGTTTGACAACCATCCAAGTTTTGTTTCTCACATTTGTATAACCAGCACTTTCCTATCAATATCAACTTACCTGTGTTACCCTTTCTTTCTGTCACCTTCAGCGCTAGAAATTTTCATCCTGCCTTAAATTCTTGGTCCCAAGAAAATGAGCCATCATTTTGACTGTCCCTTTCCCCTCTAGCTATGACATTCCAGAGCCTTGTTCAGTTTTTCCTTCCCCCTTTGTATGAGTCTTCTTTATCTCCACTCCTTCAAAGGATGAGTGAAAACGAAAGTTAATTAAGCACGAAACTTTATTTTATTTTATTTTTTACTATTTGTAGTTAATTCTTTCCCATAAACTTTCAAATCCATTCTCGTTATTAATGTATACATTGCAGATATCTCTTTAGGCAGTAAACCTCAAAGACCCAGAACTGGTTCTCTGTTTAAATGGTATCAGCCTCACAAGGGCACTTCCTGCTGCCCCTCCAGCGCATGTATGGAAGTGGTGGGGCAGCAGCAGAGGGGGCCCGACTGAGAAGCCCCTGCAGAGCTGCATCCGTGTCGCTCCCCATGGCTCCTTGTTCTGTGTATTTTAGGGCCATGCATGAAACTTCTAAAGATGCGTAAAGCAGGTGCATGGGTTTAAAAAATACATGCCTCTCTATGTTTGTTTATATTCATGTATCTTCATGCCCTACACAGAAAAAATAACCCATAAAAAAATCTCCCAAAGTTATGGTAGAGGTCCAGAATTGTAGAGCTGGAAGGAACCTAGGATATCAGGTGAGACACCCTCTCTGTGTAGCCAAGGCTTGGGCTCTCCCCAGCATGACGGGGGCGGGGTGGTGGTGGTGGGGAGACAAAGAACCAAGTGGTCAGTCAAACCTCAAGAGACTCAACAGGACTCCACCTGAGAGTGGATGAGGCAGCCTCTCAACCCTATTCACAAAAATAATTTTAGCAAAGGTTTCTGTAGGTTAAAGCCTTCTCCAATTTGCAACGCCTTTCACAGACCTCCATGTTCAGCCCTCTTCCCGTCACCATAGCAACGCACTTCTAATAAAGGAGGAGCGGGGATGAAGCAATTTTGCAAATCTGACCTTCTCCTACCCTCAGTTTTGCCAGTGTGTGTGGGGTTTTCCTTAGTTGTCCTATCCTGTGAACTTGTATTCTCCTCTCAAGATCTTAACATCTCATAATAAATATAGCCCCTGGCCACTAAAATAGGAAAGCCAGGCCCGGAAGCTTTAATAACTTGACTCTAAGTGTTCTACTTAGGACAGGGGTTCCCGAGTGCCGGTCCATGGCCCAGCTGCCATGGAGTCCAGAAGGCCCCAGTCCAGCCCAGCTAAGTCCTAGTTTCCAGTCATGGTGCCCAGGATCCTGAATCCTTACTGCGGCCCACTAAGGTGCCCCCAGGTTTGCCAGTCCCGGTGTATTTTGTACTAAACTGTACTGTACTGTATTTTATCCTAAAGCTGTCCCAAATAGCCAGCCTCCTGACACTGCCTCCATGCCCTATGCAGCAAACAAATAGAAAGTGAAATAGCTCATGCCAGACCCTGCAAGGATGACGAAAGGGATCAGCAAAAACTGTTTTAGACAGAAATGAAGGTTATCATAAGATGGCACTATCCTTAGTTACCCTTTAGGTAAGGTAGGAAAGATGTCAGGATTAAAGAAAGAAAAATACTAGACACCAAGACAAAGAAAAGGGAATACCAGCCAGGGCGGTCAGAAACATCTACTGATTTCCCCTTTCCCCAAGCCCATGCCCAGCACAGGGCCCCCAATCCTGATTGAATATCTAACTTCTCTGCACTAGTTTTTCTGGGTATTTTGGTGCATCTCTGTTGAAAAGGGTGTGGAAAGTCTCAGTCATAGACAGAAATGAGCAGAAACTACAAAGCACCAGTTCCCTCTGTGAATGCATGTCTGTTGAGGCCATGTGCACTGTTAGGTTCTGCTGTTAGAGGGTTGACTTCTCTAGATCCCACTGGCAATCAGGCTGCAGTCTGAAATTATCCAGGTGACCCCTGTGTGCATGATTCAGTTCAGTATGTCGATCTGAAACATCTCTGGGTGATGTCCTCACAGTTTATTCTGACTGATACAGTCTAAAATGGAAGCTTCTGGAAAGATCCTTTCTCATGTTGCCTGGATTGGTCATGGCCATGCATTAAGTTATTTAAAGTGTGTTATCAACCTGCCCTCTGGCTCTCAATGCACAATGCTTTGCTTGCTTGAAAAAAAATTGTTTCAGAAATTCCAGATGAGAAGACGAGAAAGCATGTTTAAAGGTTAACTGAAGTTGGTTTAAAGGTTGGTGCCAACTTTGTTAAAGAAAGGATCTTAAACTCTCTTGCCCACCATCTGGTCAGCCAAGCAACATAGTGCAAGCTTAGTCTTAGTCTATTGAGCAGCTCCCAGCTAAGACCGTCACTGGGAAGGTGGGAAGCTCTAAATACCGTCCCTTTGTACCACTAGTGTGGTTAATCATGAGGAAATCAATTTCAGTCTTGCTCAGACTTGACTGTTTTCCAGAATTTTCTTAAAATCATGTGAATGTTTGATTAGAATTCACAAATGTTGGTATGGTCCCCCAGATTTGCTTTGTAATGGATTATTTTCGGATAGATCCCTTTGAAAGGGAAATGTAGGTCTGTTGGTTTATGTTTTATTTTTCTCCTCTTGGCTGGAGCATCTCTGCTGACTGGAGGAACAGCCCTGTCCCGCAGGCCATATAGTGGTCACACTCAGATTTCCCGTAACTGCTAAAGAAAGACCCAGGAGCTCTTAAGACCCAACATCCCAAGCTCTTACTTCATTTAATTTTGATCCTGTACTTCTACAACAGGTGCACATTCACATTTTTTTTTTTTTTAAGATTTTATTTATTTGACAGAGAGAAACACAGCGAGAGAGGGAACACAAGCAGAGGGAATGGTAGCGGGAGAAGCAGGCTTCCCGCAGAGCAGAGAGCCCGATGCGGGACTCGATCCCAGGCCCCTGGGATCTGACCTGGGCTGAAGGCAGACGCTTAACGACTGAGCCACCCAGGCGCCCCCACATTTTATTTTTAAAACCTATTTATTTTAGCTTATAGAAAATTTGGAAAAACATTTAAGAGGAAAGAAAAATTATACCACAGTCCCAGATAAAATTGTTGGTTCTAATTTTGGTGTGTTTTCTTCTAATCATATGTCTTTTTATTCCATACTAATGAATATTTATCACTTGCTCTTTATAAGGCAGTAAGGAACAATCTAAAGCTATTAACAGGCAGTCAAACAGATCAGTGGAGTTATTGGGAAACTCTCGTTAGGTCGAAATGGAGAAAACAAAGTGCTAAGAAGTTGTCTCAGACAACTTTCAAGAGTCTACAAGTTTGGCACAGGTGTTGGGAGTGAGGAGAAAGGGGGATTGCAGAGAAAATGTTCGTTTTTCCTTTGAATCTGTAAAATAGTGAAGAAAATATATAGGTAAATGTAGAAAAAAAGAGAAACTGGGGAATCCTAAATGACACAGTGACACTTTTGTTATCCTGGGGTTGGAGATGTGGACAGAAAACAAAAAGCGTAAGAGTAACCTTAGGTAGACATTTTTCTCCATTTTTTTTTTAAAGGATCTAAGAGCAAAGAATTAATGTTAAGCAGTCAGATTTTATTCTGTAATTGCACATGTTATTAACCCAAGAACACTCTATTTTCTTAAGGTAATTGGAGTAGATTAGCTGTCAAGAACCCAGGAGCACATGCCCAGTTTGAATTGATTTGCCCAGATGTTTCTATTCTCTTGATGAGTCCCTTACATGCATCACTGCGGTGCCATTTCCTCAACTGTTGGCCCCATGGAGACAGTCCTGTCTGACGCAGTTGGGACTAACGAGATCTCTCACCCTAATGAATGGTCGCAGGCCTGCCCCACAGAGCTAACCCATACCTAAGTCGGTCTGAGGGCAACTCCCTTCTTTCACCCAAATGGTTGCTGTGCCTGAAAGAGTTCATTAGAAAGTTTAATGATAGCCCAAGAGCAGGGACTGAGGCTGCTTCAGTGCTTTTGTGGGAGAGGTGTGTGTGGGTATGTGTGTGTGTGTGTGTGTGTGTGTGTGTGTGTGTGTGTGTGTGTGACATGAGCAAACCCTTTCCTTTGGGAAACCACCATGCCAAGTGCTAAGCTCCAGATCTCGGGGACCAGCCTCCCCCAGAGACGGGCCACTCCTCCTGGCTCCCTGTAGCCTTCTTGCCTCTTTTCTCTCTAAGCTCTATAGCCACTGTGAGCATAGCAGCAGGGCTTAGTAAAAACCCAGAACCCCAGACCCCTTCTGTGGCTGTAGCTGAACTCTTTCCACAGGCTTATCTCTGTTGCCTGGAACTATGAGGCCCAAGTGAAATTGTGGGCATAGAAGTCCTTTGAGCCACAGAATGCTGGTGGCAGAGGGCTCTTTGGAGCTTTTAGATGATTTAGGGGTGAACAGACCTCTTAGTCTGGGGCTTGCCTCTGAGCCTCTCACTCTGCACTCTTCACCTTGGTAATGCACCTGCTTCTTACAGCATTGTTGCCTGTCCATGCCCAGCTCTGGCCCCTGAAGCTTCTTTCCTGGATAGGTTTGCAGAACAGAAGGAGAATAGATAGACCTAACCTGACTGGTTTTGCTTAGAAGAACTGCCTAGGTAAGCACTAGCTTGAGGAAGTGGGAGAGCATGTGCGCAGTGGCCAGCCTTGGGAAATGTCCAAGTGTGCTCCTATTGTCAGATAATTTGTAAGGCTCATAAAAAGTGGGCAGTTTGGGGTCCATTTCCTTGGGAAAGCAAAACCAAGACATTTGGAGGGAGAGACAAGCTGGCAGAAGTTGATTGAGTACAACAAGGGGGAAGTAGGCACAGAGGGATTAGAGACACAGAGAGTCCTTGTGCTGGCGAGTTCTAATCTCTGGCATGGAGTCCAGAAAGCCCAGCGACAGCAGGATTGTAAGATCTGTGGCAGGAAACCGCTCTTAGCTTCAGGGGAGAAACACTTTTGATTGTCCAGAGAGGAAACACTGGTCCTGTGGACTTAGGGCCAATTAATGTGGTATTAATCTGGAACATCTTCATGTTCACACAAATTAGGAAACTTGAATTTTCTGGTGCTTATATTTTAATAATCCTGTGTATTTCTGTATTTTTATTCCCCAATGCAATACCTTTTGTCAAATCTAATACATTTTCCCAACAGATACCCTTTCTTTGTGAAGTTTTATTTTTTCACTCAAATGGCTTAAATCTCTATCATATATATAAAAAAGATACTTATTGCTATATTGTATTAATGAAAACTTATAAATAATCTAAATGTTCAACCATAGAGACCAATTATATAAATGTTGGTTTATCTATATCATAGAATACCATTCAGTTCTTAAAAACAAGGTGGTGAAACTACGTGTTTTGATAGAAAAAGATGTTTATGGCATCAGGTTGCACAACTATATTTATAGTAAGATCCCATTTTTGTAAATACTGAATAGATATGAGGTTAATATCTATGAGAAATAGATATTTCTAAGGTGAGAAATAGGTATTTCTAAGGTTAGAAATGAGTCTATAAGGAATAGGCATCAAACTATGAATAGCGTGTCCCTATAAATGTGAAAGTTGTAGAGGGAAAATTTCATTTTCTTATTCATGCTTATATATATTCGTCCCTAGCATTTGGGTTTTTTATAGTGAACATGGACTTTGTTTGTTTTTAGAATTCAGATTTCCTTTAAAATTAAATGCCAGTGGAAAAAAAAAGATCACTAGGGCCACAAGATACTATAATTTCTTAAACCAGATTCACTGTTCCCCAGATAGAACCAAGAAGTTTAGAACATGTGAAAAAACAGAGATTTCCAAGTAGCCAATGTAGCCAATTGAGGTCCTTCATTACCCTCTGTTTAAGAATTGGGACTGTTGATATACACACAGCAACTTGGATGGCTCTCAAAGGCATTGTGCTGAATCAGAGAAGCCAGAGCCAAGAAGTTACGAAGAGTATGATTCCCTTTACCTGACACCCTCGAAACACCATCACTCTAGGGACAGAAAAGAGATGGTGGTTATCAGGGTTTGGGAATGAGGGCCATAGAGGGGGGATTGTTTCTGGCGATGGAATCATTCTGGATTGTGATTTTGGTAGAGGTGAAGATGCGTTTTTCATGCCAGAATTCATGGAACTATACACAGAAAAGCCCATTTTATTCCATGCCAATTAAAAAAATATTTTCTTAAGCAACGAAATAAAGGAGCAGGGAACCAAAGGGGACTGTGTGTCTGAACCCACGTAAGAACTTGGCCGTGGTCTTGCAGCTGTCAGCACTGCATATTCTCTACTCTACAGGACTAGCTCTCCTCGACAGAGTCTCAGAGGCAGCCTCCCCTCACCTCTATGCCCAGCGCACCAGTTCCTCCCCCAAAAAACTATGAGGGATTGTCTAGTTTGTGTCTGAGCAAATCCCGTATCAGGAAGCTCAAGACCTTTCAAGACTTTAGGATTTGCATGCATGCCTTCTATGGGACTTCTTCCCGGCAACTTGCCCCAAGGGAATCTAATTTTGCTCTCTGATAATAAAATAAGGCCAACCCCTCTTACAGTTCCAGAAACATCTGTTTACTGCAGTCGTCTCTCTACTCTTTCAAAGTCCCACAACTCTTGCTACGTTCAGGTTTTGAGACCCTCCAGCTTCCTGGTCTCTTTTGTCTGAAACCGCATTGGCCAGAAGTGAGTGTGCTCCCCTGCGTGCGGTCTGGTGGTAGAGCACGGTGTGACCAGCTCTCCTGCCGATCCTGACATGGGTTTTCAGTCAGTGCTACTGACGGTTGCATCGCCGTCTCTGGAAGCCATATCGCTCTGTGCACTTGAAGTGTGCGGACACCGCCTTTTCACACCTGCTGTTGGGAAGCCTCATGTCCCCACCCGTATTCCCAAGTAGGTGCTTCATCTTTCACTGTTGAATTGCCCATTTATCCTGTTCGGTTACATCCCCCTAGGGTGACCATCCCGAACTACGCAGAATCCTGTGGGGCGCTGACATCTGGCACACCCCCCATCCTTCCCCACCTCAGGCTCAGACATGCCGTGTCTTCATCTCTCTCAGTGTTGGCCTTCTTTCTAGAAGACTTGAGGAGGGAAGATGCCTGAGCTTCATCTCTGCCCCGTCACCTGTGACTCACTGGGAGAGCCTGTTCCATGGGAAGAGAAAGGGCAACATGTCCTTAAGGTTTCCTTTGGCCGTATTCCCTTCTGGAAAGATCTTCTGTGTTCCCAATATTGTCACTCTTTATATGTGACTGTTAATTGTATGCCTTGATGCTAGTTTAGGTTGGTGGGGCAGGATGGCGCCGCATAAATACAAGTTATCATCCTAATTGGCATCACTGCATACTTAAGCGGGTTTGAAACCTTGAGGCCTTCTCTGGCACTTCATGGGTGTGTAGTTATTACGAAATGACTACACATCTGGATGTCTTCTTTCCATAATTGCTGCACTTGAAAGGTGACTCCTGGCCCGTTCTAGAATGAAAAGGTGTTAATTATGTTAATAATCGGGCATTCTGAAGCAGCTTCTCTGAGTGAGTGCGGGAGGGGTGTGGGTTCTGCAGACCACAGAGAAGGCAGGTAGCCTGTGACCTGGTGTCAGTGTCCAAGCAAATGGACATGAAAGGAATGTGAAGAAATGTGAGAAAAACGTGTAAAGGAAAAGCAGATTATAAAAGGACCCTGAGGCAATTTTTTGGTGTGACTGAAAAGTGCACTTGGTAGATTGAGGTAAATTAAATAGACCAGGGAAGTGGTGCAGTTTGCTTCTGAACAAAGTGGTCTATGGACCTGATCCGTCAAGATACCTTCTTCCAAAACATGGCTTAAGATGTGAGGATAAATGGACAGAGTGTTAGATCGCTTTCCCCCCACCCCAGAAGCCAGGGGTTTATTTCCAAACCTCTTTTTTTCTTTCTCTCATTTCACCAAAAAATAAATTCCACAACTCACCCCAAAGCAATGTGCTGGGCTACTTAGTAAGAGCGTGGAAACACCAGGACAGAGATCATAACATATAAATGCAATGTTATCCAACACTGATCTGTTTTATAGAACTACTCGTAAATTGCTTGGTCAAGAAACTGCATTCAATTCAGACCCTTACATAAAACATTTGCCACCATGTTCCAAAGACCCTGCTCTTGATGGGGTGAGAAGGGGATCTGGCTTCTGGGTCAGTGGTCCCCTAGGGATTGCTGGGTTGGCAAATGGTACCACTGTCCTCTGTATAGGCCTCCCAAAGCCCCAGACACTGTCAAAGAGGACCATTTCTAAAGGACCTTGAAATAGCTAAACGGTCCGTTCTCACCAATCAGGGTCACACACCTTAGGGAGAGAAAAAAGACACTTCATTAAAAACAGCTCAGAACATCTGTAAAACAGACTTTACACATGACCCCCACATATACATTGTGTGAGCTTTTCTTTTATTTCAAAACCCCTGATCCTGTACCCTACTGACTATAAGCTTCATTTGCCTGAAGTCTGCCCTTGACCTAATATTTTTCTTTTTACGCTTTTTAAACAGAGGCGGTGGTATGTGATACTGTTCTACTCTATGTGCCGTCTTGTGTATATACAAGCATGTAAATGTAACTTTCTTTAACTTGCAGTTAATGCATTTTCCAACAAAGAGTAATCTTGTTGAAGAGAAGTGGGGATGGTAGCAGGCAGGCGTTTCAATCACGGGTTCTAAATTGCACTTCAGTTAATAATGAAATTCTTGCAGGAATTAGCTGCAAACTTGTACTCAAGAATCGAATTTGAAGAGTTGTCCGTATCGATTTGTGAAGTGTAATGGTACTTCTCGTGATCAGAATGCTGCAGATTTGCTGCCTGCAGAGAGAGTGGGAAAGCAGATCAGAGCAGTCTGTCCTTGGGGAGCCCGAGCTGTGCTGAAGCAAATAGCCCCCACTAACAACCAGTGGGGGGTCCAGGAGCCCAGTCACTGTGTCCTTACTGTGTATCTTTCTGGAGTATGATAAAGACCTGGCTTTATTTTATTACATATATAAATGCATTATTTTACATTTATAGGGAAATATTCATATACACATATGTGCCTACATTTACATAGTTATGTATATACACATACAGTATATAGTATCCATTTCTTATATACATATATATTACAAAATCCATGCTTCCGTTAAAAGCAGCTTTTACGTTTCCAGGAGCTTCTCGCTTGCAATCTCTATGTCTCTGAAAACCATTTTCAACCAAGACAATAATATAAGTTCTAGAATTTACTGAATGGATAAGCATTTGAATTGAATACTGCTTTGGGGTGAGTTATTTAACATATCTGCCTTACATAATAATATAAAATCTGATTTCTTTTTCTATTTAATTAGAGTTTAACTCTTATCTTTCTTCTAAGAAACCAATGCATAGGGGTGCCTACAGGACTCAGTCGGTTTAAGTGTGGCCCTTGGTTACAGCTCAGGTCGTGATCTCATGGGTCACGAGGTCGTGCCCCGCATTGGGCTCCAGGCTCAGCAGGGAGTCTGCTGGGGATTCTCCCTCCCTCTCTCTCTGTCCCTCCCCCATGCATGCAGATGCATTCTTTCTAAGATAAATAAATCTTAAAAAAAAAAAAAAAAAAAAAGAAAGAAACCAGTGAATAATTTATATTTAAATACAAGTATTTTTTGAAAAGCTGTCTCAGTCCCTACTAACTTGTACTTCATCTTAATTCTTCCAAGTTTTCAGGGGCCCACCTCCCGGGCTACATTTTTCTGAGCAACCAAACTGAAAGTGTCACTTTTTGAAAAGAGGGATTTACCTTGGGGATTCTTGGCATTATATTGTCATTATACTCATCTAAGAGTCAGCAGGGACCAAGTGAATAGTGTCAAGCTGGACTTAAATGAAAAGCATTATCACCTGAACTATCAGAAAATTGTAGGTTGCACTGCAAAGAAATGCGAAGCCTTCTCCCACCATAACAAGCCCGACTGGTCCCTCCTAGTGCAGATGATCTCATTCGGCTAGGTAATTATCTCCTTTGGACAGGTGATCATTCGTTTTTACTCGCGTGTCGCTAATTTTTTTCCCAGCCTAATATTTTAGTACAATACTTCCTCCACGGAAGAGTGAAACATCTGTAGTGTGTCATGAGATGCGAGTTGGAAAACACGAACAGCAAAGAAAAGGAAGAGAAAAATGCTGGCAGGTAGACTCCTGGAGAGAGAGGGTGCCCTTCACCAGTAGCCTTTGCTTTTGCTTATATCTTCCCCCATTATTCTTTCCACTTGTCCAAACCCCATTTCCCCGCGTCTGGGTCAGCCCCTCGCCTGCTACCTGTGCACGGAGCAGTCTCTCCCCTGACTGGCACTTCATCCTCTGTACCTGGAGGGTTCCTGAGCCTCTTTTCCGTGATTCTTGAGTTCCCATGAAACTTTTCCTGTCTATTCCCCCTGCCACATAAAGGCAGGGGCGCCGCCTCACGTGCCTTTATATAGCTCTTGCACAGAGTAGACAATAAATGCATGGAATTTCGTAAAGGATCTCATAAATGAAACAGATGTTCAGCAGTCCCCTCACTCAGTGTAGCTTTCTTATTCAGCCGAGAATTGGTTCATGACTGTGGACAGGAGCTTGATGTCTCCTCCCCTGGGGCCAGGCCTGCATCTTCCTGGGTCCCCCTGCATCCCTAACACAGGCCGGGCACACCCGAGATTCTCAGAACCGGCTCGCTGAACAGAAAGGCAGAGAAAGGGCCACCTTCTGGACGCCTCAGGCCAGCTGGAGTAGTGGGCAATCGCAATCTCAGTACCCTGAGCCCTGGCTTCCTGCTGGGCCAGACCTGCAGTGACAGTCAGAATTCCCCAAAGCAACATGACCGAAATGCCGCTGGATCATGAAACAGCGTGAGATAACCAGGGTGGGGCTCCGCTGTCCTCCCCATTTAGGAATGCTGGGAGGTAGCTAACCTCTGCCCCTCACGAGAAAGAGGAAACGTTTCAAATCTATTTTTTCCCTATTTTTCTTGTTTTTAATCCTCAGGTCTGTCTGTTCCTGGGGCTGTTGAAATGGAGTTGTTTTGCTTGTTACTTTTTGTTGACTCAATAGAAATACCCCTGATGTAACCTTCCACACACACC
Organism: Procyon lotor; assembly: GCA_028646535.1. NCBI lineage: Eukaryota > Metazoa > Chordata > Mammalia > Carnivora > Procyonidae > Procyon > Procyon lotor. The sequence goes on from CM053603.1 coordinate 56,696,969, forward strand.
CCTCCTCCCCCGGCTTTCTAGGGATCTGCCTCTTTCACCGTCTGCAAGTGAGGTTGAACTGGGGGAAGGGCACTCTCAGCAATCTTGCAGGCATCCCTGCAACCAGCCCTGCCCACTGGAGAGCAGGCAAAGTCACCTGCTTGGGTGCAGGATTCCTGGATGTGGGCTCCTGGCTGGCTGATGAATTACCTTCCTGTACTAGAGCAGTGTGAGACTGCTACAGTAGCTAGTCGACACTGTAAATCCTAGTTAAGAAAAATGTTCATTTCTTTTATTTCATAGCTGAATTTAAACTTTCCTTCTCCAGATGTGCCGTGCCCACTCTTCTATGTTGCTGTCGTTCAGCCGTAAGCTATTTCGTTTTTCTTCTCCCTCTCCAAAGTCCACTCACACGCAGAGAGCTCTCTTAGATTTGTACGCGTGTATGTTCAATTTGCATAAGTAGTACTGTTCTTGTTCGTGTTCAAGTGATCGTATTCTTTCTATTTTTTTTTTTTTTTACATTTTTTTACCTAACACTATACTCAAAAACCCCATTCATGTTACTTCGTGTACATGTAGTTCTTTGCATCTAGAATATAGAGCTGGGAATAGACTTGCTGGACCATATATGGGCGTCCTTTCTCTCAGTAAATCCTGGCAGATTGTTTGACAGTGTAGGGGCAGCGCCTTAATCCCCCACAGTGGTCCATGAGGGTTCTTGGCTCCTGCACATCCTTTCCAACATTCAGTATTACCTCCCTTTCTGTTTGCCTGGCACTTATATCCATTCTGGTGGGTGCAAGATTATATTTCACTGTAAATCCATTTTGCATTTCTGGGCACATTAGTGCTTTTGTGAATTTCCTGCTTATAACCTTTGCCCACTCTTCTGTTGGTATTCCTGGCTGCTGTGCAGATAGTGCTGATATATTCTAGATATTTATATGTGGATCTAAAGACAGCAAATATTATCTCCATGCCTGTCATGGTTGTTGACTTTGTCATGTCCTTCACCGACCAGAAAATTATCAACTGTTTGTCTTTGGTTTGTACTTTGAGAGCTTTGCTTAAGAAGCCTTTCCCTAATCCTGGTCATAAAGATAACCTCCTACAATGTGTCCTTTTCACTTCATTTTCCAAATGTCATCCTGTTTAAGTCTTCGGCACACATTTATTTCGGTTTCTTTCATTTTAATTTCACGTCCAGCACAAATCTTGACTATAGATTTAACATGTTTGCGATGGAGCCTAACAAGCAGTACGTGCTGCACCTCAGATAATTTGGCCAGAAGTCAGCATCCAACATTCCTTTAACTAGTGGTTCTCAAGCTTGAGTATCTACGGGAATTACCTGGGAGCTTGGTAGAAACGCAGGGTCTTGATCCCTGCCAAAGATCCTAGCTCATTAGGTGGGGGTGGGGCTCTGGAATCTGCTTTTTATCCAGTTTGAGATGATTCTGATGCAGGTGGTCTGTAGCCAGTACCTTGAGGGAAGCTACCTTGGAGTTCAGTTGAGACAGGCGCATCACTTTAAGACACGCCAGCCCCAACAATCCAAATAAGGGACTTTGAGGAAAGGGCATGTAAAGGAAAATTTACCTGCAACCCTAGTCCAGCCTTCGGGCACTGCAGTCATCGGAGTGGGGGTGGCCCTGGGTAAGAGGAAGTAAGGCTTCTATCCCCAAGAGTTGTTGAATATTTTATTCCCCTAGCTCTTTACACTGACACTGACTTTCTAAAGGGCGCTGGGGACCAGGAACGGGTTTTTAGAGGTCATTACCACCCTAATTAGCACCTCTCTTCTTCTTTTAAAGGTGAAGTAGTAATGGAAATGTGAGATCTTGGGAGAAAGCTCCTTCCCAGGTTCCCACTTTGCTGCATTATAAAGGGAAAAAAGAAAGAACCAGAAAGACCTGGCAATTAAGATCCGTGGATAGCTTCCAGGCTTTAAAAAATGGCAGTAAGATGTAATTGCCTTAAATTACTGAACTCAGAACGTGTTCCAGAGCGCAGCTGATGACAGGGGCAGGCAGAAATCGTACTCAGTGCCCAGCCTGGCTCGTGGGACTGGGCCAGGTTTGTGCATGGCTCCCTCAGCCCCAGAGACACTGGAGTAATTTACACTACGTGTGTGAGGCTCCTGGGGACCCAGCCACTCTCCTGCTCTTGGAGAATGTGCTGTGATTCCAACAGTTGACTCGTATTAACACGTTCATCATGGTTACCGGCGTGGTAATAGTGATGCCCTGTGGATTCACACAGCACAGTTTACACAGGACTTTCCCCTAGATTATCTCAGAATAAGAATGACTGCTTTTCATCAAGTGCTCAAAATGAAATGGGTGCTTTACATACATTACCTTAAACGCCCCCCGCCCCAAGGAATCTGTGCTTCTATAACTGGGGAGACAGAGACTCAAAACCACTCCAATTTCCTTTAAGCCACGCAACCCGTAAGCAGCAGAGCTGGAATCAGAATTCAAGTAGCAGATTCTCCAGTCATGGGCTGTGGATTCAGTCATTTAAAGATAATGCAAGTTTTATGTTTGTCTCAACCCGTCAACATTTTAAATGTAGCCTATCTCTGTCACTACTGAGTCGTAGTAAGTTATGAACAACTTTTGTATCTATCTGGACAAAGAAACCCCTGCAGAATCAATACCTAAAAGCTTGGGCTCTACGTTTACTATTCAACGACTCGAGCTCTTCCAGTTCTTAATTCAGTGATTTTAAGAGAGTTATTTAACCTCTCCGACTTCAGTTTCCAGATCTATTAATTGGACAAAAATAGCAAAGCCTATTTCGGATCATTCTTAGGAGGCTTGCCTGATCTAATACATGCAAAGGGTTTAGGAAAATGTCAGGCACACGGGAAGCACCCAATAAATGTTAGATGTTTAAAAAACAAATATGGTGATACAATGGCATTTGCCATGGCTGATTGAAGATGTACTTGCTTGGACCGCGTACCAGGCTATATTTAGTCTAATAAAACAATACGTGCGAAGATTTCTTCTTATTTACTAGAACCTAGATTTCGAGAGCGCCACAGCCCTGCAGGTTCTCCCTTTGGATCTGGCCTCTCCCAGAATTGACGACAGTTAAACACCTTGCTCCTTCTTATGAGTTATGATAACCAATGCACATACAACACAAAAAGGGCTGTTAGGTCTTTTGAGCCATTGAGATCTCAGTGGAAATGAGGTGGCCTGCAGCTTTTATGATGAAATGCCATCTGGTTGGAGGGATAAATTCTAATCATGAGCATTTGCATGCACCACGCCCCCCCACACCCGCCCTCTCCCCCCCGACACGTGAGAAAGAAACAGCCCGCACATCCATTCCCAAGGCTGCCTCAGTGCCCATGCAGCCGTTTTGAATTCTCTCCGGGGCCATCTTGTATTAACTTCACCATTGCATTTAAGTGAAAGAAGGACCCCATTTCTAGAAAGGTTGTAAGACATATCCAAACTCATTTTCATAGACCTGTTAGAGCTAACAATACCTTTTCAGACACAGTCCTTTTATTTCCTAGACTCCACCATCCTATCATCAACGGTATGGACACCCCCATAGTTCGGTTTAGAACAAAAATAAACTATGCTGGGAGTCAATTTTTTAAATAGGTCCATCCTACCAGTTATGGTAGAAGATTAATCACTGATTAAGACCACTTCATTCCAAATGCCACTCATTTTCTTTGTAAGCCATGATTGGATCCATGGTGCCCAAATATAGTTCTAGATTTTCTCTCACTTCACAGAGTGCGCTGCTGATGGCCTGACCCTCAGGGCGTACTCCCAGCCAAGACTTTTCTTCCTACCAGCACTCTGCATAGCACCCTTACTATATAGGAGATTGGGAATAAAATATTTTAGGATGATGGTAGCTATAATCCAGAACAAAAGATTTGTTGATAGCATTTCTTCTAGCTCTCGGTTTGGCCTTTCAGTACCATTATGTTTATATTTAAGAAATTTAAGTTTTGAACTAAAAACTAGCTAGAATAACTATGCCTACTTACCGAATTTAAAACCAAACCCAGATACCCATTTTTATTAAAATATGCAAACACCCATTTTTTAAAAACCAACCTAACAACCCAGTTCAAACCCATGTGGACTTCTTAAATTATAATATCAAACTTGTTCTACAGAGTTTTGTTTTGAGACCCAAATTTTGTTTTGAGACCCAAATTTTAAAAAATATCTTCTCAATTTATGCCAGAGAAAATTCCGCCTATTATTATTTACCGTTTACCAGTCGTAAAATGGAAGAACTGAAAGAAGGGGATTTTTTTTCTCTCTTGTCTTCTTTATCTATATTTGCCCCCATTAGGATTTTCTCCAGAGGCATGATAAAGAGTTGAGAGCAATTTTTTCCTTTAAACTCATTAATATTTCACCTTAATCCCTGGGACAACAGTGTCGGATACACTCATTCGTTAAAGGGTCAATAAAACTACATCAACAGGACAGGGGAGGTTGGGTGATTAAATCCCTGCAGCATCTGTGACTTAACAATAAACACATATCAAAGGGAAAGAGTTGACAGCAACTTTCCCAACCTGGGGCCCAGAAACTAAATTTTTCCTGTCTGTAATCACAGGAAGTTATTCTAGAGGGTGCCAGAGCCCTGGTTCGTGGTTTAGATAGCAATATGGAATACATCAGAACATTCTGGAATATTCTGGTAAATTTCTCCATCTGGATTACAATTCTGTTCAACATCAGCCATTTATGATGAGGTTCCCATTATAATAAAATAGATGGACTATGTATTTGACCAAGAAAAAAAAATAGTTGTGATTTGGTAAATGTATGTGTGTGGGAAAGAGGCCAGTAGGCTCAAGCTGGACTGCGTTATCTTCTCTTCTGTCATACAAGCTTCACAAATCTTTAAGTTGGATATTTACCTTTATAAATAATCAACTGTGCAGGCACTGAAAACTTAAAAAGTAAAATGGTGGTGTTTCCAAATCAGAAGAAATGAATTGGAATTGCTGAGAAAATAGGTGTGACTGTCTATTTTGCATTAAAATAGTCAATCATTCAAACATTAAAATGTTTAATGAGAGTATTAATGTTTTCAGAGAATGACTGATACAACGTTAACTTAGAAAATTGCATAGAGTCAGGGCAACTAGGCAGCTCAGTCAGTTAAGCATCTGACTCTTGATTTAGGCTCAGGTCATGATCTCATGGGTCATGAGAACAAGCCCTGAGTCAGTCTCCATGCTCAGCGGGGAGTCTGTTGAATAAGAGTCTCTCCCTTTCCCTCTGCTCTTCCTCCTCGCTCCTCTCCCCACCACTCACATGGTCTTGAAAAAAGGGGAAAGAAAATTGCATAGAGAAATATATGGGCTAAGTGCAAAAGATATTCCAAGATGTTGACTCATTCACTTAACAAAGATTTTAGTGCCTATTACTTGCAAGATGCTGTTGTAGATGCTGACATACGGGGGAACGGAATAAAAAAGTTTCCTGCCTTCATGGAGCTTCGTACCAGTTGTGGGGAGGGGGCATGGCATACCAGTTTTTAGGTTCTTTAATAACAGCTTTGTTGAAGTGTGATTCACGTACCATAGACATCACTCATCTAAAGTGTACAATTCAATGTTGTTATTGTTTTCTACACCCACAGTTGTGCAGCCGTCATTGGTTTCACAACAGTTTTATCACCCCCAAAAGCATCTTCATACCCATTAGCAGTCACTTCCCATTTGTCCCTCACTCTCTAGCCCCTAGCAACCACAAACTTTTCTCTATATAGATTCATCCCTTCTGGCCCTTTCATGTAAATGGAGTCACACAATGTGTGGTGTGGCCTTTTGTGTCTGACTTTTATCACCTAGTATAGTGCTTTCAGAATTCATCTGTGTTGTAGCTTATGTCAGTAGTTCATTCCTTTTTTTCTGCCAGATAATTATGTTATGTTATGTTGTATTATATCCATTGTATAGATACACCGCCTTGTATTTATCCATTCATCAGTTGATGATCATTTGGGTTTTCTCTACCTTTTGCTAATATGAATAAGAGTGCTATGAACACTATGTGACAACTAGGACATTTTCGTGTCGACCTATGTTTTTGTTTCTCTTGCGTATGGATGGAATCCTGGGTCATACGGTAAATCTGTGTTTAATCATTTAAGGGATTCCTAGAGTCTCTTCCAAAGGAGCTGCATCCTTTTATATTCTCACCAGTGGTGAATGAGAACTCTGATTTCTCCACATCTTTATCATTATCGTCACTTGTTAACGTTTGTCTTTTTGTTTAAAGCCATCCGAGTGGGTACAAAGTGGTGTCTCATTGTGGTTTTGATTTGTATTTCCCTGATGGCTAACGATATTGCACTTCTTTTCATGTGCTTATTGATTATTTGTATGTCTTCTTTGAGGGATGTTTATTCAGTACTCAGCCCATTTATTAGTTGAGAGAAACTAGGGAAGGCATGGTCAGCGAGGCCTCTCTGGGAGCCAGGACCTGAGTGCTGAGTAGGAGCCGGTCACATAGAGGAGAGTATTCTGGACTATACTATAGAGCATCGGGTGAACCTACGGTGAGTGAATTTGACTTGTTAAAGGAGCAGATGGACCAGTGAGGCCAAAAACACAGTGGGTGAGAGGGGACAGTGGTAGGAGAGATGACTGGATGCTAGAATAAGTGTTAGTGGGGTGCAAGTGCTACTGTGGGAATAAAGGATTGAGGCGGGCAGGAGTTAAAGTAAGGCACTAATTAGGAGGTTACTGCATTAAATACAGATACAGGTGATGGTGATGCTGTAATGGGATTTGAGATGTACTTTCAAGGTAGTGCCTTCAGGACTAGCTCTCGTGTTGGATGTAGGGTGGGAAGGAACAAGGTTATATGGAGGACCACTAGATTTTTGCCTGGGTAGTTGGTGAGATGATGACCACCACCTGAGGTAAGAAGCAATTTCAGCTTCAATTTCAAAGAATTCTACTTTGTCGGTGTTAAGTTGCAGAGCTTCTTGGATGTGTAGATTGTTTCTCATCAGATTAGGAAAGTTTTCAGCCATTGCTTCTTTGAATATTTTTTTGCCCCATCTCTCCTCTCCTGGTACTCCTATTATACATGTACTGGTACACTTAAGGTTGTCTCACATTTCTCTAAGGCTCTCTTCATTTTTCTTCATCATTGCTTTCTCTCTGTTCTTTGGATTGCATAATATCTTAAATGTGCTGGTTCTTTTTTTTTTTTCTGTCTATTCAAATCTACCATTGGGAGTCTCTAGTGAACTTACCATTTCATTTATTGTACTTTTCAATATCAGAATTGATTTTTTAGAAGTTCTCTCCTTAAAATTTTTTTCTCTCTATCAATATTCTCTATTTGATAAACATTGTCATCACACTTTACTTCTTTAAACATGATTTCCATTAGGTCTTTGAACATATTTCTTTTTTTCTCTCTTTCTCTTTTAAAAATTATTATTATTTTATTGTTTCAGTATTCCAAGATTCATTGTTCATGCACCACACCCAGTGCTCCATGCAATACGTGCCCTCCTCAATACCCACCACCAGGCTCACCCAACTGCTCACCCTCTCCCCTCCAAAACCCTCAGTTTGTTTCTCAGAGTCCACAGTCTTCATGGTTCATCTCCCCCTCCAATTGCCCCCAATTCACCCTTCTTTTCCTTCTCCCAATGTCCTCCATGTTTTTCCTTATGATCCATACATAAGTGAAACCATATAATTGACTCTCTGCTTGACTTATTTCACTCCGCATAATCTCTTCCAATCCCGTCCATGTTGATACAAAAGTTGGATATTCATCCTTTCTGATGGAGGCAAAGTATTCCATTGTATATATGGACCATATCTTCTTTATCCATTTGTCTGTTGAAGGGCATCTTGGCTCTTTCCACAGTTTGGTAATTGTGGCCATTGCTGCTATGGACATTGGGGTACATGTGGCCCTTCTTCTCACTACACCTGTATTTTTGGGGTAAATACCCAGTATTGCAATTGCAGGGTCATAGGGTAGCTCTATTTTTAATTTCTTGAGGAATCCACACTGTTTTCCCAAGTGGCTGCACCAACTTGCATTCCCACCAACAGTGTAAAAGGGTTCCCCTTTCTCCACAGCTTCTCCAACATTTGTTGTTTACTGTCTTGTTGATTTTGGCCATTCTAACTGGTGTATGGTATCTCAATGTAGTTTTGACTTGGATCTCCCTGATGGCTAATGATGATGAACATTTTTTCATGTGTCTGTTAGCCATTTGTATATCTTCTTTGGAGAAGTGTCTATTCATGTCTTCTGCCCATTTTTTGAGTGATCATCTGTTTTGTGAGTGTTGAGTTTCAGGAGTTCTTTATAGATCATAGATATCAGGCCTTTGTCTGTAGTGTCTATACTGCCCAGAGCAATCTATACTTTCAGTGCCATCCCGATCAAAGTTCCACTGGCATTTTTCAAAGGGCTGGAACAAACAATCCTAAAATTTGTATGGAACCAGAAAAGACCTCGAATTGCTAAGGAAATGTTGAAAAAGAAAAACAAAGCTGGGGGCATCACGTTGCCTGATTTCAAGCTTTACTACAAAGCTGTGATCACCAAGACAGCATGGTACCGGTACAAAAACAGACACATAGACCTGTGGAACAGAATAGAGAGCCCAGATATGGACCCGGAACTCTATGGTCAAATAATCTTTGACAAAACAGGAAAAAATATCCAGTGGAAAAAAGACAGTCTCTTCAATAAATGGTGCTGGGAAAATTGGTCAGCTATATGTAGAAGAATGAAACTTGACCATTCTCTTACACCATACACAAAGATAAACTCGAAATGGATAAAAGATCTCAATGTGAGGCAGGAATCTATCAAAATCCTAGAGGAGAACATAGGCAGTAACTTCTTCAACATCAGCCAAAACAACTTCTTTCAGGACATGTCTCCAAAGCCAAAGGAAACAAAAGTGAAAATGAACTTTTGGGACTTCATCAAGATAAAAAACTTCTGCACAGCAAAGGAAACAGTCAACAAAACAAAACAGGCAATCCATGGAATGGGAGAAGATATTTGAGCATATTTCTAATGCTGCTTTGAAGTTCATGTCTGCTAAATCCAACTTCTGGGTCCTATCACAGTTGTTGCCTGATTTTTTTTTTCCTCTATGGGTCATATTTTTCTGTTTCTTTGTATAGTCATACTTTTTTGTTGGAAACTAGACATTTTAGATAACATATTACAGCAATTCTGGTTACTGGTCCCTTCCCCCAGAGCTTGTTATTATTATTTGTTCATTTATTTCTTTACTTCTTTTTTTTTAAGATTTTATTTATGTATTTGACAGAGAGAAGGCAAAAGCAGGGGGAGCAGCAAGGAGAGGGAGAGGCAAGCTCCCCACTGAGCAGGGGATCCTGATATGGGGCTTGATCTGAGGACCCAGGGGTCATGACCTGAGCCTAAGACAGATGCTTAACTGACTGAGCTAAAGAGGTGTCCCTGTTTATTTATTTCTTCCATGACTAGTGATATTATTGTAGTGAAATCTATTTCTTTCCACCCTCCCCACTGTATAGAGCCTCTCATGAAACCTTCTCAAGATTGCAGCCTTGGGCATTTGCACAGTCACTCTGGGATGATCCTGGTTTTACCTATCCATCTATCTCTTTCCCGGATCTCTCCGTTAAGCCATCTGCCTCTTTGGTATCACATTTAGCTGTGAGCTTCTATTAATTACTAATTGCTGTGTATGTTTTCAAAAATGCTCTAGGGCAAAAATTGATCTGTAGTCTGATCCAGATAAATTTGGACCCCTTTGCAGGGGAATTTTCCAAGGCCAGTCTTTAAGGTTTGTTATTGAGGGCTTTCTTTGGGGCTATCTCTTTTCATGGTTCTGTTTGATAAAGAAACTAGCTTGTAATTTAGCTTGCTACTACAATGAAACCACTAGCCTTCCCTTACTTGCTTGCCACCAAAAGCTTCTTTGTTTCTGGAGCGTCCCTAGGCTTGAACTTCTTCATACTCTGTTCCAAATAAAGTCAGTTCCTTTGGGGACAGCTTTGGAGATCTTTGTTCTTACGGCCTGCCTCTTTCCTGCACAAAATCTCTGAGCCACAACTCTGGAGCTGGGGGAGGCGACAGTGGCCAGTTTCTCTCAGAGTGACACCCCTGCTGGATGAGCAGGGTAACCTGTGGCCTTCTCAGCTTACCTCTTCTAGCATAGAATCTCTGGTCTGTGAACAAACGGGGGCAAGGGCAACCAGGGCACCCCTGTTCTCAGTATGCCACACCTGACAGGGAACATCTGCTCTCTGTATGGGAACTGGATGAAGGAAGGGAGCCTCCAGTTTCCCAGCTGTACTTGCCTAGAACTTAGCCTCTGCAACACATAGGTGGGCAGGATGAGAAATGTCATTGTCTTGCCCCTTCTGGGGGTGTATCATAGCCCCTACCTGGGAACTGGCAAGGAGGGGAGCCCTGTATTCTTGGCTACACTAGTCTAGAGTGGAGTTTCCATCACACTGAGCTAGAAAAGGGATGCATGGGATTGTGGTTGACATGCCACAGGCTTTCACTGTTCTCATTGAGTGTGTTAGTGGATTTTCTTAAATAAATATTTCATCATTTGCTGTATGCCCTTAAGACAATTTTAGACACCACTTAAAAAAAAATGATTTCTACCAATTACGCTTGTTTTGCTGGGGTGTGGGTCTGTGGAGCTCCTTGCATTGCCATTCCAGAAGTCTGTAGCACCATTTTTACTCAAAAGAACAGCTACTAACAAACTATGGTTAGACTCCAACATTTGGCAAGCATTTTCTCAAAAGATGAAGTCTATCACTTCAGGGAGAGCAACTGACAGCATTTGTTGCCTTAAAATTGAGTTTTCAAGCAAAAATTAGAATTTTAGGGATGTGTAGTCACCATGGAGAGTTGGACAGTGTTCCAGTATGTAAAGGCTTTTCTGATGAGATCGGTGGTGATATTAATGAATGTGATTTTTTAATATTATGTAACAAAATGCATCAACATTTGGGCAGATCTTTACAACTCCAGTAGACTGGTATTTTTGAGATGACAAAACACATGAGATTACAAAATTTTGAATGGCAAAAGACCTATTCAAAGTGTAAGATAAACCAAGGGATTTTCATGTAATACGGGCGTGGAAAGCTTATTGATATGGGTTCCATTCCATGTCACAGTTATCCTTAATAAACTTCTACTTGTTAAATTTTGGTGTAGCATCAAAGAAGAATATCCACAGTCATCTGAAAAGATTATTATGATACTTCTCCATTTCCCAGTTACATATGTTTGTGAGGCTGACTCTTCTTTGTATATTTCAACCATAACAATATATCCCAGCAGATAGCATGCAGAAACAAACTTGAGAATCCAGTTGTCTTTTAATACATCCGACATTAAAGAATCTGCAAAAATGTAAAACAATTACACTCTTGTTCCAAAACTTTTTGTTTGGGAAAAATATATTTTTAAAGTAAAACAATTGCTAATATGAATGGTTTTGTTATTATTTTAAAATGAATTTATATTTTTAAATGTCTCACTTGTGATTTCTAATCCAGTAAATATTGACAAATAGTCTCCACATAAACAAAGGATCATCAGGGTCTTCATTTTTTTCAATGTAAAGGGTTCTGAGAATAAAAAGTTTGAAAACCTCTCATCTAAGTGGTTAATTAATGCCCATTAGATAAGTATTTTCTTATGTGCACTTATGTATCTACATATGCATGCACACACACGTATGTATGTGTGTATATATACATATATAAATGTGTGTGTGTGTGTGTGTGTGTGTGTGTGTGTGTGTATAAAAAAGCCCGCACCGGACAGAGATGTCTTCTTTACAAAGACACATGGAACAATTCCACTTAGAGATGATCATAAAGTTTCTTAACTGATATAAAATAAATTATGTATTCAGATCACATCTCCAACCCAGTCAAATTAAATTAGAAATGAATAATAAGCCATCCCATCACCATTACTCCCATTATTTGTTTCGAAACCATGGCGTATACCTACTCTTAAATAATTCATGACTTTAAAAGAATTCGATGATGTTCAAACTGAAAATATTTAGAACTGTTCTGGTTATCTATTGACATAAAACAAACTGTACTGAAACTTACTGGCCTAAAAAAATTTGTTTGCTGACAGATCTGTAGTTTGTCTTGGACTCAGTAAAGCCAACTCGTCTTTGCTCCCCTGGACCATGGGACATCAGCTGTCTTATCTCAAAGGCTGGGGGTTGGACTCATCTGAAGGCTTACTCTCATGTCTGGCAATTGATGTTATCTCTTTACATGGCCTCTTCACGTAGCCTGGGCTTCCCCAGAACATGGTGGCTAGCTCTAAGGCTGACCATCTCTAGAGAGCCCTGCAGAAGCTGCATTGCCCTTTATGACCCAGCTTCGGAAATCACTCAGTATCACTTCTCTCTGCTCCGGGTCAAGTCACTGGGCTGAGCAAAGTAGGATATTAGACTCCATCTTTCAATAGGAGAATTGTCAGAGAACCCCCGGGCATGTGTTAAAACACTATAGAATTGAAGTAATAAAATTAAATGGTTTAACTTAGGCAGGACGTTAGTACTTTAGCTAGAGGGAAATTTTTAGCATTAAAAACAAATTTTAAAAACAAGAAATGTTGAAAGTAAATGTGTTGACTATTCAACTAAAGAAGCTTATAAAAGAATAACAGATTAAACCCAAAGAAAGCAGAAGGAAGAAAATGCTAGATATAAGAAATGAAATAGGAAATAATGCAGTAAAGGAGAAGATCAGTAAAACCAAAAGACGATCTTATAAAATACTAATAAAATAGTCCAACTGTCTAAGGAGAAACAGAACAAAGAATTATGCACCAAAATAGGAGAAACAGCCAACATTTAGTGAGCACTAGATGTATTCGTTGTTTTCACTTTTATTGCCAAGGACTCATCAAGGTATATTACATCCATTAACTGGTTTAATTTTCCCAACAATTAGATGAGATTGGCACGTTAGATAACCCTAATTTACAGATGATGAAACCAAAGCATTGTAGAGGTTAAATAATTTGCCCATGGGACACATAGCTGCTAAGTGCCCTATTACTTTTCATCTTTGCTGCATCTGGGTTGATGCCCGCCTTTTCATTCCTAATAGTGTTTTGTGTCCTCTCTCTTCTTGAGCAACCTTTCTAGAGGTTCATCTACTCTCTTGGTCTTTAAGAACCATCTCTGGGCTTTGTTGATTTTTTGTGTGTGTATTTTTCTCTTTCACTCATTTTTGTTCCTGTAGTTAGTTCTAGTTCCCTTAGATTTATTCTGCTTTTATTTTTCTAATTTATTAATCTGCATGAAAAGCTCATTGCTTTTTAGCCTTTTTTCCTTTCTGTTATAAGCATTTAGGGCTGTAAATATCCCTCCTAAGGCCACTTGCATTGCATTTCACAAGTTTTGAGATGTAGTGTTGTTGTTTTTAATTATCACTCAGACCTAACTTTTAAAAACAATTTCATCATCCTGTCTCTGAATCTTAAATTATTTATAAGTGTGGTTTTAGATTTCCAAACCCAAGGGTTGTTTTGTTGTGATTGACTTCTAATTGGTGTTATGGTCAGGGAATATGATGTTTATAGATTCTCGTTCTTAAAGTTTTTTGGGACTTGCTTTATGGCCTAATATATTATTTCTTTTTATAAATGTTCTATGTGTGCATTAGAAGAATATACATTCTTAGGTTGTTGGATGTAAAGCTCTCTCTGTCCATTACATTGAGGTTATTAATTATTTTGTTGAAGTATTCTATGTCTATTTAAATTTTGTATCTGCCTGATTATCAGCGAGGTTGTAAATTTGTGCATTTCTCCCTATAGTTCTTTCAATTTTTGCTCCCTCTATTTTGACGTGATTTTACTAGGTGCATTGGAGTTTAGAATTGTATCATACTGGTGATTTGAAACTTTTAATATCATGCGGTAACTTTCTCAATCCCTAATTACGGTTTTTATCTTAAGGTCTATTTTTCAGATTAATATAATTCTGTCCATTTCTTTGAGTATTACTTTCATGGTTGGCCTTTTTCCATATTTTTATTTTCAACCTTTCTATATATCCTTTTGCTTTATAAGTGGCTCTTATAAAGGCCTGGAGCTCGATTTTGTTTTGTTTGCTATTCTCTGTGCAACTTTCTCAGTTACACTTTTAACTCAGTTGTTTTCTCAATTGTTCTTTTATTGTAAAATATCTTTCATACAGAAGGGTGTGGAGACATATTTGCATGATTTAAAAGATAATTATGCAGACAGATGGGTGACTGTGATACAGTTAAGGATACAGCATTGCCCGTCCCTTGGCGACTATGGTACGTCCCTCCCCTCTGAGATTCTGCTCTAATTCCTCCTAAATATAGCCATATTTCACTTGTATGATGATCATTATCTTCCTTTGTAACTTTAAAATTTGTTATTTTCTAATAAAAACACTTAAGACTTGGTCCTTGCAGTAGCCCTTTAATAAAAAGTAGAAATTTCAATATGTAGCCCTTTTATTCTTTTTAGTTCTAAATAGGTTCTATATTCCTTTAAACATATTCTGTGTTCCATTCGTTCATTCTTTTTTTTTTTAAAGATTTTATTTATTTATTTATTTGACAGAGAGAGAAAGACCACAGTAGGCAGAGAGGCAGGCAGAGAGAGAGGGGGAAGCAGGCTCCCCACTGAGCAGAGAGTCCGATACGGGGCTCGATCCCAGGACCCTGAGATCATGACCTGAGCCAAAGGCAGAGGCTTTGGCTCACTGAGCCACCCAGGCGCCCCCATTCGTTCTTTCTTGTGTCATTAGAAGTATGTTTTAAATATTTAATATTTAGGAGGTTTTTTAAAAAATTATTTTTGTCTATTTTAATTGCATCATGGGTCAGAAAATATCATCTCTATGATATCAGTTCTTAGCTATTTATTGAGACTATTTGTAGCCTAATATGGGGTCAATTTTTGTACTTTTTCATGTTTGGAAAAAAATGTGTATCTTAGTTTTAGAGTTCAGGATTCTATGTATAGCCATTACATTAATCTTATTAGTTGTGTTACATTCCTATCTTTATGATCTTCCTGATGTTTTGGGCTGCTTGGTAGACCAATCAGTGTTGATGTTAACATATCTGTCACTATGATTATCGATTCCAATATTTCCTTATAATTTGTTCATTTCTACTTTGTATATTTTAGGGTTGTGGTATTTATGTGTATACAGCATCAGAATTGTTATTAGTTTTCTGGCCAACTTCCTAGAGAATTCTTCCCTTATCACTCTATTTGGGCCTTCACCTCCATTTCTAAATAATGCTTTTTGCCTTAAGATCTGTTAGATTTGTTTTACCTTTCTCTTGCTTGTTTTATTAGTCAAATTTCTGCAGAAAAACAGAGCCAGTGGAGAGAGAGACAGAGAGAGAGTGGGTGTGTGTAGGTAGAGAGAGAATTATGACAGATTTCTGTATCTGTGTATATGGAGAAAGAGATTTTTTTTTTAAAGGAATTGGCTCACATAATTGTGAAAGCTTAGTGGGCCCCCAAATCTGCAGAGTAGGCCTGGAGACCAGGGGCAGAATTGCAGTTCAAATCCAAATCCAAAGGCTGTCTGCTGGCAAAATTCCCTTCTTTGGTCATGGGGTGGGAGTGGGGGTTGTCAGCCTTTCTCTATTGAGGCCTTCAACTGATTGGATGAGGCCCACACACATTATGGAGGTAACCTGCTTTATTCAAAGTCTACCAATTTAAAAGTTAATCTCATCCAAAAAATACTTTCACAGAAATATCCGGAATAAATCGTGTTTGGCAAAATATTTGGGTGCTGTGGCCTAGCCAAGTTGAAACATAAAATTTTAACTGTCACCCTTGTTATTTCATTTTCCATCTTTTTACTCTCAGCCATTCTCTGCTTTTATGCCTAAAGTAAGTTTTATGTAAATAGCATCAAGGTAGATTTTGTTGTTGGTGTTATCCAATCTGACAGTCTCTGTCTTTTAACTGGTCCAGTTATTCCATTTGCATTTATTGTGATCCTATATGAAGTTAGTTTTTTCCATCATTTTGTGTATTTCTGATTTGTTCCCCTTCTGTTTTCTCCTGGCTTCTTATAATAAAATGATTGAAATGTAAATAAATATATACCTTTTTTCCTTCCTATTGGCTCGAGAGGTATATGTTCTTTCTCTTTTATTTAGCAATTATCTTTGAAAAGTTAACAGGTATCACTGATTTAACAAAGTCTAAAAGCAGTGCTGCTAAAAAGTATGAACCACAGATTGTTGCCAGTTCAAGAATTTTTTTTTTTGAGATTAGTTTATAGATTAAGTTTCCACAGCACGTAAGGACAGAAAGTGAGACCTTGGATAAATATGAGAAAGGAACTTGAAATTCAAGTTTTTGGGGCACCAAAATAGCATGTTCTGAGGCAGCCACACTGGCAAACAGCCTGAGGTTTTAATTTCTTCCTTGTGTTTTCTTGCTGGGGATTTGCCTTGTTTCCTTGCTAGCTCAGCTAGATAGTTAAGGAAATGTGCGTTGTATTTTATCAGCATATCTAGGCTTTTATGGTGTGAGAGTTTCCAGTCTATCCAGGCCTTAATGTTATATTGTCTGAAATGAAAGTCTCTCACAATGCATCTTTGTCACCAGAAACAATATTGATATATTTTCATTTAAAAGGGGGGAAATAAAAGCACTCACCTTCACAAAGAGCTGGAGTTTCCTTTCCCAGGGTATAAATCTTCCCCCTCTAGGCCTGACCATCATTTTGATGGCCCAGTGTGTGCACCTGTCCCCATTAAAAGGGAATGTTTCCTACCTTACAACTCTTGGCAGGAAACAAAGACTGTCTCTAATGACAATAGTATGTACTCGCTATTCCGGGCTCCCTTGAAGCTGAGCCACAGGCGGGTGATCTCAGCTCTTGGTGTCAGATGCCCTCATTGCAAGGTCTGACATAGGAGCTAGTAACATAAGCAAGCGGTGGTGAATTTGCTCCCTGGAGAAGTGACAGGATCTGCCCTTGCCAGATTGACTTCCTGGCAATTGGGAAGAGAAGGAGGACGGCTCCCAGTCGTGATGATAGTATGATGGCCTTCCCAGTTAGAAGCAGCCCTATTGCAAGCTGGAGTGCCTTGTACCAGAGGCAGTGATTGGTGCGGACTTTGTCCCTGGAAGCTTAGCCTCAGATTTTCAGCTCCCCCCACCAACTGCGAGCCTCCAGTGTCTTTCTCTGCTTGGATCATCCAGGGTTGATCTCCACAGCTTGCTACTCAAAACTAAGAACCCAAGTGTTACATTTATCTATGTTCAGTTTCCGATTCTACGGAGCCAACAGTTCTGTGTTCTCTTGAAGAAGGAAACACCTGGCAGATTGTTCACCATCTTACACGTGATACCGTGTACCCTCCCTCCTGCAACTTTCCATACCTTCTCACGTGTCCCTTCCTTCAGTATCCGTGTAACAGTCATTTGGCCTGAGTATAGGCTCTCTAATCCTTTCCCAGGAGATCTTCGAACACCTCTTGGTTGTCCTCTCTCACTGCACACTCTACCATGTGTCTCCCCAGATTTAACCCTGGGCCCTTCTACCGGCTGCTGCCCTCCCCAGCGTGCCTTACCTCAGATCACAGGGATATCCACAGGACTTGTGACCCAAGACGACCCTGAGCTACAGACTTGAGCAGCAGACAGACTTACAGCTGGGTTCTTAAGGATCACATTGCCGGGCCCAGAGAACCCCTCATCTCAGAGAACACTGCTAGACGTGGGGGCAGGCTCACTTCCATTTGTTCGGTCATCATAAGTCAGTTGTCTGTATTTCACTGTGAGAACAAGTAAATTCAGGAGAAGTCGATCAAGCTGAGACCTCACTCACCTCACCAGCTCTGCAGAGACATTTGCATCGTTACTCTGAATGTGCTTGGGTAGAAGAGTGCTAGCATGTTCCTGCAGTCACAGGATCTCATGTTAATGAATTCCACTTCTCTCTTGTTCTTGGGGAAGCAGAATTAACATTCCAGCGTGAACTACAAATGCTAAATTGTTAATAACCTCCCTAGAGTTACTTCTTGTGATGACACCTTCGATGATTTAATCTTGATTTAAGCAGAGTAAAATATCCGCGTAGAATCCTGAACTGGAAACTCTTTAAATGCTCCTCAAGAAGAAGAAAATCTTTGCTCCCAAACCCCGGGAAGAAGACAATTCCAAGTAATTATTATTGGTGGCAGTGCTATAATTTTTTTAAAAAAATCATATAATATCTAAATAATAATTATGTGTTCATTTGTATTTGATGTTTTATGAATTTTGAATATGATACTGATTTCATTCTGACATAAATGCACAATTCTGTCTTCAAGACTTTGGCAGCGAACTGTTGTGATCTATTTCATTTTAAGAAATATTTCACTTATTCTTTAATATCCTGAAATGTTCCTATGTCTATGTCGAATTATTCAGGGAATAAATTATTTTGATTTTTAAATATTTAATCAAACTTGTTTATCTAAATTTGACAGATATGGGGCCAAAGATAATCACTCTGCTAGCACATATCACTTGAAATGTTTGCGATTTGCCGTACTCCCCCGACATGCATCGTGAATTTTTTATTTGGAATCAGAGCTTTTTATCATTTCCCTTCATTTTAAAGTGCTCTGTTCGCTTTAAATAAGGGCCGTTTTGCAACTTGAAATCTGAACTTCTTGGAGAGTAATTGGAAGTAAATAAACAAGGCTACAACTGGGCAATATTCTAAATATTTCAAGTACTTTGAAAATAGTTAAAAGAAACAGCTTCTTACAGCATGCTGAGCTTTCACAAAACTACCTCTTTTGATCACAGACTTGACTATCCAAAGAATAATCTTTCACAGCTTTGTTCCCATCCGCTTGCCGTCCTTTTGTATTCTTCCTTCAAAAGGCCACCAGATGTGTAAGAGCTGAGACGGTGGCATCCACGGTCATCCACGTCCTCTCTCCTTCTGGGCCCCAGACATGCAAAAAGCTCTCTTTACGGACTTGCTTAAACAATTTCAGTAAGTCTTGACGCAGATCTTCTTTTGTTTCCACTCAATAATGAGTTGAAGAAAGCACCATTTATCTCTGAGAGAAAAGTTAAACACATTTAAAACTGAGAGCTAGGGCCGCCTGGGTGGCTCAGTGGGTTAAAGCCTCTCCCTTCGGCTCAGGTCATGATCCCGGGGTCCTGGGATCGAGCCCCGCATCGGGCTCTCTGCTCAGCGGGGAGCTTGCTCCCCCTCTCTCTCTGCCTGTCTCTCTGCCTACTTGTGATCTCTCTCTGTCAAATAAATAAATAAAATCTTAAAAAATTAAATTAAAACTGATAGGTAGGCTCTTTGACTATGTCTGTGCAAGTCTCCACTAGCCAGACTTTCTTTCCAGTGCTTATATGTATAAGAGCAGCTTCCTGTGAGGTATGAAATGCCTACTTTCTTCACCTGAGTGCTTCAAATGATTCTCATTTTTCCATGTTCTTGCTCTGACTCTGACATCCTCTGCGTGACCATTCATCACCAGTTAAGAGTGGGCTTCAGTGACCATCATAAAGAGAAACTGCTCAGTGTATTAATATCATAAAAATATTTTATTCATCAAGAGGCCAAGATGGCTTTAAAACCTTAAACTGAGTTTTATTGTAGATGATCAACATCAGATACCTCTTGGAAATAGAGTTCCTTTTCCCAAGAGCTGTTCCATTCGTCAGGGATTCAAGCTAAGTTTTCACAGACAAGTATTTTGATACTCTATGAGTATTTGGATTGGGAAATCTTTTAATGATGACATCTGGCAGTGTGCATTCAGTGCCAACCAAATTCTTACCTTGGGGTTTATGTTCTTTCCTGTTTCTCCCTTTTGTATTTAATAGATCCTTAAAATAAACATGGTTTCACTCAGATGCATTCCTTGGCAGTGCTGTAAACATAGCCTGTTACTGTAGAAAATCATGATCAACCAACCATTCCTCCCAGTGCTGAAGCTGTTAACTAATGGAAAGTTAAGTAAATGAAGGTTGGTTGAAATCTTTTTCAGCTGCCTGTATATACCATTAAATAAGTTAGTGCTTACGCATTATATCCATTCCTGGCATGTAACTTAGAGCCAATTAGAAGCTATCTTGAGGCCTGGGAAGACTCAGTCCATTGTATTCAACATTGTTATGTTGAAATGCACATTTCCCCTCATCTTAAAAGATTGAATAGCATTTCATTTAAACATGAAATAAAATGCCAGCTGGTTAAAAGAGAAAAAAAATGTAGTTAGTATACTATTCTTCGCATCAGTGGTATCATCCCTGCAGAGTACTGATTTCTCCCTGTCTCACTCAGCCCTCAGTCTTGACTAATGAAGGCGGCCAGCGGTGTGGATGATCCCCGGGCAATAAATGATTCAGCAATCACACCTTTTCACTTCAGAGTGAAATACAACAGTGTCCTCTGACCCTTTCTGTTCCATCCACGTGGCTACACAGTCTTGGGCAAGTCCCTGAGCTCAAGGGTTTCTGTCACACCTAACCCCATTTCACGACCGTCCTCCTTAATCTGAATACAGCTGCCTCCCTATCATGACTTCGGGTCTGGGTTATTCGAGATCAGAAAGAAGCCCAAAACAGTCTGTGAAATGATCGAGATTTAATTATATTGGGTCCTTAAAGTGTTCAGTCTGTATTGTGGGATCTGAGCTCATGAACCTTCCTTGGGACCGATGTTTGTTTGTTTAAAGTGTCCCGGTGCTTCTAGCTTATCTATAGTATAATAGGGGCCGGAACACTGGCTCTGGCAAAACGCTGGTTTGCGGCAATATTAATAACATCTTGTCTTATTTTTTATGGCTCCATATTAACATGACCTTTCTAGGAGTTGGGGGTTTCATAATTGTGCTCTTTCTTATCCCAATCCCAGGATCTAAAGTTAAGAGGAGGAAAAAAGTCAATTCGACAAATACTTACCTACCAGACTTTGTTCTAGGATCTGGGGATGTGTCAGTGAAGCAAAACAGACATAAATCCCTCTTGAGGATTTTACATTCGTTGGCGGGGGTGAGGGGAGGCAGGAGGTAGACAGTAAATAAGGGGATTATGTGGTATATCAGAAAGTAACAAGTGCTAGGGGGAAATTCACAAAGGAATGGGCAGACGAGGTATGAAGGGTTCTACTGCAATTGAGAGGTGTCATTTGTGTAAAGACTTGAAGGAGGTGGGGGGATGAGGCCTGTAGGTGTTTAGGACAAGAATATTGCCAGCAGAAGATACTGCAGGTGCAAAGGCCCTGAGACAGGAATGTGCCTAACCTAGTCTAATGACAGCCAGACATGGCAGGTTCAAGGAACAGCAGCAAGGCCAGTGTGGAGAGAGGGGAGGAGAACAGTGGAAGGCTGAGGGCAGGTCATCTACCGCAGTACCAAGGACACAGATAACTGTGGCTTGGCCCAGGGTAGTGCCAGTGTGGGCAGTGAGAAGGGCTTACACTTTAGATCCACTGTGGAGACAGACCTGACAGATTTCCTGACAGATTGGATATGGGACATGAGAGAGAAAAGGGAATCCAGAATGACTGCAGGAGGAGCTCCTGGGTGGCTCAGTTGGTTGGGTGTCTGCCTTCAGTTCAGGTCATGATCTTAGTGTCCTGGGATCGAGCCCTGCATCGGGCACCCTGCTCAGTGAGAAGTCTGCTTCTCCCTCTTCCTCTGAACCACCCCCTGTTCATGCTATTGTGTGCACTGTCCCTCTCTCAAATCAATAAATAAGAAATCTTTAAAATATTCATTAAAAGGAATGACTGCAGGAAGAGTCAATTTTGAGGACAAGATTGGTGTTCAGTTGTTCCGTTCAATTTAGGACATATTATATTTGAGATGCCTATTAGATATACAAGTAGATGTCCCACTGGTGCAATCTGGCTTTTCCTTCGAGTCTTGGGATTGACCTGGTCTTGGCTAGGATTTCTCAGGGGCTCAGAAGCTTCTGGAATTTCCTTGCTGTTGCATGGGTATGATATGCTGAACATTAGGCCCAGTTTCTAGAGCATTAGCTATAACCCCACCCCTTCATGTGCTATGCAAACCTACCAGAATGCAAGAAAGGGGGCATAGTGTTTCCAGTTAGAACTTGTATCCTAGGAGGAGAAAATTAACTCTCTTTTATAAATGACAATGGTTTTACTGCTATTAGCCCCACGTCACTTGTATCGTGCCTGGAAGGGTTCTCCTAGTTGGAACCCACATGGTGCTTCTCTTGGCCACCTGGGTGGGCTGTGCAAGTGCACGGGAGGCTCACGAGGCCAGTGTGGGGCTGTGTGCGTACTACATTGTTAGGCGTTGATTAAGATAAAACTTCTCCCAGGCCTGCTCGTATCATTTGGGAAGTGTTCCACGACCACAGAATAATAGAGAAATAATACAGAAACCAGTGAAAACTAACTATGAAATCCTGTAGGGTTTATTTAGTTATCAGTTTATGGTCATCCCCTCAATATGGTTATGTTAAATAATGCCCATTATAGATGCCCATTTAGAGGAAAGCTACACATAGTCAAACACCATATCTGTCGTAATGAAGGTTCCTCCTCTGAAAACTCAGTTTTTGAAAAGCTGATAAATATCCACCAGTTTTCACAATTTAGAGCTGCTGTAAATGTTCCAGAAATAAATATCTGAGTCACATTTACCTCTCCCTGAGTTCTCTACATCTTCAAAATTTTATGCCAACCTCATTTATCCAGTGGTATATAAATCAGACAGCTCTTGGTTGCCCCGGGCTTTCATCCAGTCCAAGAAATGTAACCAAAGCTCTCATCTTTCAATTTTTCATCTACTAAATTTGTACCTCCCCAAAATAAATCCAGTACTGGCAAATGTGTGATGAAACCGGTGGCTGTCCCCTGATGGTATCAGTGAGTGTTCAGCCCCTCTGCAAACTCTCTCCTGGCATGTTTCTGGAGCCATATTATTTGTAATGACCTTGACTCAGTAATTCTGTGCCTAAGAGCTTATAAAAAAAAAAAATCAGAAATGTGGGACATGTGTTTTAAATAATTTATAGTTCAAAAATTGCAGTCAATCTAAAAACCCACCAACATGGGCATGATCAGGGAAATTATATTTTACTCCTTCAGTGGAATATTTTATGGTCATTAAAATTATTCTAATACAAATTAGCAATGTGGAAAAATATATGGGCTATTATGGTTGGCAGTAAAGCAACACAAAAATAATATGTTCTCTGAGGTTACATGTCATTCCTCTTATGCAAAGGATCACAGAACATAAGACTCTCCCCATCCAGATTCCTAGGAGACCTCCAGTTATATCAACTAAATATTGCCACATTGACCCATCACCCTGAAACTTACAGACTTAAAACAAGAGCCCCTTTAATGGTTCACGATGCTTCAGGTCAGCCATTTAGGCTGGAAGCTGCTGGCCCTTCTTTTACTGGTCTTGACTGGGCTATCTTATGCAGCCTTGGTCAGCTGCAGGTCAGGTAGATGGTGGTCTCACATATCTGGGATCTTGACTGGGCCCGTTCTGCCCCATATGGCCTCTCATTCTCTTGCAGGCGAGGCCAGGCTTCTTCTCACAGAAGCCCACGAGGGAGAATGGAAGTGTACAGAGCCCTTGAGTCCTCGGCTTAGAACTCTTACATCACTTCCTGTTGGCCAAAGCAAGTCACAAGGCCAGCCCAGATTCAAAGGTGGGAAATAGAGTCTACCTTTTGATAGGAGGAGCTTGAAGGCCACATAGTCAAAGGTGTAGATACAGAGAGGAAAATGATTGCAACCATTTTTGCAAATGTTCTGCCCTACCATCTCACTGTATTGTTGAGGTTCTTTACAATGGGTGATTTTCCCAAAGAGTTTGGGTTTTCCTAACCTGGTGCCTGACCCCAGGCTAAGCTCCATCCTGAACGCTCCGGTGTGCACCACTTGGGGTTGGCCATGTTTGTCCGTTCTGCCTGCTCAGTCCCATGTCATACTGATTCTTAAGTATTTTGAATGTGTCTCCTGTTTGACCCTCTCTGATTGGAGGACCCGAAATATGCATGGAAGTTTACAACCTTTCCTCTTCTGATATACAATTTAGAGAAGAAGAATATAATTCTTAAATAAGGTGATCTTCAACAACAGAGGGTAGAATGATGGTCACTGGGACCCTTATTTCTTTTTCGTTTCTTCCTTCCTTTTTTTTGTTTTTTTAAGACTTATTTATTTATTTGAAAGTACACGAGGAAGAGGGGTGGAGGGAAACAGGATCTCAAGCTGACTCCACGCTGAGCATGGAACCCAACGTGGGGTTTGATTGTATGACCCTAAGGTCATGACCTGAGCTGAAACCAAGAGTCAGACACTTTTTTTTTTTTTAAGATTTTATTTATTTATTTGACAGAGAAAGATCACAAGAAGGCAGAGAGGCAGGCAGAGAGAGGGGGAAGCAAGCTTGCCGCTGAGCAGAGAGCCCAGTGCTGGGTTTGATCCCAGGACCCTGAGATCATGACCTGAGCCAAAGACAGAGGCTTAACCCACTGAGCCACCCAGGTGCCCCCAAAAGTCAGACACTTAACAAACTGTGCCACGCAGGCACCCCTGGGACCCTATTTCTTATTTTTAGATTAAAATCTTGTTTCCTTTCTTATTTAAAGGAGAAAAATGGGGGTACCTGGGTGGCTCAGTTGGTTAAGCGTCTGCCTTTGGCTCAGGTCAGGATCCCAGGGTCCTGGGATCGAGTCCCACATTGGGCTCCTTGCTCAGTGGAGAACCTGATTCTCCTTCTGTCTGCCACTCTCCCTGCTTCTCTGTATCAAATAAATAAATAAATTTAAAAACCAAAAAAGCAGAAAAATGAGAATAGAAAGATCTAAATATTTTTAAACAGCACTAATTCTGATTAATTTATTTGTTTATTTTAAAGACAGGAAAAAAACGCATGAGCACACAGAGATAATAATGGCATAGTATTGAAGCTACGTGTCATTTTAGGGACTGGCCGATATGGGATTGAACATTGAGCCTTAAATTCTTTGGAAAAGCCAACACTTTTGTCCATTGAATCCCGATGTTCTCTCTCCTTATTGACAGAAAACTCAAAATAATTTATCATCAGGAAGCCCAAATGCCAATTTTTAAAAGTGTTTTGATAGCTTTCTGGTTGGAGGTTGTGCATTAGCCTTGTAAGCCAAATATCATTTTCTTTCCAGTGCATTTGGAACTAAAAGTCAGTTACTGTGTGTGGTACATGATATGACTTGGGCGTCTGATTCTTCCATTCATTAGCAGAGTCCAATGATAGAGGCAGTATCTTCAAGTGGAGATAGGCAGCTTTTCCTCTACTGTAAACTCATAAGGCAGACTGGCTGCCTCATCACCTATTGACCACAGATGTGTTGATTTGTGTTAGACTTTGACCTGTAGGCGCAAAAAGTTACATCACCGGGCAGGAGGCCATCATTCATTTCCTTTGTCACCAGGGACACTGAACTGATGTGTACGCTCTTCTGCAATATGAGAGTGTATCGGCCCATCCAAGGACTGCTGATGGCCTCATACAGGCAGAGAAGCTGCGGTGGGCGAGGCCGTTTGCTTTGGAAAGCATCACTGTGGTCCACTGGAAAAAACAGAAATCAAATCCATTAATAGTATGAATTTTTCTTTGGCCTCATTTGATTTCAATGGCTCTTAACCTGTGGAACTTTAAGAGTGCTTGCCCTAGCCCCCGAGGATTCTGACTTGCTGGGCCTGGAAATCTCTGTGTTTCATAGCTATAGAGGTGATCCTGACGTGTGCTGAGGGTTGAGACCCCTCAGATTAGGTCTGTATTTTGAGGAAGAAGAGTCTGACAGTCCTTTCAACAGGGTTCATCGTCAGCATCTTTTGTCTTCTTCTTTGCCCCTGCAACGTGCTGAGAACCTTCCCGTGGCCTTTGGGCGGTGTGGCATCCATCTCAAAATCAAAAAGCCAGGCACTCCCTCTGTTCTGTTTTCCAAGTGTTTGTAGCAGGAAGAACCGCCCCCTCCCCTGCCCCGCCCCCTGCAGAGAGGCAGGAGTTGGGGTTCCAGAAAGAATCCAGGCTCACAAAGCTTCTACACAGGAAAATTAAACAGCGAATAAGTACTGACTATAAGCATAGCAGGTACTCATTAGAGGCCATGAGAGGGAGAGAAACTTCAGGAGGCATTGGGTCCCTGGAGGGTGGATGGGCTCAGATGGGGCACATGGAAGGGAGAGCATATTCCTGGCCCAGGAGGGGCACATCACAGCCCCCCGGGTTCTGTTTGCAGAGGTCTGAAACATCATAGGCCGCTGGGCCTCTGCTTCTCCCCTCATCAACTTCTGGCTGCAGGGACGGAGCCCGGTGCTCAGGCCCCTTGCTATCCGATCACTAGGCCTGGAGTTCCCTCTGCTCACCACGCTCTGCCCTTCCTCAGGCTCTTCATGTGGCTGCTCCCTCTCTAGTTTAGGCCTCGGCACAAATGTCACCCCTCACCAAAGCTCTCTGACATCTCACTGATAATTCTTTTTCCACCAGTGGATCTTAGAGTTGTGGTCCCCAAGTTGTCCCCAGCCGGTGGACAGTTGCCCATGGCTGCACCACAGGCAGGACAGGCCCTCCTGACTCCCAGCCTCAGCCGGAAAGCTCAGTGCTGGTTTGGCAAGTCTGGGGCCTGTGGCCTCCAGCATGCAGCAGGCTGGTGCTACAGCCTGCCCCCATGATGGCCACCCTGATCAAGGTCCCCAGAGGCTGGGGCGCCTGGGTGGCTCAGTCAGTTAAGTGTCTACCTTCGGTCCAGGTCGTGACCCCGGGGTCCAAGGATCAAGCCCTGCACCTGCTTCTCCCTCTCCTCCCAGCTTGTGCTCTCTTACTATCTCTGTCTCTCTCTCAAATAAATAAATAAAATCTTAAAAAAGAAAAAAAGATCCCCAGAGGCTTCAGCTTCTTGCCCTGTTGTCCACTACTCTCTGGGGTCCCTTTCTTTCAGACCGAGTCAAGTGTTTCCTTGTCATCTGGGGTGTGTGCTGCCCAGCATTTCAGCGTGTTCGGATGAAAGTGGGGGGACTTCTCACATCACTATCCCTGTTTGTATTTGTCCTCAAGTCACATTATCCTTATGAAATGAATCTGATCACTTCCGTTCCTATAAAAACTCTCATGATTTCTTCTACTGACAGAATAACGTACAAGCTCATTAGCGTGACCCAGAAAGCCTGTTGCGGCAGGCCCCGTACACTCTCTCCACCTGCTTCTCATCATCCTCCACGGCAAAACCACAAAGGAGTCTGGGAATTGTAGTTTCCAGGGCTCCTGCCTAGAGGCAAGAGCTTAGAGGAGTAGTAGGGGTCCTGAGTATCAAGATAGGATATTCAGCATACGTGTGTCACAGCCGTTGTCCATAGGGAACTCATGACCTAAAGGAGTCTAGATCATTCTGGACAGCACCTGGAACGTGCTTTGTAATGCTGCCCTTCAGTAACTCAGCACCTTAGGGTCCCTGAACCCCTTCCCAGTGCAAGCCCACAGGTCACCAAGAGCACCACACAGCAAGAAGGGGCTCGCTGAGGAGTGGGGGCCAGCTGAAGATGACAGGAGCCTAGAAGGGAAGCCGTATAACCTAAAGAGGAAGAGCAGAGCCTTTGAGGCCAGACTGGGAGGGTTCAAATCCCAGCTCCTCCAATCTCCGGCCAGGTGAAAGGCACTTAACCTCTGTCTCGATTTCTCCATCTGTTAAATGGAGGTAGCAATAGTACCTTCCTCGTCCAGTCATTGTAGGATTAGATAAGTGAGTCCGTGCAAAGCGATGGCACATCGTAAATCCTCAGTGAACTTATCTGTCTTCATCATCATTAGCATTGCCATCATCACCATCCCTGTGACAATGTAGGGCCGAGGCCTGAGCACATCTTACACCAAAATAAGGTTGTTCTACTGGAGAAGATGAGGAGCAAGTCGAGTCTCTGATTAGACTGACTCGCTCCCTTCCTTGGGCTTCCACCCTCTAGCCCTGAGCCGTCGGTTCCTCTGTACAAAGAGGAGAAGTAGGATTCCTCCTGCTTTGTCAACCTGGGACCCTGCAGCCACCTTCAGCCCGAGATTCCGTGGGATCTCAGAGGATACTCCTCAGGCTTTCATCCTATGAAAGTCCCCCTCAACATAAAATGTTTGGTCCAGAAGCCAAAATCATATTCAACTCACCTTGTATTTTGTGGGTGTTTTCGGTTAATGCTAAATTTCTGAAGGAGTTTTGCGATAGTATTTATGATTACCTTTAGTAGGTGTTGGGTCCTGGCTACTGTAAAATCTAATTAAGAATTGAGAGGATGGAGTGGCCTGGGGGGATTTAATCATTTCTTTCAGTCATTTTCGTGCACTGTGTCTTCTCCCTCTCCTACCTGGAACCGTAAACTCAGCAAATAATAACCATGATTTTTAAAATGGTCAGCGCACTCAGTTGTTGGTGTGATACTCCAAAATTAGGAACATCTTAAGTACATGGTATAGAATTGCCATAACAACAGCCATAATAGAACAACTTAAATAGGGGAACTAAAAAATTTTAAATGTATGGGAGATGCAGCTACAATAGAAGAAACTAGAAGGAAGGCCTCAGGAGTTGCCCAGTTGCTTTAGATGCTCCCCCAATGGCTCTCTCAAAGGAGCTCCCTCCACACCCACGCTGTGCTTGGTGCCATGCGTCCCTGACAGCCGGCTGGGAGGGCCTGCTCTGTTGTGAGTGGGGACAAAGAGGGACCCAAACGTTTGCCATCTTTGACCGTCACACTTGAAGACTAGATTGAAAACTGTGGCCATTCAGAAAATTACTTCCAGGAGTAAACATGGCCACCAGGCGCGTCCATGTTGGCTTTGGCAGGTCTCTGGCTGCTTCTACATTGGGCTAGGGTAAGGGTCTCTAAGCATGCTTAGGGTCCTGTATTAGTTATCACTTATGTCATCAGCAAATCACAAAGTGAGTCAAACCTGTTTAAGCGGGGAGTAAGCACGCTACATCTCCTAGAAGGGAATCCCACAGCACAGGAGATCCCAAGGCTCTGCCTGCTCCTCGTTCTCGAATTGCCCTCCTCCTTACATGAGCTGCTTTCTCGGACTGTGGCAGGCCACTGGGGGCAGTTCCAGACATCACACCAAGACAGACCCTCCAGTGGTCCTCCAGGTCCTGCCCAGGTCTTGGAGAAGGAAGCCTTCTCAAGAAGCTCCCAGCAGACTTCCCCTAAAGACTCCTTGACCAGTTTCAGGTCAATGCCTTGGCTGGGATTCTATTTACCAGGATTGGCTCAGACTAGTTGGAAATGACCCCTGGGGCTTGGGTAGGCTCAGGTCCCCTGAGGCAAGCCATGTGGAGGAGTGCTTACCTAAACACAATGGGGATTCAGTTAAGAAGCAAAAAAGTGGGAGATGGAATTTTCATGGCCACAGAGATGTCCACTACATGCTGTATTTCATTTTTTTTGTTTGTGATATTACTTAAAGTTTAGTTTTCCCATAGTTTTCCTGTATACAAAGGAAAGTAGAAGCGAACTGAATTTTAGGATAATCTCCTCATTGACAAAATCACTATGATCCCTTTGGGTCTGCTCACACCCACCTTAGACTCAAAAAGATCTAGAAGCAACTCTGAAGACACTTAACCCAGTCACCTTGCATTTATACACAGACTCATGGAATCAAGATCCAAAAGAAGTTTCAGCTCTAGTTTAAGAAAACCAGCTATGTAGACCCTGTCTTCAAATGTGCAGCCCTGGGCAATTATAAGATTCACTGGACCAAATGTTACGAACACACATGATATCAACCTCAGTGTAGTACTTTCCAGAATGACTCTAGTTCCTGTATTTGGACTCTGGTGAATGTTGTCATCAAAGGCAGGTTTGAGGCTCTTTTTTCATTCATTCATTCATTTGTTCATTCATTCATACATTCATTCATTTGACAGAGAGAGAGATCACAAGTAGGCAGAGAGGCAGGTGGGGGGCGGGGGGGAAGCAGGCTCCCCACTGAGCAGAGAGCCCGATGTGGGGCTCGATCCCAGGAGCCTGAGATCATGACCTGAGCCGAAGGCAGAGGCTTTAACCCACTGAGCCACCCAGGCGCCCCAGGTTTGAGGCTCTTAATTGTGGGGATTTGGTTGAGAGAAGAATGCTGCTTCCCATATCTCTAGATATGGGCTAGAGACCCATATCTCTAGCCAGACAGCATTTGAAGAGGGCTCAAACCCCCAGGGAGTTTCAGTATCTCCAGGGTGAAAGAAGCAGCTAAAATGTGTCCTCCGTCAGTCACAGCTCCATGTCCTGTCCTTTGCAGAACAAAATTACACAACCAGATTTCACCCCACAGAGCCCCCATTTGATCTTATTTTGTTTCTGATTTTTGGACAAAGAAAAATCAATATAAAGATAAGCATCATATTCCACTCACAGCCGAAACCCATATCCCAGGGGCAGAAAGAGGAAGCTGCCTTGTTTTTCTCTTCACATCATCTCAGTTCTTGAGCCAGCAGGAAACTATATCCTACTCAGCTGCTCAGTCTTATTTTCCTTTCTTCCACCAAGTTAAACGGGAACAACTTTCTTTCCTCCTGCTTATTAGAAGAACCAAGTCCCTGGCCTTTCGCGTAGCCTTCCTCAAGCCCCAGCCGCGCGTGCTCGGTGGCCTTCCTCCTCTCTGCTCCCGGGCACCCTCCTCTGTGCCCCCACATTCAGCCCCCACCGTGATCTTGCCTGTAACTATGGAGATTTTTGACCAGGTTCTGCCAGGAGCGCTTAGAGTCGCACCGGGCCCTCCGATGCACAGGCAGCACCAGCAAGGAGCTCTCGGGCCTTCCACGGGACCTCTGCAGTCCTCATGAGTGGTTCGCATGAAGAGCAGTTACGAGATGGATATGCAATGTCCTAGCACCGAGAAAGGCAAGGGCTGGGCCTCTGGGCCCAGCAGTCATGCGGGCCTGGAGAAGTGCAGCTGGGGGAGACGAGATGGAGCAGACTGACCTCTGCCTTGGGGATAACCATCACTTGCAGGGGGAAGGTCTCCAAGAGGGACTGAAGGCAAGAGGCAGGAAGGAATGAAGTGGAGAGAGAAGGCCTGAGCGCGGAAGAGAAAGAAGGCGCTCTACAGATTTGGTGAGAAGTTTGGCCCCAGATCTGTATTCCTGTGCTACTTCTGATCATACTCTTGGAGCCTCCTCGTCTTGCCTGGCCCCAGCCTCCCTTCCCCCTTACTGCGCAGGGCTGTGGTGGTGGTCTGAGGCGTTGCCTGGTCCCTGGAGGAGATTCTCTACCTACCTCTACCCTAAGCCCTGCCTGCTCCTCCTGAAGGTCTGGCCAGGCCTCGGGACTGCAGCCCGGTGGACCCTCTGCCAGTTAGCACAGCCTCGGCCTTCGAGCAGCCCTCACTGCCCCGTCTGCTTCCCTCCACGGCTTCTGGCAGCTTCGTAGCCTCCGAGCTTTGGGCTGGGCAGATCCAAAAATGCAACCGCAGTGACCACCAGAACAACTGTGTGCCACATCCGGGCTCTGGAACTCGACTCGTCAGCTCCAGAAAGCAGCCTCTCTGAGTCCCGCTCACCCCCTCCGAAAAACAAAGAAGAAAACGATGCCTCCCTCGGAGGCTTACGCCATGACTCGAGAGGATAATATGTGAAAGAGCTTCATAAACTGTCATGCCCCAATCTATTATCTTTTTAAAGGAAATTGTTATCTGTCAATGTCTGCAGGTGCGGAGCATGGCACAGAGACACACCCAGCAGAACACGGTCCCGGGAAAGATCTTCTTTCCCTCGATATCAACAAAATGAGTGCAGCTCTCAGGCAATCTCTGGTTCAGATTTCAATCAATAATGAGAATATAGAGGGAGCGATCTCTTCTCCAGCCTCCAAATCCTCCTCTACGGAGGCAACCAGTGCTGTCACTTTCCAGATATCTGTCTGCGCGTGCTTTACGCATAGACAAGAAAGGGCTAGATTTCCACTGTCCTCCCCCTTTACACAAGCAGCGGCTTTCTCCACGGACACCTTTCCCACTCCTTCCTCGCTTGCTTCATCTTTCCCAATCAGTAGGCGGCAACAACATTTTGCTCTGGTTGTAATTTGTATTTTACTTACTGTAAGCGGGATTAAGTGCGATTTGCTGTCCAAAAACCATGTGAGTTTCCTGTGAGCTGTATTTTCATGTTTTGCCCTTTAGGTTTTTGGTTTGTTTGTTGTTGTTGTTTTCCAGCTGATCTTACACTTCTGGATATGTAGCTCTTGACCAGGGAAATGAGCCCTCTGTGATCCACATCCCAACTGTTTTCCCAGTTTATGGTTTACCTCTTGATTCCATTCATCTTGGTTTCTACGCAGACAGTGATTTTATACTGTCACGTTTGCGTCCTATACTGTGCAAAGAAAGAAGGAAGACAAGGAACTCTTGAACTCCGAGGGCTGCCTCTCAGTGGGTCTGTCTTGAGCCCTTATTCTTTTTCTGTCACCTGTTGTTATGCCTTGACCTCCCCTCCCAGCCAAAGGAAGGGGACAGGGGCTGGAGCTTTGGCTGGGATGGTCCCGAGCAGCAAGGGACCACCCAAAATGTTGAGTCTTGGGGCAAATGAAGAACACAGCTGAGGTCTGGTGACCTGGAGAGTGGGCTCGAAGGTCCAGGTGAGCAAAACATGCATCTTCAGAGCTCCGGGTTTAAGTTGGGGTTGGGTCGAGGTTGCCAAGGCTGTTTTGCACTTCCTGTCATCTGACAACTACAGGAGAATGAGAGAATCAACCTAGTCAGTGAGTTGGAACCCGCGTGGTTCGAGGTCAGCCCCTGGGCAGGTGTCTGCCATTCATGGACACACCTTCTCTAGCTCAGTTTCTCCCCTGAGACAATAAGCCAGGCCCTTACGGATCAACCGTCATCTCATCTGGTACATGTTCTGTCCTTGTGGAGTCCTAGAACGGGGCTGGGAAAGGGGCTGGTTCTCAGTCCTTTCTGCATTGATGTCCCTTCCTTAATGCACTATAGCAAAGGCCAGGCACAGTGAGGAGAGCTCACTAGCACCTGCCCTGCTTGGGGCAGCGAAGGCAGCAGCAGCTGGGTCAGTCTTGGCTAGAAGCGACCGGAAGAGCCACACGCATTTCTTAGACATGCGGCATTACTCTAGACCCTTCAGATGGTAGGAAAGGTTCTGAGCAAGTTCACCAGCAGTTGGGTTGGCATTTCATGAGTGCTCACACAGCTGATGGACTCACCGGCTTGTCTGGACTAGTCGCTGAGAGGTTTGGTCTGAATGCCATTACTGATTTTTCCCCACCCTTTGTCATCTCTCCACCCTTTGGCCATTCTCTTAAAGTTGGATTCTTGTCTTTCTTTGAAAAGAATATTTCTCAAAAGAAATGTTTTCTCCCTCTGCTAGACACTCCTGGAGCAAGAAAGGATGAACAAGAGGCTTTGATCTTGTAGGCATTCTTTTTAAGTTTGATCTTTTGATCTGATGTTTTGTTTCTATGTACTTAATGGTTTGCTTCAAAATCACCTAAATATCAGGTCAAATAAGACAAATCCTTTCAAAAGCAAAACCCATACCAATGCTTCATTGTGACCCCCTAACAAAGTGCTGTTAAGTTGTCCTTTGCTACCAGCAAATTGTTTCTAACCAGGCAGGAGGTAAAGAGAACTTCCCAGGTCTCCTCTGTAACAGGGGATCACCAGGCTCATGATCCCCAAAGCGCAGAGAGCAAATCACATATCAGTAGTTTTGCTTTGTCTCATCACTGTCCTATAATTCTTTAGAGGAAGTAATAGATAAGTTGCATCTTCCGGGGCATTACCTAAACACCGCAGGCTGTACACCATCACCCACGTCTTTTTCATGAGGGCTATGGGATGACCTGGCTCACTCTACTTTGGCCCCATTGGACTGTGGGCCTCTGAGCCAGTGTGGGGGGCAGTGCAGGACACGGACGCCCCAGGTGTTCTCACACACAACGTCAGTGGACCAGGTACTGCATCTGGGTTGCCAGAGTTGGGGAGCTATCAGGGCGCCATCTTTTCCCTTCACCCTTTATCTTCTCCGCCACCATGCAGATAGAAGTCCTAGGCATCTGAGGCCATGAGGTACAGAGGGATGCAGAGGGACTCCAACAGATCGGAGCACAGCTCTTTGGGACATAATACACTGCACTGCCTGTTCAGGTTTCAGAAACCTATGTGAGTGACAGCGAATCGAGCCCGGTGGAATTTGTATTCTGGTTCAGTACAGTTGTAGTCGTGTATTCTAGACCAAGGCCTGTAATTAATTTGGCTATATCTGTGCCCAGATATTCTTACAAATAAGAATTTGAGATTCTGTGGTTATCACCCATCTAATCCCATGAGTCAGCCCCTAGGCCTTTTCTTTTTCTTTAAAGATTTTTATTTATTTGACAGAGAGAGACACAGCAAGAAAGGAAACACAAGCTGAGGGAACGGGAGAGGGAGACAAAGGCTTCCCACTGAGCAGGGAGCCCGATGTGGGACTAGATCCCGGGACCCTGGGATCATGACCTGAGCCGAGGCAGATGCTTAACGACTGAGCCACCCAGACGCCCCACCTTTTCTTTCTTTCTTTCTTTTTTTTTTTTTTTTTAAGATTTTATATATTTGACACAGATCACAAGCAAGCAGAGAGAGAAGGCGAAGCAGGCTCCCTGCTGAGCAGAGAGCCCGATGTGGGGCTCGATCCCAGAGATAATGATCTGAGCTGAAGGCACAGGCTTTAACCCACTGAGCCACCCAGGCGCCCCGTCTTTTATTTTTCTTAATGCAACTTATGCCTTCTGAGGAAAAATACCACCACTGTGACTGAATATCAGTGTGTTGTTGGCTGTCCCTGTGGCTGTCCAGTCTAAAAATATAGGCAAACTAATGCATGTGCCCGAAAAAGGAAAGGCGAGAAATATCTAGGTATCCAACAATAGAGAAATGATTAGATAAATTTTGAACATGAAAGCATTACAAATTAGTACATGATCTGCTTCAGGATACGATGGAGTAAGAGGGCACAGATTCAACCCCCAGCCTGAAACAAACAAAACAAATAGGGAAAATTGTGTGTGTGTGTGTGTGTGTGTGTGTGTGTGTGTGTGTGTGTAACAATGGCTTTTAAGACACCATAAAAGATAAAGATAGTGGTTCCTGAGGGACAGTTCACAGGGAGATGAGTCCTATCATTTCCCCAGCTCAAGAGTTCGCAGACTCCTGAGTGGAGGAGGGACCAAGCCCGAGCCAAGATCTCCTGAGTTGAGGACCCAGAGCTGAGAGTCCAGGGAGATGAGGGCAGCCAGAGTGAACAGGACACAGCATCGGAGCGGAAAGGTCTGCCTAAACAGAGCAACCTCGGAGACCCGCAGCTAGTCCCCCTCGAATATTCCACAGAGTACTGATCAATGCCTCCGTGTGAGGCCAGCAAAAGAGCTATCCAAGGGGATTAAAGGGAACAGAGCCCAGTACTCATAGAGAGCCAGGAACAGTGTTCCCACCAGCTTAACTGGAAAACCTCAAGATTCATGAGGCATAAGGTAAATACACAGTAAATGTCTTCCCCCAGTAGCAGGGGTACTTAGCCCCCAAAGGAGCAGTGTTCTAGATCGTCTTCAAATAGCAAAAAAGTAAGACCCAAAATATTTCCAGTAATTCAGCTGCATCCCAAAGCAAAACCCAAGAATATTTATGAGAATACAAAAATGTCAAGCACCAGGATAAATTGCATAATATCTGGCATCAAAGATTATAAGGTATACCAAGAAGCAGAGAAAAACAATCCATCAAAACAAACCCAGACCTGACACAGATGTTAGAATTAGCAGACAAGGATGTTAGAAGTTGTTATAACTGTATTCTGCATACTTAAAAGGTTTAGCAGAGACATAAATATATATATTTTTAAGAGATCTAAAATAGAATTCGTAGAGATAAAATATACATGGAAAGAAATCAACAGTGGATTAGATATTGCAGAAGAAAGGCTGTTAAGTTTGAACACATAGTTACGGACACTCTCCAAAATGGGGCGCAGAAAAAATAACAGAAAGAAAAAGATAAAGAACATCAGTGAGTTTTTGGATAACTTCAAGTAGCCTAACATAGATGTCATTGGAGTCCCTGAAAAAAAGGGGGGGCAGCAAAAATATTTGAAGAAAGAGTAGTTGGAATTTTTCTAAATCTGATGGAAGCAATAAACCCACAGATTCAGTATGTTCAGTGAACTCCAAGCACAAGAAACATGAAGAAAAGTAAAGGCACATTACAATCAGATTGCTCAAAACCAGCAATAAAAAAAAAAAATCAGGTAGCCAGAGGAAAAAGAAACATACAGAGGAACAGGGGTGAGGGTGACAGCCCGTTTCTCTTTCGAAACAGTGCACGAGAGAAGACGATGAGGCAACG
This sequence comes from Procyon lotor, assembly GCA_028646535.1. Taxonomy (NCBI): domain Eukaryota; kingdom Metazoa; phylum Chordata; class Mammalia; order Carnivora; family Procyonidae; genus Procyon; species Procyon lotor. The sequence goes on from CM053603.1 coordinate 56,733,393, forward strand.
CCTTTGAAGTGGTGAATGGAAAACTGTCAACTTAGAATTCTATATCCAGCAAACAATATCTTTCAAAACTGAAGGCAAAAAAAAGACATTTTCAGATATACAAAAGCTGAAGGAATTCATTACCAGTAGACAGATCCGCACTGTAAGAAGCCCTGCAGTTGGAAGGAAGAGGATATCAGATTGAAATCTGTGTTTACACAAAGGAATGAAGGTCATGAGAAGTGGCAGCGATGTTCCCACCAGCAGAATATGCGAGTTCATAGCAGCTCCATTTATAATAGCCCAAAGCTGGAAACAACCCAAATATCCATCAGGAAGTGATCAGATAAACACACTAGTATCTCCATCCACACAAGGGAGTACCACTCAGCTATAAAAAGGAATAAATTATTGATACATGCTACAACATGGATGAGTCTCAACACAATTATATTGAGAGAAAGTGGCTACACAATATATACTGATTCCATCTACATAAAACTTTATGAAATGCAAAATAGTATATATGATGGAATACCTTTCTCTGACAGAAGGTATATCAGTGCTCGCCTGGAGATGGAGGTGGGATCAGAGAGGAGAAGGGAGAGATTACAAATAGGCGTGAGAAGACTTTGGGGACAGTGAATATCTTCACCATCTGGATCATGGTGTTGGTTTCATGTATGTATGCAGTTGTATTCATATGTACAATGTAGCAGATTGTATGACTTCTGTTTGTGTAGTTTATCATGTCAGTTAAGCCTTGATGAAACTGTTAAAAATTATTAATGCATGAAGACAGAATGAAAGTGAGAAGGAAACAGAAAAAGAACATAGAAAAACTTTGTTAAAAAGCACAATTTTAGAAGCCCTATATCAACTAAGTAAAAACTATAAATGATATAGATGTTGTTAAAAGAAATAATTTATGGGGCGCCTGGGTGGCTCAGTCGTTAAGCGTCTGCCTTCGGCTCAGGTCATGATCCCAGAGTCCTGGGATCGAGCCCCGCATCGGGCTCCTTGCTCAACAGGAAGCCTGCTTCTCCCGCTACCATTCCCTCCGCTTGTGTTCCCTCTCTCGCTGTGTTTCTCTCTGTCAAATAAATAAAATCTTTAAAAAAAAAAAAAAGAAATAATTTAGAAAGATGTTGTGCTTAGAAAAAGAGTTATTGTAATCATTTTTGCCACTTATTTTTTTTATTTTTTTAATTTCTTTTTAAAATTTTATTTATTTATTTATTTTTATTAACATATAATGTATTATTTGTCCCAGGGGTACATGTCTGTGAATCATCAGGCTTACATATTTCATAGCACTCACCATAGCACGTACCCTCCCCAATGTCCACACCCCAGCCACCCTATCCCTACCCCCCTACCTCTCAACCACCCTCAGTTTGTTTTGTAAGTTTAGGAGTCTCTTATGGTTTGTGTTCTTCCCGATTCCATCTTGTTTCATTTCTCTCCCCCACCCCCACCACAACCCCCTGCCCTGCCTCTCAAATTCTTCATATCAGCGAGATCATATGATAATTGTCTTTCTCTGACTGACTTATTTCGCTTAGCATAATACCCTCTAGTTCCATCCATGTCGTTGCAAATGGCCAGATTTCGTTTCTCTTGATGGCTGCATAGTATTCCATTGTATATATATACCACATCTTCTTTATCCATTCATCTATTGATGGACTTCTAAATCTGGTTCTTTCCATAGTTTGGCTATTGTGCCACTTATTTTAATACACAAAATGAATAAATAGACAACAATGCACTTTATTCTCAGATTTTGTCATTTTATGGATTTGAATCTCAGTGTTGCTTATTTAAGCTTTTTAACAGCTTCCTCAGAAATGTAACCTTCTATGCCACAATCTCTTCATATTTGAAATGGGAACATTAATAGGTTTTAACTCTTAGGAGCTCAGATGAGCTCATTCGTCTCTAAGTGCTTGGAACAGTACCTGGACCATAGTAAGCGTTCAGTGCACTAACATTAGCAGGACCAGCTGCTAATATAATGTGGTCTCACAGCCACCTTGGATCCAAGCATGAAAGGCAGAGCTTGAACTTTGGAGTGGTGTTGATTCCTCCCCATCTCAGAGAAAAACAACAAAAGCAAAAAAAGAGATCTAGAAGAAAGGAAAGATCTTTGTTTGTACTTCCTAACTCGGATACGGAGACCCTAGCATGGTGCAAAGTGATTCTTTGAGTCTCCTGGGAGAGAAGTGGGCAAGTATGGATGTGGAGTCAGTCAAGAGCTTGCTTCAAGGTCATGGACCCTCAGCTGGGTGGAGTGAATACCTAACCTGGCTGTCTAGCCTTGGCCCCCACACCCTCTCTTAATTGGGTGCTTATATCCTCCCCCATCTGAATATGTCCATCCTCCCCTCTGGTCTCTGAACTCTGGGCCCTCTATTTGAGCAGGTGTTTTTTATTATATATTACAGATCATTTTTTCTGAGTGATGCTCTATCTCTTGGTCTCCAACCTAAGCTAACAACCTTGCCTGTCATCGTCCTGGGCAGCTTATGTGATGTGTCTATGTGTGTTTTTTTCTAATACATACATATATCTTCCAACTAATCCAGAAAACAGTCTGTAATTTTCACACATAACAGTTCATACTAATAAAAATAGTATTTTCATTGTACCTTCAAACTGAAGGTTGAGTCATACAAAGTATCAAGGGTGGGAAAAAATGAGCCACCAAAGAGTCAAGGACTTTCCCCAGCACCCTTTCAACTACAGTTATGTTCAAGTACTTTAGTGTACACTTCTCTTTTATTAAGTAATTTAAGTTTATAGGAAACTGTAAAACCAAATGCTTTATCATTTGAGTCACTTTAAGAGACACGAAGATTGTACTGCTTAAAGGAATCCTATGAAGGTCCATTAAGTAGATAATCTGCATAAAAATTTGTTTTTCAGGGGCACCTGGGTGGCTCAGTGGGTTAAAACCTCTGCCTTCGGCTCGGGTCATGATCTCAGGGTCCTGGGATCGAGCCCCACATCGGGCTCTCTGCTCAGCAAGGAGCCTGCTTCCCCTTCTCTCTCTGCCTGCCTCTCTGCCTACTTGTGATCTCTCTTTCTGTCAAATAAAAATAAATAAAATCTTTAAAAAAAAAAAAAAGAATTTGTTTTTCATAAAGTTGTATTTCATTAAAATAGTCCCAGAATTCCTGTGATCTTAACTCACTTTTCACTGTCATGAACCAAAACATCTCATCGAGGTAGCAACTGAATCATGGTGCCATTTTGTTGTGGGGTAAAATGGATTGTAGCCTCATAATATCCCTAATTAAGGGAGGTGCTTTTGGACCATACTACATTTTCTAAAGCCACCTCATCCATATGCTGGAAGACTGCATTTGCATAGGACCATCCATTTCTAGAACTCGTTTATCTATCCTAAGCCCAATCTCTGTTTCTAGGATTTTCTATAAAAGGATATGTTGGGTGACATGTATAATTTCCAGTCAGTGACCTTTATTCTTTTCATGGATTTGCATTGAAATTATAGTGAAGCTAATAGAGGAGGATGAAATTTTCCATTGCCAAGGGTTATCTTGGAATGATGATTGAGCAATTATACTCTAAATACAAAATAAGAATGTCGTGCTCATCACATTTTAATTCTTCCAGAATCCTGATCTGTTCTAAAACTCTTACAGAATGAATTTCAGATGAGTGTAATAAAGCTTGCTTTAAACTTTCACTCAAGTGGGTCACATGGGAAAAAAGAACTAGCCAGTGACAGTTGAGTGCCAGTTTGGCCTGGATAGAAAATATCTCCCCTAGGTTGGTTGAATCCATGGAACTGGTGAATGCTTTGGTCCACAGAGCAGCGGAGGGGCTGGCCCGAGAGCCGTGTCGAAGGTGCTGCTCCCTCACTGGCTCTAAAGCACCTCTGTGTGAACTCTTTACTTTGTAGAGCCACGTGCAGGGATGGTGGAACGTGAGGTCCTTGCAGGATGCTCTTCCACCAGGACCTCTCGGCCTTGGGAAGCTCAGAAAGCTCCTGCAGCACAAGTTCGTCCTGGGCTGGGATACATCCTGTGATGCTCACAGACCCCAGAAGGAAGGGTATCATGCATTGGACAAAGGCTAGTCCAAGACTTAACCTGATGCAGAAAATGACAAGGCATGGGGAGCTAGTCTCCTGAATTGCCCCAGACATCCTAGTATAGCACAAGAAGGCGACAACATAACCTGCCCCAGCAAGGATCTGGTGGCTAACTCGGGGCTTGCCAACCTCGGGGCTGTTGACATTGGAGTCAGGGAATCCTTTGTTGTGGGGCTGTCCTATGCTTCTAGGATGTGGAATAGCAGCTCCCCTCTACCCGCACGGCCCCTTACCCCCAACTGTGACAACCAGAAATGTCTCCAGACATGGCCAAGTGTCCTCTGGGGGACAGAGCACCCCTCTTTAAAATTTTTTTTTATTTTTTAAATTAACGTATATTATTTGTTTCAGGGGTACAGGTCTGGGATTCATCAGTCTTAGATGATTCACAGGGCTCACTGTAGCACATACCCTCCCCAGTGTCCATCACCCAGCCACCCCATCCCCTTACCCCCCTCCCCTCCGGCAACCCTCAGTTTGTTTCCTGAAACCAAGAGTCTCTTATAGTTTGTCTCCCTCTCTAGTTTGGTCTTGTTTCATTTTTCCCTCCCTTCCCCTATGATCCTCTGTCTTGTTTCTCAAATTCCTCATATCAGTGAGATCATACAATACTTGTCTTTATCTGATTAACTTATTCTGCTCAACATAATACCCTCTAGTTCCATCCACATTGTTGCAAATGATAAGATATCTTTTTTGATGACTGCATAGTATTCCATTGCATATATATACCACATCTTTATCCATCCATCTGTCGATGTCAATGGACATCTGGGCTCTTTCCATAGTTTGGCTATTGTGGACATCAGAGCACCCCTCTTTGAGAAACACGGATGCAGAGCAGTAGACTGTGTCATGAAGCCAGCAGATCATCCGCAGTCACAGCTCGATGCCTATTTGGCAGGCCATCTGTATCTTGTAGACCTCGCACCTCACGCTCCCAACGTGGCCCCTTCGTTTTCTCTCGGTGCCACTTGATGACTGAGACTGAGGGTCCTGAGCTGAGGAGACCTCGGTTACCCTTTGCCTCTCGAGATGGCAGTTCCCTCCTCGGGGAAATGAGAACAGCAGTAAGACCCTTGCTCACACTGAGGTCGGTTGGGGTGATGCACGTGAAGGCAGCCTCACTATAGCTCTTGTCACATTACGACCTAAATGTTGCGCAGAGGTTACCGTGTTGAGGTCCATAGGATTTGTGCCTTTTGCCATCCGCTGTGTTCTTCATTTCAAGATAACTGAGTCTGTCTGAGGATGAAAGTGTATTAGAGCCTTAAAACACTACCTCCTAGCACATTCACACAGTCTCTCTCTCTCTCCCTCCCTCCCTCCCCCTCTCTCTCTCTCTCTCTCTCTCTCTCCCTCCCTCCCTCGTCTGAAAGCCCTGGCAGGTTTTCCTCTTAGATCGTGTTCTTAGGCTTCCAAGAGGCTTGACATTAAGGACTACGTGGAAAAACAATGGTTGAGCCTGTTGGTGGCCAGAGCACGTATTCCTGAGCGTTCCCCCATGGTACCTGGTCTGGGTGGAGGTGGAGTCCCTGTTGGTTTCAGAGCTCTGGGACCTCAACTCTGCAAGGCCCTCTTGGTGTCCCGTTCTGGTCTACAAAGATGCGTGAGCAGAGTCTGCAGCCAACCCGAGGCTTTTCTAGAGGCTCCAACTCACCCATCAGAGACTCCCTTGGACCAAAGCTCTGGCATCCCTATTAAAGTGCCCCGGGGGGCCCAAAAAGGGTGCTTGGCACGTGATAGCCACAACTCCCTTGATTCCAGGACCCTGAACCCTGTCCAGTCACCAGCAACAGCCGCGCATCCCCGTCCCCAGCCCCGTGAGTTCCCCGCAGAGATGAGGGATAGAGGCCTGCGGAGGTTGGTCAGCTTAGCCTGCCAGAGCCTTTTACAGAGAAAGGTCCAGGCTCTTTGATGTTGCCCTGGAAGCCTCTGAGACTTTGCTTCAGTTAATTTTATCCCAAGGCCAGTTTGACCCTTGTCCAGGAAGTTGTTTCCTGTGGATACCAATTCTGCTCAGCGCCGTGTAGTTCCCAGGTTCCCCCCCGGGGCTTCTCTTGGGGCTTTCCCAAGCCCACCTACCCCCACCACACACACAGCTCCTTGTTACCACCTAGCTGTGCATAACGGATGCTTCAGGGTCAGCCGACAGCTGACCTGCCTCTGAGGTGAAATCCCAGGACATCACGCCTCCCCTCCCTCCTTCTGGAGCCAGGCTTTCTTGAGGCCTCACAAAGAATATCCTCACGCTGTGGTCTGCCCGAGGGAGGGTAGGACGAGATGCTCACCAGGGCGACTCATGTTCTCCGAATGGTCATTATTAAAATGCTTCCAAATGGAGTCTCTCAGTATTTGATTATGTCTCTCAACAAAAAGAACAGCCACCACGGGAATGTTCGGCCGTCCGGCACTCAATATCTGGCCCAAATTTTGACTAATTGGTGCCTGATGGCTTTAATGCTGTAAACCAGATGTGCTCTAATTTTCCTTTCCATGTCATTTTCTTCCCAGTTTTACCAATTTGAGGAAATTTTAACAGCCCCCAATCATTCGAGAGTCCCAGAAGTATAAGGGTGAAGTTTGGAGGACAATGTAAGGCAGAAGAAATGAGTTGACCCTTGGCTTTACCTGCCTATGTCCGGCCTTGTCCTGACACGTGCTGAGGCGACTGCTGAGGTGATAGGGAGCCTCCTGGAAGCCACCTGTCTCTGAGGCCCAGGAAGGCTGACAGGTCACTCCCAAAGCAGGCTGCTCCCTGCATCCACACCGTTGCTGGCTGTGGAACCAGTGGCTATGGTCTGCCACCAGCCCTGAAGTGTTTCCTCACGTGCCTTCCTGACTGGAGGCCTAGGCCCAGCCCAGACTGAGGATCCTGAGGTGTTGGCTCCATCTCCAGACCCAGCCACCTCGACCTCTCTTGTCCCTCAGTCCCTGAGGCCTTCTGTTTTGAACTTAACAGATCCCGACTTGATGCCTTTAGAGTCCTTTGTCATGACTTCCCTGCGGGCCTGTGGGGGCAAGTTACTAGGCCCCAACTCCTCGTCATCTCCCCCTTGTACTTGCGAATGCAGTGACTTCACAGCAGCAAAGGTGTTTCTGCTCACGGAGCATGTGATTACAAGCAGAATTCACAGCCGGCCATAACCAACTGACTTTTTCCTCCAGTCAAGTTGGGTGTGTCAGGAGGAGGTTGAAGACTTCGCTCGTTTAGCTAATAGTTTTCACCATTTATTAACAAATAGTCACCAAAAACCAAAACGCTCATCTAAGAAGTCTGTTTAAAAGATGATTAGTAACTGTAGATGAGTTTATCCCCCTCCACTCTGAGAATGAGTCTGTGATCCCGTCACCCATTTCAAATGGAAGGTCTCTATGTCCACCTTCTCCTCGTCTCTGGAGAATCCTAATAGAAATCTCAAGGGTTCTGTTTCTACATCACAAAGTCTTGGATGTAGAATTTTATTGTATTCCCCCAAAAGGAACCATGTAGACACTTGGCCTACAATAAGGGGTTGGCCCATTTGGTGCACTCACCCCCTAGTCACCTGTTGCTTCATGCAACATGAACATGCTTCATGTACCAGAGAAGGTACAGTCTCTGCCACTGAAGACAAAGGCAGTGTCTCATCTTTGCCTAATTGAAGACTCAGTAGGAGGAAAGGCAGGAGGGGTCAAGTCAGCATGGTTGGGGACCCAGGGTTGGCAGGCGAGCTCTTGGGTGGTGTCCCCATGGCCGTCCCATGGACCATTTTTGCAGTCCCTCGCAGCTGACTCCCTGTTTCTCCTGTCCCCCAGTCTGTGAGGCATCGTTCCCACCTGGGGACCTGCGTGGCTGCTGCTCCTGTCCCTCTGCAGAATACAGGTCCCCAGACTCTTCTCATGGCTGGCGCTCTCATCATTCTGTCCTCAGGGAGATTGTCCCGGTCACCCAACCACACACTTTCTCCTCTCCTCCTGCTGTCGTTTCCTCATGATACCTACTGCATTCTCAAATTATTCTGTTTACTTTTCCATTGCTTCTCACAGCCGCAGCTCTGACTTGACCCTTCTCCACACACTAGGTCCACACACTTCAAGTAGGGTCTGGCACTTAGTAGGTGCTCAGTACTCCCTGTCATCTGGAGTATAGAATCATACTAACTAATGTGTGTAGGACACTTTACAGTCGCCAAAAGAGCTTTTCATGTGTCGTCTCGTGTCCTATTGTGGTTTCTTTTCTGCCCGCTTCTCACTGAACTGAGGGCCTTGGGAGTGAGGATGAGGTGTATAGTTCTCTTATAACACTAGAGGCTGCAAACTTGGCATGTACCCATACTCATCTTCGATGGTTGTAGTCATGTTCCACATACATGTTTATTTTTTATGTTTTTTACTTTATAATCACAAGCGTTTTCCTGATTGTTCTTATTTATAATGACTGAACCACAACAGGTGGTGTAATGGCTGACAGTGTCCTCGCTCAGTGGAGGGAGGAACTGAGGAAAGAAGGAAGCTATGGGGGCTTATTTAGCCTTGTTGACCTGACATCAACATCGCTCTACTTTGTCTCTCCATTCACTAGAAAGTTCGGAGAAATGGCTGAAAATGGGTACTATTAAGCCACTTCTATCTGCTGTTTTCCCACCTCAAAGCCCCGCCCTACACACACAGCATAGCTCATACTGCACATCAGGGATCCCACTGTCAGACACCTCCTATGACCCTACGGTATTCCTAAGGATGAGCTGGAACTTTCTTGGGTCAAGTTCAAATTGTATCTACTCACACAGTTCCTCACTTACTGTGACCCAAGTTATGCTTTACAAATCACACATGGCTGCTACCTCAAGTGTTGTCTCTTGTGAGGAAAGGATTCCAGCCACATCCCATGACTGACGTCCTAGCACCACTGCCTTGGAAAGCCACTCTCTCATATTTGCCTAAGCACACAGATGGGGTTCTCTGGGAAAAATGGCATGGATCCTGTATTTTACTAGAACTTTCTCTGGACCAACCTCTAGTTTATCCTTATATCCACATGAGATCCACAATTGTAATTCTTTGCCAATTAAAACTGCTTTTTCCTCACATATTTTGGACCTGGCTGTTGTAGCTAGCCAGTTGGATCTGGCTTAAAAGATTTCCCAAGCCAGCTATATTATATTCAACATTTTAAACTTACTAGATTTAATGGCCAGAAACTGATATAATTATGGACAGTTTTAAGCAATAAGGGCATTTTTACTGTCCCACAGAGAGACGAGAGAATTGGCTGGCCTAAAATGAAGGAAGTAGAAGTGGATAATTTTCTTCTAGAAAATAATCATGTCTTATGGGATGAAAAGGGAAAACACTCAAATCCTCAGCATATTATTTCCATGGCCCCTGCATATAGCAGGTCTCCACAGGTAAGGCAGTCTGGGCAAGAGAGGAGAATGGAAGTGTCAGGCTAGACTTGGGAGCATACAGACCCCAGGAGGAAGAAAGAAAGGTCAAGAGAAAGAAGAAAATCCTCCTACACTGGTGTGTTCTCGCTAAAGCCATACCATCTGATAATTCAAATGTTTGCCTGCCACCTATCCTCCTTTGTTGGCTGCTTTCCCAAATCTGAAGTATCAGTTGAGAGGAGAGTGCTCCCCACTTTGACCCTAGCTCTAGAGGCTGTGGCCTCAAATACCGCAGGCCCAGCCATTCCCTAGAAGCTGGGGCTGGCTCCACTCATGCCAGGATTCCAGCCTCTCATTTCTCATGGGAGGTGTCAGCTCCTACTCTCCCCGTTCGCATGCCGGCTCTGTCTCTGTGTTGAGTGTTCCTACAGCCAGACTCTGATAGGGGGAGGCAGAAGGCAGCATGGTGATTAGGGCAGGGGGAGGGATGGAGTCAGCCAGACCTGATCTCCATCCCAGCTCCACTACGCACCAGCAACCTCATCCCATCTCGAACTTGGGATCATAGACCTTCCTCACAGGGCAATTGGGAGGAGAACAGGAAATAACAGTCCACAGTGGCAGCCCAGAAAACTCATAACTCACTTCCCATCACCAGCAAGGACAGACCTCCACCCATGGATTCGAGAGGGAATACACAAAAGCCTTCTGGTAGCCAGGCAGTGAAGGCAATCGCCAAATGAGTGGTGGTCTCCACATGAGGCGCCATTTATCAGACAGGAAACGTGACCCATAGAGCCCTTCAGTCAACACCTGGAACCCCACTTCTGTCTAGGAGAGAAACTCTGTGGTCCCTGTTCCCACTGGAAATGATGGGAGTCCACAACAACAATGGTGGGCAGCACAGGGTGCCGTATGATTCACACAGGGTGGGGTGCACGGCGGGACCGAGCCGGCAAGCCTTTACACCGGATCACCAGCACGTAGGCCGGGGAGCTCAAAGTGCAACCACACTCCATCAGCCAGGCACCTACCATTATTACCCAGCCCAGCAGCCAACCCCCAGCCATGCAGGTGTTCAGCAGCACATGTGAGGATGTAGTGGTCTCTTGGGAAGAACAGGCAGGGGTCTTGAAGTTGGGGAGACTGGGTCCTATCCCAGTGCCGGTGCTTGCTGGCCATGTGACCCTGGATAAGTCACAGACGGCCTACTAGCCTCCATTTCCTCTTCTGGGGGAAGTGAGCATACTAATACTTATTTTTTTTTTAAAAGATTTTATTTATTTGACAGAGAGAAACACAGCGAGAGAGGGAACACAAGCAGAGGGAATGGTAGCGGGAGAAGCAGGCTTCCTGCAGAGCAGAGAGCCCGATGCGGGGCTCAATCCCAGGCCCCTGGGATCTGACCTGGGCCAAAGGCAAACGCTTAACGACTGAGCCACCCAGGCGCCCCACTAATACTTATTTTTCAAGGTTATCCAAGTCTTTCCTTTCTTGACCCAAATTCCAAGACCATTCTATTCGTCGGCCTTTTAGTCAATTAGTCTTACAAAGGTGAATCCCAGCAGTTCCTACCCGAAAGCTAAGACTTGCTAGCCTTGCCTGTGCATACCTACCAATGCCCGGCGCGCATTCCCCCACCCCCCAGTTCTTGAGAACTCAACATGGAAGCTCATGGGTGCCCTTGAACAAGAGGTGGTCACCAGTCTCTGGGCCTCGATGCCGCTCAACTGGGAAGGAAAGCTAAATTGTGCTTCCTGAGGAGCTTGGACGAATCCCTCCATAGCGGTCACTCTGGACACACAGGTGGTACTGCATTCAGGCTTAGTGTAGGACCTCCGACACCATCCAGAGAGCCCGAGTCCATGGGAATCTGGGCCACATCTAGGTGAGCAAGGCTCCGCAGTGGGGCCTGCCTCACCTGCAAGCCCTCTCTTCCCTGCAGACACCCCGGTGTAGGTTCTAGCTAGAACCCCTCACCCCTCAGTGGTCAATCAGCAGATCCGCTCACAGAAATCACCTCCAGATTCCTTCCATCATCCCCCCTGCTTACTAGTCAGAAGGGGCTTCACTTGCTTTTGTTGAGAAGGTTTGTAAATGGACTCCTGGGAAGGCATGGATGCCGCGAGGCCACTACAAGCTGCAAGAGATTTGCTCTGTTTTACCCCAGCTGCGCTCAGAATCACGGACGGCGGGGTGAGGGTACCGGCCTGTGTGCAGAGCAACGTGTGTTAATATAGCCTCGCTTGGATCTGAATGTGGGAGGCAGGACTCTGGCAGCCGCTCAAGAAGTTTCTGGAGAGGCCTACAGCGAGCACCACCACACCAGGCTGCAAGTAGGGGGCGAGCTGCCAGATCCCCTCACACCTTCCAGAGTTGCTTTCCTAGGTTCTGTCCTGGCGTCTGATGGCAAGGGGAGAGCCCGGGTCCATGTGTGTTTGGTAAAAATGGCTTTGAAGTCATCTAAAACCCTCCGCTGAGAGAAGACCAAGTATCTGTAAGGAGAACAAACTAAAGGGGCTCGGCGGACGGGTTCATTTTTGAAATTTAAACTCTCTGAAGTAGAGTCCTCATAGTTACCTGCCTATTTTTACTTGTGTTTGTGAAGATCTGAAGGGCACGGAATTAAAACAAACGTCCCCGGTGTGAAGCGTGTGTCTGTAATAACAAGCGCCAGGGAGCACCTGGGCTGGCTCCCCGTGGCCTGTTTTATCTCTGGGATTTTTCTCGTCTCTCAGCGTTGCCCGGGCCTGTCTGGAGGCCTCTCTGCTTGGAAAACCGAAGCTACCGTGGCTTCCTCTTGCCACACACATTCAGGATCACTGAAGACACAGGCAGGTGTTATAACACACTCATAAACAGAGTCCATGGGCCGCCCAAGCCCGACTCGCTTACAGCCATGTAGCTCCCCATCCCCCAGAAACCACCTCTAGATAGAGAACCTCACCCTGGGACATTTTATGAGCGTCACGAGGACGATGCTGTGAGTCATATTTATGAGCAGGAATTCATGATATACCACCGTGATAGAAAATTAAAGTACTCTCTCATTCACACCTTTTTTATTATGGCCTTAGATCAGGAGTGTAGGCACCGGGCCTGGCTTGGTCCCTCTGTGGCCCCTGTGCCCTGGGCAAGCCACTGTCCTCTGTATTGTCACAGCCTCACCTGCCCACTGAAGGGGCTGGCCGACTTCAGTGTCCTGCCACGGGAGGTGGGGGGGCAGGGGGACAGAGGAGGACTTTTTTGTGAGTTTGCCTTTGGGAAGGTGAAATTCAGGAAGGCGCCAAGCCCGACTTTGTCCTATAGGGTGTGTGTAAAGCCACTATCTTACAATTCGTGAGCCTGGTAGGGTATTTGAAGGTTGATTCTGCAGGACACTTACCTCTCCTTTCAGTGTTTTGGTTGTGCCCAGTGATGCATGAATGCTGATCGACAGGCATCATGTTCAAGTGATGGTAGCAGGTTGAATAAGCCCAAAGCCCATTATCTCTTTTTTTTTATGTATATATCCTCAATTAAACAGCAGTGGAGGAATAGTCTTTCCAAGTTGCTCTTGATTCTAAGCTCCAATTCTCAACTTTCTTCTGATCTTTTCCTTAAACACCCCATGGTTGGAGCAATCCTGTCTACCAAGGGAACGGTGTGTCTTTAGTATAATTCGTGTTTCCATTTTGATTGATTTTAGCCACGCAGCTACGAGTCAGATGTCTCAGCGTGAGATAATGACTGGCACTCCATATTCAGCAGATACATTTTTATCATAATGAGGAGGAATGCGAGGCAAGCAAGACTTTTCGCAGGAAATGTATGGCGTTTGGAAATAATGAAATCCACTCATGGACTCTTAGAGGTCCAGGAACCTTGGCGATAGTACATTATTAGAAAATAAAATGGAGTTTGTTTGTCTTGGCTTATGGGAATTAGCTGAGTGCTAGTAATGAAAATAGTAATTGCAGGAAGAAGTATTATGTTTACACTCTTTGCCAGCCTCCTCTTACATTATTTATTTTTTTTTTTAATCTTTTTTTTTTTTTAAGATTTTATTTATTTATTTGACACAGAGAGAGAGATCACAAGTAGCAGGCAGAGAGGCAGGCAGAGAGAGAGGGGGGAAGCAGGCTCCCCACTGAGCAGAGACCCCTGATGCGGGGCTCGATCCCAGGACCCTGAGATCATGATCTGAGCTGAAGGCAGAGGCTTTAACCCACTGAGCCACCCAGGCGCCCCACATTATTTATTTTCTTAAAAAGAGTCCTCGCGATGCTCTTTCTTGACAACTCTCATCACAGTCGTGAGAAGTTCTCCAACAGCGGCTGAGCCAGAAATTCAGGATCACAGTAGACAAGTATCACTTCTACCTCAGTGACATTTTTCTGTGGGTCTCACGGAATGTGAAAATGTGCACAGAACATTCTCTGCTTCGATAGCACAAAAGAGAAAGGGTAGGATGGCTCTTGACCGGACCCACAATTTGGGTTTCAAAAAACGTAAGTACCGAGAAAATAGAAGGGTCAGGGCCACACTGTGTGGTAGGTACAGTGGAATGTTTCTAACATGAGGTTGGTTCCCATCTTAATTTATAACCTTCAGTGGCCCGAGAGGGGCCCAAACTCTGGGAGAAAGGAGTCATTCACTCCTAAGGATCATCTCAAAGCCACTGGAAATCCTAATACTGCCAGCTTGACTAATTACAGGAAATGGGTAATCACAGGACAAAACAGCTTAGCAGGGCAAATTAAAACTCCGAAATCGTCCAGACCTCACTGCTCTGTCATTCTAAAGACTCAGTCAGACCTAGACACCAAGTAATGCATGAAAGCTTTCCCTCCTGTTTTTTTCATTTCCCTGTTGCAGGACATCTTTCACTTTTTAGTGACTATGAATAAAGCTGCTAAAGACTTCGGGAACCAAGGTTCTTGTGAGAACGTAAGTTTTCAGTGTACTTGGGTGACTACCTAAGAGTGCAGTTGCTGGGCCATTTGGTAAGACCGTGTTTAATTTTATAAGATCTATGCAGATTTTCTGCCCATTTTTAACAATCCGGTGGGTTGTTCTCCTGCTGAATTTTAAGAGGTCTTTTTACATTGCGGATAAAAGTCTTTTATCAGATATGTGATTTGCCAATATTTCCTCCCAGTCTGTGCTGATCTTACTCTCTTACCAATATTTCACAAAGAGCAAAGATTTTAATACTGGTAAAATCCTATTTGTCAAAGTTTTTTTTTTTTTCAGGAATTTTGCTTTTGTTTTCTGTCTAAAAACTCATCAATGAAGCTAAGGTCACATAGATTCTCTCCTATATTTTCTTCTACAAGTTTTATAGTTTTACATTTTATACATTCAGATTCGTGATGTTTTTTGAATTGTGTTTTATTTAAGGTATAAAAGGTGCCTGTTTTTGCATATAGGCATCCTTTGGTGTAGCACTGTTCGTTCAAAAGACTATCTTTCCCCCCCATTCAGTTACCCTTGCCATTTGTCAAAATGTTGATAGTATTTGTGTGGGCCTATTTCTGGGCTATCACTTATGTTTGACTATATGTCTGTCCCTCTGCCAATACCATGCCATCATGGTATATCTTAAAATACCTATATATAGTAAATCTTAAAATTATGTAGTGTGGTTTCTCCAAATTTATTCTGCTTTTTTCCAAAATTGTTTTAGTTACTCTAGTTCCTTCTAGATTGAATTTCCATACAAATTCAGAATCAGCTAGTCTATATCTACATAAAATCCTTCTGGGAGGGGTGCATGGGTGGCTCAATCAGTTAAGCATCTGACTTTTGATTTTTGGCTCAGGTCATGATATCAGGGTCCTGGAATCAAGCCCCATATCGGGCTCTGTGCTGAGTGTGGAGTCTGCTTGGGATTCTCTCTCTCCCTCTCCCCCTCCCCCACCCCTCGCTCACATGCTGTCTCTCTCAAAAAAAAAAAAAAATTCTTCTGGGATTTTGATAGGAAATGCATTAAACCTATATTTTGGGAGAATTAATATCTTTACTACATCGAATCTTCCAATTCATGAACATAGTATATCCATTTAGTTTTTTTCTTTCATCAGCATTTTGTAGTTTTTAGCATATAGATGCTGACCTATTTTGTTGGACTAATACCTTTGAAATTTGTTAGAACTTGCTTTATAACACAGCATGTGGTATGTTTTGAAAACTTCCCATGTACTCTTGAAAAGAATATATATTCTAAGTTGTTAGATGAGTTTTTCTATATATGTCAGTTAGGTCAGGTTTGTCAATCTTGTATAAAAATTCTGTGTCCAGGGGTACCTGGGTGGCTCAGTTGGTTAAACATCTGTCTTTGGCTCAGGTCATGATCCTGGGATGGAGCCCCGCATTGGTCTCCCCACTGAGCCCCTGCTTTTCCCTCTCCTACTGCCCCTGGTTGTGTGCTCTCTCCTTCTCTCTCTCTGTCAAAAAAATAAAAAGAATCTTAAAAACAAACAAACAGAAAAAAAACAAAAAACAAAACAAAACAAAAACACCTCTGCATTCCTTCTGATTTTTGTCTGCATGTTTCTGGGAGAGATTGAAAAATATCCCATATAATTATGATATCTAATGCTCATATTGGTTTCATTATTTTTTAAAATTTATTTTTTGACAGTTTTTAAGTACATTTAGAATTTAGACTTGGTTTACATATTCCTGGTCAATTGACCTTTTTATAAATATGAAATATCTCTCTTTACCTATAGTTATGATCATTGGCTTAAAGTCTACCTTATCTGCTATTAGCTACACAAATTTTCTTTGGCTACTATTTGTGTAGCATCTTTTTTCATTCTTTAACCTCCATTTGTTCTGTGCCCTTAGATCTAAAAAGGTACATTTCTTATAAGCAGCGTGTAGTTACATTGTGTTTTGTTTATATCCAGACTGAAAATCTTAGTCTTTTACTTGTAGTATTTGTTAAGTTTATACTTAATGTAGATATTGATAATACTTGGACTTATGTGTACCACATTACTCTTGATTTCTGCTCCTTTTTCCTTCTCTCTTTGAGTTTCAGTTTGTCTTCTCTTCTTTCTCTAGTATCTTAACATGAAAGCTTAGATTATTGATTTGAACCTTTTTTCATGTTTAATGTTAAGTACTTAGTCCTATAAATTTCTCCTTAACCACTGCTTTTGCAGCAACCCATAGATTTAGGTATATCATCATTTTTACTAAGTTAAAATTTTTATTAAGTTAAAATATTTTCTAATTTTTTAATTTTCCTTGGGAAAATGATCTTTAGGTTATAGGAATAAGTTTAATTTTCAAGGGATTTGAGATATTCCTATTATCTTTATGGATTTCTAGTTCATGATCAAAAATATAATTTATATGGTTTCAGTTCTTTTATATGAGTTAAGATTTATTTTATGATCCAGAATATTGTGTACATTGGTGAATGTTCCTGAGTTCTTGGGAAAAATTATATATTATGTTATTGATGGGTTTAATGCTCTACAAATGTCAATGAGAGCCAGTTGCTGGTGTGGTTCAACTCTTCTGTATCCTTGCTGATTTTGTTTTTTTTTTTCTGCTGATTCTATTACTATGAAAATAGGTTTGAAGCATCCAACTGTAGTTGTAGACTTATCTGTTTTTCCTTTCAGTTGTATCAGTTTTGCTTTGTGTATTTTTAATTTCTATTGCTAAATGAGTAAAAAAAAAAGATAGTTATATCTTCTTGATGACAAAAATCTTTTTATCAAAATGTTATGTCCCTTGATAATTTATCCTTGATAATTTTTTTTTGTTCTGAAGTCTTCTTTGATATTAATGTAGTCACTCTAGCTTTCTTTTGTTTGCATGGTATACCTGTTTTCATCCTTTTACTTTTTACCAACCTATCTCACTCTATTTGAATTAAGATCTTGTAGACAGTATATAGTCGGGTCATTTTTTTTGTCATGTAGAAAAATCTTTTATTTGCTGCATTTGGATCATTTACATTTATTTAATGTAATTCTTTTTTTTTTTTTTAAGATTTTATTTATTTGACAGAGAGAAACACAGCGAGAGAGGGAACACAAGCAGAGGGAATGGTAGCAGGAGAAGCGGGCTCCCTGCCAAGCAGGGAGCCTGATGCAGGGCTCGATCCCAGGACCCTGGCATCATGACCTGAGCCGAAGGCAGACACTTAATGACTGAGCCACCCAGGCGCCCCTATTTAATGTAATTCTTGATTTGTTAGGATATAGTCTACCTTTTTATTTATCCCCTCAGTTTTTATTTTCTTGCTTTTTTCTTTCTTGACTTCTTTTAAGCTATTTAACATTTTGTCTATTGTATTTTTTTAAGATTTCTGTAAGTTTTTTTAATGATTGTAAATTTTGTTAGTGATTGCTATTGGGATTATAAAATACTTGATTATAAAATAAAATAAAATAAACTTGACTTTTCATAATCTACTTACAATCAGTATTTTACATCTTCAATTATAATGTAGAAACCTTACCACTTTATAGATTCCTCTGTTCTCCCCCCTTTATGTTCCCTTTCTCTTATATCTACATATGTTGAAAACCCCATTGGACAATATTACATATTCTGCTTTTCTACCGTAAAATGTATTTTAAGGAAAGGGAATAGTCTGTTATGTTTACCCAGTTTATCCTTCTGGTGTTATTTCCTTTCTCTCTGAAGAGTTCTGTTTTGTTTTGTTTTAAGTTATTTATTTTCAAGTAATCTCTACCCCCAAGATGGGGCTCAAACTCACGACTCCAAAATCAAGAGCCACATGCTCTCCCGACTGAGCCAGCCAGGTGCCCCTGAAAGGTTTCCTTTAGCAATTCTTTTAGAGAAGTTCTGCTTCTCTTGTGTCACTCTTTTCTGACCCCTGTATGATGAGAAATCCACAGTAATTCAGATCAGTGTTCCCCTATAAGTAACATTTTTTTTTCCCTGCCGGCTTTCACAATTCTTTCTTTGCCCTCAGCAAATTTGATCATGATGTGTTTGGAGGTGGATTCTCTGGGTTTATCTTTTTTGAGAGCCTCTCACTTTTTTTTTTTTTTTTTTTTTGACTATGTAGATTTATGTCTTTCATCACACTTGGAATAGTTTTAGCTATGATTTCTTTAAATACTTTTCATCCATTCATGCTCTGCCCTCTCATTCTGGAACTCCAGTGGTACAAACCTTTTGTTATTGCCCCACAGATCCCTGAGGTTCTGTTTGCGTTTTCAAACCTTTTTTCCCCTCTAGTTGCTCTGATTGGATCATTTCTATTTATCTGTCTTCAAGTTCACTGCCTCTTTCCATTATGCAAATTCCATTATACTAATGAATCCATTTGGCATGGTTTTTTAAAAATGTGGGGTTATATTTTTAGCTTTAAATTTTCATTTGGTTCTCCTTTTTTTCTTCTATTTTTTTACATTCTATTCTAGAACTTTATTATACTTTAATACTACTCTAATATTTGTTTTAAGAGTGTTACATTCTATTTTAATACTTGTTTCAAGAGCATTAGTGATTGCTTGTTTTACCATTTTTACAAGACTTGAAAGTTTTTGTCAGATAATTCCAACATCTGTGTCATCTTGTTATTTATTTTGTGTTGACTTTTCTCATGTGAGTTGAGATTTTCATGCTTGTTTGGATGCTGGGCAATTTTGGATTTTATCTTGGCTATTTTAAAGATTATATTATGAGACCCTGTGCCTACGTGGAACCCTACAGAGAATATTGAGAGTTGTATTTGAGCAAGCAATTATGTTGGTTATGACCAGGCTGCAGGTTAGAAAAGTAATTTCAATGTTAGGTCAGTTTCTGAGCATTTGGGTCTATCTTGTGTGTCCATCCTCTAGAGGTCGGTCTGGGGTCTGGACAGAGGTTTATTAGCTCAGTTCCCTAAGTTTTTGGTATGCCATTTGGATCTGTTCCATGTGTGCATGGGTTGAGGGTAAGCCTATGAGTTTATAAACAATTTTATGAGTTTTTTTTTTTCTCAAGCTCTTCCTGATTTGTTGTCTCCCCAATACTTTACTGGTTTCTTTTATCTCCCATTTTCTGTCTGGCCATAAACTGCTCACTTACTGCCATGTCTGGGCTAAACATTGGTGAGAATAGAGCAGATGGGAGGGGAGTAGTTTTGGCTGGGGCTCCTGTCACTGGCTGCTGTCGCTGTTGTCACTGCCTCCACAGAATTGCCTGGGGCCTGGGAGAGGAGGAAAAATCTGGAGGATTTTAACTGTTCTCTGTGAGCTTTGGGGAATTTCCTTTCCCATTCCTCAAGCCTGGTTTCCCCTGGAGCTCTCTCTTCTGCCCCATGGTGCTGACTTCAAGCCGGGCTAAACTGGAGGGAAAGAAGTGGTGAACCCACCACCAATTTAGTGGTGCTTTGAATTCAGTGCGTTTCCCCCGTCTGCTTGTTGCTGTTCCCTTCTCAGTGTTCCCAGAGAGCTGTGCGGTGCATTCTGTTAAGGTTTTAGAACTGCATTCAGAGGGAGAAAAAGGGCGGCGTGTGTTTTCTCGGTCTTACCCAGAACTAGAACCTCTGATTTGTTTACAGTATTTATCTTCTAATTAACTCATCTTTATATACAGGACAACTGATACTGTTAAGGGACACCGGGGTGGCACAGTTGGTTGAGCATCTGACTCTTGGTTTTGGCTCAAGTGGTGATCTCAGGGTTGTTGAGACCGAGCCCCACTTTGGGCTCCTCACTCAGTGGGGAGTCTGCGGGAGATCCTCTCCCTCTCCTTCTCCCCCCTACTCCTGCACATTCTCTGAAATAAATAAATCTTTAGAAAAATAGTTAAGTGGCCAAATCACATAGTTTTCAAGGACTTTTTTTGGCATCATTTATGGCTACATTTATGCCACCTGCACATGACGCTGTTTTGATCTCTTCCTTCGATCACTTCATTCTCATGTAGTTTTCTATTTGCACCTTCTAACTCGCCTTGGGTCTTGTTATTTGTAATTTGTTGGGTAATGGCCGTGGGACTGGTCAGGGCAGTGATTCTGGACATAGCTCAACTGAGTTGTGTGTGGCACAGTTTTGAGAAAAATCAGTTGGGAATCCTCCCCAAAGGCCCCTGTAGTGTAAGTTTGTGCTTTCTTCAGACCTAATTGAACTACAGCTGACGTTTTCAAATAGCAGCCTTTGAACTCATCAGGTTGGGTGTAATTTCAGAACAAATTGACATGCGGCCCTTTTAAGATGCAAATCTTGGCAGAAATCACACCTGATGCAGTTGAGCTAGCAGCTGGTCGCTGGCACTCAGAAGGTGGGATGGGGTCTCAGTGGAGGTGCAAACTCACTCGTGTGTCCGAATTAAGGCCTAATTACCCCTACGACCTTCCTGTCACCCTGAGTGATTATGAAATGTTCAGCCTCTTCTTGAGAACCCGGGAAATGATAATCTGGCCCTGGTCCCTGTGATCAAGGGGGGAAAGACCACTTGAGCACCGTGGGGCAGCTGAGGCCAGCCTGGCTCCAGCTTCATGGTGGGGTTAGGATTCGGCTCCAGGTGTACCTGGATTGTGGCCCCCTAATCTCACTAAGCCACCATGATCTCATCTATAAAACATCTGACATGCTCACCTTCCAAGGTAAATGAGTAAATAAAATTTATTTATAAATAAATAAATAATAAATAAAAATAGAGGAGGTGAATAAATAAAAATAGAGAAAATTGACAGGAGACCGCAGAGCCCTCGGAAAGGTCAAGTGCCGTGCAAGCGTCTACTATAAAATGTTTGTTTTTAATAACAAAGACAAAAATAGGACGCAGAAGTTAAATTAAAAGGAGCAAGTCTAATGCTAAGATCAAGATTCATTCCTAAAGCCTTCTCTTCTTGCCTCGCGGACATGGACTTTTGTGGAGGGCTCTATGAGGAGGTCGCGGAAGCCCAGGTTGGGTCCACTCTCATCTAGGCCTCTCCCACCCTGGGAGTTATGATTCGGCTCATAGGTGCCACAGAGTCAGAGATTCCCATGTGTTTTTGCTGTTCCTCCCAGGACCGTGGCAATGAGCCAGGGCCCACTCCCCGGGATGCTCTGGAAGGGGTATGTGCCTTGATGTGGTTATTAGTGCCTCTCCCCTTAGCTTCCCCTCCCAGATCTCCAGGAACCTAGAACTGTGATTCTTCTGTCCATATGAAAGAGATTGTGCTGGGTTCAAGGCCCCCAGGAGTCCTGTCTCTCACAAATGGAAAAGTTCATTTTTTCTTTCACTACCATTTGCTCTAACTCAGAAGAACACAAACTCTCCTGAGGGACCCACGGGAGGCACCCCACCCTGAAGTGGCCTGTCCACGGCCCCAGCGGACTCGCTCCTGCCCACCGGCCCCGGGGGCCACCACTGTCAGCCTCTAGTGCACGGTCAGCAGTGCCCTGGGGTACGACTCGGGGCTGCTGCCTCCTGCCACCAGGAGCCTGAGACCCAGGATGCCCATCCAATGGGGCCTGGGTCAGGGATGGGCCCGCCAACCACTTTCTTCTCCATCCTTTGCAGGTCACATCTAATGAGAAGCACCTGGAGAGTCTCAAGGATGCGGGCAGCCTTCTGCAGGCTCTGGAGTGGCTGGCCCCGGCTGGGGGGTAAGCAGGCCCCGGAGGAGCAGTGCAGTCCACTGGGCTTCCCCACACCCCAGGGCCCGTGTCTTCCAGCCTCTCACTGCCAGCGTGGGAGGGGCCGCTGTGCCCCTTCACCCCCCTGGGGATCCCCACTGTGCTGGTGGTGGGTGTTTGGGGAGGTCAGCAGGGGGAGGGAGAAAAGTAGAATGTCTTAGCCCTCCGGGGGAGGCCTATTCCCATCTATAGGAAAGGGAGAGAAGGGATGCCGTGCCGGCGGGGGCGGGGGGTGAACCTCCCAAGGCAGGCAGTGGCCAGCCGGTGCACACAAGGTCCCATTGGCACCACCTCGCAGGGGTTTGGGCAGGGGTGGGCCAGGACTGACAGCACAGGCTGTCGTCCTTGGACGTGTCTTCAGGGAAAGCTTGGAACGTGTGCACCAGACTGTGTCACCCCGAAGCTGACAGTGAGGTGAGCCCCCCATTCCTCAGCTCTCCCCTCCATCTGTGCAGTATATCCTAGAAGGGAGCTCCACGGCCTGGGGCTGCCGGGGAGCGCGCCACACGCTGTGAAGGCGGGAACCGGATCTCAGTGAAATAAGGGCTGCTGGGAGGGTTCTTGCCACAGTGACGCCCCTCCCCGCAAGCACACTCCCTGAGCTTGAGAGGTGGTGGGGGTGGGGGGTAGTGCTTACAAGTTGTTACACTAGATCTGAACTGTTAATGCCAAGTGACCAAAGGAAAAGTCATGGGAAGCAGCAGCAAGCCGCCCCAGGCTTCCATCCTGCAATCAGACTGTGTTGATGGCGGCTCACTGTGCGTGACGGTGCCAGAGCCAGGCTCACGGTCAGGCCACTGTCCCCAGAGCTGAGGAAGTGGCGGGGGCCACAGTCCCGAGCTTCAGCTGCTCTCCGGGTCCGGAGGAGAAGGAGCCCCCTCCTAAGGGGTACCAGGCCGTCACTGGGCACACAAGGCATGGGATGGGTGCCCGCATTTCCTGGTGGTTGGTTTTCAGAACCACGGGTTCTCTGAATTCTGCTTCCTGGTGTTTGGGGTTCAGTATTAACTGGAAGAAAAATACATGGCTGGGGCATTGCTGAGCAGCAGTGGAGAAGGGATGCCATCTCCCAGACTACCCCAGTCCCTGTCAAGTTTAAGCCAAAGAGGTAGGTCATCTGTGCTTTCTGTGAGGTGGCGGGGGAGGGGAGGGAACAGGCTGGCTTTGCCTCCCTCTGCTGGGTCCCTGCGGGGTAAGGCGTGAACAGTGGCTGCCCGGGCTGGGCCACAGGCCTCCTGCTGACTGCCATGTGAGGAGCGTAAGGCATCTGTCCCCACAGACCTGGTCTCGGGCCACGAGGTAGCCGCTCTGAGCAGACGTGTGCCACGAAGGGCCCAGGAGAGGTGAGTGGAGAGCACGAGCGTCTCCAGGGCCTGCCTCTGCGGGAGCCCTCGCCCCGCAGGCGCCTCCAGGTGCCTTGAGGCCAAAGCCAGCACCTCTCAGCCCTGGCCCCAGATCCGGCCCCAGTGTGTCAGAATACAGCTCAGTGGCCCACCAAGCCGGGAGCCCCTCCTGCACCCCAGCAACTGAAAGGTCTGCACCAGGCCGACCTCGAGTTGGGTTGGGGAGGTTGCGGCTACAAAGTTGTCTTGTTTGGGTTTCGTTCGGCCGGCTCAGCCGGAAGAGGTCTTCTGTTGACCGAGAACAAGCGGATGGCCGCGCTTTCGGTTCCAGTGCGGCGCTGCCAGAGGTCGGTGTACCCTCCTCGCCGGTCACTGGGGCCTCTGGGCTGCTCCGGTGCGTAGGGTGGGCGGCAGGGCTCCACCAGCCGAGCCTTGACTCAGCCGGGGTCAGGCGGAGCTCAAACACCGCGGTCCCGTCCCCTGTGCCCCACCTGTTAGGCAGGCGGCACCCCCACCCCTGCCTGGCTGTTTGGTGCCAGCTCTCTGCGTAGTCAGGAGTCTGCCATGAGCTAATTTTATACCTCAAGGCAGTGCGGTCTGTCCTCCTTTTCCTTGCTACCAGTTGTGAAGGCACAGGTTTAAATGTGTCTCAATTTGCTCCAGTGGCGAATTTTTCATGTTAAGCTCTTGATTGCGCACCCACTCCTAGGAGAGTAGGAAGCCCAGAGCCCCCTGGCTGATTGGCCCAGAAGCGGCAACATGGAGCAGGGGGAGCCAGCGTCTGAAGCGGGTCTGGATCTTGGCCCTTGCACTCAAGTCCACTGCAGGCTGGCTCTGGGCAGGCCCGTCACAGGCCCCGGGCTAGGTGGGGGCTGGCTACTGCCCTGCCCTCACAGCTCAGTGGCAGGAGCTCAGGCCTAGTCTTGGGGCGTCCGCATGGCCGGCTCTGAGCTCTCTGGGACCGGGGGCTGAAGGGTTCTCACCTGGAGGCCCTGAAGCCCGAGTGTCCTGTCCCTGCACCTCAAGATGCTACACAGGGCGGGTCTATCAGGTGCTCGGGTGTGAGGCCGGCCGGCCCCTTTGGGAGAGAGCCACCTTGGGCCGGCTGGAGGTGGCTAAGTATTTCTGCTTTGGTTTTTCTCACAGTTCGTCTGCGGACAGCGTGGTGGCTTCCTTGGCCCTGGAAATCCTCCAAGCCGTTGGACACTAGGCAAGAAGGCACTTCTTGCCTGCTCTGTAGCACCCAGCCTTGGCTGTGCATTCACACCACCACTGTAGCTCTGGACCTAATAAAGGCTGAACGCAGAACCTTCCGGCTAAGGTGTTCTCACTCACCCTGGGCCCCAGGACACCCACGGAGAACGGAGTGGTTCCTTCATTCCCGAGGGACACATCTGGAAACCAAACGGGTTTGCTGGCTGTTCTGAGAATGTGCTTTCCCTGTGTGTGTGTGTGTGTGTGTGCTAGGTAGCCTCCACGAAAACCAGGGCTAATCAAGATGAGAAGCCACAGTCCTCAGCCTGTGGCATCTGTCTCCACAGATTTAAAATACAGAACTAGGTGTGAATGCTCCCCCGGCCGCAGCTCCAGAACAAGGCTTTGGAAGCTAAATTTTAGCCTCTCGTTTTCCTCCCACTTTTACCTCTGGCTTCTCGTCATTTCAGGGACAAACTGAATTCAAGAATCCTAGGAAGGGCTGGGCAAGGCTCCACCAGCAGGGAGGCAGTACAAACGTTTGCCTAAAGGAAGCAAAAAATTCTTGAGAAACCCCGGAAGGTCTGCCCATCTAGGTGTCGTGATGGGGGTGGTGGTGGTGTGGTGGTTCTACTTTGATGCCAACTCCTGCCAATTACCCCCTTATCCTTAGAACCTTCTCAGCCTCTTC
Organism: Procyon lotor; assembly: GCA_028646535.1. Classification (NCBI taxonomy): domain Eukaryota; kingdom Metazoa; phylum Chordata; class Mammalia; order Carnivora; family Procyonidae; genus Procyon; species Procyon lotor. Next base: position 56,758,685 of record CM053603.1, read on the forward strand.
CTATGTTCCCTCACACACGTGCCATTAAACTTTCTGTGTATGTAAGAAGCCCGTGGAAATATTTGGTGGGCACTGCAGAAAGGTGCTGGGACTGTGGTACTGAGGCAGGCTTACTCTTGAGTCTGGCCTGGAAGGTGGGGGTGGTCTGGGCAGCTCTAACCACGTGAGTAAGCTGAGGCCCTTCCTTGGCCTCTCAGGGGCCCGTATCCCCATCTGTAAAAGGAAAGGGCGAGGCTAGACTAGGTCAGACACCGACTACCAGACACCATCCCAAGCCCAGATAGGATACTGCCCTGGACGGTAGCCACCGAGCAAGGGGAGAGGGTGGGATAAGCACAAGGGGGCACGTAGGTGGCCCCATCTGTTGCATCACGGGAAGCTGATCATGTCATCACCAACAGCGCCACTTTACCAGTCCAGGAAACTACTACATGGAAGTCTGCCAGCTTCCATGTGGCTTAGTAATGAAAACAGCAGCTCTGTGCCCAACTCCACCAAGAGCGTATGTGTTACCTTATTGACTTGCCACCACAACCTACAAAAGCTGGCCACCTCCGCTTCTTTCCTGAGAGAAAACAGGCTGAGGAGCCAGTTCGATTGCCCAAGGCCCCAGAGTCCGGATGAACTAAGGACCCGACTCCACAGCCTGTGTGTGGCCCTCAGTGGGGTGCCCAGAACTTGAGCTGGAGTAGCTATGGCGCCAGAGTGGCCCACCTGGGAGCAGGCGGTCTCCTTCCGGCTCTCCGAGCCTACTCCCTGCCAGGGTGAGGCGGCTCCAGGCCCCACTGGTGCTGCCTGTGGTCCTGGGCTGGGGGAGCAGCCAGAGGCCTGGCCCTCCACTCCGGCTGCCTTGCCTCCTAGGTCCAGGGATCAGGCTCAGGTCTCCCTAATTTTCCCAGGAAATCGATCTATTCTCTCCCTTCATTCAGTTCTTGGGAGAACTGCCCTGGAGTCTTTCCAGAAGGTATTTCAGAGCACTGGAAGATTCTGCTTTACCCTTTTTAGTTGAGCACAGAGGAGTCTTTGCTGTTTGAAGTAAAACACAAGTTTTAACATTCCAGAATGATTTTGTTGAATGGATCCTTCTTGGCCTGGAGCCCCTCAGCGTTGCCTTTTTCAGGAAGAGGTATCTGAGAAGGTAAGAGATGAAGAGGGCTACCGCTTGGCCTAGGGTGCCGGGGCATGGAGGCTGGCCCGTGCCAAACTTCACACCGACGTGAGGCTGTCACTCTAGTGTTAGGGGACTAATTGCAAGTTAGCATCTTGCAATCCTAAAATTGCAAGAATTTTAGGATTCTTGCAAAGGTGCCAAGTGGACAGCAAGAGCCCTGGCCCCACTGAGCTCAGGCATAGGGGATAAGAACAGGCTTGGCGGGCAGGAGGCCTAACCCTTCCTTGCCCTCCCCATGTCAGGCCCATACCCTCATCTTTGGCTTCCCAGGCTGGCTCCTGGCCCATGAGAGCGCTCAGGATTCTGGCAGCGGCAAGGGGCCCAGACCCAGGCACCTACAGCCCTCATTCCCCCACCTTCATGCTTTAACTATTTGCTCGTTAACTGGCTACGACCATCAGCTGAGCCTCTTCAGGGACAAATGATGTCACAATTTGCAGAGTAAATTAGGGAGCAGGAGACAACCCAGTGAATGGCCCCACAGAACGTCCTCTCCGCCTGTTAAGAGCAGGCCCAAAGCTTCAAGACCTTAACTTACAGCCCGAGAGCAGGAGACAGTCACTGGGGCAGCTGAGGCTGTGGGTCTGTAGGATGCAGGGACAGAATTTACTCTTACAGTTCTCTGTACTCCCCTAGCTCTTCATGGTCCCACTATTACCCCGAGGCTTTTCAGATTATCTCACGAGGTTTCAGGTCAGCTCTGTGACCACATGAAGACTTTATCCCTGTGACACAGCTCACAAAATGGGAACTCTGCAGGCTAAGGCTCTTGGCCAAGGCAAGAGGGGAACTGGGTCTCTCCTGTCTTGGCTTGAAGCAAGATTCCCTTTTTTCTCCCTTCCCTGGTGACAGAAAAATATGGTGGCAGAATCTATGGATATGTGCAGGAACTGAGGTAGATGCTTCAACAAGGAACTGGGAGGGAAATGGGCCGTGCGGGGAAAAGACCAAAGTTTAGAAGGCCCTGAGGAAGGAAGGATAGGGATGAGAAACAAGAAGTCATAGCCCTGAATGAGGACCAGGAAGATGTGGAGTCCTGATGGGACCTGAAAGGAACACTGGTCTTTTAAATCCCACTTTAGGGCCCTTACTGTTGAGGTGGTAGAGGCAGCCTGTCTCCTGCCTCCAGCTCCCTTGTGGGGTGAGGAGGGGCAGGGGACTCCCCCACCAGCAGGCTGACGGAGGAAGAAAAGGAAGCACCGTCTTCTTCTCAGCCTTGCCCCTCACTCTGCAGTTGCATCTGGTGGGTGATTCACTCAAGGCAAGGTAAGGCCGTTTTAAATACTCATCAGAACAAAGAAACTGTAATCAGCTGGGCACTCTCCACTTTATAAACCAAACAGCATGACTGAGACCTGTTTTTATTATAGAAATCAAAACAAAAATTAAAAAGCACATTTAAGATCTTTCACTGTCAAGGACTCAATCAGATTGAAGCCTCCTGCCTACAACATCTGCTCCCACATGGAAAAGAGCTGCATTCTTCAGCTTGGTGGCGGTCACTGCAATGGGATCAAATGTCTTAGGCGCCCCTTATCCCCGGGTAGCCACTATTCTGATTTCTGTAGTAATCCAATCTCCTCCTTGCTTTTTGTTTTTACCATCCATTGGGAGATGTCCTCCCGACAGTTTGCCCTTGTATTCGATCGGCGAAGTCCTACAACACACACCTGGGACTTGCTCTTGGTCAGTACTGTCGGCAGTGCCCACACACTGCCTGCCGTGAGAAGCTGTAGTTCTCTCTACAGGATGGTTATCGGACATGGGCTGCTGCTCAGTGTCGTCCCAAGCCACAGTAATGGAGTTTGAGGCAAAAGAAAAATCCTTAATACTGACCCACTTGTCTTTAAAATCTTGGTTTTTTTGTGGGTCATGGATTTTTTTCTCCTGCATTTTCAGTTTTTCCAAATGGCTACCAATCATTCCATACCTTTACTAAATGTCTCTCTTTTCACACTGACCTCCAGGTGCTACCTCTAACGTACTATGTCCACATCTTCCCTGTCTCTGTGCCAGTAACTGTTAGCTACCTCTACCCTTCTAGTTAGACCTTGGCCGCTGGTAGAACAAGACTTCCCCGTTCATTCTTCCCAAGTATCTTGGCTATTCTTGTGGCCCTTTGTATTACTGAATACTTGCAGAACCACCTTACTGAATCAGATTAACTTTACATTTTTAAGTGGAACTTCAAAACTAGAATAATTTTAAGCAAAGCTCTGAAAATATCTTCTAATTTTAAGAAGTTCTTTAAGTGAAACGCCCCGCTCTGGGGCCTTGTGTGAGGCTGCCTGTGAGACCGGCATGGTTCTGTCCTGCACTGGAAGGAATCTGAACCCAACCACCTCTCCAGGTATAGGGTCTCCTCTCCCATCCCAGTTACACCACAGACCACAGTGGCTTTCATAAAACTCCAACCAAAAGGAAGTGAACATGTTTATCTAATAGTCATGATCTTAAATAAAAATACCCGGTAACTCAAACAGCCTCTCCCTAAGCACAGAACACTTTCACTCTTTCTAAAGGCCAGAACACAAGTTTTAACAGGTCTACTGCCTCTGCCCTGAGGGATGAACTAAGGCTCCTAGACCTACCACCAGGATGACAGGATTACCTGGCAGACAAGTGGAAGGCGGCTCATTCTGGTCTGATTATGTTCAAGATAAACATCATCACTTAAACCATCTTAATTTTCAGTTCAAAGTAGAGTTGAAGGAATTCCCCTCTCCCAATGAGTCACATTTATGTGAAGGTGCTTGAAATCCAAAGCCGGATAGTTAATTCTTCACTAGTACCTTAATAGAAAGGAACCCTGTGACACCGTCTGGAGTCGGGTAAGCCTATCCGGCTTTCAGTTCGGTTCTGTGGAGCCCAAAGACCACATGACGTGCCTCAGAACTGAGGTTTCTGGTGCAACTTTACCCAGGGTCCACTGTTAAAGTTGGCAAACAATCCTGTCTGGATGTAAAAGGCTCGCTCTCTCATTACAACTTAAATTATTTCACTACGTGTGCTTTCCTCAGGATGAAACTGAATAAACTATCTTCACAAACTGTTTAATGACAAGGAGAAAAAGGTGACACAATCGAATGAATTAAAAGTTTAATTCTGAACCATTTTTATAACCGCATTTTCTCTTGAAGCATCGTATCACAGCAGGTTACAACAACTTTGGGATAAAAGGCAAATGGTAAACTGTCCAAAACAAGGTTCCAAATAACACCTCTTACTGATTTACCCTACCCATACATATCCCAAATAAAGTTTTTGATCAAAAAACATGAAATAGATCCACCTGCTTATTTTAAGCATATTAAAAAGGAAACTAATTGGACCATTTCTATTTGTCTATTTTATACAAAAAGGCTACACAATGTTACACTTTATTCAGATTACAATTAGAGTGATTATGAATTAGTGTTCTACACCATTACTCAATTCTTAAAAATTAGAAATTGCTGTAGCAGTATTCACTATAACTTAACACTACGAGAGACTTAAAAAACTAACAGTTACTGCAAAAAAAAAAAAAAAAAATTAAAGAGCTACTTCAAAGCAAGCAAAGTCAGTACCATTACAGATATTTAAAAAAAAAAATTTAACAAGCAAGGCTAGAGTTTGATAAATTCCATATCTTGTGATCCATTCTTGTGCATTCTTCACTTCTTGAGTCACTCCCAAAATCCATTTGTATTGTTACTCCTCGACCAAAAAGGACCAGAACAAAAAGTTTACTTCAATTGTTCCCATAGGAAACTCAGCTTGGTTAGTGTGTCAGGCACTTTCTGAGGTACCAGCCCACCCCTCGAGCCCTCTCAGCAACTCTACAGGCCAATCACAATGCAAGTTCAGACAATACAGCTGTATAAAGAGAGAAAGGCTGCTATTAATGTTTAAAACAGCAAATGTTACTCATTTGAGTATTAAGTTGCAAACGCTGTGGCAAAAAACATTAAAGTTAATAACTTCCACACATGACCACTTAACCAGAAATCTGAGAACAGTCAAATGTTCTAAGACATCTCCTTTCAAAGTATGTATCTGTTTTGGTGGCAGATTTACAAATAGGCCTAAACCACTCCCACCCTACCAACCAAGTCTCTCTGAAGTTCTGTAGGCAGAGTAAAAGTATTTTACCCAAACTGGCTTTTTTTAACTTCTTACCTAAAGGATGATTTACAGGTCAGTATCAAACCAGGCCAGCTGATTGCTGTCGCCTGGAGGCAGCCCATCCATGAGGTCCTGGGCATGACCCAGATCTGGCAGCCCATCAACTGGATAGTCAGCACCAGGGTGGTGGCCACCCATCTCATGCTCCATCATGGGGTCCATCCCCAAGGCATCCTGGCCATATCCACCAGAGTGAAAAGAACGGTAGCTGGGATCTAGAGGAGTCAGGGTGGCAACAAAAGGGGTGAGGGACAGAAGGAAAGAGGAGAAAGACATTAAAATTAACGCTAAGGCATGGGCCTTCAATGGGATCAAACTTGTCTCAGAAAGCAGGACTTTCTAGGCTCTTCAACTTCTAGCTTTCTTCAACCAAGTAATTACTCAGTGCCAGGCCACCCACAAAGCTATACAAAGTCTGTTTTCATGAGAGCCAGACCAGCAGGTTCTAACCACACCATCCGTTTACCACTGAACATTTTGTGTTTGCTTCGGTAGAGACATAAAATCGCTGAAGAGGGGCAACGTGGCAGCCTACTGTGTATATGACCACCCAGGCATCAACAATCATGGGCAAGAGACATAAGCAGCAAGGCGGTCTGGCGCATGTAATCTATTTGTTGCAAAGTCCAGTGACACAAAGGTACTGAGAAAACTCAAGCTGCTGCTGTTTCCAATGAAACTCTTCCATTAAGGGCTGACATTTATGTATCTGTCATGTAAGACACCTATGAGCTTCAGTGGCCTAATACTTGGGAAAACCCAGATGAGATTATAAACATGGAGTGTACAGTTCTATTTGTTCACGGTCCACCCCATGCTCCATCTCCATTATCCAGATTTGAATGACCTTTTCAGAAAACCCTGATAATAGAACTATGCAGATCCACCCAGATCTGAGCTTGGAACCAGAGTTCCCCACACTTTCATTTCCTGGGTGGGTTGCAGACACAGAGATGATAGGTTCTCTGACCAAAAAAGGGACTACAAAGGCAACTTGTCATGTTCTGCACTGCAGAGGCCCAGTAGTCATGACACGTATTTGTTGGTGTGATCCTGCCGCCTGCTCAGCGTGCGGCTCCAAATTCCCTAGGCTCCACAAGAGCTACTGCTGCTGACTCTGGAATTTCAGAAGTGCCTTTAACTGCTGCCACTACGTTCCTGCCAACACTGGTTTCCCAGATGAGCAAACCAGCTCTTCTGATAAAAGCTTTGGAACCTCAGCTTGACTTGGAGTTAATCGAGAAATCTGAGACACATACCATCCTGGCGATATCCAAGGGGTTCTCCCTGGGCACCAATGTCAAGTCCAAGATCAGCAGTCTAGATAAACAGGTACAAGGCAAGGAAGCGAAATGAAAATGAAAATTCTCAAGTACACTAATATTCTGAAAACATATACTTATTTTCAGATTATAGAAGGAACGAAGAATTTACAGAAATGCTTCAAACTCCACCCCTCAAAGATTAACTGCTGATACCTAGAACATGTTTTGTCACTGCACAGTATTAAAAGTATTCACTAATTTCTTTCACTAAGTGTGACAGTCAACAAAATAGGCCAAGGGTCTGCCCCCAACAGGAGTTGCTGACAAACAGGATATGTCCTATGAAAGATTTTTAGCCCGAGCACCTGAAAGGGGAAGACTAGGAGAGGAACAGGTTTGGGGAAGTTCACAGCCCAACCTGGAACACGCTAAGACTGCCCACTAAAAACCCAACTAACATATTACTATTTGGCAATCTACTTTTCTTTTTCACCTAACAATCCACAGCATCTCTTGCCATTCATATAATCCACTATATGACTATGTAGCATGACTTAATGAACTTTCAGGGTGGTTCTAATGTTTCAAGAACAATTCTGTACTGAAGACAAATTCATAGAAATTCAAATAGAAAAGTAGGTGAAAAATTGAAAATTCAAGCAAAGTATCAATAAATTGACCTTCAGCTAACAGTACTTAATAGAGTGCCTCTTCCCTTAAAAGGAAAAATATTCCCTTTTGTAAAAACATCCCTTTTGAAAAAGATGCTTTAACCTGAGGACTTATTTATCCATCTCCCTCGCGAGTTCTAATGTGAAGCAGCATTACTTGTTTGTTCTGAATAGGCTGTTTTAAGTTGTGGTTCTTCCTCATAGCAGCTGCTAAGGTAGCAGAGAGGATGAATATTCAAGCCAAGGACAGAGTCAATGCAAATAAAAGTGTAAGAACATTTGAGGGAAACTGCACACTACCGCCTAAACGTGTCCACATGGCCTACCTCATTCCAAGCCATTGGCTCTGTTCTGAAGAGAGAACTGGTCAGCTCAACCGAAAGGCGTTTCTTGTAATCCTGTGGCTTGTCCTCAGACATGCGGAACAAAACAGCCGCTGCGTATGTTGCTGGAAGAGGAAAGGAAAAAGGCCCCTGAGGAAAAGCTGAGGCTTTCCTGTATATACACAAGCTAAAGGTTCTGGCTCCTCTCCTACTTACCTACACCTTCATTCCTAGAGTGAAGTAACTCTGTCAGAGGAGCCGTGGCTCCCTCCGCTTCGATGGCTTCTGCAGCCTCCTTGTCCTGAGCAAGTTCACAGAGAACCCCAGCAGCTACTCTTTGGATATTTTCAATGGGAGAATAAAGCAGCTAAAGAGAAAAACACAAACAAAACCTACTTAAATCTAAAGGAAAACCACGGCAAGCACCCCACTGTGGTGCAAAGATTCCCAATGCAGAGAGAGCAAGGCATTTGCACTACTTGTATTAAATCCTATTCTCTAACTGCTAAATATGTGATGCTCCGGAGCACTGATTTTCTAGACCACTTTCGGCTATAAAACCCTTCTTCAGCAACAGTTTTAGTTGAGCTCAGATGTGGCAAACCAGGTGGCTGAAGACCTGTGCTCTGGCAACTGAAACCAGCTCTCGTACCTCCAAAGCTCAGCACCCCAAAAGTGGAGTATGAAGTATCCCTCTTCTTCAGGCTCTAGCCCCAATAATTCTCCTACTGCCCAGGGAAAATGAAGGGACTTTTCATAAAGTTCATGTACTCAACTAAAAGGGTGCTACATGTTGAGATTCCATTTGTCATTTGTTGGCAAGGGGTGTGAGCAGAGTGCTGTCATTTTATAAATGGAGAGAGATGAAAAATTGCCCCAATTTGGTCCCTAATTTTCTGAAATTTTGCTTATCATTAGAATCCTGAATTTTATTTATAGACTCAGAAAATCTAGAACACCTCACATGAAACCAACATACCTGCACAAACAATGGAATGGTATTTAGTCCTCTGATTACGATTCGGTTGTGAACATCCCGAGCTAGGATATGAAGGGCTCCAGTACAACCTTCAACAATTTCTTCCATACGGACCCCCTCCTACCAAAAGAAACATGGTTAACAAATAGGGCATTTTCCTCTCTCAACTTTATAAAACAGAAAGGCTTTCTGTAGCGATTCTTTAATTAGTTATTCACATTATACATCCAAAGTTCCCCAGAATTTGCAACTGGTTTAGGAATGAAGGAGGATTCCGAGAAGATGAAGGTTACTGAGGTGGGGGGACCTCCTGATGGCACTTATTCCTAGCTGCACTGCAACCCCCCGTCCAACACACACACTACGCACAGGAATTAGAGCTTTAACATCTCTGAAGCCCAAAGATAACTTTCTTACAGTCAAGACACCAACCACTTTTGGTAAAAGGAATATATACAAAGATACACAAAGATGGCAAAGCAATGCAGAGACTGATAAGTGCTTTTCTTCCATATGCTCCCTCTATTTATTTTTGTTTATCTATGTATATCAGGTGAAACCCAAGCAAAGTTTTATTATCAACTGCTAAATTTCTATTGAGCTGTCAACTGGAAGATCCACTCCTTGCGGCCTCTAAGACTGACTGGTGGTCTATATGGGAGAAGAAAGTTAGCTTTTGCAAAATGTAGGTACGCACTGCTTTTTCCCTGTTCCTGAGTTTTAAAAAAGGTAATGATTCTGCTACTTTTAGCGGCTTTTATAAATAACTTGATTTTTTATAAAGATACAAATATTCCTTTCTTCCTAGAGAGAAGACTTAAAAGATATCTTTTGGATTCTTTTAAGCCATATCATGGAGACAGGCCAATACCAAGAATAACAAATGGAGAAAGGCCCCATCATGAGTGCGTACACATAACTACTAGTAAAGAAGAGATGTCCAAAATCTATTCTGGTAGGCTCCTGTTTCTAAAGTAACCTAATTCAGTAAGAGAAAACTCTTTGAAGATCTGAATTTTCAAAAATAAATTCTAAGGAATAAATCCTAAAGTGTCTTTAGATACTTATAATGAAGCTGGTTTTTAAAGACCGCAAACCTGACATCAAAGCGCTAGGCTGAGATTATGGGTAAAGATTCCAGAAATGCTACTACTTATTCTTGAAATTTGTTAGTGTTCTTAGGTCTATAGAAAACGGTTTGGGGCGCCTGGGTGGCTCAGTCGTTAAGCGGCTGCCTTCGGCCCGGGTCAGATCCCAGGGGTCTAGGATCGAGCCCCGCATCGGGCTCTCTGCTCTGCAGGAAGCCTGCTTCTCCCGCTACCATTCCCTCTGCCTGTGTCTCCTCTCTCGCTGTGTTTCTCGCTGTCAAATAAATAAAATCTTTAAAAAAAAAAAAAAAAAAGAAAGAAAACGGTTTAAACCATTCCTGGAAGAGACCGTAAACTAAGTGTGTTACATACTTACAGGCAAACTCATTTCTAATGGGGAATAAGGGCTCTGTAATCAGATGGATTTTAAAATCAAATTACGGTTCTGCTACTTCCTAAGAAGGTGAGTCTCCCTATGCTGTATGAAGCGTCTCACCCCACAGCAGTACATCACCCCTATGCTCTCTTTGCAAGACTGATGATGCGATGGAGAAGTCAAAGGCAACATCACTATAAGCCACGTTATTCCTTATCTTTTCGGCAGCAACAGATACATGTCAGTTTTGTTTTTTTTTTTAAAACCATTAGCAAACAGCCCTGCAGGCAGGAAGATGGAGGGAACCATTAACCAAAGTTGAGGATCCTATGAATTTATGTATTCTTTTTAAATAGCCAGATGTTGCTACTCAGATTTACTTACCACAAACTGCTGCTGTGTTCCACCCATAGATGTACGGCGCTGGGTATCCTGATGGGCACGAACCAGCAACTGAACTAGTCGCGGAATGGCACCCTGCTCACGCAAAGGTGCATGATTTGCTGGACAAAGGGCAAGATTTCGAATCAATCCAACAGTAGCCTATAGATAAGAAGAATAAAGAATAGGCATGTAACTCAACAAAATCATCTTCTTAGCCTAAAATTCCCACCACACTAAATCTATTGGTGTCACTTGAAAGTAGTACAGACTTCACAAATACTTCGGAACCCCATCCTAGCCATACTTGCTATGCACTAAGGAAAAGACTCGTACTTCAATCCATTATGCTTAGATAGCCATCCAATAGCTAAAGGTAGTTTATTTTTCAATTCTGCAACCTTCTATTTTGATTGACAGTTTACCTTTATCAGAGGCCAATGGGATGGTGGGTGCAGGAGTTTAACCACAACTGGTAGTCCATAGTGAAGACGAACAGCATTCTGGGCCATCTCTGCTTCCTGGTGTCGGCTGGTCAGATGACGAAGAGCACAGATGGCAGGCTCAGTAATGTCCTCCCTGTCACCAGCACGAAGGACGGTACGGACAAGCGCCTCTATACCACCCACTTGGCAAACCATCATCTTGTTCTTATAATTATTGCAAGTGAGATTAGAAAGAATTCCAGCTGCACAGGTGACCACATTTATATCATCTGAGCCCAGAAGCTGAACAAGGGTCCCAAGAAGACCTTCCATTCCTTCCTATGGACATAAAAACAAATGCTCAGTACATATTCATCTTACTTAATTCTATCACCAAGGCACTGGCATACTCAGAATTTACCTGTTTAGTTGCAGCATCTGATAGATTCCTAAGAGTCCAAAGACAATTCTGAACAAGACGTTGACTTGGATCTGTCAGGTGAAGCCCTAAAGCTTGCATTCCACCTAGAATGTGAAAAAAGATCTAAGGCCATGCCCATTAGCTGATAATTCCTATCAGCACTGTCTTTTCTGGGCTTAAGAGAGTGTCCTCCTTCATTGCCAAAGCTTATCCCCTCCATCTAAGTCCTTTGTTGCTTTTCATTTGCTAGGATGTTGCTCAGTTCCCCTTTCTTTTCTGATTCACCTCAACTACTGACAACTTCTGTTGAGTTATCTATTGTTCCTTACCTATGTGGAAAAAGCCTTCATTATCTCCACTGTGCTTCTTAGGTAATATTTATATTGTTTATTTCCTCTCAGCCAGTCAATCATCTCAAAAATATTCACCCAATATCAGGCCCTGTTTTGAGTCGGGAGCTGTACCAGTGAGCAAAATAAGGTCCCTACTCACAGAGCTTATGGTCTAGTTGGAGGCAGACAATGAACAAATACACAATAAACTAAAACTACATAGTATGTGAGAAGGTATTAATTGCTATGGAAAAAAAACAAGATGGTGGGGGCTACAATTTCAAGTAGTGTAACTAGGGTACCTCAGTGTAAAACTGACATCTGAGCAAAGACATGAAGGAGCTATGTGAGACCAATTCAAAAAGGCACTGGGATGCTTATTACCAGGGACTGTATGAAAGGGACTGTATGACTCCAAAAACATGTGCCCGAAAGGTTTGCAACCTTTCACCACTTAGGAGTCTAAGGAAGGACATTTATAGTGGTGAAGAAGTCTAAACAGAAGCTCAGTTCCCCACATAATGGCCTAACTTCACCCATCTCTCTCCTACTGAAGTCACTTCTGAATGTAGTGAGATACTTTCCCTTGTCTCCTTGTTCATCTTTTCAGGTCTGTTTTATTCATTTTATTATTTTTTAAAATCATAAGTAGGCTCCACACCCAATATGGGGTTTGATTTCATGAACCTGGAGATAAAGTCACATGCTCTATCAACTGAGCCAGGCAGGTGCCCCCTTTTTAGGTCTGTTTTAAAATTAAATCTACCTCCTCTACAGGACAAGGATCATCCCTATCTGGTTCCTTCCTCATAGCAGCTCCAGCTACTAACAGAGTGACCCGCAAAAGGCTGTTACTTAATATCTATTAAATGACTGCCTTCTTACCCACACAGATTTCGTTCCCTCTCTTTATTCTTCACTCTAACAGGGTGGATCTCAACCCCAGATGTCCCATCAGAACAGCCTGTGGTCTTTAAAAACACACAAACTGTATTTAGCAGGTCTAAGGGAAGAGTCCTATGCCGATGCCTCTGAGACACACACCCACTTCCTCATATGCTGACAGGTCAACTCCCAAAACTCTAGGCCAGTCTTCCCCTGCATTTTAGTACCATATGCTTCTACCTACCTACCGCCATTTATGTCAGCTTCTTAAATTATCTTGTTCCAAATCTTAACCAACCCATTCTGGTAGTTCCATTTATCTTAATCGTACTAATGTTCTCCCCACCACAAACCACATCTGGTTGTACCTCTAACCCCTAAGTTATATTCTATGGGTTCTTTCAGAAACCTCAAAACAGTCATCCTTCGCGGTGTATTTTTAATACTAAACTGTTTCGTTCCTAGAAGCCTGTAACATCTCGGTTACAGATGTAACCTGTAACTGCTAGGAAAGTCTATCTCACTACATTCAGAAGTGACTTCAGTAGGAGAAAGATGGGTGAAGTTAGGCCATTATGTAGGGAACTGAGCTTCTGTTTATACTTCTTCACCACTATAAATGTCCTTTCTTAGGACATTAACACTAGGTTACCTAGTCTGCTTGACTTTGGTCATTTAAACTGTCACACACTGTTAGTATTAATATTCCAAACACCACACTGTGATGCTGTGCCACTGCTTAATAACCATCAGTAACTTCTCTTAGAGACAAAAGCCAAATTCTTTAGCATAACCTTAAGGTACCCTTTAGAATTTGGATCCCACCTGATACTGCAAACTGAACTAAATAGTCTACATCTATGGTTCTAAAGCTGGGAAAAAAGCATAAGTGAACATCTTACAGGTCTAGAAAGTCCTATAAGATATGGGCCCTTACCTAGCCCCTCAATCTCACTCTGGGCTCCTCACCCATTTCTCATTAAATTCTAGTTACACACACTTCCTTTTGAGCACTTAGAGATCAACAATCTCTTACCTTCAGGACACAGCACATGTTTCTTTTCTCTGCCTGGAAGGCATCTAATCCCCACTTCTCATATAGCTAACAGGTGCCTTCTCATCCTGTAATCCCATTTTACGTCCCCTTCTCAGGGTAGTGCCTCCCTCCGCATCAATTCTGCATCAGTATTTGCTGTTCCTTTCTCGCCTGACACAGAATTCACTCAGTTGTAATGTCCCCATCTTTTGCATATTTTTGTCACCCTCACCAGAATGGAAGAATAAATATAAGGACTGTATCTGCTTGATTATCCCATGTACACCACATTCTTATTTTAGTGCTTGAGACACAGGTGCTGAATGTTTTCAGAACACACAAATGAACATCAGAATAACCTAACTTCTTAAAATGGAAGATGCCTAGGTCTTCAGTCCCATACATATTTCCAGCTACCTACTCGTCACTGCACTCCAAGAATTCTGATTAATTCCAAAAGCCTGCAATTTCTGCAAGCACACCTCGTATTTCTGGAATAGCTGGCAGAATTTCATCCCCTTGCTGAGTATGAATGCAGCCACACCTGTCCATCCTAGTACCAGCTGCCATCCGGGGTAGTCATAATGCCCCTCTCTCCCACAAGTTCTCAAGTAAAATTACTCTCAACAAGTGAGAAAAATAGGTGTTACCAACCCTACACTCTACTCTCAGTATTTTCTTCTATTAAATCCTTTCATATTTTCCCTCTTCTAGCTGTGATATGAAGCCTGGTTTAAGAGTCCAGGTAGATACTGTTAAGCAGGTTACAGAAAGGAAAACTGATGCTCAGTAGCTGAAGAGTAACGATAGCCTCATGATAAAAAAACAAAAGGCCCTGGTTGGTCCACCCATTCCTTTCCTCTGCTACCAACATGCACACAATATAAACTTCCAAATATCAGTCATCATTTTTGATGGATAATAAGAACTCTGTCTAAACTAGGCTTAAACAGCACCAATGCAGGTGTCAAACAACACATATACTTTGAATGTAATCTTGGCTGCAAACTGGTTCTATTCAGTTGCAGCCCATTAAGGTCAAGTTGTATTATCTCTTTCCTAAGACAAGTAAGCTAATTAGAACTGCAAGATCCTGTACACGTGACACTCAGAATACTTACCTGCTTCTACAATAGCTGGTTTATTACTAGAGCAGACAGACAGCACCTTTAGTACCCTGCTTGTGGTCCACAGTAGTTTCTCGTAAGTATAGGTCCTCATTATATTTACTAAAGCTTGAGGTCCACCGCTCGCCAGAATGATCAGCTAGAAAAACATATATATGTTGTTAGTCATGGAATCTTCACCATATGCTCAAGAAAAGCCATATTACCAACCTATTTTATTATACAAGCATTTCAGCCACCTTGCCACTGACCTAAATGTATTCCTGGACCCCATTACCCAGATCCCCAAACTGGAGCCCTGTTTAGCCCCTCCTTCTACAGCATTCCACTCAAATTCAGGCATCCCAGTACTTCAAGAAATAGCAACTCTGCCCATATTTTATTCCTCCCTGGTATGCAATAATAATGCCCAGATAGTGATGCTGTAATCAAAGTGGATTTGTTGAAAATCTGAACCAGAACAGGCATTTAGAACTCCTAATGATTTGGCTCTTGGCTTTTCCTAATCGTTATTCACCTACTTAAAGTGAGGTATCATAAAATAATCATTCATTCTTGTCCTTTACTTCCCTGCATAATCCCACCTCCAAACTATCCTGATTTTCTAAAAACAAATCTCATCACTTCATGCCTCTGCTGATACTGAACTGCTTTCCATCACTCTTTGAACATATTCTACAAGGTCCTGCGGGACGTGCCCTGCTGTTACCTCAATAGTCTCATCTCAAACCTTTCCTCTTATTTATTCTTCATAAACTCATCTCTCTCCTCCATTAGTAGGACTTTCCAAGGTGTCATTTCCTCTCTCTGACCTTCACCTAATCAGTCTCTCCTCATCCTTGAGAGCTGAACTCAATTATCACTTCCTCATATAAGTCTCCCTGAACCTTCCAAACAGGGTCTGGTTCACGTATATGCTCTCGTAGCCCCCCTACTTCCCTGGAATACATGAATTAAATAGTAATTAGTAATTAATAGTAATTATCTCAGTGCTTATCACACACCTAAGAATAAAAGCTCTAAGTTTCCCACTTTATCCCTATCATCACCTAGCTTCATACAAATACTTAAAGAAAAAGAGATGTCCAACTTTTTTTCTAGTAGATATACAAAGGGTGAAGCATACAAAGAATGTCCACAGAAGGACACTATATTTATTCCCTGATGCTCCATGAACCATATTCAGAAAAATATTTTTACCTTGCTTTCTTGATTGCCATAAGCTAAAATCTGAAGGCAGTCTGTTGTAATAGCCAAGAATTTAACATTTGTTTTGTTGAGCAAGGCAACCATTTTCTGCAGCCCACCAGCTAAACGCACTGCCATTTTAGCTCCTTCTTGATGCAATAAAAGGTTGTGGAGAGTTGTAATGGCATAAAATAATACAGAATCCACTGGTGAACTGGGAAGAAGAAAAAAGCCTCATCAGAAATGCTGTGATGGCACTCTTCTCCTTAGCTTCAAGCACTGTGACCATGTTTTTCTTACCCAAGCATCTTCACCAGGGCAGGAATGCCCCCAGACTTAAAGATGGCCAGCAAGCCCTCACGATGATGAGAAAGATTGTGCAAGGTCCCAGCAGTACAGCGAGCTGTTTCCACATCATTTGTATTCTGCATGGTGCGTACAATAGCAGACACCATCTGAGGAGAACGCATGATGGCGTGTCTGGAAGCTTCCTTTTTAGAAAGCTGATGGACCATAACTGCAGCCTTATTAACCACCACCTATAATGTATAGGAATCAAGAGACAGCATTAATTTTCAAATACTAATATTGGTAGACATTCAGAGGCCCCTTCCTTGAGAGTTTCCTTCGGAGCAGATTAAAAGCTAGCCATATCGTTACTTACCTGGTCCTCATCGTTTAGCAGTTTTGTCAGTTCAGGTATTGCACGTGTGGCAAGTTCTGCATCATCTTGATAGTTAATCAAATTTACAACTGCGTGTTTCAGCATCTGTGACGGTTCAGCCAAACGCTGGACATTAGTAGGATGAGCGGCATCGAACTGTGTAGATGGGATCTGCATGCCCTCATCTAACGTCTCAGGGAACATTGCAGCTCGCACCCGCTGAGCTCGAGTCATCGCATACTGACCATCAATATCTGGGAAAGACAAATTCAGCACTCACTATCCATGTTTCAGCATTCACCTGAATCTGTGCTACCCTAAGTGGTAACAGTGCAATCACTCCCCTCTTTTATCTCTTTTATTTTATGTAAGCAATTAGATGCTAACTTTTTAAAGAATCATTCTCAAAATTGTTCCCTGACTTTTACTAAGACAGTAACACTCTTACCAGCTACTTGTTCTTGAGTGAAGGACTGAGAAAAGCCCTGTTCCCATTCGTACAGGACCTGGGTGGTATCCACATCCTCTTCCTCGGGATTGCCTTTACCACTCAGAGAAGGAGCTGTGGTAGTGGCACCAGAATGGATTCCAGAGTCCAGGTAAGACTGTTGCTGCCAGTGACTAACAGCTGCTTTTCTGTCTGGCTCCATGGCCATGTCCAGCTCCATCAAATCAGCTATAAAAATCAAACAGCATTAGCATTACTACCACAGAAATGTTATCTTCATTTCAAAAATCTATTGATATGACCCACTGAAATATTATTAGGAGTAGTCAAATCTGAAAGACAGCGAAGAATTAACAAAGATAGCCAGGATTAGCTCAGTGATGAAATATCTACACTCTTAGGGGACCACCTAACAGTTACTCACTGAATTAGTGGAAGAATGGTACTGCATCCAGGCTCCAGAAGCAGTCATCCAGACTAGATTCCTGCTGGTGGCTTGTTTGCTATTTCACCAAGCCATTAGGAGGAGTGAGCAGAAAATGGAGCAAAAGGTAGCCTGACAAGTAAGCAGGGAGAGAGTAAAGCAGGGGGATCTGAGCCAGACTGGGTTAATGGCAATGAAGCAGAGCCCCGATTCAGGAACTAAAGACTTATGATACAAACCTTGGGTAGCCATTGCCCACACGGGATTTTCAAAACCGTTGTATGGTGTGCTTCAGATACCCTAGAAGAGTTAATCATGTCATTAGGATTTAAAATTAGTTTGTTCTTAGTACTTTTCAGTCACTAGAATGGCCTGCTAAACACCATGGACTATATCCATGAAAAGCCCCCAATCCCTTTTTATCATAAATGTGAGAATGAAACCCAGACTCCAGTCTCCTCCGTACCTCAACCACAGCTCCAACACTGCCGAACCTCTAAGTAAAAATTCCTCTTTAACAAGAACCTCTTTTTAAGTAGAAATACAAATTACAGTTATTCAGGATGTCAGAAAGCATAATTATTTTTGCAGATAAACAAAATTTATAGTGAAAGCCAAGGTGAGGGGGGAAAAACTATTCAAAATCAACTCCTCCTTGAGTTCTCAAAAGCTTTTTGTCCCTTTTTAACTTCATTTACTGGGATAAAGAGATCTTTCCGGACAGTAGAATCAGACATGGGATTTAAAAAAACACCAGATTTCCATTAAATCATTTTTCTTTCCTGATACAATACAATCTAAAATACCTTCATAGAGGTTTTGACAACTGGATCGTAACACTCAATTTCAGATCTTCTACTAAGAAGTAAAATTACTTTTCAAAAGCAAAAGCGCCTTTTCAGTAAAATTTTTCTAGCTCAAATTTATAGGAATGATGTATTATAAATATTACTAATGCTGTTTTGATCATTATAAAAAACAATCACTCATTACATACATTAAAAAAAATCTTAGCATCTATGTTTGCATTTTGGCTTTATTGTGTAATAGAAGAACACTGAATCATACAGGAAACTACTTGCAAATGAGAACTGTAAAGGCTCATAGCCACTAGATATTCCTAATAACAAAATTTCCTTTATCATGAAGTATTCCCCTAAACAAGTTTATCTTGCCCTACAAATTACATATTAGCTTACCAATATGTAGAGATATGGACTAAAATACTTAAGTATGAAGTGTGTATTCTATCAATGTAAAAAAGAGTCTGAAGTTGGAAACTACACTCTAAAGTCTTATTTGTTCTATGTAAAGGAAGCACGTATTAATTACTCCTGAAATTGCTCTTCTAGTACTAGATTTTCATAACCACAAAGATCACCTGACACATAAAGATGAAAAGAGTTGTGGATACAATTGTTTCAGTGTCCACAGTAGAAACAATTGACAGTCTTTGTACACAGCAAAATGAAGTACAGAAAATAATAAAGGTGGTTCCTGTCAAGAATCTTTTAAGATGGGGCGCCTGGGGGGGCTCAGTGGGTTAAAGCCTCTGCCTTCTGCTCAGGTCATGATCTCAGGGTCCTAGGATCGAGCCCCGCATTGGGCTTTCTGCTTGGTGGGGAGCCTGCTTCCCCCCTTCTCTCTGCCTCCCTCTCTGCCTCCTTGTGATCTCTCTGTCAATAAAATTTTAAAAAGAATCTTTTAAGATACCAAGGATTATGTGTTTAATGTTTTGATTCAATAGAACTCAAGTGGGGCTTAGAAACCTGAATTTTTATGAACATTCTAGCATGCACAAGTGATCCGCAGACCACACCTGAAGAAATTCCAAGTTCTCTATTCACCAGTGCTGCATTTTAGCTTTTATTCTTCCGCCTCTCTGGAAACTGAGTTCCCCACTCCAGTTCCCACTATATTTCCAGGAAAGGCCACCTAAAACATGTTCTACATTGAGCTCCTCCTTTGGCCAATGAATGCCACAGGGCTCAGAAACCAACTAATCACTATAATATACATAAGTAATATGTGTTAATCTACTGCTTATGTTATTGGTAAGGCTTCTGGTCAACCACAGACTATTAGTAAAATTTTTGGCAAGTCAAAAGTTATATGCTGTTCTTCAAGGTTCTAACCTATATTGGCTTCAAGGAAAAAAACATAGTATAGTATTGTTTCCTTGTTGTTGATGCAAAGGCTAAACATTTAGCCATATTACTGAGTAAGATCTGTTTATATGGGCTGATCTGTAATTTGTCTGTAATCTATAATGAGTTTAGGTAAAAAAGCAACCTCCTATTCCAAACTTACAATATCAATTTGTATGTGGGGGACTTGTAAATACCATTATTTTTATAGCACTTTAAATTTTATGCAGCATATGAAAAAAGTATTCTTGTCTTCACTACAATTCTGTGAAGAAGGCCAAGTGTCAATCCAGCAGGCTGAGAAATAGACAGCAGGAAGGAAAATGGGTATCTAGATAAGCAACAGTATAACCAACTCACTCCTACATTACTCTGCAGACAAATCCAAATTTTCCAAAAATTTAGAAATTTTGGAAATTTAAATCACTTTAGAAATTTCTTTAGAAATTGAATATACTGTCCAAAGACAACTAGGCTAGACTCTTGCCCAAAAGGAAAGCCTTCCTCATTCTTCCTGTGGACAGACCTTTCAGCCCAAGGGCTGGCTCCCCTCTACCACAGCCTACCAATCATTAGGGGTCCCATTCTAGAGTTCCCAATTAACCAAGGCTTACCCAATGCATAAGAAAAACCTTCAATATCAAAGGAAAATGTTCAAGAAAAACCAACAGAAAAATTGACTCCAGAGTAACACAGAATTTTTAAAAAGGGTAAGGGTGGGGAAGGAAACAATGTTTCAATTTATTACCCTCAAAAAGATTAGATATAATAAAAAAAACTTCACTAGATAACCAAAGTTGAGAAAAAAAAAAACTCTTAAAACATAAAGGAGAAAGATGCTCAATATACAAAAGAGAAGAAACAAGATGATCAAAGCTCCAATTATGGGCATTTCAAAAAGAATTAGGAGACACAAAAATGGGAAAAGCCCATTAAGTACCAACTCAAAATAAAGGGGGGACAATGCTAATGAATTATGAAGTACTAAATGTTCCTGGATGCAAGTGATCACGAACTACAGACTACATTAGAATGCCTTGTGTCCTGCCAGCTTTATCACTACCAAGTGGTGCTTTAACAGAGAAAGAGGATTGCCAGCATCACCAATTTAACCAGTTTAGTGAGGTAATGGATTCATGCATCCTTCCTTTTTTTTGTTGTTATTTAAACATGTACTCTTTCCAGCTATTTCAAAATTTATTTAATTTAAAAATCTATAAGGGTTTAATAAGATATGGAATAGAAAAAATATATATCCTTTATATATTAATAATTTCTACCTAGGTGAGAAGTTCATCCTGATCTACACCTTATTCAAAATATTACTATAATAATTTACCTTCAGCTTTTTTTTCCACTCTTTTTTATTAACATATAATGTATTATTTGCCTCAGGGTACATGTCTGTGAATCATCAGCCTTACACATTTCACAGCACTTACCATAGCATATACCCTTCCTACCTTCAGCTTTTCTAATAGGACTACTTAAGCTTTCTAGGCTTTTCTTTTTTCTTATTAGGAAAAATTTCAACTATTCAGGAAAGTAGACACAACTCTATAATGAACACCCATATCACCTATACTTAATGGCTGTTAATATTATGCAGTATTTGTGTCCTCCCACAGAATAATTTTAAAGTAAGTTACATACATTATTTGTGGCTACAAAAAGGTGTGGTTTTTTTTTTTTTTTTTTTGCATACTAGAAAATTTTTATAAAAGATTAGCCTTACTAGCCGCTACTCAATTTCTCAAGGAGTGAACTGGAGCCTCAACTTCACCGTGTGTACTTTAAGTGGCCTTCTGTCAAAGTCTATGTGAGAATTCTTGACATGATATAGGTTTCACACTAAAGTTTACTTCTCCAGTTCCCCTTAGGACAAATCATCTTAATTACCTTAGATGTCACAAAATTTGAGTATTACTAACTAGGAGTAACTTTGCTATATAAAAATAAAGCACATCTATCATAAAGCCACAGTTTTATAGTGGCAGTTCATGCAAACAACTGATTTTCCAATAACCCATACTGGAAGAACCAAGGCCAATCACTTACTCTGTTTTTAAGTTAAGAAAACAAAACTCTATTTCAGGAGCATGAAAAACTTATGAAAAATCCCCAGGGATTAAAAATGGTCTTAAGTAGAGGAGCCTGGGTGGCTCAGTGGGCTGAGCCTCTGTGTTCAGCTTAGGTCATGATCTCAGGGTCCTGGGATCAAGCCCCAACATCCGGCTCTCTGCTCAGCGGGGAGCCTGCTTCCCCTCTCTCTCTGCCCGCCTCTCTGCATACTTGTGATCCCTCTCTCTGTCAAATAAATAGATAATCTTTAAAAAAGTGGTTCTAAGTAAAATTTGCTTTGTAAATCTACAAACACATATATATGTGTTTTTATTAACCATCCCTACTAATACCTTGCCAGTTAAAAAATTTATAGTCTCCTCAAATCTTCCTCTTTGGGCACTTTTTATTCATCAGTAACACTTCTAAATCACAACTCACTCAGGTTTCCTTCCTACTTTTACTCCTCAGCTATGTCAGAGTATTCTGGTAGATTTCCTACACCAGTCGATAAAGAACAAGTACCTAATGACACTTTTGCTCCTCCAAAACATTAATGCCCTTTGTATTATCTTTAAATACTTAGGTGTAAAAATGGCTCCCAGAAAAAATACGAACTGTGACTAGGAAAAATTAGGACATTTCCCAAATGATCTCTCTTCTTCATTTTGTCTTCCCTATTCTCTACCTTACCTAAAAAGTGATACATATATATGCTTAGTATAAAATATTTTTCCTTGTCATTCACATAATAATGATACACAGTTAATGACATTTTGGTATATTCAATATTTTATTAAACTTACTATTAGGTATCCTTTTAATATAAACACACAAAAACCAATTCCTTGTATTATAGGCATTAACAAAATATTTTCATCTGTACTTTATCATATATTTTTAGTATAATGTATCCAAATCTCCCATTCTTGAATATCTAGTCCTCCCCCATTTAGTGTGCTATTCAAACAATGCTGAACAAAAATGTTTTTGCATATGAATGATTCTTAGTTTCTTCCACTTTCCTTCCATATGAGAACTGCTCTAACTACTGGGTTATAAGGGTAAGAATTTATAAGGCCTTTGATACCTAGCTCCATAATACCGGTGGAGTATAAGCAGACAATTTTCACAGAAGGCCCTGTAGAAGTGGCCAGCCTACTGAGCAAGGTGAGCAGCAACAACTGTTACCTCAGGATAACCTGTGTAGCCATGTCCATCCATCCAATGTACACACCACCCAAGTCTGCAAGTTTTTCTAAATTCTGAAATTAAATGCTTAATTTCTTGTTTGTTCGCCATATTTTGGCTTGCCAGATTCTTAATGCTGTCCTTTTATATTTTTATAAAGTACATGTATATGTTATATATAAGAAGCTCCTTGAATAACCATTGATATAGCATATTTAGGCCTCCTGTGTATCCTCCTCCTCTGAAAATATGAATTTACTACTCAAAATAATTTGCTATGATAATATCCTTTACACTTCTGATATATCCTTAGTCTCACCGATGAGTAGCTTCGCACAGAATCTTTGATCAGTAACATAATCCTAAAAACAGTCTGGATCCTTCAGAAGAGAATGTCTTATTTATTTTAAGATTTTATCCATTTATTTGACAGAGAGAGAGAGAGAGAAAGAGAGCGTGAGAGTGAGAGAGGGAACACAAGCAGGGTGACAGGGAGAGGGAGAAACAGGCTTCCCACTGAGCAGGGAGCTCCATGTGGGGGTTCAATCCCAGGACTCTGGGATCACGACATGAGTCGAAGGCAGATGCTCAATGACTGAGCCACTCAGGCACCCTAAAGAGAATGTTTTAAAACACACTTTCACTTTATCCACTCTGAACAAGTCACTACAAAAAGCAGATAGTTTTTCTTCAGCCTATATTAATTTCTAAGTAACCAAAAAGACAGATATTTGTTTTTTTTTAAAGATTTTATTTATTTAACAGAGAGAAACACACTGAGAGAGGGAACACAAGTAGAGGGAATGGTAGCAGGAGAAGCAGGCTTCCTCCTGAACAGGGAGCCCGATGCAGGCTCATGACCTGAGCTGAAGGCAGCCGCTTAACAACTGAGCCCCCTAGGCGCCCAAGACAGATATTTTAAAACACAGCTATTTCAAAGTACATAAGAAATAGCCACAGACACCTTTTTATAATTTCCAAATATAATTTTATGCCAGCTAAGTTAAAAAAACAAAATGTTTAAGATTGCTGATGCAGTAAAAGTATGATTACATATCAGCTTCTTAATACCTGGGTGCAAAGGGAATCAGAAATGAAGGGTATTAAAGATGCCTTCAACTCTTCAGCATTTTTTTAAATCAAATAAATATAGCAAAATTACATACATCTCTTAATCTGGGTAATCGGTGAGTACATGACTATTTGTTACATTATTCTCTGTATTTTGCACAGCAAAAAAATAACTGATTAAAAATCAAATAAGGAAATAGCTCTACATTGACATTTCAGGTAAACTTCAAATATGATTTCAAAATACAAGAAAAATGAGCTATCCATAAAAGACACAAGTATTTCATGTACACTTCTGTCAAACCAACTAAACCTAACAAACTCAAGTCTCAAAGATGAAGATAAAATAAATACTCCTGTCTCCTTAAAGAGGCAGCAGTCACAAAAGCTAATATAAGCAGGCTGTAAGTCTATTTTAGAAGGCTAAAGAGTTTAAGCTATGGGCGGGTCTCTGTTTCCATTATATCCTAAAACTGAGAATCTTGTTTCTCTTGAGTTCACAAAATAATGATTAACTAAATACTTTTTAACCTGAGGATTTTCTTTGTTGACACTCTAGAGATACTTTCGCAGCCATTTTAAGGTACAATGTGATAAGGCTGCACCAGAAAACAGTTGACAGTTAAACTATATTTTTTGTTTGAGATTTTATTTATTTTTAATTAACATATAATGTATTATTTGCCCCAGGGTACACGTCTGTGATTCGTCAGGCTTACACATTTCACAGCACCTACCATAGCACATACCCTCCCCAATGTTTAAACTAGATTTTTAATAAAAGGGACCATAATGTACAAACTACTTTCCTATATACAAAATAGGTTAGAAAAATATAATCACAGAAAGATCTCACTCATAAAAGCAACACTAAAAACAAAGTACATACAAGATTAAATGGTATTACGTTTTTTAGGGACGCCTGGGTGGCTCAGTTGGTTAAGCGGCTGCCTTCCGCTCAGGTCATGATCCCAGGGTACTGGGATGAGTCCCACATCGGGCTCCTTGCTCGGCAGGGAGCCAGCTTCTCCCCTCTGCCTCTGCCTATCACTCTGCCTGCTTGTGCTCTCTCTCTGACCAAAAGACATTATAAATCAACAGCCACAGCAATTAAAGAATTGTAAAATTGGGATATGAAGGGGTAAGAGACTCCTGTAATCAGACAACATCAAGATATAATAAGGCAACTTAAATAAATGAAGTAAGTGATAACTTCAAGTAGAGGGAGGCAGGTGGATTATCTGATTAACAGTATTAGGAAATGGGCTTGTCATCTAAGAAACATTTATCCTTTTTCATCTATTTTCATTTCACTATATTAAAATTAAGTTCATTAAATATTTACATGTAAGAAATAATACAAAATAACGAGATAAAACAAGGTATGTATAAGGGTGGTATATATAGAAATAAACAATTGTAATAAGCTAAATAGAAGCATGACTTGAAACTGAAACTCTGAAACTGGCAGGACCATTAGTGTGTATACATAAAATTTCTAAATTCCAGGCCAAAAAAAATCACATACAAAATAATTTTAAAAATGACACGCTGGACACAAGACAGGTGAAATATGATTAAAGGCTAATATCCACAGTACACAAAGAACTAAGGATAAAATCCGTAAGAAAAAAACGTTAGGGAAAGGGCAGGAACCATCATTTCAAAGGAAAAATGGAAAGCAAGCAATAAATATAATACATAAAAGAATAGAAACTCATTTATTTTTTGCTTATCAGACCAGTAAAGATAACCATCAGTTTGTTCTCTATGGTTAAGAGTCTGTTTCTTGGGGCGCCTGGGTGGCTCAGTCATTAAGCGTCTGCCTTCAGCTCAGGTCATGATCCCAGGGTCCTGGGATCGAGCCCCGCATTCCCTCTACTTATGTTCCCTCTCTCGCTGTGTTTCTCTGTCAAATAAATAAAATCTTTAAAAAAAAAAAAAAAAGAGTCTGTTTCTTGGTTTGTCCCTTTTTCCCCGGACCTTTGCTCATTTGTTTTGTTTTCTTAAATTCCACAAGAGTGAGATCATATGGTATTTGTCTTTCTCTTATTTTGCTTAGCATTATGCTCACTAGCTCTCTCCATGTTGTTCCAAATGGCAAGATTTCATTCTTTTTTATGGCTGAATAATATTCCATCAAATATATCAACCACATCTTCTTCGTCCATTCATTTGTCAGTGGACACTTGGGCTGTTTCCATAGTTTAGCTACTATAAGTTATGCTGCTATAAACACAAGGGTGCATATATCTTCTCAAATTAGTGTGTTTATATTCTTTGGGTAAATACCCAGTACTGGAATTACTGGATCATATGGTAATCCTACTTTTAATTTTTTGAGGAAACTCCATACTGTTTTCCACAGGGGCTACACCAGTTTGCATTCCCACCAATAGTGCAAGAGGACTTTTGCACGTCCTTTTGCACGTCCTTGCCAACACTTCTTATAAATGTGGATTTTTTTTATAGTACAGTACTATAATAAAAGTATTTTCTCTTATGATTTTCTTCACATTTTCTTTTCTCTAGCTTACTTTATGGTAAGAATACAGTATATAATACACACAACATACAAAAATGTTTTAATCCTGTTTATGTTATTAGTAAGACTTTTTTTTCTATCAACAGTAGGCTATTAGCAAGTTAAGTTTTAGAGGAGTTGAAGTTATACACAGACTTTGGACTGTGTGGGGTCTGGTGCCCCTAATCTCATTATTCAAGAGTTAACTGTGGTTAAACTGGCAGAAAGTTAAACTTAAGTTGGCACTACCCATTAAATATAAGTGTAAATACCCTCTCACTTTAAAATTCCATTTTTAAAACAGAAATGTATTATGTAGCAATAGTCACAGAAGTATCCTAAAAGGTCGGCACAGTGAAGCATTCATACAAATTGCTGGAAATTACCCAAATGCTTGTCAACAAAGGAATGAATAAAAAATCATTTATCTATTAAATGGGATATATTTTCAGCCACTGAACAAATATATAACACCTTTCACGTTACTGGCATTGCAATAACAGTGAATAAGAGAGTCGGAGAGTCAAGCTCATTGATTCAGTAAAGCTTGCACTCCCCGCTTAGAAAGTTAGTAAAAACAAAACAATTCAAAGAGCAAAAACTGCTGTGAAGGAAATAAATGAGGTGAGAACGGAACAACTGATTGAGGAGGAAGGCTACTCTAGGTAAGAGGGAGGGATGATGGAGGAACATTTGAGCAGAGGAGAAGCCAGTCAACTAAAGATAGGATAAAACATTTCATGCAGAGAAAAAGTACAAAAGAAGGTAAACTGTTTGATAAAGGTACTAAAAGGTCACCAGTATAATGAGAAATCAGGGAACTATGAAAAGAGGAAAGGAACAGGTCAATAAGGATATAGAATAAAAACCAAAGTGCACTAGGAAGCTACTGGAGGTGCATGCACTGTGATTTAGGCTTTTTATTTTTACTTATTTATTTATTTTTAAAAGACTTTATTTAGAAAGAGAGATCACAAGCAGGCAGAGAGAGGGGGGGATGGGTGCTTAACGTGGGTGTCCCTCCCACCAAGCAGGGAGCCCGATGTGGGGCTTGATCCCAGGACCTTGAGATCACGACCTGAGCTGAAGGCAGAGACTTTAACCCACTGAGCCACCCAGGCGCCCCTGATTTAGGCCTTTTAAAGTTCACTATAGTATTTCTATGAATAATAAACATGATGACTGGCCAAAAGAAAAGTAGGGACACCAATCAGGAAGCTACTATAAATCATAAATCATCCAAGTGAGAAGGGGTATTGAATAACTATGTAGCCATTAAAAATAATGAACTTTTTTAAGGAAAAAAACACATATCTGATATGCAAAGCATTTGCATATTTTAAGATTTTTTTGCATACATTCCTAGAATTAAGTTTATATAAGTAATACAATAGTATTAGGAATGATTCAAATCTAAGGAAATATATCATTTAGCCTCATATATGTTAGCCAGTGATACTGAACATTAAGGAAATGTTTCTTTTTTTAAAGATTTTATTTATTTGAGAGAGAGAGAGAGATCAGAAGTAGGCAGAGAGGCAGACAGAGAGAGAGGGGGAAGCAGGCTCCCTGCTGAGCAGAGAGCCCCATGCAGGCTTGATCCCAGGACCCTGAGATCATGACCTGAGCTGAAGGCAGAGGCTTTAACCCACTGAGCCACCCAGATGCCCCTAAGGAAATGTTTTTAAGTATGAAAGGTAAGTGGCCTATAAAACAGACTTCCTGCAAGAGAAATGTGGAACCTTCTCGGCCAACCAAAAAAAAAGGCTAAAAAATCAAAAAGACAAATTATTTGGAAAAATAGTATTTTCTAAAAGCAAGAAAATCAAACACTGCATTTTTGGATAATTAGACAAATAACATTTTATTTAATTACATAATTTTCCGATTTTTAGTAGTTTAATAGAGATTTTCATTCAGTCCTGTTCTATTAAAATGGCACTATTCTAAGAATCAACTGCATTAGAGTTATGCCAGATTTGATTAACTGACTTATTTTACATATTTTACAGCATAATTTTAGGATGTTGCCTTGTAATATCAGGTAAACATCTAATTTTGCCTTTGACATACTTAAGGTTTAGTAACCTGAGTCTAATGTTACCCCACTGAATCTTCCCAGAAAACTCATAAAGTAGACAACATTCCCCAAATTATGAGATTAAAAGCCTGATGAGTGGCATAATATAAGAGTATAGCTCATAAACAGCTCAGTTAAAATTCAAATCCAGGTCTTAGAGTCATGAGCCCTTTTAATCAAATCATATACCCCACCCCCACCCAAAAGCTAAAGACAATTCGTATTTTTAACAATACTGCAGATCAATGCAAGAGACAGATTAGCTAAAAGAACTATACTCTTTGAACAGTGACTATAGGAAAAAACAAAAAAAAAATCTAAGACTCAAATCACTACTACTTCATACTTTGACTCTGTGCCTAGCTAGATGGCACTACTGGCTGATAAGAAAATGCAGAATTTTCAAACACAAGCTTATTACGCCAAAGAGATGTGAGAGTTTATTTCAATAAGGCTCCAGATGTTAACCTCTAAGTTCAGGCTATAGGCAGAATTAACAGCAAGGGACTCAATGACTTCTAGAAGTAATTAATGCATTACTTTAAACCCCTTAACAATAACCTTCCTCTTTTTCACTTGTTTTAAGTTTTCCACCATACAGCACAGAGACCTTTAAAAAAAAAAAAAAAAGTTCAATGTGTGAACTCTGTGAGAGCTGGGGCTGTCTCTTTAGTTTCTCATTGTATCCAAAGTGCTTAGCACATACCAAGCTTTTAAATATTTGATAGACTAACAGTACCAGTAAGAAAGATGTTCAAAAACTAGACGGTAAGACAATGAGATATGATACAAAGGTTTAGATAATCAACAAACCTATGAAACTTCTTAAATGCCTTTAAGGAACATGAAGGATTCATTTATGAAGAACATATCTCATCTGAAACAGAGGTCAGCTTCTTTTTCTGTCAAGGGCCAGATAGTGTAATTATTTTAGGCTTTGTAGGCCATAAAATGGACTAAACCAAAATAAAAAGCTTTGCAAAGCAAAGGAAACCACCAACAAAATGAAAAGGGAACCTACCAAATGGGAGAAAATATTTGCAAATGATATATCCAATAAAGATTAGTATCCAAAATATAGAAAGAACTTATACAACTCAACACCAAAAAAACCCAAACATCTAACTAAAAACTGGACAGAGGACTTGAATAAACATTTTTCTGAAGACCTACAAATAGCTAACAGACACATGAAAAGATGCTCAACATCATTAATCATCAGGGAAATGCAAACCAAAACCACAATGTGATATCACCTAAAAAAACCAGAATGAATGGCTAGTATCAAAACGACAAATAATAAATGTTGGCAAGAATGTGGTGAAAAGGGAACCCCTGTGCACTGTTAGTGGCAGTGGAAACTGGTGCACCACTGCAGAAAACAATATGGAGGTTCTTCTCAGGAAGTTAATAGAAATATCGTATGACCCAATAACTCCAAAACTAGGTATGTATCCAAAGAAAACAAAAACACTAATTGGAAAAGATATATGCACCCCATATTTACTGCAGCATCATTTACAGTAGCCAAGAAGATATGGAAGCAATCTAAATGTCCATCTATAGGTGAATGGATAAAGATGTGGGGTGTTGTGTATAAACACACACACACACACACACACACACAGGGAGACACTACTCAGCCATTAAAAAAACAAAACAAAGGAATCAGTGATTCATAACATGGATGGACCTCTTAAGAGGGAATTACGCTGAGTGAACTTAGACAAAGACAAACACCATATGATTTCCCTTGTATGTGGAATCTAAAAAGCAAATGAACAAAAAAGCAGAAAGACTGATAAATACAGAGAACTTGTGGCTTCCAAAGGGAACAAGCAAAGGATGGGTGAAATAGGTGAAGGAGATTAAGAGGTACAAATTCCCAGTTATATATATATATATATTTTTTTTTCCCCAGTCATAAAATAAATACATTACAGAGATGAAAAGTACAGCATTGGAAACATAGACAGTAATAAAATAATACTGTAAAA
Organism: Procyon lotor; assembly: GCA_028646535.1. NCBI lineage: Eukaryota > Metazoa > Chordata > Mammalia > Carnivora > Procyonidae > Procyon > Procyon lotor. The sequence continues at coordinate 56,789,127 of CM053603.1, forward strand.
CCACTGTATGGTGACAAATGGTGACTATGCTTATCATGATGAGCAGTGACTAATGTACAGGAATGTCAAATCACTATGTTGTACACATGAAACTAATACAACATTGTATGTCAACTATACTTCCAGCAATAAAAATGTTTTTGAAAAAAGATCTTTGTTGCAACTAACTACTCAACTCTATTATAGCACAAAAGCAGCCACAGACAATGTGCACACAAACAAGCATGGCTGTATTCCATTAAAATTCTACTCACGGAAATTGCAAATTTGCAATTTCATGAAATTTCACATGTCATGAGATCTTATCCTTCTTTTGACTTTTTAATCAGCCATTAAAAAATATAAAAACTATTCTTAGTCCTCAGGCCATACAAAAGCAGGTGGAGGACAGTAGTTGCCCATCCCCTACCTATTTATTACGTATTTTCACTGAGAACAAACCAAATGCAACTGAGTTTACATTTTTTTTTTTTTAAGATTTTATTTATTTGACAGAGAGGGAGCACACATAGCAGAGGGAGCAGCAGGCAGAGGGAGAGGGAGAAGCAGGCTTACAGAGCAGGGAGCCTGATGTGGGGCTCAATCCCAGGACTGTGGGATCATGACCTGAGCCGAAGGCAGATACTTAATGACTGAGGCACCCCTGAGTTTACATTTTTAAGTACGTTAAACCTAAATGTGAAGACCAGTAACAGAAAGGGTTTTTAAGTAAGTTAACAGGTTGCTGAGAGATCACACACCGCTTTTGCTTGTACCTCCAGAAACAGGTTATGTGAAAAACAAAACTGGAACAAATGACATATGAAAGCCACGCCAAGACCATTTATTCGGGAAAAACATTTCAGGCCATTAAGACCAGGTATGGACAAAACCAGAATTAGGCCTCAATATATGTATGCCTTTTAAAATCTTTTTTACTATAAAGACCTCCAAGTTTGCTTGAAGGACCCTTTAAACTGGCTATCAGATCCTTCCTATGATTGTAACCTGGAAATTTAAAAAACAGCACTCCACTCCATCTCCATGGTTCTTTAACCCAGTAGGGCTGGGATAGGACACTGGCATTGCATTCTTAAATCTGTTTAAAGTGTCATACACGTTGCTGACACTGCTACCGCCAGGAAGGGGCTACAGCAGTAGATGAACCATATGATCCAACTCTATGTATGTAACAGTCAGTAACTCAAGTTAAATAATAAAACAAATGGGATTTCACAGAATAACCACAGGATCAGCTCTTTAAGAAACAACTTTCATAAGGACAACACAGATGCTTACTGTAACCTTTTTTTTTAAAGATTTTATTTACTTATTGAGAGAGTGAGCACAGCAGGGGAGGGGCAGGGAGCGTGGGAGTGAGAGAATTTCAAGTAGACTAAGCACCAGAGCCCCATGCAGGCCTTGATTTCAGGACCCTGAGATCATGATCTGAGCTGAAATTAAGAGTCAATGTTTAACCAACTGAGCCGCCTATGGAGCCCCGATTCTTATTAATCTTTAGCAACCTTCTATACTACTCTCCCAAACAGAAGAACATTTTTGCTGCCCTTGGCAGCCTTACCATAGTAACACGTTTCATAATCATAAGGCTCTCTTATATTTAGGAAGAACAGCAGAGTATTACAGAAATTAGAGTGAGCGAGGAAGCTTTTATTTTCAAAATGTGACTACTTTCATTATCTCAATACAAAAAAACTTAATAGCTCTAAATCTCTGTTCTACTTTAAGCCCCAAAATACACCAACAAATGAGTCATAACCTGGAGGTATATATGAATGCCTCACTGGTATACTATGTTCTTTGTTTTCTCGATTTGCCAATTTGTGATGTTAATCAAGATTTTCTGTTCCACACGAAAGTTTCCCCACAATCCCTTCATTTACTGAAAAGTTCAAGAATATAGCAATACCAATGGCATAAATAAAACGTATGTGTACATTTCATTTATTCAACAAATGTTTATGCAAATGCTACATGTGAGAAGGTATACAACAGATTCTAGGTAGAGAGTGGCGATTAAAGCAGACATGATCCTTGCATCCTTGATAGGGAGACAGACAACTGAATAAACAATTACAAAGAGTGGTATGTGTATAACTAAGTAACAAATGGGAGCAGGGAGTGGAATGACATAAGGACAAATGGAAGGTACTACTTACAGTGGCCAAAGGCTTCTTGAAGGTAACCTTCAAAAACTGAGACCTGAAGAAGGATGCAAAAGAGACAGCAATGTGAGGAGCAAAGCAGGGTCATTCCAGAAACAGAAGTAACATGTGCAGAACCCAGAGTCGTGAAGACCTGATCACTTTTAAAAACGAAATCTCGAGACTGGTGTTTAATTATAGTAGGAAAGTGACTGCAATGAGATGAGGCTGAAAACAATCCTGTAGCATTCTCTAGCCTTTGGTAAGGAATGCATTTTTTTCTGTAAGTGCTACTCAAAGTCCATGAAAGGTTATAAGCTGGTGAATAACAAAATCCCACTGAGTTTTTAAAGATTTTATTTATTTACTTATTTTACAGAGAGCGAGCGAGCATGTGCATGTGCAAGCTCAAGTGTGCAGGGGCAAAGGGTGGGGAGTAAGGAGCAGTGAGGGAGGATGGGGAAATATTCTCAAGCAGACTCTCTGCTGAGCATGAAGCTCAAGGCAGGGCTCAATCCCAGGACTTTGAGATCATAATAAGAGCTGAAACCAAAAGTCTGGATGCTTAACCTACTGAGCCACCCAGGTGCCCCGAGATCCCACTGAGTTTTTAAAAGCTGGTTTTGGTTATAATGGGAAAAACTGAAAGGGACAAGAAATAATGAAGGAAAACCTGTAAAGAAATTATAGCAAATAGTCCAGGTGATGGTGGTGGCTTAAACTAGAGCAGTAGCACTAAGCATAAAAAATAGCTACACTGGAGAAATACTTTGAAAATAGAAACACGAGACTGGTTGTAATAAATGAGAGAAATTAAAGTAGGGTAAGAGAAATTCAAGAAGAATCTTAACTACCTGGGTTGAGCAATTAGGTTGTGATACCGAGTTTAGTGCAATGAAGGGAAAAAAAGGGGGGGAGTATTTCTAGAACTGCACTGTCCAACTCAACAGCTACTTGTCACATGTGGTTATTTACATTTACATTTAATTTTATTAAGAATGTAATTCTTCAGATTGCCGAATTTCAAATGCTCAATCGCCACATGTAGCTGATGGCTTACCATACTGGACAACATAGAAAATTTTACTGGTGAGTGCTGTTACAGAAGGAAGGAAGAAAAAAATAAATAAATAAATATCAAATGCTGGGTAGTCCAGCAAGAATAAAACTGAAAAGTATCCTTATTGGTTGGTCAACATGCAGGTCCAATAGTGAGCTCAAGCAGAGCATGAACTGGAATGGGAGATGGAAAGTGGAGATATATCCATAGGTTAGGGACACACCCATGAAATGGAGCAGAGAAATAAATGGGGCATTAGCTGGAGGAAAACAAAGGCTGTCCAATTCTAGAATATTCACCCAGCCAACAAACCTTTACTGATCACTTGTAACTGCCAGACACTCTTCTGGGTACCAGGGATACAAAATTAAGACAAGACCAGGAGAGGAAGAAAAAACAAATAAACAACGTTACTTCATTTTTTTTTTTTTTAAGATTTATTTTTATTTATTTGAGAGAGAGAGAGAGAGAGAGAGCGCGAGCATGAGAGGGGAGAAGTCAGAGGGAGAAGCAGGCTCCCCGTGAAGCAAGGAGCCCGATGTGGGACTCGATCCCAGGACTCCAGGATCATGACCTGAGTTGAAGGCAGTTGCTTAACCAACTGAGCCACCCAGGAACCCAACAACGTTACTTCAGAGTATAAGTAAGTGCCACAAACCAAGTAAGAGAATATGATAAAATGAAAATGAGTGAACAGGAAAGACTTTAAGAAGTGATATCTGAACATGAGCCATAACTGACAAGAAGGAACCATCTCTGCAAAGGTCTTAAATATACCTATATGCTATTAGGACTGATCCAAATGAGGTGACAAGACTCATTCAACACATATTTACCAGTCTTTACCAGTCAACTACTATGCAGTATGGCTGTAGGCATTGGGAAGAAAACAGCCAAGGACAAAGACAAAAATCCCTGTCTTTCTGGAGTTTACATTCTAGTGGCTAAGAAAAAAAGAAAATAACAAAACAAATAAAATATTAGGTCATCTATTATGTTACAGAGTGATAAGGGCTAAAGAGAAACATAAAGCAAGGAAAGATAGTAAGTTAGGGAAGGACTATAATTTTAGACAGTCCTTAGACTGTCTAAAGCAAGAAAAAGCCTGAAAAAAGGTGAGGAAGTGAGCCATGATATGGGAGCATACTTAACCAGTTAGAGGAAAAACATAACAGTGTCAGAGAAGAGAAGGAAAATAGTAGGTGATAAAGAGAGTGCTGAACAGAAGGGTTTGTGCTTTTTACTGAATGAGATGGAAAGCACCTGGAAGTTTCTGAACAGAAAAGTTACATGATCTACTACTTTAAAAGGATTACTCTGGCTACTGTGTTAAGAATACATTTTAGGGGAACAAAGGTATAAGCAGGGAGACCAGTTAGAAGGCCTGTGCAGTAATCTGGGCAAATGATTACAATGGCATGGCTATAATAAGAAATAGTTAAGTTTTGGATGTATTTATTTATTTATTTATTTAATTTGTTTTGTTTTGGATATTTTTAAAGGGAGAGCAGACATGATTTGCAGACAGAGTTTGGATACACTGTGTGAGAGGAAATGAGTCAAGAACAATATTGTTAGAAGTCTGAGTAACTGGAAAGAATCAGTTGCATTTAGGAACAACTAAGAGAAGCAGCCTTACAGGAAACTGGGAGCTCAGTTCTAGATGTATTAAGTTTGTGATGCTTCTTAGACAGCCCCAAATTTTTTTCAAAATAGTTGGATATTAGCATCTAGAGTTCTGAGGAATATATATTTGGAAGTTATCCACAAATAAATGTTATCTTTTTAAACCTTTAAGACTGGAGGGTAGAGTCAACAAAAAAGGAGAGGTCCTAAAGCTAAACTCTCAGCCACCATCAACAGAGGTCAGAGAAAACAGAAAAAGCAAAGGAGACTGAGAAGGAACCACCAGTGAAGTATGAAGAAAACTGCTAGCAGACATGGTGGCCTAGAAGCCAAAGAAAAAGCATTTCAGGCCAACTGTGCCAAATGCTACTAATAGGTTAAATGAAACGAGGACTGGAAATTTCTAATGGTGGTTGCTGGTAGGGGTTCAAAAGAAAAGGGAGAGTGAATATAACATATTTTTCAAGGTATTTTGTGTAGGTGGTGGGTGAAAGGGAGACAGGAAGAAAAATCTGTTTTAAAAACAAGATAAACAATCATGTTTGTATGCTCATGGGAAGAGCTCAGTAGAGAAGGAAAAACCAGTGATACAAAAGAAGGGAGTCTGATAAGAGTAATAATATTCTTGAAACCAAGAGGGAATGGGAACTAGTATACAAATGAACTGTTTGTCCTTATTTTCGAACACTACAGTTCATCCACAGTGCCAGAGAAAGAGCACAGTCAGAGATATGGGAGCATGCAGGAATTCTTTCAATTATTCAGTATGCTTAGTGAAATAGAAAGCAATGGTATTAGATGAGTGAGGACAGGGGAGGAGGTGCTAGGATGTCTAAGAAAAAAAATACAGTCCTAAAAGAGGGTGAAGTAATAGACCAGGGACCATTGCACATAACGCCAGAGAAAGACAAAGTTATTGAGAGTATATATAAGAAAGTGATTATGATTCAACATGAAATTTCACTGGGTATAAAGGAGGATGAGGTGAGGGTGTAAGGGAGGGTGAGGTTCAGTTTTTATCCACTGAAAAGATTCGATGGATAGATTGTAGGTTCAGGTGGAGATGAAGGGCTGCTGGAATTGCAAGTATTTACTAGAGGAATATGACAGTGGGACACTTGAAATGAGATTAGGGTGGGGATAGTTACTGGTAAAAGGTATTCTAGGATATGAAATGGGAACATGTGGATGAATTAGACTGAAAAATAAAGTCACTGGAGGAGAAATCAAGGAACTAATAGGCCAGAATACTGGAAGCATCTTTTATATCAATGTTCCTCAAACAGCCAGACCATGACACCATAAGGAGCTTGTGCCAGAGTGTAAATCAACACCCTGTGTCCTTTATCAAAAAAGACTTGCTACAAAAAAAAAAAAGTCAGCTGCACTAGTGAATTTAGTGACAGGTGATTTATATTCTGGCACAAATGCCTTATCATAATCCATACTAGTAACGAACAGTTCAGATCAGACGACATTTTGAGTAGCACTGTTCTACATGGACACTGATTATCACCAAGAGTTATGACAGAAATAAAGAAGAAAGTGAGGTAGGCTAATAAAGTGTTCAAGGAAGGAGGGAGATGACCCTCCTTACTTTTTTTTCTCAGACATCACAATACCTCCCCAGGAAAAGTTGGTAGATAACTAAAGAGTTGTAGTAGGTAGTATAATTTGATGGCATGAGAGTCAAAGTTTGAAGTTCTGGAAACTAATAGTTAAGACAGGACAATGAGAAACAAAGACAATTTCTCTACCTCTTGGTTTAGTAGTAAAAGGTGTGCAAAAAGATACTGAGAGAGCCGCAAGGGAAGTAGCATTATCAGGAGAGAGGCTAAATTACAGTGGTATTAAGAAAGAGAAGGGAACATTCCCAGAATACACTGAAAATAAAAGGGTACGCTGATGACTGTGAGTTACAGAAGGCAGCGTAAGTGAATTTCAGGAGGATGATAAAAGGTGGGAGATGACCAAAAAAGCAATGGGATTAGAATCTGGAGGGATAAGGCTAACACAGAAAAGTTAGGTATAACTAAAACAACAGAGTCCTTGAAAGGCATGAGTCAGGACTGGCCTCTGACCAGGATATACTATTTCCTCCATTTTAAAGATGGATATTTGATGCAGATTGATAGATAGGGTGGTGAAGGAGTTCCTGCTTAGCTTCTGAGGGGCGAGAGGGGACTCATTTGAAGAACGGAGAAGGTTAAATAGTCTTCCTATCTTGGAACTTTCTTAGAGAAATGTAATATGATCTGGGGTATAATGGCAAAGGGAGAAACCTGAGGCCTGTTAGCATATAGTCAGGCTATTCTTCAAACATGATTATTAAGTATTCTTACAAAAAAAAAAAAAATCCAATTTTAGTACTTCCCAGCTCCCACTTTTGAGCAATACCAATTAAACTATCATTTCTCTGCCTCATGAGTGACCCCCCAATCTTGAGGTATTCCAAACTTTTAATCTCTTAAACTTTCTAGTCTCTTATTTCTTATTTTATGAGAAATTGAATGACTGGCACTCTGATTCAGGACCCAGGAAAAATGACAGCCCAATTAAAGCAGGAAACAGTGACCTAAAGACAACTATCAGAAAGAGAATAACAGTTTTATAACATGAATGGATCACACAAAATATTCATAATTAGAAGTTACAACTATATAAATCTAATTTCATAGTCTCACGTGGCTTTTCCAACAGAAGATAATAAAAAAAAAAATAGCTGGACTTAAAAACCAAACTGTAGAATTAAGAAAAATGCCAGAAAATAGACTAAACTTACTAATCTATCCAAAGAGTTCTATTCTATGTCCACACACACTAGGTTTCCTGTAATATTTAATGTCTACTTTTGCATCTAAATGAACTATTAGGTAGATAGAAGTAATGTGTGACATTGCTGCAATCTTTCAGTAGCTCAGAAGAAGAATTTAACTGTCTAAGCCAGCACTTTCTACTCAGTAGAACGGAACACCACTTGGAAACCTCTACAGTTATACTGGAAAATATTTCCAAGAAACCCTTGTTCCTGTTTTACACATATGGTACTCATCTAGTATACAAAAAACTTCAAAGACAGACTCACTCCCTACATCCTTACCCCCAAACCACTCAATTATACTTAAAAAAAGTTTACAACAATCACCCGTTAGTGCAGCAAATTACAATCATTTAAGATCATCTTCAAATTGCATTCCCAAGAAATTCTGCAGTAAATCTAACTTCTCACACTTTTATATGGAAAATGTACAAAACGTGTATATACATAAACATAATTATTTCAGCTATCCTAAAACCCTTTTAATAAAAGCTTATTAAACTAGCCCTTCAGCCTTTGCACATCTTTTACTTCCAAGTCAGATCAGCTACTAGCATTTAAGGTAAGCTCTATTAATCAGAGATATGGTCTGTATGCCTTGAGAACTGATGAACTTGACAGAACTTAAACAGGTTAAAAATATCTCTCCCCACCCAACTTTTTTTTTTTTTT